>CM069913.1:117792472-118992472 GCA_036172215.1 Camellia granthamiana
TCAGTTAAATTTCCAGAATAGAAATAGGGATTGTTAGGTTGTCATCGTCAGCCCTAGTGGCTCTGCCATGTGCATCACATCAATTTCAAGTTCTAGTTTATCATTTCTTTCTTTTGCCTCCCTCAAGGCTACTTTTCAACATAGATATTGTACTTCATTTACAAGCCAGATTCTAAGGCTGTACTTCGATAACGAATTTGGGGAGGGATTTATTAAAGTAAAGGAAAAGAGGGAAGGATAAAAGTAGGGCTGCAAACGAACTGAGCCAAGCCAAGCCGAGCTTTGCTGAGCTCGAGCTCGGCTCGTTTACTTATCGAGCTCATTTATTGAGCTCGAGCTCGAGCTCGGCTCGATAAGGAATTGGGCTCGAGCTCGGCTTGGCTCGTTAATTTTAGTGAAACTCGAGCTCAGCTCGGCTCGGCTCAGCATGATAATTTTTTTAATACTATTTATATTATTTAAATATAAATATTTAAATAAAAAATATTATCTATATTATTTAATATATAAAAAATGTATTTATATATATATTTATATATTTTTAATATGTAAATAATGTATTTATATATACTTATATATTATTTAATATATAAATAATATATTTATTATATAATTTAAATAAAGATAAACGAGCCGAGCTTATGCGAGCTCGAGCTCGGCTCATTTACTAAACGAGCCTAATATTTGAGCTCAAGCTCGGCTCGTTTACTAAACGAGCCGAGCCGAGCCGAACTTGTTTATGAATAGCTCGGTTCATTTGCAACCCTAGATAAAAGTGATAAAAATTTAGCTTAGATTTCATTCCCATTCCCCACGACTCTTCCTTTCCCTTTATAGATCCCTCACCAAATCTAAGATCCAAATACAGCTTAAATTGATTGAGGTCATTTCTACTTCAATATGTAGACTTGATGCAAGTAGTTGTCAGGAGAACAAGCCTCCAGTTCTTGTACCCCTCCAATCATCAATAAGCTCTTATTTAAACACAAACTGAACAAGGCTTAAATGTTTTGATTTGACTCTCTAATTTGTTTTTCAAAATGCATGTTTTTATGCGTTGAATGTCAAGTATTTTGTTCTTGATTTAGCCCAGTTTGAGCAAGTATTTGGTTCTTGATTTAGCCCAGTTTGAGCACATGTTACTCTTCTGTGTACTTAAACTTGGAAACTATTGACTTGCCTCTTTCTGTGTTTTGCCAGATTTGTCTCAAATAAATGGTTTGGTGCTATTGTTTTCAGCGGGATCCTATTTGGAAGACTTGCATCATGATGGTATGTTTCTTTTGTTTATTTTGGAAATCTCTCTCTCTCTCTCTCAAACACATGCAATAGATATACAGTCATTTTGAATTGTGCAACTATTCTATATGCTCTTTGGAGAAATTTTCAAATGAAGTTTTGAAACCTGGTAAATAAACTTATCTAGATAATTCATCAGTAGAGAACATGTTGTGTATAGAGATACACTCCGATTGTGGAATGCATAGTGTGATTCAAGATTGGAAATTTTGTGGTTCCTAACTGATGGGAGTGTCGGCTAGCTGGAAACCCCCCCCCCCCCCCCCCCCCCCAAAACTTGCTTAGGATGATTACAATTTTTTATACTATTATTATGATAATATTTTTTCATTTTGGGATTCAGCGGAGGTTGGTAGGATCCCAACTTGCTTAGGATGATTACAAATTTTTATACTATTATTGTGATAATATTTTCCCATTTGGGATTCAGCGGAGGTTGCTAGGATGGAAGCGCCAATATTTGTCGAAAGGGGGGCGGATTACTTTGATCCAGAGTGTTCTCTCCAGTATTCCAACATACTTTATGTTTGTACATGTGATGCCTGTGGGGGTGGTTAAGAGGTTGGAGCGGCTGTAATGGGATTTTTTGTGGAGTGGGGGTTGGGAGGGTTTTCATTATCATTTGGTGGATTGGGAGAGAGTCTGTACTTTGAAGGGGAGGGGAGGGGAGGTTTGGGTGTGTGGAAATTTGTGGTGTTTAATCGGGCTTTATTGGGAAAGTGATTGTGGCATTTTGTGTGGGAACAAGAGCGGCTATGGAGGAGGAGGGCGGCGGCGGCGAAGTACGGGGAAGAGGGGGGGGGGTGCTCAAAGCTGGTGGCTCAACCTCATGGTCACGGGTTGTGGAAGGGGATTTGGTCGGGGAGATAGGTTTTTTGGGAGAGGGTTCAGCTCGATGTGGGGGTAGGTGATCGCGTTCGTTTTTGGCAAGATCGGTGGTGTAATGGGTTGTCTTTGACAGCTATGTTCCCTTTGATTTATGCTATTGCCACTGATGGGGAGGAGTTGGTTGCTTCCGTTCCCCGTTAGTGAAGCAAGTGCAATTAGCTGTTTGGAATGTTCATCTTCGGCGTGATATTTAGGATTGGGAGTTAGACCTATTGGTGGATCTTCTGGGTTTTTTGTATGGGTTGCAGAATAGGGGGGATGGGGTGGATTCTTTGGTCTGGGATGTTCGGAGTTCTAAAGGAGTTTTCTCAGTGTCTTCATTTTATAGGGTGCTTGCAGGGGGTGCTAGTGGTGTGTTTCTGTGGAACTGTATTTGGGCAATGGGATCTCCTTCCAAGGTAGCTTTTTTCGTCTGGACTGCTGCTTTGGGTCGTATTCATTATTATTGATAATTTGATTTAGCGGCGGCATGTGTTGGTTAATTGGTGTTGTTTGTGCCGTGGAGCTGCAGAACCGGTGGATCATTTACTTGTGCAGTGTCTGGTGGCGGCTCGTCTTTGGTGTATGGTTGTTACGTTTTTTGGTTTGGTTTGGTTTGGATGCAGTCAAAGTCCGTGTTGGATGTGTTGCTTAGTTGGGGTGGGGCTAGGGTGGGTAAGAGGCAGCGAAAGGCTTGGTTATTTGCTTCCCATTGCTTGATGTGGTTGGTTTGGATGGAGTGCAACTACCGTGTTTTTTAGAATACGTCTCATTTGTATCTTTGGTTAGAAAGTCGGCTTCTTTTGGAGTTGCATAGTTGGATGACGGGTTTGGTTGATCCCGATGTGTTGACTTTTGTAGATTTTGTGGAGAATTTGTTTAGATAGTGTGTTTTGTGGCCGTTTTGGGTTGCTTTTTTCCTTATATTCTCTGCATCGTCTTAATACATTTATAATAAAATTGTTTATTTATGAAAAAAAAATATATTTTTCCATTTTGGTTGACATGAGTTAATTGGACTATACTTTTGTTAAATCAGGTGTCAAAGACTTCTAAAACTCAATGTCCTCTGGAGATAAATTTCGTTTCAAACTGCAGATTATTGGGCATAACAAGGTAACTTGTGCTGAAACTAGAAGGCAAAAAGTCTGTTACTTATTGCTACTTGCAATTAGAATTTGAAAGCTACCCTGTTGACACACCGTGCCTCAGTTTAGAACCTCAGAAGCTACGTTGTTACCCTGACCGCAAAGATTACTCTTGGCAATTGGTGAATTGTGCACACTTCAGAGATTCAACTGCTCTCGATTATTATACAGAAATTAAACCACAATCTTTTGCAGAAGCTGAAGTTATTTTTCAGAGAATAATTTAATTTGGTCGGCATCGGCAGTGTTATATTGAAGTTGCTGTTATTGTAAGATCCAATTGTTTAAAGCTAGATATAACTAAAAAAAATCAACTGGTATTTATATCCTAGGAGTTTCATAGTGGTCAATATTTATGTGGGTGTTTGGGAAGTTGTTATTTTAGTTTTTGGCTATTTTAGGAGGTTAAAATTTTTGTGTTTGGGAAGATAGTTGATTTTTTTGTGTAGTTGGATGTGATATTTGTGAGAGAAAAAGTGAAATGATTATGGATTTGATGTGACATTGTCTTATTGGTTATTTTAGCCTATTTTGTCTTTTAGTGCTATTTTAGCTAAAAAATTAAAAAAAATTCTTTTCAAACACCCCCCTACAAGAAGCTTTTTGTTTTGTAACGAGTATTTTTCCTATTGAGTTAAATTGGGCATGTGTGGATGATAGAAAAGTAGAAGTGGAATGATCTAAAATGATTCCCTTGTTTGGCTCCTTTTTGAAGACATGGAATGTGATTACTTTTGAGATAAAATTAGATTACACACAAGCCATAAAAATCTCATAATTTTGGAGTGTTCAAGAGAAAAAATAATTGAGCCTACATTTGTTTTTGTGCACAGGGGTGTTTGGGGCTTTGTTTTGACTAATCACTTGGAAACAATCACGTTGATCAGATATAAATAATTACATGATTGGATTAAATTTTTGTCAATAATTTATTGTGAAAATTATATTTACTGTTGACAGAAATCTGATTCGATTAGGTAGCTATTCATATTCGATCAATGTGATCTTTTACAGGGATAAAGTAATTGACGAGCTCTACACATTAAACAGTTTGGATTATTAAAACAGAATCCGTGGTGGGCCCCTACGGATTCAACAGCACCCTCTAATCCGATCTCGAATTGAAGAGAAGCTTCGCCCAATTATAAAATAATGTATATTTAATTTTTTATATTGAAATAATAGTATTAATATATATATTAAAGTCACTGCAAAAAGGCCTTTTTCCTTAGAAGTTGGTTGACTATAATTTGTTTAAAGTCACTATCCAATAAAATGTACTATAGTAAATATTAAAGTATTAATACCATTAGGTTTACTTGATCCTATATCTTCATCAAAGATTGGGAAATCATTTTCATCTAATTGTTGAGCATGTTGAATACTTTCACGTGTATCAGAAGTTAGGTATTTATCCCACCAAGATTTGAGCATATCGGTAAATCCGGAGGTAAGTAGGGAGACTATCTCAGGTTGAGTATAATCAGGATAATTACTAAGGTAAATATTTGCAACCATGGACATATGATTTAATTTTTGTAGAATTTGATTTTTACTAAGACCATCAATATTTCATTCATATAATTTTTTAGCAGAAATAAAAAATTGATTGCTAATATTAGTTTTTTCAAATTGAAGATCTGGGGGTGTAGGTTTAGTATACCAATTTTTGGTGATAGTAATAGGATTAATTTTAGGATGTGTGATTCGGTTAAGATTATTGTCTTGGAATTGTTGGGCTACTTGATTGATTTTATTGTTGGATGTATCGGAGTCACTACTAAATTGAACAAGTGGTTGTTGTGTTAAGACCATAAGGCCTTTTTCGTTAGAAGTAGTGGGTATTTTAGTAAATAATTGTTCAATAGCTTCAAAAGAAGTAGTATCATGGGTTACTAGGCTTAACCATTTCCTATTGCTAGGAAGATTAATAAGTGGTTTGTCTAAGGGTTTATTAATGGAAGTATGACTAGTTGAGTAATTATCAAAAGTAGCTTCAGTTTTGTCTAATTGTTTACCAATAGTTTTTAAGCATTGATTAATGTAATTATTTTGTTCAATTACTTTTTTGATTTCAAATTCATCACCAGGAAGCTTAAAGGGAGAAGCATGTACTACAACACCCTTGTATTCAATGAGGATTGTTTCCAAAGGATGGTGACTGGAAGAAACAAAAGTATTAGGGGAAGTTTTCCATTTAGTTTTAGTAATAGTATTGACTTTTTGATAATAATTTTCTAAATAATCAAAGAAGTAGATTTCAGTGTTGATTTCGTTCATAAATTTATACCATTTCTTGGTAATTTTTTTTATTGTTGGTGTTCATCATAATTGGTTTTATAAGTTTGTCGTTTTAACTTATTTTGCTTTAGATTTGAATTCAATATGAAGTTTATTAAGATCTGGAATAAAAGGTTTACTAAGGGCTAATAATTGTGGATTAATAGGAGGAACAACTTCAAAATCAGTTTGAGTAGATGAATCCTGTGAGGTAGTATCTTCTTCAGGAAGATGTGCGTGGGTGGAATAAACTAGTTTATTAATTTGGGAAGTAGAGGAATTATCGATTCCTTTTAATTTACTATTGGTGGTGTTAGAAGTTTTGCAAATATGAATTTTTCTATCTTGTCTAGTAAATAAAGGTGTAGTGAAAATTTTATCATCTTCAGTATCAGTAGAGATATTAGAAGTACTATGGCAAGAAGATTGACTATGGGGTCGATTAAACCTTATATGAATAGAACCATCATTATATTGTTAAATATCTTGAATATTTTTGGCTAGTAGAAGATTGTTGATTTTGGGAATAATTTTCATTAACTGTAACCCAATCATCAGGAAGGGTGATATCTTTCCAGCAAATCATTTTTTAGACTGAAATATTGGTTTTATTAGTACTACCTTAAATGAGTAATGTTTTATCTTTTGGACTTTTGGTTAAAACTTGAACATTCAGATTTGTTTTAATGCATTAGTAGTAAATTCTGTAAACTAAAACAATGTTATGGACATTATCTAACATATTAGTAAATGCACTAGATAGTTGAATGTTTAATGTTAAGGCTTTTAATATATGAGGATATTTAAGACTTAAAGTAAAATCTAAAAAATAATTAAAGTGGACAGGTCCTTTATGGAGGCCTGATTCCATCATACCTATTAGACTGTCATGATAATTAATAAATCGAGCATCTCGTAAACATAAGAGGACAGAAGTATTGCGCCCTTGCATGGTTAATAGTTTGATTCCAACTTGAATTAATCATAAATGAATAAAATTATGACCATCTTTTAGATGTTGGCGAATTGACTCCTTGGATAATAACTGACAAGTTTCTCTAATTTTAGTTAAAGTATAAACTTGTTCAATAGTTCTAACAAGTAAATTAACATTAAAAGTTGACTTTAAAAAACTTGTTCTATAAATTTTTTTAGGGTCCAGCTTGTCTCAAGTTGAGATCAAGACTGGACCCGTCCAGTCCGGCCTATGGGGCCATTTTTTGAGTCCATTTTGATAATTCGAACCGTCATTGTGTAGAACTCGTCAAGTAGTATATGCCTGTAAAAAATCACGTTGATCGGATATCAATAGCTATGTGATCAAATCAGTTTTGTATAAAAAAAAATGGACGGTGAAAAAATTAACGGTTGATAAAAAACTGTTTTGTTCACATAACTATCGATATTCGATCAACGTGATTTTTTATAGGCATATAATACTCGACGAGTTCTACACATTGAACGGTTCGGATTATCAAAATAGGACCCGTGGTGGGCCCTCACGAGCCCAACAGCACGGTCCAGTCCGATCTTGGACTGGACCAAAGCCACTGCCATTTCTTTAAATGGTACTTTTGGGATATTCCAACTTAAATTAAGTTTAATATCATGAAATTCATGCTCTTCTTCATTTATAACTAAATCTGTATTAGGTATAGGAGCTAAAGTTGTAGTAGATCTAGAGTTTACTGAAGAGTTACTTTTGAATAATCGACTCATTTTTATTCTGTAAATTAATTCAACTTTCTTAAATTCTTATATAACTTATCATATTTTCACATACTATGTGTTCGCACATGCTCTTTCCGGAAACCCCAATATCTATCACCTGTCTATCCTAAGGACTTATACTAGATGTGGGACGAAAGGAGAGTGGCTACTGGCAAAGTGGAAGACAAAGATAAGTTAGTAGAAAATAAGAAGACTGGAATTAATAAAGAAAATACACTAATAAATTAAAATCTTTACTAATAAATAAAGACAAAAAACCTTATTAAGATAAACCAATTATTAGCCTCACAACTACCTTTAAAAAGATTCCAAAAAAATAAACATAAAGAAATCACTTTACAAGATTTATAAAATGAGATTAACCAAATTAAACTAACCATTCAAGAGTTAAAGGCTAAAGACAATTCATTAGAAGAATAAATTGTAATATTAAAAATCAATAAAAATCTTAAAGATTTCCAAAATAATAATGATACTTCCTCTGATGAATCTAGTTCTAATCCTGATCCTAGCCACGCCATCTTTGATAATCGATCAACTAAATCTAATAGTGGTAATCACAATGATAATATTATATATATATATTATTAATCATTTAGTAAATATATATAAATATTAAATAATATATATATATTATTACTATTATTTAATGTATGTTAATACTAGGGATTTTTAATATATATATATATTTGATGTATATTTAGTATATATATATTTTTTGTGATTTGAAAAGTTTAATTAAAAAGATTCATTAAAAGTGAATGATAGATATAAATAGTTGTGAGTTTTTTTTATATATGTACATAAATAAATATTACTTAAAATTTTTTATATATGTACATATATAAATATTACTTAAAATTTTAAATGTATACTTATCTGTAGCTATTCATTTTCTTTCTCTTTGTTCCAAAATTTTTGGAGCCCTCACAGTTTTTGAATCGTGCATTGCACAAATCAAACTGTTAATTTTATATAAATTCTAATATAAATTTTTGAATATTGTGCCGTTTGGTAACACTTACGTTTTCAGTTTTCTGTTTATATTTACAAAAATTTTAAAAACTCAAATAAAAACTTGTTTGGTAAAATTTTTGATTTATAAATCAGTGGTCTCAGTTTATAAATTTGGCCAAAAAATGAAAACATAAAAAATGTGTTTCCATTTTGAGTTTTCAAATTTTTTTTTTTTACCATCCAACACTAGCCACCACCCGCCACCATTTTCTACCACCGTCTTCTGCCACCACCACCCACCCCCCACCACTACCTGCCACCACCACTCACCACTCACCTGCCACCACCAGCCACCACCCACCACCAACCTGCCACCCACTCGCCATCCACCCACGACCCGCCACTACCATCCACCGCCCGCCACCACCACCACCACCCGCTACCTACTTGCCACCACCACTTACCACCCACCTGCCACCGCCATCCACTACCAGCCATCCACCACCACCAGCCACCTGCCATCCACCCACCACTACCACCCACCACCCACCACCACCGCCACCACCATCACCATCACCATCACCCACCACCTACCCGCCACCCACCTGCCACCACCACCTACGACCCACCACTACCACCACCACCACCACCACCACCACCACCACCAATACCACCACCACCCACTCGCTACCACCTACCACCCGCCACCATCATCCACCCACCCACCACCACCACTCGCCACCACCCACCACCCGCCACCACCACCACCCGCCGCCACCGCCACCACCACCACCACCCACCACCCGCCACGGTCACCCACCCACCTGCCATCCTCCACCCACCTGCCACCACCACCCACCACCCGCCACCGTTACCCACCCAACCATCACCACCACCCGCCACCTACTCGCCACCACCACCTGCCAACCGCCATCCGCCACCCACCAGCCACCACCAGCCACCACCTGCCACCACCACCACCCACCACCCGCCATCGTCACCCATCCACCCACCACCACCACCACCAGCTACCCACCACCCACCGTTATCACTTTCCACTACCGTCTTCCGCTGCCACTTGCCATTTTTCACTCTTTTTTATATTTTTAAATTTTTTAAAAACATTTTGTCAATTATCAAACGCGTTTGTAGTTTATGTTTTTCTAAAAATAAACAAAAAATGAACAAAAACCAGTTTATAAAATTTTTGTAAATATAAACTGAAAACGTAAACGTTACCAAATACACCCATCTAGCCAAAATTTCTAGAGGGTATTCCTCTCCATATACATTCATTCTCTCTCATTATTTCAAAATTTCTAGATTCATCACTGTACTCTTTTTTATTATCAATGCGTCATGTGTTCTTATGCTTATTCTAAAAAGGGTTGGATTCTTTCCGAATTCATATCTGTACTCTTTTTTATTATCAGTGCGTCATGTGTTCTTATGCTTTTTATTATGAGTGCGTCATGTGTTCTTATGCTTATTCTAAAAAGGGTTGGATTTTTTCCGAATTCATATCTGTACTCTTTTTTATTATTAGTGCATCATGTGTTCTTATGCTTATTCGAAAAATGGTTGGATTTTTTTCGAATTCATATCTAAATTAGAGGGTGTTGTTCAGATTTAAGGAGTTCATTATGGATCCTATTTTGAAGATCGAAATCATTCATTTTCTAAGATATATCTACAAGAATCTACCCTTTTAGCGACCACTTTCCGCGACTAATATAAAAGTTGGTAGCTAAAAATTACCTTTTGGCGACCAAATATTTATTAGTCGCGAATGATCATTATTTTTGGCGACCAAAAAATAAGTTGGTCGCGGAAGATCAAAAATAAGTTGGTTGTTGAATTGGCGACCAAAATTTTAGTCGCCAAAAACTTATTTTTCCCGACCGAAAAATACTTTAGTTGCCGTATATTGAGTTTTGGCTACTAAAACAATTTAGTCACCAAATAGAAAATAAAAAATTATTTTTTTCTTTGGCGACCAAAAATTTGGTCGCCAAAAACTTATTTTCAGCAACAAAAAAAAATCAGTCGCCAAATTAATACATTTAGCGACTAATATTTTAGTCGCCGTTGATTGAGATTTGGCGACTAAAAAGATTTGTCGGCGAAGGTACCTTTTCTGCGACTAATATAGTATTTTCGTCGCCAAATATTAATGAAATTTTTTTACTTTTGATCTTTGCCGACCAAAAATGTGGTCGGCAAAATACTTATTTTTAGTGACCAAAAAACAATTAGTCGGCAATAAAGTTAAACAATTTCAAAAACACAGATTTATTTTTTGGTGGGAATGCACTCTTACATTACTGCCCAATTTATTAGTTATGATTTATTTTATTTTTTTTCATATTTTCTATCAATATGTACATAGGTGCTGTTTGGTGTAGCTGTTAAAACAGATTATAGCTTATAGCTTAACAGATTATAGATTATGACTTTAATCAGAAGCTGTTAATCTGTTTGGTATAGCTGTTAGATTATAGATTTAAGTTGCTGAGTAGTGTTTGTTAAATAAGCTGTGAAGTAGCTTTTTCAATTAATTTTTATTTTTTATTATTCACTATTTGTCTACATTTTTCATAAAAAATAATAATAATATTTTATAGTCCATTTGGGTCTTTTTCTATTTTTAAAAAAATAAAAAATAAAAAAATTTAAGAGTATAACCATGAATTAACATGTCCACAGCAGAAGCTGATAATCAGAAGCAGGGGGTGAGCAGCTTCTCAGAATAAGCTTTTTTGACTTAAAATAAGCTGTTAGAATCAGAAGCTGTTTGAAATAAGTTTAACCAAACAGTCCAAAATAACTTTTTAAAAGCCAGAAGCTATAAGCAGGCTCAAAAAAGCTGTACCAAACACCCCCATAGACCCAAACAAGTTCAGTCTCTTGCTCTCGCCGCCTCTTTCTCACAGACTCACCATCGTTGATTCGCTGTTCACAGACACCGTCGGTCTTGCACCGTCGTTCACCCTCGATCTTCCACTATCGCGCATCATTACATCGCCACTGCCGCTCGTATTGCTTCGCTTCAACATTGAGGTTTTTCTCTTCCTCTCTCTGCTTCTCTTCTTCTCTTTATCTTTGTCCCTCTCACTCTCTGTTTCTCTATTTCCCCATTTCCCTCCACCTTATTTTCAGTGAAACTGGGCTGAAGCCCGTCTGCACGCTCAGCAAGATTCAACTTAGCCAACCCTAAACCTCTTAACTCACACACATTCACCTCGTTCACCATATATATTTATCATCTTCTCCAAAACAGCTCTCACAGGTCTAGGGTTTCTTGCAGCTGTGCAACAATGGTAACCTCTCTCTCTCTCTCTCTCTCTCTCTCTATACATACAAATATATGTGTAGCTAATTTCGAATTAGATTTAGATTTCGATTTAGATTTCTTTTAATCTTGTTTTCAATTCTAACCTCCTTTGCTAATGGAATTAATTATTGTTCTCACCTCCTTTGCTAATGGACTCCTCAGAAGTCATATCGTGAGTATATTCCTTCTCCATCGTGAACAACCACTATCAGCCCTTTTTTTCCTTTTACCCTTGTTTCTCCCCCCTCCATCTCTCTATATATATACTATATAATTGTTATATGAATTTGGCTATGGTGAGAGTATGTAGATGACCTGTTCGATGAAATTCCAAAATGGGTTTTGAATTAGAGAAATCATGATAGTCTGTTGGATGAACTGGGTTTGGACTGATTGTCTTTTGATTATATTAAAAGATGTTGGAAATAAGAAGAATATAAGGAATGTTACTCTATATAAGCAGTATGAATTTATTGCTTTATAGTTCTGTTTAGCTTGGAGTGGACAAGTTAGGTGGATATAAATTATTCTTATATTGCTGGTCATTTTTTAGGTTTTCTTTGAGCTTCTATTGGTTGTTAGAAAAAGAGTAATAGACATGTTCACCAGCCAATGTCCTAACAGCACCTAACATGGGAAAATGTGTTCTGCACATTTGACCTGCTGTGATTTTGTCTTGTGAATTGTAATGTAAAATTTCATCTAGAATGATGATTTAAGTTTACATTTAAAACTTTAGGGAATTTTCACATGCCCGATATTTCTCTGAAATTCTGATTAACTTTTGGAGCTGTTCTTATTTGGAAAAAGAATTATGGTGTAGTGCCTGTTATTTACCCATTGGCTGGTATGGAAATTTTTTCAAATATAACACCATACTCTTGTTTGCAGTTGAGCACATGTTTTGACTAATCAAATAAGAATTATGGTGTAGTGCACATGTTTTGACTAATCAAATATGGTGTAGTGCACATGTTTTGACTAATCATGTTTTGACCACATAATTACTTTGCAAACCAAAGATCCCCTATACTAATCTGCAATCTACACTATGATGCATGGGTGGAAAACTTAGCCCATCAGAAGCAAGAACAATGAACTTATCTCTTTCCGTAAGAATTCGGTGAGAGAATTCGCGAATAGAGATCACCCCATATTCCTTTAAACAGAAGTCCCCAAATGCCCGAGCCATTGCTAAGCCAGGGGCATCATCAAACGGCAGCCAAACTCTTGACACTTCAGGTTCATCTTACAACGCAAAAACCCTTCCTTTACACCGTTTAATCCTTTCAGCTTCCCCTATTAATAATCACCCCAAATTAACACAATTAGGACATGAAAACAAACAGCCCAACAGTTGAGCACATGTTTTGATTAACTTGAGCACATGTTTTGACTTGAGACTGTAAACAAGAATTATGGTGTAGTGCACATGTTTTCAAATATAATCCCATGATTAGCTCATATCTAAATAATGTTGTTGGTGTTGTTGTTGTTATTTATTTATTTATTTATTTATTATTATTATTATTATTATTTCTCCATATTTTAAAACTTGAGCTCTTTCCTTCTTTTTTTTTTTTTTTTTATGAAGCAAAATTGTCATATGGTACCAAAACTGTGAGCAATTTTTAATTATGGTTCTTAATATGAACATACAGGGGCTTATGTTGGTGAAATTGCTTGTCAAGTATCATGCATATGGTTGTCTTAAATATGGTTTGAGTCCTTGTTCATATAAGGTTTGTATCATTGTCATTGAATTAATAATAAAAAATTTTGTAGCTATTTCAGTGTCATTTAACCTGGTAGCTATTTCAGTGTCAGATCTGTTTGTGACATGGCCTCTTCAGATTTTTGATCTTTGGATCTGTTGTCTTTTAGAATGAGGCTCTTTGGCTATCTGGCTATCCTGTTTGTTTTCTCTTCAGGTTTTTGTTTCTATTGATTCAAAGGTAAGCAATGAAAGATAGCAAGAACCCTAACACGATGGTTAGATGCAACTTGATGTGAGCATTACTGCATTATTTGCTATTACGGTGTGGGTTTAAGGCAGTTGATGGTTCAATGCATTACTCCATCCTACTTGTAGTTGACTCATGGGATTGATGTCCCTGAAAATTGTAGTTATTGGTTAATTCTATGCCAATGTATTGTGTAATTTTGTATAACATTAATTTCATTAGACATCAATTATTATTTTATTGATTTTTCCCTTGAGAACATTTGTTAGTGGTATAATTCTTTAAAAACATCCATGACAAACTTAAGCACATTTTTTATTGACAAATACTAAATCATCTTTAGATTCTACAGAATCATAAGTGAAATAGCATATAACGTGTTATTCAATTGTTTTACTTCCATTGCCATGTTTTTTTTTTCCCCCCCTACATTTTGTTTTGAAAACAATTGGCTTGATGCGAACATTTGAAAATTGCTAATCATTATGAGAAATTGAACAGGAGGTTGAACGTGCGGTGCAAGTTTTAGAAGGTTTGGAGGGGGTACCTGATCCGGTTTGTGATTATCTTTGTAAATATAGATTTTTCTTTTTCTTGCTCTTCTTCTTCCTTTTTATTTATTTATTTTTTCCTGTCTGGTTTAAATGTTCAGCTGAAATATGGAATAAATTGATTATTACAATTTCTAAGTACTTTTTCATGGGTATGAATATTTGTCACAGACATTTTATTAAATTCTTGATAGCAATGAAGCAATGCACACTGAGTAGGGTACAACTGGCATTTCCCAATGGCTTACTAATGAATTTCTATTCCTGTCAAACAATTAATGATTGAAATATTGAAGACTCCATTGGAATAAAAAACTGGAAAGAATTAGAGCTTGTCTTCAGTATTTTATTTTGACTGGAAAAACAAAATATGAATTTCTATTTGGACTAGGATAACAACATATGAATTTCAGAGCTTGTCTTCAGTATTTTATTCCAATAGAGTCTTGACTGATTTTGTATTTCTAACTTTTGGAGACAAACTCTAGTTTGATTGAAGGTCGCTGGCAATTAATGTTTACAACAAGACTTGGAACTGCATCCCCTATTCAGGTTGACTTGATGCTATTGGTTCAAATATTATTATTATAACCCTGGTTTGAAGTTACAAGCTCACATCTCATAACTTACTTGGTAGGTAGCATATTAAAATATAACTATTTATCACGAAACAAATTATCCAACTGCGTAGCATGAATATAAGAATTTTTGTACTACAAACATACTTCCTAAATAACCCATCAAAGAGTATTTTGTTTTTATATCAGTCTTAAACTTTTCAGACCGTTACTTATAATTTAATATGAATGTGTGGATTTAATTAAACTGTGTGAAATCAATAACTAAATTTTTATTCAACAAGTAGTCATGTGACAAATATTCATATGGATAAGAATTGTGTGCTCTACATGTTTAAATCACGTATAAAAAAGTGTATTCTTTTTCTTTTTACCTTTTTTTCCCTTTTTCCTCTGAGTTAAAGATTCATTTTTCTACTTTCAGTGTATTATTTACACCTTCACTATACACAGCAAAAAAGTTCCCTATGACCTAATGCATAAGTTAACACGTATGTGAATGTTGGGACTGCATATTTCATTGTTCAGGTCACCATATCAGGCAGGGGGGGGTGTGGTAAAGGAATTAAATTTTAGAACATAATTAAATCATTCATGTGCTTAAGGTGTCTTGTTGAAATCAATAAAAAATAGGCACAATAAAATAGATGATCTAAAGGTTTTATTCTAATTGATGTAGATTATAAGATGTAGCAATGGTGGACCTGGATATGTTTATCATATAGGCACTCTGATTATGTTTATCATATATGTTTATCACATACATGTTGATAGGATTCGCAAAAGTGAACTAGCAATCCATGGATGGGCAACGAGATATTGAAATTGCAATAGGATGTCATTGTGGTATGAGCATACTACAGGAAGAGCTGAAGAACTGTTCTAATAGCCTCATACCTTGTTATTTTTTTTGATTTCTTTGTTCTTTTAATTTTTGGTGAGAGCAAAGTGTAGTTTGAGATTGAATTTTTAGTGATCATTTTTGCCAAATCACAGATTGTACGTACTATTGCTCTTGTATGCATGTTAAATTCTCAAGTTTTCTTCTTAGTTAAATTCTTTGGCTGTGTTGAATGAATTTTGTTCCTTAATTGTGGTACCGAAACTGTGAGCAAATTTTAATTTTTTAAATGTTATTGTTCCTTAATTGTGGTTTGGTTAAATGAATTTTGTTCGATATTGGATTGAATGTTTAAAAACAAAAATTGAACGTTCTCAAAAAAAAAAAAAAAAAAATAGAGAGATTTGGCGACTAAAAAATTGGTCGGCAAATTATCCACGTTTGCAACTAAAATCATTGGTCGGCAATTCCTTACCTTTTGGCGACTAAATTGTTAGTCGGCGATTCCTTGACTTTTGGCGACTAATCTGTTTGGTCGTGGAATGTGACAATTGGCGACTAAGATATTTGGTCTGGAAAATATCACTTTTCGCGACCAAAGTGTTTCACCGACAAAATGGATTAGTCGTAGTAATGATATATTTAGCGACTAAAAATTTAGTTGGCAAATCCAACTTTTCCCGACCAACAAAAATTTTGGTCACAAATTACTTTTGCCGACCCTCAATTGGCGACCAAAGTAGCGACCAAAAAAATTGGTCACGGATAATTTTTACCGACTAAAAATGGGCTTTTAGCGACCAATTTTTTGATCGGCAAAAGTGTTATTTCTTGTATAATTATACTTTGTGTATATTATCCCTAAAAAAATTAAGTCGATTTGATAATCATAATCTTTTCATTTTATCATATTTGTTACAAAAGAATGTCTATTTTCAAGAACACACTTGTTGTCTGTTTTGTTAGAGACAAATCTGATAAATTAAATAGACTACGAGTATCGAATCGATTTATTTTTTATATGTAAATGATGTACATAAATAATTTTATAAAATAAACTATTCAAATAATTACATCAGCACTCATGATGGGCAGCGCCACCCTCATGTCCAAATCTAGGATTGGCAATCTATTCCCTTTAGAAAAATTATTATACTTTTGTAATACCATGTGGTATTATTTTATGTAGAACTCTGAGCCAATTAATCACCCAAAAAACTGTGACCCAATGAAAAAGTGTATCACTTTTGTCTCTTAATTACTTAACAAAGGTAAATCAATATGTTCGTGACTAAATTTTTTTAAGGAAAATTACACACCTCTATTGAGGTTTGAAAAAAAAAATAGTTAATCTTACACTTTTAATATAATTGTATTAATCTCCATTTGAGTAAGTTCAAAATGACTGAAACTAATATAGATGATAGGTAAATATTAAAACAAATATAAATTTTAATATAAATAAATATGATAATGCCATATTTTTATTCATATAACTAACGAAGTACGAATGAAAAGAGTCTAACTATTATGTGAATTAAAATATTAAGAAATATTAATATAATTATGCCAAAAGTGTATTATTCAAACCCCATGCGAGGTGAACGTAATTTGCCCAAATTTTTATTAGCGTGAATTATACCATTGATCTCTTTAGTTTGAGAACAATTTTACTTTGATCATCATAATTTTAATTTGAACAATTTAATCCTTACATTTTCAATTTGTTACAATGTGATCCCTTCATCATGTGTTAACATTTGAAACAAAAAAAAAATCATGTGCAAAATTAGAGACTAAAGTAAAAATCAAAACAAACTATAAGAACCACCTGTGTAATAAATATATTACATCGGTGGTCCCTGCAGTTTATTCTTTAAATTTCACTTAGACCTCTCTAATTTTTCATATGATTTTTTATGTTTCAAATTCTAAAGATAAGTGACGAAAACACCACATAAAAATAAAATTAAAGGTATAGGAATCAAATTATTATTCAAATTAAAATGACATTTCATTTAAATTATAGAAACTAATAATATAATTCACATTTTTATTACCTGATTTTTTTTTTTAAACGTAAAAAATGATATTCTAATATGTCTGTATCCATGGGCCTAGATATCAAAAGAGGTCAAGTATTAATCAAAGTAGAGTATAAGATCTCCACAAAAAATCAACTAAATAACCCAATATATTTACATCTCTAAAAAATTAAACCCGACTCACTCTTATAAAATGAGTTGCCTTCGCCACCAAGCCACCACCTGCTAGCCTATTGTATAAGAGAAAAGTTAGGGATTATGAAAATTTTTTCATGAAAATGATCATGAAAGATTTATGATCCTTAGATTACGTTGATTAGTGTGTAGTGTTTTATTCTAAGTGTAATCCAAAGGTCACAAAGCTTTCATGATTATTTTTATAAAAGATTTTTCATGATACCTAACATTACTGATTACATAATTGATTACCCAAACTTATTCAAATCCCAAATAGAATGAGATATGTTTTCCAGCAGTGGTTAGACCAAAATTACTTGGGACTTAATTACCTGGACTTTAATACTTGGCTCTATAAATAAAACTCAACCGTCACTCCCTTTTCTACCGGGATTCCTCAATTCTCTCTCTCTCTCTCTCTCTATAGAAAACACCTACACTCCTACGCCGCCTTCTTCTTCTTCTTCTTCTTCACTCCCTAAACCAAGAGAGAGAGTCCCTCTGTTTCTCTTCTTCTACTATTCTTCTTCTAGAGAGAAAGAGAGAGAGCAATGGAGAGAGTAAGGGGAGGAGAAGAAGGCGATGAATTCGACGGCGGCAGAGAAGAGAAGATGACGATGGAGAGAGTCTTCAAGAATTCAGAAGTGCCTTCATGGAAGAATCAGATAACAGTGAGATCTATGGTGACGAGTTTTGTGTTGAGTATTGTGTTCAACTTCATTGTGTGCAAGCTCAATCTGACGACGGGGGTGATACCATCGCTCAATGTGGCGGCGGGCCTGCTAGGGTTTGCCATGATAAAGGCCTGGACGGCGTTGCTTCATAAGTTGGGGCTGTTGAAACAGCCTTTCACTCGCCAGGAAAATACTGTTATTCAAACTTGCGTCGTCGCTTCTTCCGGCATCGCTTTCAGCAGTATGTCTTCTCCTATTACTTTTTTTTTTTTTTTTTTATAACTCAACCGACAAGTCCGAGACACCAATCCTATTCAGTCAAGCTCTCGGACTAGTCAGTCTCAGAGGCCTTAGAAGCAGTGGTGACTCTAGAAATTTTTATATCTGTTACCTATTTATAATAAATTAATAAAAAGATATATTAATACATGAGTTCTATAATTAACCTCAATGATATTTTAATATTTATGAATCATTGTATAATAATCTCATTATTTTCAATATGTGTAACTAAATTTAGTGGTTTTCCATTCAATTACACAATCAATTTTCATAAGTTGCATTGTTAAAAATGATTCATTCCACAACGTCGATTTTCACAAGCAAATAGACTAACATAGAGTGATGAGTGAAAGAAAACCTAAAGCCATATTGCTAAAGCCCGAAGAATATATCTAACTCTAAATTTACTTGCAACGATGTAGACTATTATATGTTAGTGGTTGATTTATTTAGAAAGAAACTAAGTAAGAATCAACATCTTGCCAATTCAAAATATTTTAAAAGAAAAGTAAACAAAATGTAAAAAAATAATAATTATACATAAAATTTTATGGGTTCAAATGAGTGGAGTTCAAAAATTAGGTTCAAAGTTATAATTTTAGTGGGTTCAATTTTGATGAGTATCAGTCAAGAAACCCTAATTAATACTAGTAAAAGAAGATGAAATGAATAAAGACAGTATTATTAACAGTTTTATGTGCATTCTTTATTAGAAACAAAAAATTGAGATAGATTTAGAAAACGTTTATACTAAATGAACTATACACTTTATATAATAGAGGTAGTGAATATATAAACGAAAATAAGAACCAAAATAACAATGCGACAATGTTATTTCTGCAAATAAAAATAAATAAAAAAACACCACACTAAATTATATGGCACTTGTACATAATTAATTCTAGATATTCAAAATATGGAGTACGAAAATTTCAAGTTACTTTTCCTCAATGAAAAACAATTAATAGTTGTTTGAGATTAATCAAGCATTCTCCAATAGAAGTTTTCATCTCTTTTTTTGTTGCATACATGACTACTAGTAAATATATTACAAAGTTTAGAAACATAGAAATCAAAAATACATATATGATTCTTTTTAAAAATAGATTTCACCAATCAATCTTGTAATATCTTGCTCGTCCATATATTTTCTATGCCTGATTCTATATTTGATTTCTATGCTACTACACTCATTGGCCCACATATGTCCTTGACAGTAGGCCTAATAATCTTTAAATGGTTTGTTTTACTTCACCCATATTTGCTACAGAACATTGTTTTGTTTTTGTTTTTGCTAATAATTTTTGGATATATATCAGGTGGGACTGCAAGTTATCTACTAGGAATGAGTGGACGTATTGCAGCTCAAGCAGATGAAGCAAGCAACCCAATCAATGTGAAGAATCTATCTTTGGGTTGGATGATTGGTTTTTCTCTTTCTTGTCAGCTTTGTTGGTCTCTTTTCAATTGTCCCCCTTAGAAAGGTATAATAATAATTGATTATTACAACAAACCAATTTTAATTTTAATAATATATTTTATTGATAAGCTTTTTAATTTGTAAGTTTTTTTGAATTGTTTTTCCTCGCCTCCTCAGATGATGATACTCAAGTACAAGTTAACATACCCTAGTGGAAACTGCAACTGCCTACCTCATCAACAGCTTTCACACTCCTAAAGGAGCCAAACTAGCCAAGTAATTAATACTATCTCTTACCCTAATCTTATTTAATGTATCTGTTTAAAACTAAAATTGATATTTTTTACCACACAATGTAACTATTTAGAACTAAAACTAATATTACTTACCGCTTGGCCCTTAGTGCCTCATGAAGCATTAAGTTTGAGATTCAACTCCCATTGAAAAAATTATTAGATAGTCTTGGAGCATCACATGGTAATACTCCTACCAATTATCAAATGTCATATCCCTCGTTGTTCTCCTATTACCAAACACCAAATTATAGGCTCCACTCATTCTACTAATCACAATATTCCTGGACACTACCTAGCCATGCCCCAAGACCACCACATAACTTCTCCTCCCATTGAGTGCTATCAATTGCTTAGGGGACTATGCTTGTGAGCATAGTCGAAGATTTGCCTGACTCGCATGGAAGGAAATGTTTTGCGTGAGTCTTGAGATTAGTCGAGTACACCCAATGAATACTTTGACCCTTCTATGGATAATGTAGGAAAAAAGAGAAGAAATATTTATACCACACTTTTTCTAACAAAAACAATTGAATTCTAACATTTAGGTTTATTCATATTCTTGATCTACAATTTTTCCTTTTACTTTTATCTTTTTTTAAAATTTTAAGTTGTGAGGAGGGCTAGTGGGGGAAAATTATTAGAATTAGCATCTTGTTTATTTATTTTTTTAAATTTTTTTGGGAGCTAATGAGTTAATTAATTTGGATGCAGGAAACAAGTAATGATGCTATTCTATTCCTTCTGTGTTAGCTTTACTAATGCACTTTTTCAGTGGTTCTTTGCTGCTGCTGATGGCTGTGGATTTAGTAACTTTCCCACCTTTGGTCTCAAAGCCTTTAGCCAAAGGTTAGTTGTTTCTCAACTTTTCCTAATAATCATTTTATTATTTTATTACTTACTGCTTGTTTAAGTAATATTAGTGAAAGGAAAAATGATTTGAAAATGAATGATATTTTTGAATTTATAAGAATCATATATAAAAACTATGTTTATGTATCATTATTCTTATTGAAATTAGTGATAGGAGGATGGAATGTCCTTTGGGATGGAAGGCTTTATACCTTTTTGATATTGGCACACCATAACCTAATGTCTTCAAACTTAACCATGCCCAATTTAATGTTATTCAGTTGTTTTATGAATACTGAAAATTTTCATAAAAATGCATTTATGGCTCATCATTTGTCTCAAATCTGTATTTCATTATGAGAAAAATCTCTGTACATTTAAATTCAGTCTATTTTAGTAGACACAGAACAATGTTGACATTTGTTGATAGTCAATTCAAGTCCAAAATATATAATTTATAGAAATAGATTAGATTGTTGCTATGATTTAAGTTTTATAGATATAAAATTAAACTTATTTTTTTTTATCATTACATACCTAAAATTTGTGTTATAGGCTGTGATCTTAACATCCACATCTTGAATCAAGACTTAGTTGTTGAGAAATGATTAGGTTTTAATTAATTTGGTGTTTGTTTGGATTGCAGGTTCTACTTTGATTTCTCAGCAACATATGTAGGAGTAGGGATGATATGCCCATACATGGTAAATATATCATTGCTAATTGGAGCTATAATATCATGGGGAATAATGTGGCCCCAGATTGAAAAAAAGAGAGGCCATTGGTATAGTGCTGACTTACCTTCCAGCAGTCTTCATGGCATCCAAGGCTATAGGGTATGTTCCCTATTCACTTGTATTTAAGTTTTTTATTTTTAATTTTTTTTTATTTATTTATTTTTTGAGTAAGTTATATTTAGATGATCAACATTTTATTCCACTCCATTAGAAGACCCCTATTGTCAAATTTAACTTATTTTGAAGTTTTGTAACATTTTTTTTCAAAAAACTCGATTGTGTCATTGCATTTGTACTTACGTTAGTATATAAAGTCAACTCTTAAATTATGTGGATGTCATAAATTTTTTTTCCTCTAAATTATCTTTCACCATATAAAACTGCTACCCAAGTAATTCAAATAACCATCATTATCGTATTCAATTGCTTCAGATTCAATTCTTTTATGTTGAATGACTGAGTTTGGGTGGTGGTAACGTTATTGACCATTTTGATTGTTGCTGGTTGGTTTCAACAGGTTTTCCTTGCAATTGCCATGATGCTTGGTGATGGTCTCTTCCATGTCACCTACATGATAATAGTAACACTCCACAGTCTCATATCTCAGAACTCAAACACCAACAAACAACTATCATCATCCTCAAACCCCGAAAACTACGACGAACAAAGAAGAACTGAATATTTCTTAAAAGATCAGATCCCAAACAAAGTCGCTGTCGCTGGTTACATTGCTCTGGCTGCCATTTCCATTGGCGTGACACCAGTCATCTTCCCCCAACTCAAATGGTACCACATCCTCGTCGCCTACCTCATCGCCCCAATCCTCGCCTTCTGCAACGCCTACGGGTGCGGTCTTACTGACTGGTCCCTCGCCTCCAACTACGGCAAACTCGCCATCATCATCTTCAGCTCGTGGGTCGGGCTCAGCCACGGAGGAATCATCGCGGGCCTCGCCTCGTGTGGGGTCATGATGAGTATTGTCTCAACAGCATCTGATCTAATGCAGGATTTTAAAACCGGGTACTTAACCCTAGCCTCGCCTCGATCCATGTTCTTTAGTCAAGTCCTTGGGACCGCAATGGGCTGCGTGATGTCCCCATTGGTCTTCTGGTTCTTCTACAGCGCTTACGCAGTGGGGGACCCTGACGGGTCCTACCCCGCGCCCTATGCTTTAATGTACCGCGGTATTTCCCTTTTAGGAGTAGAGGGTATTTCGTCGTTACCAAAGAACTGTCTTGAACTTGCCATTGGGTTTTTCGTCGGTGCCATTGTGATCAACGTGATTCGCGAGGTTTTGAAGCAATGCAAATGCAATGAGATGATTTGGGGCTGTATTCCAAGCCCAATGTGTATGGCGATACCGTTCTACCTTGGAGGGTACTTTGCAATTGATATGTGTGTGGGGAGTTTGATACTTTTTGTGTGGGAGAAAGTGAATAAGCAGAAAGCGAAGGACTTTGCGCCAGCGGTGGCATCGGGCCTGATTTGTGGTGAGTCTTTGTGGGGGGTTCCGGCTGCTGTGCTGTCTCTGGCCGGGGCTACACCTCCTATCTGCATGAAGTTTTTGTCTGCTGCTTCTAACAAGAAGGTTGATGGCTTTTTGGGTACATAAATATATTGGTGAATAGTATTGGAGATCTTTAGAACACTGGAACCTAGAACATAGTTAGTTGATTTTGCAATAAACAGGAGGATTTTTTTAGTTAGTTGTTTCTCTAATTATTCTTCTTATTCTTCACTGAAATTAATGTACAGATAGATAGCTTTGTGATTCGTAATTTATGGGTTATGATTTTTTAAAAATTTGTGTGCGTGTGTATTTGTGTATGTTTTGATAGAAAAAAAGAAGGAAACAGCAAAGTTTAATTCTTTATGCTTGTCTGGAATTTTGTTGGTATTGATAGAAAAGATTAACATGCTTAATCTCTGGTTTTTGAGGGAATGTTTGGTACAATTTGTTGCAAATTAAGACCTATTTTAGCAATTAGGAAAAAAGCTGGTAAACAATTACCAATACATGGGGGTGCAAGTATGTTTGTGGTGGAGTGCAAACAAATCTTTCTCTATCCCCCCCTCTCTCTCTAAATATACTCACACATACCCATACATATATATACATTCACATATATATATACGTGTGTGCGTGCGTGCGTGCGCGCGTGCGCATATATGTATGTTACTTGCACGAATTTGTTTGAACACTATAAATACAGGAGAAACTACCTATAGATGGGAGAAGGAAAAAGGAATTACCAATACATAAGGGGGTATAAGTGACACTTGCACCCTCATAGTCTTTCATTTGCACCCCATCACAGACACACTTGCACCCCTCATGTGTTGGTAATTTTTTTCCCTTTTCTCCCACTTGCATATAAATCCATCTAATTCTATTTACACACTACTCTTTTTTTCAATACCCACCATTTACGAAATTTTTTTATTACAATTTTATCTTTCTATTAAATTACTCTTTTAGACATAGACATAACATTCACCACCGACTCTCTACCTCCAATTCTGATTCTAGTTCCAGAGTCGGCATCGACGTCAACGTCGGTCATTCTTCAACCATCTTCTTTCACTTCTTCTTCTGTCAACCTCCATCGCCTCTCTCTCTTCTCTTCTTCTTCTTATGCAACTCATACTGAGGCCCTTCGTCGCCACTGCAACTCGTGTTACCCCTCTCTTCACTGCTGATGCTGCAATCATCCGTTACGACCCTATATCCTTTCTTCAATGCGACCCAGCTCTTCTAAGATCTAATCCCAGAGAGAGACAAAAGAGATTGATTTGGGTTTCTAGATCTAGGGTTTGAAGAGAAAAATAGCAGGGGGCTAGGATAGAAATAGAAGGGAGGAAATGGGTGTCGGGGGTGAGGGTTATGTATTGCTGCGATGAAGGAGGGTGTAGTAGGGGTGGGCAATGGTTTATCCGATCCACAAAAACTGTCCAATCCGCCTAACCCGCATACAAATGGGCGGTTTCGCAAACACAATGCGGACGGATGCAGTTTGAAATATGACATGTTTGCGGATTGCGGGTTTAACCCGCACCCACAAGAAACCGCCCGCACTTTTATTTATTTATTTATCTTAACCATTGATTTCATTCCTATATCCCATCTAGATATTTTTGCCCAAAACAAAACACCCTTTATTCTTTAAACTTACTCTAGCATTACATTTGCTAATAGTATTATATCAATTGAAACTGAATAAATACTGGTCATATTATTATTGTTACATAATTGAACTTGTCCTAAATGAAGTGTGATTAGAAATTTTGAATTCCTTAATGAATATGCGGTTATAGTTTAGGATTTTGAAATATATGCTTGTGTTAGTTTATAATTTGATTTAAGATTTTGAATGATTTGTTTGTGTTACGAATTAATTTTGTTGTGTTTTTAATTTTATAAGTTTTAATTCATTAATTATTAATGTTGGAGTATTTTAGAAAATGAAGAGAAAATGACCCAAAATAAATATTTACAAAATGGGAAAAAAATAAGGTTCAAAAATAAATTTTTGAAGAAAAAAGTCTAATCCTCAAACCGTCTACAACCGCTCGCACATTCGCGAACTCTATCCACACAAACCGCAAACCGCACTGCGGGTGGTTGTGCGTTGTCTTTTCCCTAAACCGCATAGATGCGGGCGGGTCCAAACCGATCTGCAACCCGTCCAAATCCGAACCGCGAACACCCCTAGGGTGTAGTAGTGGATTGAAGAGCCGCGAAGGCGCTGAGGACAGAAGATGGGGCAGAAGGTGACATCGATGAGAAATGAGTGGCAGCAAAATGGCTTTGGAGGGGCAACACTGACGATAGAAAGATGTTAGGATTAGGGTTACACTGGGGAGAGTTGGGATTGAAGAAGATGGGGATATTTTAGGAATATTTGAAAATTGATGGTGTATATTTAACAAAAATAAAAAATAAAATAAAATTTTGTATGGTGTGTAAATAGAATTTCCTTAAAAAAATTAGGGTGTTCAAACAAACAATTGGAGTGCATTTATAGGCTCCCAATAAGTCTTATTTTGGGCATTTGATCTACCAAATCTTAATTCTCATATTTAAGATATTTTATGGATAATTTTACCTTTACAAATATTTGACTCTTAAACATTCATATTAAATAAATTTAACAGTGTGAATATTCACATCATGGAACCTTTATGCTGTCAATGTGAATATTAATGTGCGTTTCACCCCTATTATTATTAAGAGTATTTAAGTAATTATGTCACTCATAAAACTTATTAAAATATAAAAAAAAATAATTTAAATTAAATGAAATATAAATAGGGGATAAGAAATTTATCATTAAATATCTCTTTTTTATTTAATCATGTTTGTGACAAGTAATAAATGCGAACACTCTTCTAAACTTGAGAATTCAACCATTTTTATATCAATAAAAGAATTTTGTTACATCCATTCACGTATGAGATGAATTAAAATAGGTGTGCAGTTTGCTTTTCGTGCTCTTTTCGGATACGAACATCCTTGCAGTTCGGACTTCCGTGGTTCTGAATCTAATTTTACAAGTGAAATGCGAAATAGATAAACACAAATGAGTCCAAATCCGACAATCTTTTGGAAAATTGATAATTGAATCAAATGCCAAAAATGAACTGCTTTGCTAGATTTTAGAGTTGCCACCTAAATATTTTTAAAAAATTTAGGAAATCTGTTACTCGTGCCAAAGGCTACTTATCCGTCATTACCAAAGTGTCTCGGCTTGGGAACTTAGGTATGAGAGGGAAATGTCATTAATTGAGCACCCCACTCACCCGACTCTCTACCTCCAATTCTGATTCTAGTTCCAGAGTCGGCATCGACGTCAACGTCAGTCATTCTTCAACCATCTTCTTTCACTTCTTTTTCTGTCAACCTCCATCGCCTCTCTCTCTTCTCTTCTACTTCTTATGCAACTCACACTGAGGCCCTACGTCGCCGCTGCAAGTCGTGTTACCCCTCTCTTCACTGCTAATGCTGCAATCATCCGTTTCGACCCTATATCCTCTCTATAATGTGACCCAGCTCTTCTAAGATCTAATCCCAGAGAGAGAGACAAAAGAGATTAATTTGGGTTCCTAGACCTAGGGTTTGAAAAGAAAAATAGTAGGGGGCTAGGATAGAAATAGAAGGGAGGAAATGGGTGTTAGGGGTGAGGGTTATGTATTGCTGCGATGAGGGAGGGTGTAGTAGGGGTGGGCAATGGTTTATCTGATCTGCAAAAACCGCCCAATCCGCCTAACCCGCATACAAATGGACGATTTCGCAAACACAATGCGGACGGATGCAGTTTGAAATATGACATGTTTGCGGGTTGCGGGTTTAACCCGCACCCACAAGAAACCGCCCGCACTTTTATTTATTTATTTATCTTAACCATTGATTTCATTCCTATATCCCACCTAGATATTTTTGCCCAAAACAAAACACCCTTTATTCTTTAAACTTACTCTAGCATTACATTTGCTAATAGTATTATATCAACTGAAACTGAATAAATACTGGTCATATTATCATTGTTATATAATTGAACTTGTCCTAAATGAAGTGTGATTTCAAATTTTGAATTCCTTAATGAATATGCAGTTATAGTTTAGGATTTTAAAATATATGCTTGTGTTAGTTTATGATTTGATTTAAGATTTTGAATGATTTGTTTGTGTTACGAATTAATTTTGTTGTGTTTTAATTTTATAAGTTTTAATTCATTAATTATTAATGTTGGAGTATTTTAAAAAATGGGAAGAAAATGGCCCAAAATAAATATTTACAAAATAGGAAAAAAATAAGGTTCAAAAATAAATTTTTGAAGAAAAAAGTCCAATCCGCAAACCGACTGCAACCGCCCGCACATTCGCGAACTCTATCCGCACAAACCGCAAACCGCACTGCGGGTGGTTATGCGTTGTCTTTCCCTAAACCGCATAGATGCGGGGGGGTCCAAACCGATCTGCAACCCGTCCAAATCCGAACCGCGAACACCCCTAGGGTGTAGTAGTGGATTGAAGAGCCGCGAAGGAGCTAAGGACAGAAGATGGGGCAGAGGGTGACATCGATGAGAAATGAGTGGCGGCAGAATGGCTTTGGAGGGGCAACACTGACGATAGGAAGATGTTAGGATTAGGGTTACAATCGGGAGAGTTGGGATTGAAGAAGATGGGGATATTTTAGGAATATTTGAAAATTGATGGTGTATATTTAACAAAAAATAAAATAAAATAAAATTGTGTGTGGTGTGTAAATAGAATTTCCTTAAAAAAATTAGGGTGTTCAAACAAACAATTGGAGTGCATTTATAGGCTCCCAATAAGTCTTATTTTGGGCATTTGATCTACAAAATCTTAATTCTCATATTTAAGATATTTTATGAACAATTTTACCTTTACAAATATTTGACTCTTGGCAATTTGGTGGTGTAAACATTCATATTAAATAAATTTAACAGTGTGAATATTTAAATCATGGAACTTTTATGCTGTCAATGTGAATATTAATGTGCGTTTCACCCCTATTATTATTAAGAGTATTTAAGTAATTATGTCACTCATAAAACTTATTAAAATATAAAAAAAATAATTTAAATTAAATGAAATATAAATAGGGGATAAGAAATTTATCATTAAATATCTCTTTTTTATTTAATCATGTTTGTGACAAGTAATAAATGCGAACACTCTTCTAAACTTGAGAATTCAACCATTGTTATATCAATAAAAGAATTTTGTTACATCCATTCACGTATGAGATGAATTAAAATAGGTGTGCAGTTTGCTTTTCGTGCTCCTTTCGGATACGAGCATCCTTACAGTTCGGACTTCCGTGGCTCTGAATTTGATTTCACAAGTGCAATGCGAAATAGATAAACACAAATGAGTCCAAATCCGACAATCTTTTGGAAATTGATAATTGAATCAAATGCCAAAAATGAACTGCTTTGCCAGATTTCAGAGTCGCCACCTAAATATTTTTAAAAAATTTAGGAAATCTGTTACTCGTGCCAAAGGCCACTTATCCGTCATTACTAAAGTGTCTCGGCTTGGGAACTTAGGTATGAGAGGGAAATGTCATTAATTGAGCACCCTACTCATCCGATCAAAGATCAGCATGTACTAATCATGATGTGATTTTTATTTACATTATATGCTCTTGTTCCGGTTATTATTCTATTTTTACTAGGTGATGCACACAAGTATAGACCAATTCACAAAATTTGGAACGCATTGATTTTATGTTTGTTTTGGAAAAGTATTTTGAATACATGTCACTTGGAAAAAGCGAGCTCGGATTTTACATTTAATCAATTTATTCCAACTTAAGTAAAAAGGCCTCAATCTACCGGCATTCAAACAGGTATATCACTTAAGCACTTAGCTTCATAGAAAATATGCTTGATATGGCAACAATCACACGCATGCAATATGTTAAAGCAAGAAATGCTCACCTAGTACTCAAAGGCAAACCAAATAAAAGAAAATAATTAGAAGAAATGCATGCTCCTAGACAATGCAATATGACAAATGTAACACATACATTATGTAAATAATGAGTTTGGCTACTAGCATGGCATATGAATCAATTCAAGGCATGCGATAGAGCACATATTTGAGTAATGAACTTGAAATTGACATTTGATTAGTATGATGAGTCGAACCTTATGCATGCAAAACGAGTGGATGCAAATCATGGAAAATGCTAAGTAAATACAATGCTACCATTATAAGAGGGTAAATAAAAGGGAGAAAGAAGTGGGAATTGGAAGACAAACGCCATTATTACATATTTACCCTCATGCAAGAGGGTTCGAATAAGTGTCCAAATGTCTAGATTTAAGCTAACTATTACAAATTTAAATGGAGGCTAATTAGCTTAATTAACTAACTACTTATTGCATATTCAAATGAAATAGCTATCTAATTTTATTACAACAAGGATATTATAACAATACTAATTACAACAATGAAATTGCAACAATACTTATTTACAACAATAATAATTACATTTATAACATTAATACAAGCAACAATGAGACACAATGATCGCATACACAGTGTCCAAAAACTGCTCTGTCTGCCCAGACTTGCTCTGTTTCACCCTCAGCCACTACTTTTTGTTTCTGCCAGAATTCACTGTTCACCAAACATTGGGGACCGACTGGGTCCAAAAAAGAGCCGGCCGTGCCCTAATTTCATGCCAAAAATATTTTTGTACTCTGAGGTGAGAACAGTGCAGACAGAGCCTTCCTAGGCCCTGTTTGTCCCTTCTACTCTTCTCTGTCATGGGAAACTCAAGAGAAGAACAAATTCGAGTTTAAAACCATCAACGATAACAAGTTAATTGCTTAATGATTTTGAACATGTTTGGACAAAAATTGATGAATGTAATGAAAGACAACCACCCCTCCCTCTTATCATAAAGGCTCAAAGAGAGAGGTAGACACACCTCAAGTCTCATCAAAATATCATGGATTGATAATTGACAATTCTCGAAGTTATGGACTTGGCATAACGTCTGGCCGAATCCAACTATTCTAATCCCTTTTCTTTATGTCGGTTTCATAGATTTTAAACCAATTTTATTAGTCATTTCCATTCTTTAACCAATTTGTCCAAGGTGATAATTAAGTCCACTACATGAGAAGAACTGTCAAACGAGAAGTGATCCTTGACATGAAAGAGAGACTACATCTTGACGATGAACCTTCGTAGAGGTTAAGCCATTGAGCACAGGTCTCTTTCTCATGGCTCGAATAACCATCAATCTTTTGAAATAGCTCTCAAACAAAACAAAAGAAGAAAAGAGGGAGGTTGCAGAAATGATTATGCGATATTGATTATTAGAATGAGACTTCTAATATGAAAACCAAGCAAAGAAAAGCTATCAACTCGAATGACTCGGTGTCTAAGGCATAAACAACCGAAGTCATGAGGACGTACAATACAATAAGCAAAGTATTCAAGGCATAAGCTACTTAAATGAATTTAAACAACCCTAAACAGCTGCTAAATATGAAAAAATAGTGGCTAAAAATTACGTAACAGAGCATAAAAAGATAGGAAATAACAAGGAATCACAAAGCTAGTAAAGAAGAGCAAGGAGAGGTGGCTAACCCCTCCATTTTTGAGACTTCAAACCATGTTTTTTCAGCCTTTTTAAGCTCTGAAAATCAGTTTGAAAACCAAGAAAAAAAAGTGACAAAACAAAGGGGATGAGTTATGAAATAAGGTGCAAGAAAGGGTGTGAACCTTCTCTACCTTTGGTAGCTATTCAAATCCAAGTTCTAACACTTGAAATGGTTTCAAACAATACCAAAAACACAAGAAATAGATAGAAAGAGACAGAAATGAAAGCAAAGATAAAGGTGATAAGCTTATACCTCTTGAATGGAATAAGCTCTTGTTGTCAAACAAACTCAATCCAAAGGCTCTCTCAAGTTTGAATTGTGATTCACAAGTCTCAACCAAGGCTCTAAGAGTTTGCTCTAAGGTTGTATATGGTGTATAGATATGGTGTAAGGATGATAAGCTTGCTCAAAGATAGCTTGCATAAGAAGAAGGAACTCTCAAGGGTTATTTTGCTTCTTTGAAAATTTTTTAACCCTCTACACAGTGGGATATGCTTGTATTTATAGAATTTGAGCAAAATAGGTCGAAAATATCTTCAAAAATAAACAGCTGGAGGACTCCCGCCCATAACAGTTTTTATTGCCAAAGAAACACGGCCAGCCCCAAATGGCCATGGCTGGTTCCCAATGAGGCACAGCCGGGCCCTAATGTGCTCTCCTGTTCCTTTATTTCAAGCTCAGTGTAGAGTGGCACAATGTTAAAAAATAAACCTCTGAGGTAAGAATAGTGTAAAAATAAAGGGTCTAGGATTGTTTTAGAGCTTGAACTTAAATTCCTTCATTGAGAATTCGAACCACACACAACACAACTTTTATCATCGAGTGCTCAGGACAAAGCGCCCAAGTCTTGTGGGTGGTCAAAAATGGGGTGTCTACAGTTGCCCTTCTTTGACAGAGCTCATAGTCATGAAATGACGTGAGTGAATGTCAAAGTCCAAAGACAGCCTATTTGACGAGGCCATAAGACTTGGGCAAAAAGATAAAGACGTAAATGCAATGGTTGAACTCGAGGGCAAGGTGCAAAATGATATACAGAAAATAAATAACTTATGATCATGCAATGAAACAATCCAATGAAACATTTGAATGAATGAAAAATAGCAAATGACGAAACAATGCCATAAGCAATAACAGAAATGCAACGTCTGAACGAAAGCAAAACAACTAAAGCCGTGTCTCACATGGAAAGAGGTGAGTAAACAAACACGTCTCATGTGAAAGGGACAAAGAGAGTGCAAACCAAACCATGTCCCATACAGGAAAGACGCCAGCCTAACTACGTCTTATGCACGGAAGGTAAAGGGCGATGTATACACCAGGCGCACCTGAGGTTTTTAACAGAGCAACTCGAGATCCTAACGCAAAAGGTGGTGTGAACAAACAGGCGCACCTGCTGTTTTTAGCCGAATGAAATTGAGATCCTAATGTCTCTCACGCAAGAGGAGGAAAGATGGTGTGAACAACAGGCGCACCTGTTATTTTTAACTAAATGAAATCGAGATCCTAACACCTCTCACACGAGAGGAGAAACGATGGTGTGAACAACAGGCGCACTTGCTATTTTTAACCGAGTGAAATCGAGATCCTAACACGTCTCACGTGAAATGAGGAAAGGTGGTGTGAACAAACAAGCGTACTTGCTATTTTTAACCGAGTGAAATCGAGATCCTAACACGTCTCACGCGAAATGAGGAAAGGTGGTGTGAACAAACAAGCGTACTTGCTATTTTTAACCGAGTGAAATCGAGATCCTAACGCGTCTCACACAAGAAGAGGAACGATGGTGTGAACAACAGGCGCACCTGCTGTTTTTAACCAAGTGAAATTGAGATCCTAACGCGTCTCACTCGAGAGAAGAAACGGTGGTGTGAACAACAGGCACACATGCTATTTTTAACTGAGTTAAACAATCCTAACGCGTCTCATGCGAGAGGATGAGAGATTGGTGTGAGGCTAAAAAAAAACCCCTCAAATTAGCGAAAAGGTAAACAGGTTTTCAAAACTTGAGAAAACGGGGTTATCTCATCCCAAGAAGGCCTTGAAGGATGAAACCCACAGAGATAACCCCCCGAGGGGCCAAGTTCTAACAAATCAAAATAACATACAAATTCAAATGACGCTCAAATTAGGAATTTAAAAGCAAGTTTGCCAATTTTTGAAAATGGGCTTAATTTGACTAAGAGAACGCATTATGAATCAAAACAAATAATGAAATGATGGAACAAATCATAAATTAACGGAGCGAAATAATGGAACAAATTATGACTTAGGCGGAACAATTAATAAAGTAACGGAATAACTTAAACAAAACAAATGGAGTCAAACAAAACGAATTATGAATGAAACAAAACAAATCTAAACCAAGCTATGCACTAAATAAATTATGAATTTAAACTATGCTTTGCACTAAACAAATTATGAATTTAAACCAATCAAACAAAACAAAGTAACAAAACTTTTTCTTTTTCTTTCCTTCTATTCTTTCTTTGTTTTTTTCTTGTTTGCGTTTTTTCTTTCTTTTCCTACTCTGTTTTTTTTTTGTTTTTTTTTTTTAACTTTCCCCAAAGTCAGATCGAGGCCCAGTATGTGTCACGCCCCACTTTTTATTACTCGAAGTATTACCAATTTCATTTACTTAATTCCATTTCAGAGATAACATGCGGAAATAAACTCGTATATTCAACTCGTAGAAGTGAATAACATTGCTCTCATTCGTATGCAAGTAAATACAACATGAGTACACTAAATAAATTGCCATTGGGCTTACATCATTAAAAGTCAAGAAGAAGGGTATAACCCTTTTACAAAAATGGCATTCCGCCAACACAAAAGAGGCCCCGTGGCCAACAAATAAGAAGATCCAAAACCTTGTAGCACATCCTGGCTATCACCTGAAAAAGATTCAACAACGTGGGATGAACATAAAGTCCAGTAAGGATCTCAACATGATCCTCAACAATAACAACTTACAGATAGCTATGATCATGAACACTCATTCTCATACTAGAATAATAATGTGACAGTTTATACAAAATATATAGATATATATATATATATATGTATATGAACTTTTCTCGAAAACAACCATTTCATTCAATGCTATAAGCGGTTCACCTTTCTTTCCTTTTCATTACCCATTTTTCCAAACTTTCATGACTAAAACAGTTTTAGAAAAAAAACAATTTCACCAAGCCCATTACTCTTCCCCCATTTTCCGTACTTATAACAAAATGACCTTATTTGAAAACATGTTCACAAATACCCCATTTTCCTTCACACTTTCCAAAATCTCAAAATGGCATTTTAGTTTGTTCCCAATACATTCATATCAACACATGCATGCCTTAAATAAAAGGGAAATAACAAATCATCAATCATGTATATAATCCACAAATGAGGCAACTCGGCCTTTCAAAACTGTAACCATCGCAACCCATAACATACTCAGATACACTGACGATAACAATTAAAACTCCCAAATATCAGTTTTTACTTTCCATTATTTATTCAACTTTTCATTTTTATTAATATGGCTCAGAACCTGGCCAAATTATAACAGTGAACTACACATCACATTAACATTACGTCCAATATCAACAAAACAAATGAGACTAAGGCTCATATCAAAACACTTCATACTTCTCATTTGATACACATTTTAGTGCTGTATCAACAACATATAGAAACACTTCTATAAATCAATAAGCACACATAATAGTGATGCTAATGGAGTCCATCCCCTATCTCCTCCCAAACAAAAGTCCGGTTTAGAGGTCCATCCCCTATCTTCCCCTAAACCGTGGAGTACATCCCCTATCTCCTCCCACACAACACAAATGTATATAAACAATTATCATATACAAATTCAATCAGTCAATACAAAAAAAAAACATAAATAACAAGTGTAATACATACACATAAACTATTCAATAATGTTTAACCAACACAAGTGTAACGCATACATCACAATTCAACACAACAATGTCATCATCCACCGATGACCAAGGACAAAACCTCTAGATGCATGTATTCAGTACATCTATTAAAAGACTCAATAATCAAGAGATCACAAGCCCAACAATGACATTAACATGGTAGTTAAAGATACAACCTTCACACATGTGTATCTAACACTCAAAATACAACAACCCAATTCTTATACTTATTTCAAAAATACTTTTCCCATTTCACAAAACGAAATCCACTTCCTTTTGTTTTCACAAAACCAACTCCATCCCTTTTGTTTCCACAAAACCGATTCCATTCCTTTTGTTTTCACAAAACCAATTTCAAAGATAATAAAGCCATAACTCATTTTAATCCACTACATTCTTTTCAAGCCATTCCAGATTAATTATGCAAATTAAGTCATAATCATTAAATTAGGGTTTTCCTTCCTCTTTCTCAATATTGAACAAAAAGGCTCAATCATTTTACAACAAACAACAATGACCTCATTTAAGACCCAAAACACATAAGTGTTTGCCCCAAGATTAAAACCCCTCTATTAATTTATTAAATCAAATAAAAGTTAGGGTTTCCTCTCCTTTCAACAACAACATGCTAATTAACACACCAATTAGCCCAAACCACAACTAATGATAATGAACCCAAATTCAAATAACCAACCCAAGGTTCAACCTCATGATTTTTAACAAATCCAACATGATATAATTTTCATGCAATATAAAAACTACCACATGTCTATCTATAGATGAAGTATTGAAAAGAAACAAGGAGAATCCCTACCTCAAATGGAGAGACCCAAAGAAGATGATGAAAATACTCGGATGTGTTCCAACCCACAATTTTTCGAATCAAAATGAAGATCAAGGGAAGCTCCACACTCAATACAAAGGAACTAGGGTAGAAGATCACTAGAACTAGATGTATTTATAGAGAGAAGATGTAGTCTAGAGAGAGAAACTCTCAAGTTATTCATTCAATGAACTTCATTAAATTGATTAATGTATCTCATACATTCATGATACATAATGCATCCTCTATATTAATGAATTCATTAGATAGATTAATGTATCTTACATATTCATAATAGATACATAATGCATCTCTAAGATTCATTCATAATAAATCCATCACATTCAATGTATTAGCATTAGTCTTCTATACATTATATATATAGGTATCAATGATTAGTCACCATCTAATTGATGTACATGTATCTTACTAATGAGATGAATCTAGTATAATCATGCAAAATCTTTGAAAAGTTAGAGAGAGAAAATGGCCCGAAAAAGTGATCAAAAAAGCTATTTTTCGGATTGATAAACAAACAGGTCCGCTCAAGCGTCAAACCCAAAATCTGGACATCAACCCTTGGTTTCCAAACACAACCAACCTGTTTCAAACCTGCCCAACATGACCCAAGACTCATATATAAAGAGTAAAGGATGGAAACGGGAATAAGACAACAACACATCTACGGAACTGAATTCGGAATACAATTAAACAATGAAGGGAAAACCGGGATCGCTATAGTATGGAAATGAACAAATAATAAATAAATAAAAACAAAATAAAATAGGTTGCATTTCGGGCCGGCCAGGCCTCAATGAAGTACGGCCAGGCTCAAATAGAGCCAGCCAGGTTACAATGGCGGCAGAGGGCAATTCGGTAAAATTGTAACCTGTGGCTGTTTAAAACAAAACCTAACCCCTTTTTTGCCCACACGTTAGGTCGAAAAACCCTCCCCTTTCTCTCTAACCTTCTTTTCTCTCTAGATTTGCCCTCTCCTTGAGTTACCCAACAACTCTCGTGATTTTTCTTTGTAAAACCTTTCAATCCTCCATATTTTGAACTGAACAAAACTTGATTTGGTTGAGTTTTGAGTTTTCTCTTGATTTTTCTTAGATTCTCACACATTTACCCACACTTTTCCCCTCTTCCCCTTTGATTCCTCACTCTCTCTTTGTTTTCTCTCTCCTAGGGTTTAGACCTTCACTCGAACTCATTCACTCGCTCACTTTTTCTTCATTTTTCTCACTATAGCTAGTGATGAGGTTCCCATCCCCGACCTCGTTGTGGGTATTGGTGCCATCATAGGTACAGATATACAGGCTGAGGATGTTCCTGAGCTTGTGTTGCCTCCCCTTATCGATAGACCATTTGATGCGGCTACCTACTAGCCACGTACACATGCTTTGACCCTTGGCGGTATCCTGCGCTTTGAGGGTCTTATCCCTGGGATTGAAGAGGACATTCTGCTATGAGAGCCCACGAAGCACTTGTGCACCGATGCATCCATGGTAAGCATTATTTCCTTTGCTTGTTATTTTTGTGCATAGTTTGAATCTTGTAAACAAATTATCCTTTAATATAATGCACATATTGATAACATTTCCAACTTACAGGTAATATCCAGAAAGATTGGTGGCTATAGATTCATTGTCGATCCCCGGCACTGGTACGAGTGGCTTCTTGCAGAGGTCCGCACTTTGGTCGACACTGCCGGCTTTGGGCCTTTCTACTCAGGATTGGTATAGATGCGAACCGAGCCACTACTCTATGGGGCCCTAGTGGAGAGATGGTGGGACACCATAGACTCGTTCCGATTTTCATCAATCGGGGAGCTGACCCTGACCCTGACCCCATATGACCTCTCGATGCTCACTGGCCTAGGAGTTAGGGTTGGCGGCCCGATCCCTTTTGATCCTGACATGGCATAGTGGAAAGCTGCATAGCTTCATCTTTTTAGGGCCATCTCAGACGCTGCCAGTCCCGGGATGGTAAGGTACAGTTGGTTCTTGAAGCACTTTACTGACCTTCAACCAGTTACTCTAAAGGAGGTTGCCCAGTGCACCCACGGCTTCCTCGTGTATCTCTTCGGTACTACCCTATTTGCGAACAAGAAAAATACCGTAGGGCTATATCTCTTGGGCGAACTAGTACATCTACCACAAGTGGTGGGGTATAACTGGGGTGGTGTTAGCCTGGCCATTCTGTACTGTTATATGAGCTCTGTTTCTTGCCGAAAGGCGAATTCACTCGGTGGCTACTAGAGAGTCTGGGAGGTACATCTCATACTTACTGTTCTGTTTAGCTTCTTTTCTACTTTTGCTTTGTATTCCTTGTTTGCATCTGTTCATCTGCTTTGCTTATTCACTTGCATTTCTCTTTTTGCAGCTATGGGTTTACACATATTTCACTTCCCTTGCTCCAGTCCTGGTGAGGCCAATTGAGTAGTCAGTACTCCGCTCCCGGTACTACAACTCTTGATTCGAGCGACGCCGGTTCGTAGACCGTGATTTCTCCTATTTCCACCGCTTCTTCTACACCATCATCGCAGATAAGGTACTGTTTCCACACTGCTGTTTCCATACTATTGTTTTTATACTCTTTAACCCCCAATATCTGACATTTAGCTTGCACATTCTGTTCACAGGGTTGACTGGCACCCTTGGACAGGCATCTCTCGGGCCGTAAGGATGATCTACGTTATTGCATGGCATGCCTTTACTATGTGGATTTTGTTTGAGGGCCCTTTCGGTAAGGCCTATTACTTGAGAGAGAGGTTCATTTGCTAGACCTGAGGTGTAGTCGATCCTGACATTCTGCATCTCCCCCCTCTAGGCATAGGGGTAGTTGACGACCTCTATAACGGGCCCCAGATCGACTTCTTTATGTTAGGAGAGGATGGCGACCGGCACCACGAGCACAACGACTTCACGGCCTTCTTACAGACTCGGGTGATGGCCCTCTCTTACCAAGGGTGTGGTCCGTGTCCTTCTTGAGGCTACTGTTGCTACTGCCGGAGATGTTCTTATCGCCACTCCCATTCCCAGGCCTCTTGTGATTCCTATTGAGGTTGTATACATGCGACCAGATGGGGTGATCAAGTAGATCCCCCTTGAGCACGTTGAGGGGAGGGACCACATATTGGTGCTTGCTCCCAGCATTGAGCAGGTGCACACTTCCCTTATTTCTGCCCACTGTACTTCATTCTGCCTACTATGCTTTATTACTGTCAATCCACTGTGCTCTATTACTTTGTTTCATATTCTCAAATTTCTCTTCTTTTGCAGGTGCCTGCGAGGTATATGGATGATCTCTTCCAGAAAATTGACAGATTGCTTCTGATAATGTGGAGGATGCAGACGGCTCTAGTCACCTATGGGATCAAGGTACACTTTGTCCCCAGTTTACTATCCTTACAATCTTGCTCATAATTCTGTTGGTCTTTTATGATATCTCCTTCATATTCTAATATCTGTTTTTGATATCTGCACTCTTTCCAGCTTGAGCCAGCACCAGTTGCACCTATAGGACCTCCTCCAGCTAGAAAACGGAGACAGGGCCCAATGATAGGCAGCGGATGGGCTGACCGGGGGAGAGGCAGAGCGAGACAGAACTGACCTTCTGAGGAGTCTTTTGATGAGTACACGACCCCTGAGGATGAGGGGGATGAGGTCGACATCCAGTCCAGCAGTCCCAGTGATGACAGCGACGTACCTCCTCCGCAGTTGAGGAGGAAGATGGCGAGGATGAGTTGATTTTTCTTTTCTTTTCTTTTCTTTTGCTTTGTAGTTAGGAACTAGCTTCAGATAAACCCTTTTATTTTACTTTTGAACACTTTTTTTTTGTTTTTGTTGTTTTGTAAAATGATGATCAGGGTTAGACCCACTAGTTTATGGAAAGAATATATTTTTTTTTGATGATTCCTCTTGCATAATGTGACATGTGATGGATGGCATAACCTCTACATGATAATCTTGTAAAAGATTTTTAACCGTGAATACTTGTCCTTGAATTCATTCTTGAATCGGATAACAACCTACAACCAAACAAAATGTAAAATACAACTCGATAACAGGAAAGCACAATGAAAACAACTCGAAAATACTAAAAAAACACTTGATACAAACAAAATAAGACTCAAAACACAACCGTAGTATACCAAGACAAAAGCCATCCTTTTCTGCAACTACTCTGATCTGGGCCATCATTTAGACCCAGCCGGGTCCAAATAGACACGCCCGGGCCTAAAGGTGATGTCGGTCAATTCAGTCTAGCTGTCATGCACTGCCTCTTCTCAAACTCTATAAATGGTGCTCCCATGCTGCTTTTATGGCAGAATAACAAAGCTTTGACATTTTGCTCTCAAGATGGAAATTCTTCTCAATAATAGGTTCTAAGACTGGTAGCCATTTTAAACGGCTCGGAAAAGGTGAACTTTCGCGATTTCGGCCTAAACACTCTTTTTCCTTTGAGCTGCACTTCATTTTGTTTTCCATTCCTCCATGCCGCGTGTGAAAACCCGCATTTAATTATTCCCCAAAATAAATAAATAAATAAATAAATAAATTAGTTAATTAATTTTATCCAGAGTCTATCTGAAAAATATATTAATGTGTAAATTAGTTTTAATTTAACCCAATTCAATCACTAACAAAGATATTATTAAGAATAATAATTTTGTTAATGTTCAATATTTGTTGTTTATAAATTATTTTAATAAGGATTCAACACGATAATTATCCTTACTAAATACCTTAGTTAAAAATCTTAGTGTATCAATTTTAAGAAATCTATACAAAAAAAAAAAGAGTGGTAGGTTAAGGAAGCTAAAATTTAGGGAAAAATAGCAACATTGCCACATTGCCACTTGTTTGCTTGCATGTTAATATAGGGAAAAAGAGCTCATTATGCTTCTTGGATTTGGAAGATTGGATTGGAAGCGAGAGAATGATGAGAGAGAGAGAGAGAGAGAGAGAGAGAGAAAGCTCAACATGTAATCTATCCATATATATATGCATGCTACTCCTCTGATTAGAGAGGCAAAAGAAATTTGAGACCAACGAAGTTGAGTGAGGAGAGAAGAAGCAAAGGCATTCTGTGAGCACGATTAGAAGAAGAAGAGTGGCAGGTTAAGGAAGCTAAAATTTTCTACCATTTCATCATCCTATTGTTAAGTAAGAAAACCCTCTCAACCCTCTCATTTTTCTTAATTGTTGAAATTTTTAGATTATATTCATATGATAAAATGATTAACTTATAGACAGAAATTTTTATACATATGTATATAAATTTTGTGACGTGTATACTAAATATTTGAAGATATTGATAGTCTTAAAGTCAGGGTATTATTGTAGAAATAGGTTTGCATGTGTAGTTTACACCATTAAAGAGAGGGTTGAAGATTTTATTTGGCCCTTAAATCTGCCAGAAAATTTGTATGAAGTTTTAGACAATTTTATACTCAAAATTTGACGATAATTTCTTCTACAAAGTTGTTGAGAATGATATCTAGTTCATCCAAAAATGTTTTCAACAATTATTGAGCTCTTTACGAATTTATACAAATTTTTAATTAAATCTGAAACTGTAAGACAGATTTTACTATATGTTTGAAAATTTATTAAAAATTCTATATTATGCCAATTCTGGTAATTTCTAACTAAAAGATGAAATTTGAGAAGTCTAGTTTCATAATAAAATTTTAGATTATGGAGTTGATCTGTGAATTTAGGTATGGAATTAATTTAAGAAAATGTGATAAATCTGTGTCATAAAATTTCTGGGAATTTTACAGAATTATTTATAACTTACTTTTGGGAAATTCTTTCTAAAAAATGACCTAAGCATCTTTATTGAATATTCTGGACATTTTCATGAATTTTAGAATTGTATAAATAATTTATTTATAATTTTTATTACCTAAGGTATAACCTGAAAATTTCTGAACAGGTTTAAGATCATTACATCAATTAATTAATTGGATAAAAATTAATTATTGTGTTGGTCTAATTCATTAAATATTGTAAATTAGTAATTCATGTATGGGTGTATTGTGGTTTATTTAATATTGTGCTAGTTTAATTTTGTAAATTAAAAATCCATGCATGTATGTGATTATGATTTATTTATTTTTATATCCGAATTATCATTTCATACCATGGTTTAAATAAATTGTTTATTTAAATTTTGTATATTGAATTATTATTGTGTGACATGTGTAATATTTTATATTGGGAGTTTTAATGAGCTGGTATAACATTATTGGTGATTCAAATTTGAATTATTTGTGATTAATGTAAAAACTAACTAAAATGATTAACGGTATATACAAAGTTAACAATTGAGGGCTAATACCGGTTGTTCAGGATGATTCCTGATTTTTTAGAATTCTCATGTAAATTGTGTTGCGAAACCCTAAGATGGCACGAGACTTATTTGAACCCTTATCCGTATTTGGTTTTGGAATAAGGGTGGATGTACTGGTGGCACGCAAGGAAGTTACGCACCCCTGGCAGATCATTCCCTTGGGGCAGACCACGGATGCCACGGCTTGGGTATATAACTCCCGGCGTGGGCATCTTTGGTAGTTCTTGAATATTTGACCAAGGGGGGGTTTTCCAAATTAACCGTGGTCATGGCTTAGTGGTTGGTAAGAAAATCTCTTTGGTGAGATTTTGAGTGTCACCTAAACTAATACAATTGTCGAAATTATTTTAAATTGTTGTTATATCATCATGCTATTAATTCCGTCATTTTCTCTTAATTGTCATGATTATTATCTGATTATGTTCTTTTAAAAAGAATGGTAGGTTGGTTATATTTTCTTACTGTGTTGCAAAACTCACGGCATATATTTTGTTGCCTTGGCTTTTTATGCCAGAGTATGACGAGGAAGAGACTGAAGCCGAAATTGGGGCCGCTGCTAATATAGAATCGTGGCTAACTTGAAAATAAGAATATAGCAAAATAAAATTTTATTATCTTTTGTTTTAGTAATTACGAATGTTATAAAGCTGTTGTAATATTGTATACGAACTCGTAATTTTGTTTTGTTGTTAAACTTTGATTATGTGAGAATTTACTTTCCCTAATTAGTTGTTAAAATTTTATTTAGCAAGTTATTTGTTATTTAAATTTTATGATGTGCCAAAAAAATTTGGGGCGTCACAATTTGGTATTAGAGCCTAGATTCGAACCTTTGGGCCATGGGTAGCAATTATATTTTTTTACGAAAACTTTACGTTAACTTGTAATTTTCAGTAACTTAACTAAGTTAGAACCTTTTAATTGTAGGATGCTAGGGTCATCAGATATTAACTCTAATAATGAAAGTTCGGTGGGAAACTATGACATAGAACCTGACCCAAGCAAAGAAGTGGAGTCGCCTGTAGAAGACTATGAGCCTAAGTCTGACCCTGAAGAAATTGCACCAATAGATGACTACGAACCTGAACCTAAGCCTAAGCCTAAGCTTGAACCTGAACCTGAAGAGATTGCACCAATGTACAACCCACTGGAGATAATTGTGATTGAGTCAGACACTGAAGAGGAGTCTATAGAGGGCAATACAGATGAGAGCATTGGAGATATAGGAGCCGTGTTTGAGAATTGGGATGTTCGAAATGGGCTGCAGATTGGCTCATTTGTATATGCTAGAATTTATCCCCTAGGAGGTTGTGCTTAGAAATCTGAGAGTTGGGTGGGTACCTACATTGGACCTGTCCAAATTCTAAGGTAAGAGACTCCCTGGTTATATCAGCTAGGTCCTTTCCCGGATGGTTTCACCGATAGAGTGGGTAACCTCTTTGACATTTGGAGCCTTTAGTATATCATGCCCGACCCAAACAGAATTGTGAAGAGAGATGGGTTAGTGGACTTCAAGGATTGGAGGATCTATCGGGAGAAGCCGGTGCAGCTGCTAGGGCATTGTGTGCAGGAAACTGTTGTCTTCGTGAGGGTGCTATGGCGATTCATGGGGCTTTTCCGAGCCACGTGGAAGTCGGAAGCCCTTGTGAGGAGAGACTTTCCTTGGTTGTTTTAGAGGTCTTAAGGGAATTACAAATTAGGCTAACCGATTGTTTTGTATGCTTACCTGTAAAATTGCCTAGTAGAATTGCTGATGTAAGAGTTAACCTGGGTTTGTAGAGGCTATCTTTTGCCTATAGTATTTTTATTTTTATTTTTGTTTTATTTTTATTTTGCTGATTGTAGCTTATATAATCTAGTTAATGAAGCTTCTTTTTTTTATTATTATTATTATCCTTGCACATAAATATAATAATAATAATAATAATAATAATAATAATAAAAAATAAATGAATAAATCACAAATTACTATAAAAAAAAAAACCCCCCATTATGCAAAATAGCTGGACAAACAAGAAATAATAACAATAGTAATGGTGATGGAGTGTCTAATGGCAATGTCGCTCGAATTATACGCGCAATTGCTGATAGGGTAGGCAATATACCACCTCGAAACCAAGATCAAAGCAAATCTGAAATGATAGCAAAATTTGAAAAGCTACATCCCCATAAATTCCTTGGTGGATCAAACCCCTATGAAGCTAAAGCTTGGTTAAGGCAAATTAAGAAGTTGCTAGATATCTAACATCCGAAATAAGCAAGATAGAGTGACCATGGCAGCATTTCAAATAGAAGAGGAAGCAGATCATTAGTGGGAAACTATCAGAAGTACTCGACAAGTAGAGGCATTAACTTGGAGACAATTCGAAGACTTATTCATGGAAAAGTATTTTCCTAACTCGCTAAGACAAGAACTGATTTAGGAGTTCCTCCAACTGAAACAAGGAAAAATGTCAGTTACTCAATATGCGAACCGTTTTGAAGCTCTCTCATAATACGCTTCAGCCATAGTAGCAAATGAAGAGGATAAGGTTAGACGATTTGAATGGGGTTTGGACACAGACATTAGAGAAAGACTGATCGTAGTGCAACTTGCCACCTATGCTTAAATGGTGGATCGAACTTTAATTGTGGAACGAGAATTAGCGGATTCCGAACGCATTTGAAATCAGCGATCAAGGAACAATAACCAACCACGAAGAGGAGATCCAGTCCGCAACACCAAAACCCATCTTGCACCAGCACCTTATGCCGGAGGGTTGCAGCAATAATAATGGCAAAATCGAGGAAACCAGCAAGGAGGAAACTTTGTAAATTAGTGGAAAGGAAAGTGTTTCAGATGTGGTCAATGGGGACGTCGTCGAAGTGAGTGTCCTCAAGGTGGGGAATATTTTATGGATCAGCGAGGGACGCAACAATACAACAAATGCCAGCCAAGGCAAGGTTCTAAGCCTACTCAAAATACTTCAACCAACAAGGGGCAACCACAAGCCTCTAGAAATGCAGGCCGACCAAGAACACAACCACAAGGAGCTAGAACTGGAAAGAAACCAAAAGGGACTAACCAACATGCAGTAGGAAGAATGTATGCTCTCTAAGAAGAAAAAGATGTTGGTAACCCATCAGTAATTCAAGGTATGTTAATCCTTATGAATTCTTGGGTTAAAGTACTGTTTGATTCCGGAGCTTCGCATTCTTTTATATCCACTGCATGTGTGTCAAGTTTGGGTTTGGAGCAAAAAACGTTAGAGATAGCTATGAGTGTTGATTCACCCTTAGAAGGTCAAACTCGAATAAATCTAGTATGTAAATCTTGTGAACTAGGAATCTTCGGTTCATATTTGATCTATGATCTAAGAGTTACGGAGATGTCTGATTTTGACATCATCCTAGGAATGGACTGGTTGTCAGTTCATCGAGCCATTATTGATTGTTACCGTAAGACGATGATAGTATCCTCTCTTAATGGCACGAAAGTTCAATTTAAAGGAGATAGACAAGATTCTTTAACTCCAACGTGTCGCAAATCGCGGTGGCATGATCAACTAACTAGATGGTTAGCAAGCTTAATATTGGAAGACGAAAATCAAAAGGATCTAGGATTACCCCACGTGGTGTGCGAGTACACTGACGTTTTCCCTGACGAATTAACGGGATTACCCCCAAAAAGAGACGTAGATTTCACGATTGAGCTTCAACCTGGAACTTCACCAATTTCTATAGCACCACATTGTATGGCGCCAGCTGAACTTCAAGAATTGAAGGAGCAGTTGCAAGAATTGTTGAATAAAAAGTTCATCAGACCAAGTACGTCTCCGTGGGGAGCGCCAGCATTATTCACGAAGAAGAAAGATGGAACCTTAAGATTGTGCATCGATTATCGACAACTAAATCGAGTCACCATTAAAAATTGATATCCATTACCAAAAATTGATGACTTGTTCAATCAATTAATAGGTTCAAAATGTTTTTCCAAAATTGACCTTAAGCCAGGATATTACCAACTTCGTGTCAAAGAAGAAGATATACCCAAAACTGCGTTTCGAACCCGTTATGGCCACTATAAGTTCGTGGTAATGCCATTTGGTTTGACGAATACGCTTAGGGTCTTCATGAGTTTAATGAACAAATTTTTTACACCTTATTTGGACCAATTTGTGGTAGTATTCATTGACGATATTTTGATATACTCACGATCAGAGGAAGATCACGAGTAACATCTGAGAACCGTTTTGCAAATTCTAAGGGAAAACCAACTGTATGCTAAAGCTAGCAAATGTGAATTTTGGTTAAAGGAAGTAAAATTCTTAGGTTATGTTGTGTCTGAATATCAGTGGATCCTGTTAAAGTAGAAGCAGTAATGGGATGGAAACAACCTAAGAATACATTTGAGATTCGTAGTTTCTTGGGATTAGCAGGTTATTATAGGAGATTCATTCAAAATTTCTCCAAATTAGCCAAGCCAATGACACTCCTAACACAAAAAGAAGTAAAGTTTGAATGGAACAAAACTTATGAGCAGTCGTTTCAAGAACTCAAGAAGAGACTAACAAGCGCTTCTATACTAATCACACTCGAACGTGACATCAGGTACACAGTTTATTGTGATGCCTCTAAAGAAGGGTTAGGTTGTGTGTTAATGCAAAACAGGAAGGTAGTGACTTATGGATCAAGACAATTGAAGAATCATGAGAAAAATTATCCTACTCACGATCTGGAGTTGGCGGCTGTGGTCTATACACTTAAGACTTAGCGACATTACCTTTATAATAAAAAGTTTGAGATATTTACCGACCAAAAAAGCTTGAAGTACTTGTTCACACAAAGAGATTTGAACATGAGGTAGAGACGTTGGATGGAGTACCTTGAAGATTACTAATTCACTTTGTCTTATCATCCCGGAAAGGCTAATGTTGTAGCAGATGCACTAAGTCGAAAGACAAGAGAGATTATGGCCAACATATCAATTAAAGAATGGGAAATGGTAAGCAACGTGAATGAGTTTAAGTTATAACCAGAGACTCAGAATGGGAAGGGCAGGTTGCTTGCGATAGTTACAACACCCCAACTTCTTACCAAAGTGTTAGAAGCCCAAAGATTTGATCAAGAGACCGACTTTATCAAGGCATGATTAGTGTCCGGGAGATCTTCATCGGATTGGATGCTCCATCAAGATGGTAGTTTAAGGTATTTAGATAAAATTTTTATGTCGAACATCAAACAATTGAGAGAAGAAGTACTTAAAGAATTTCACCATTCAGTTTTTGCAATTCATCTGGGAGGAAACAAGATGTACCAGGATCTCAAACGACAGTATGGATAGAGTGGAATGAAGAAGGACATTACTCAATTCGTATCTAAGTGCTTGACATGTCAGCAAGTGAAGGCAGAACATCAGAAGTCAGCAGGGAAACTCTAACCTTTACCAATACCTAAGTGGAAGTGGGAACACATGACAATGGATTTTGTAACGGGATTACCCCGGTCGCAGCAAGGCCATAATGCCATTTGGGTGGTGGTTGATCGGTTAACTAAGACGACACATTTCCTAGCAATAGGACCAACATACACACTCGAATTATTAAGTCAATTATTTATTCGAGAAATCATTAGGTTGCATGGAGTACCAGTCTCAATAGTGTCAGATTGTGATTCTCATTTTACGTCACAATTCCGGCAAAGTTTGCAAAAAGCTATGGGTACAGAGTTGTGTTTTAGTACAGCTTTTCACTCTCAAACTGACGGTCAATCAGAAAGAATAATTCAGACCTTAGAAGACATGCTACGAGCTTGTGTGATGGACTTTAAGGGTAGTTGGGAGAGACACTTACCACTAGTCGAATTCTCTTACAATAACAGTTTTCAAGCAAGTATTGGTATGGCACCCTATGAAGCTTTGTATGGACGGCCTTGTCGATCACCAATATGTTGGACGGAAGTCGGAGAAGCACCTCTTTTAGGGCCAGAGTTAGTTCAAGAAACTACCAAGAAGGTAAAATTAATTAGACAAAGACTTGAGACCGCTCAGAGTAGGCAGAAAAGCTATGCAGATCAAGGGAGAAGGCCTTTAGCATTTCAAGTTGGAGATCATGTGTTTCTGAAAATACAACCTCGTCGAGGAGTTGTTCGTTTCGGAAAGAAAGGAAAGTTGTCACCTCGTTTCATTGGGCCTTTCAAAATTTTGGACAAAGTAGAAGAGGTGGCATACCGTTTGGCTCTACCACCTCAACTGAATGGGGTACATAATGTTTTCCACATCTCTATGCTGCGGAAATACGAGCCGCACCCTTCTCACATCATCAATTGGGAGGAAATTAATCTTGACGAAGATGTGACATTTGAAGAAAGGCCTGTCAAAATTTTAGATCGTTGCGAGAAGAAATTACGAGGTAAAACTATATCGTTGGTTCGAGTTCTCTAGAGACATCGTGGGACAGAGGAGTTAACATGGGAACGAGAAGATATGATACGTGCCAATTACCCTCAACTTTTCGAGGCGAAATTTTTTTAGGGGGGTAGATTATGAAAACTCGCATTTAATTATTCAAAAAAATAATAAATAAATAAATTAGTTAATTAATTTTATCCAGAGTCTATATAAAAATATATTAATGTATAAATTAGTTTTAATTTAATCCAATTCAATCATTAACTGTAGACACCCCATTTTTGACCGTCCTCAAGACTCGGTTGTGCTTGCAGGTACATCCGGACACAAGTTCGATTGCTCGTCGGGTATTCGACTTTTGCGGCGGAACGTCACAGGTTCGAGCTTTCCAAACCCTGCATCATTTCTGTCCCATTCTTGGACCATGACTTGGTCCTTTCAGAATGTGTTTCTTGGTGCACTGCCGGCTACCATTTGGCCCTGCTGGCCTTTACTTTGTTGCTATCGGCCATTGATTGAGCCTGTTGGCCATCAATGAGCCACTACCGGCCATCCCTGATGGCCGGCAGACCCCCTGTCTCAACAGGTTTCACTCCAGATCTTTTAAGCCAACTGGAATCCTTTTATCTGCCCTCCATACACGTGTATGGAGGGATGAAGCTCTTGCCAAGCTTCTTGAAGAAGCTTTGCATTGCTTTTCTTCTATATAAGGAGAGAGCCTCTCTCCTTAGCAGAGGTTCAACATTTTTGAGAAGAAATATATCTCTCTCTCTCTCTATATTGTTGTTAATTTGTGCCTTGAAGTCCATTTTCCTTGCACTTTTACATTACAACACATAGAGATACACCACCATCTTTGGGTTGAGGTTCTTGGGAGGACTTCTTGAGCTCTGAAAGTGAGGTCTTACCCCCTGAAGTTGCTGGTTTTGAAGTTGATCTTCAAGGGTGAGTTTCTTTCCCTTTTTGGCACTTTTTTGTACCTCATTTTGGCCATCCTTGCATATTGTTTTAGGCCTTACTTTCAACTGAAAAAAGTCTTGTATTTAAGTTCTTTTGAAGTTTGTTTAAGGTTTTTTGGCTGTTGAGGGTCTTCAACCCTCTTGTTGGCCTTGTTTGGCCTTGTTTTGAGCCATGCCTTAAGGCCTCCGAGCTAGCCTTGGTTTGGCCTTCTAACCACTAAAATCCAGTGGATTTTCAGTGGTAGGCATGTAGTTTTGAGGCCTCAAATCAGAGGAGGTGGCCCCTCTCTTTTGGTTTTTGTTTGCTTGCATTTTTGGCCTTCCAAAGGAGCATGCCTCTCTGTACTTTTGAGGCTTGGTTCAGGCCCTTTTTTTGTGACTTTTAGGACCTGCCTTGGCTCTGTCCATGGCTGGTTTGGTCACCTTTTGCATGTATCTTGTATGTGTAGTGTAATCCCATTTGTAACTCATCAAAGTAGCATGTTTGCCTAGCTTGTGTTGAGTCCATTTCAATAGGTTTTTGGTGATGTTTTACCATGCCTTAGATCTTTTTTGGATTGGTTTTGTCACTCCATGCATGTGCAATACACTCGTAGTGTAAATCTCATAAACTAGCTTTATATGCTTCTTGCTTTAGCATGTCATCCTAGCTTATGTTCAGTCCATTTCAGCATGTATTTGGTCATCATTTAGCATGTCATGACTCTATCTTTTTCTGGTTTGGTTGTATTTTGCATGCTCCATATACTTGTAGAACAAATCTTGCTTACTAGCTTTATGTGCATGATGCTTTGACTCATCATCCTAGCATATTTTGGCTATATCACTCATGCTTTGTATAGCTATGGTGTAGATGCTTAGGCTAGTCTTGGGTTTTGAAGCCCCTACCATGCCATACATGTGATGTTTGCATGCTTTGCCATCATTTCAAATGTTATTTCAGTCCATGAAATGTATTCATACACTTGCATTTGACATGCTTTTAATGCCTTGGAGGCTTGGCTCTTTATGTCTCAAGAATGAACTTTTGTGCATGCCATTAAGCCTAAGCCTTTGGCTCATCCCATCAGTACATTTTTGGTCTTGTTATACCATGATGTAACTCTGTTTTATGTTGTCCAAGTCATGCCATGTTTGGTTTCAATAGGTGTAGTGCATTGCCTCTTTTGTAGCCTTGCATGCTCCATGTATTTGGCCTTGTGTTCTAGCTTGTGTTGGCTAGCTTCGAGCTTGTTTTTGGTTTTGTTTGGACCTGCCTTGGGCCTGTTTTAGGTTCCCTTGGCCCTTTGGGGCTTGCTTTGTATGGCCATGGCTTAACTCCCTTTGCTAGTTCTTAGCTTTTGAGCTTCATGCATGCTATGCTTGTGTTATGTGTGTGATTTGGCATCATTCCTAACATCATTTCAGAGCATGTAGTATTGTCATACTTGCATGCTTTTCACTCCTTAAGTGTGCTTAAGAGTTGCATCTTTATGCCTTAATTCTTGGGCCCATTGGCATGCATGCTTGTCTAGCATTTTGTGTTATCATTTCAACACATATGGCCACTGATTTTAGGCATGGCTGAGGCCTATCCATCTTTAGTGTAAGCCCATCTTACCATGTTGCCACATGCTTGTCCACTTCGTATGTTGTTGCATACTTATCAGCCTTCACATGCCTTGCATGTTTGTATGTTCATGTTGCATTTTATCATGTTGTTCAAGGTTGTTACCTCACATCATACTTATATGCCTGTTGCATGCTCGGGTTATTGCATTGCATGTTTGCATGCTCAAGTCACATTGCATGTTTGCCATGTTTGTTTTGCATTGTCGTTTGGATTAAAGTGTTAATCCGAGCACGAGGAACGAGGGGCGTTTCATACTTCAAGTGATGAAACGTGTCTCAATTCTTGGTCGCCGATGCTCTTGATGATTCATGATAGAGTTTTAGGCTTTATGTGTTTATTTGTGCATTCATTTCACATTGATTTGCACAAGTCGTATCTTTGGCCATCATGCATCGGGATGCGTGATTGATGGTCGTAGATCTGACTATGCCTCTCCCTTGATGTTTTGAGGTGATATGGGGTGGCATAGTGCATACATACCCTTGGGAGACCCTCCATTTTCTCTATTTTGTGCTCTATTGCAACTTGGTGTCCAGCACATCAGTGGCCGGCAGTGCCTTGCAGATGGCCGACAGTGCCTTGTTGTTGGCCGGTACCCCTTCATTTTTGGTCGGCAGTGGCTCCCCATGGCCGGCAGGCCATTGATGCACTCCCCAGCATGTTTTTGGTAAGGTTCAGCCGGAATTCCTTGAGGACACCTTGCAAACAGAGCCTCTAAAGAGCAACCGGAGAGCTTTTCCGGGCGGCATCTGAGCATGCATCCTCTCCTTCTTCGAACAGAGCTGGAGCAGCTTATTTTTCATGCTTACTTGTTAGTTAGCATCAATTTGTAATAATTAATTAATTTGTTAATTAGTTAATTGTTGTAATAATTAGTTGTAGCTAGTTATTCAATTCGGTTGTGTAATAATTAATTAGCTTGTTAGTTAGTTAATTAGTCGGCATGTATTATTTATTTGGACCCTTCGTCAAGAGGGCGAATTTTGTAATAAGTGTGCGTACATGTGTGCATGTCTTCCAACCCCCATTTCTTTCTCCCTTTTACTTACCCGCTTATAGTGGTTAGTTTTAGGGCATATTTTGTTTCGCATACCTTATGCTTCGCATGCGTGCATCCATTCATTTGTATTGCATGCACCAGGCTCGGCGCATCATACTAACCGCATTATACTTTAATTCCAAATTGAATACATGTTATCTAATCGCACCTCATATGCCATCTTAGAATAGCCGAACCTATTTCTAGTTACATTTTGCATGTGTTGCATTAGTCATCTTAACATGAACTAGGATCATGCTTGATTACTAATTAGTTATTGTTTTGGCTCGAAGTACTAGGTAAGCTTTTATGCTTTAGTATACTGCATGTGTGTTAGTGTTTGCCATGAAAGCATGCTTGCCATGAGGCTACTTGCTTATGTGATATAAACTGCCTGAATGCCTGTGGGTGAAGGTTGGATTACTTGAATTGGAACAATTCATTGAAATCCACATTTTAGCCTACTTACAAGTAGCAAACTTCAAACCATTTTCCAAACAAACGGATATGCGATACTTTGTTCCAAATTAGGCGATCTAGTCTATACTTGTTTTGCTGTGCGCATCACAGAGTAATTCTAGCTAATTAACCGGAATAAGAACACATGTGTTTTCAAAAACTAGATATCATGTTTAGTAGTGGCCGATCTTTGATCGGGCTAGTGGGGGTGCTCATAGCTGACCTTCTCCAATCGTACCCAAGTTCCCGAGCCGATGCAACTTTGGTGATGACAGACACGTGGCCTTAGGCACGAGTCAGGGTTTCCTAAATTCTCCAAAAATAAAATATTTAGGTGGCGACTCTGTATCTGGCAAAGCAGTCCATGTTTGACACTTCTTTCTTAAAAATCAGTTTTCCAAAACGATTTACCGGATTTGGACTCTTTGGTGATTTATCAATCTCACATTGCACATTGTGAGATCAGATTAAGAACCGTGACAATTTGAGTTCGAACTGTAGCATGAGGCCCAAGGGGCGCGTCTACACTAACAAAGATATTATTAAGAATAATAATTTTGTAGATGTTCAATATTTGTTGTTTATAAATTATTTTAATAAGGATTCAACACGACAATTATTCTTACTAAATACCTTAGTTAAAAATCTTAGTGTATCAATTTTAAGAAATCCATACAAAAAAACAAAATAAATAAATAAAACTTTGGTAGATTTTTCAGTGGCAACATTGCCACTTGTTTGCTTGCATGTTAATATAGGGAAAAAGAGCTCATTATGCTTCTTGGATTTGGAAGATTGGATTGGATGTGAGAAAATGATGAGAGTGTGTGTGTGTGTGTGTGTGAGAGAGAGAGAGAGAGAGAGAGAGAGAGAGAAAGCTCAGCATGTAATCTATGCATATATATATATATATGCATGCTACTTCTTTGATTAGAGACGTAAAAGAAATCTGAGACCAACGAAGTTTAGTGAGAAGAGAAGGAATAAAGGCATTCTGTGAGCACGGTTAGAAGAAGAAGAGTGGGAGGTTAAGGAAACTAAAATTTTCTACCATTTCATCATTCTATTGTTAAGTAAGAAAACCCTCTCAATCCTCTCCTTTTTCTTAATTGTTGAAATTTTTAGATTATATTCATATGATAAATGACTAACTTATAGACAGAAATTTTTATATATATGTATATAAATTTTGTGATGTATATATCAAATATTTGAAGATATTGATAGTCTTAAAGTCATGGTATTATTGTGGAAATAGGTTTGCGTGTGTAGTTTATACCATTAAAGAGAGGATTGAAGATTTTATTTGGCCCTTAAATCTGCCAGAATATTTGTACAAATTTTTAGATAATTTTATACTCAAAATTTGAAAATAATTTCTTCTACAAAGTTGTTGAGAATGATGTCTAGTTCATCCAGGAATGTTTGCAACAATTATTGAGCTCTATACGAATTTATACAAATTTTTAATTAAATCTGAAACTGTAAGACAGATTTTACTATATTTTTGAAAATTTATTACAAATTCTATATTAAGCCAAATCTGGTAATTTCTAACTAAAAGATGAAATTTGAGAAGTCTAGTTTCATAATAAATTTTTAGATTATGGAGTTGATCTATGAATTTAAGTATGGAATTAATTTAAGAAAATGTGATAAATCTGTGTCGTAAAATTTCTGGGAATTTTACAGAATTATTTATAACGTACTTTTGAGAAATTCTTTCTGAAAAATGACCTAAACATCTTTATTAAATATTCTGGACATTTTCATGAATTTTAGAATTGTATAAATAATTTATTTATAATTTTTATTACGTAAGGTATAACCTAAAAATTTCTAGACAGGTTTAAGATCATTACTTCAATTAATTAATTGGATAAAAATTAGTTATTGTGTTGGTCTAATTCATTAAATATTGTAAATTAGTAATCCATGTATGGGTGTATTGTGGTTTATTTAATATTGTGCTAGTTTAATCTTGTAAATTAAAAATCCATGCATGTATGTGATTATGATTTATTTATTTTTATATCCAAATTATCATTTCATACCATGGTTTAAATAAATTGTTTATTTAAATTTTGTACATTGAATTATTATTGTGTGACATGTGTAATATCTTATATTGGGAATTTTAATGAGCTGGTATAACATTATTGGTGATTAAAATTTGAATTATTTGTGATTAATGTAAAAACTAACTAAAATGATTAACGATATATATAAAGTTAACAATTAAGGGCTAATACTGGTTGTTTAAGATGAGTCCTGGTTTTTGAGAATTCTCATGTAAATTGTGTTGCGAAACCCTAAGATGGCATGGGACTTATTTGAACCCTTATCGGTATTTGGTTTTGGAATAAGGGTGGATGTGCGGGTGGCACGCAAGGAAGTTACGTACCCCTGGCAGATTGTTCCCTTGGGGCAGACCACGGATGCCACGGCTTGGGTATATAACTCCGGGCTTGGGCATCTTTGGTAGTTCTTGAATATTTGACCAATGGGGGGTTTCCAATTTAACCGTGGCCATGGCTTAGTGGTTGGTAAGAAAATCTCTTTGGTGAGATTTTGAGTGTCACCTAAACTAATGCAATTGTCGAAATTATTTTAAATTGTTGTTATATCATCATGTTATTAATTCTGTCATTTTCTCTTAATTGTCATGATTATTATCTAATTATTTTCTCTTAAAAAGAATGGTCGGTTGGTTATATTTTCTTACTGTGTTGCAAAACTCATGACATATATTTTGTTGCCCTGGCATTTTATGCCAGATTATGACAAAGAAGGCATTGAAGCCGAAATTGGGGCCGCTGCTAATATAAAACCATGGCTAACTTGAAAAGAAGAATATAGCAAAATAAAATTTTATTTTCTTTTGTTTTAGTAATTACGAATATTATAAAGTCGTTGTAATATTATATGCGGACTCGTAATTTTGTTTTGTTGTTAAACTTGGACTATGTGAGAATTTAATTTCCCTAATTAGTTGTTAAAATTTTATTTAGCAAGTTATTTGTAACTTAAATTTTATGATGTTCCAAAAAAATTTGGGGCGTCACACCGCGGTCCGATGGTGGAACCTGATTACGCATGTGTTTCGCTTTGGATCACAAGAAATGTGTCCGACGTTCGAAGAATTTCAAGCATTGATGGAATTCTGGCACGACGAAGAAATCATGTCTCAGCCCAGTTTTGGCCATCCCTAGGCTTTGGGACGGATGTGTGGGCTTACTTTGCACGAGGCTCGATCCTTAGCTCATGATGAGGAGTTGGACATCCCAGGTTTGATTCGTCGATTTTCCGTCATTGGAGACAGAGGCGACCTCCTTTAGTGAGGTTATCGGCAACATGCCTTTTACTTATGTTTACTCACACACTTCATTCTTGCCCCTAGTTACGGCGGAGCCAGTATGAGGTTGATAGAGGTAGCTCAATTTCTGAAAGAAGGCAAGAGCTGCATTGGTCTGGCATTGGCTGAGACCTTGATGGGCCTAGATGCTTTCCGTCGGCGAGAGACTACTCAATTTGCAGGGAGTCCGCTGCTTCTTCAGGTATTGTCTCCCACCCTTCTTATTTACGATCCTCTTATCACTCAACCCTCATTCTCTATTTTCTCAAAACCTTTTCCTTACTTTTCTCTCAATGTACATATCTCTATTTTTTTATCCCTTCCCAGGTATAGTTGATGGATAAACTGAAAATAGTGGACCTTTGCCCCGAGTATTCGGCCAGAGCTTACTTCTTTCGCCAACGGCTAGTGGATTTCCCCTTAGAGGGGCTGTGGTGTGACTGGATGTGTAGTCGGTTGTGGACACCCCATTTTTAACCTCCCGTAAAGCTTGAGCGCTTTGTCCGGTACACTCAATGATGAGAGTGGTGTTGTGTCCCAAACCTCCCATATTCCCATTGATTATATCCGAGAAATCCACTTTTACACCTTGTGCCACCTTATGTTGAACTTGAAACAGAAAAATAGGAGAATTCATTGAGGGCCGGCCATGGCTATTGAGGGCCGACCGGGCCTTGGTAGCGAGAAACCCTGTTCTGGGCGGGAGGCCACCAGCTATCCATTTTTGAAGACATTTATGATATTTCTTGCTCAAATTCTATAAAAACGACCATATACCTCTGTTTTGAGGGTTGAAGAATTTCAAGAAAGCCATTATATCACCTTGAGAGCTCCTTCTTCTCCTTCTTCTTGTACAAGAAACACTTTATGTTAACCTACCACCTTGAACTCATATCCATACACCATACATACCTTCATACCTTAGCGTAGGAACCTTGGTTGAGCTTTGAACACCATAATTCAAGCTTGAGAGTGTGTTGGAGCTTAGTTTGATCACAAACAAAAAGCTTACTCCCTTGAGAGGTATAAGCTTGCTATCTTCCCTCTTGCTTTCATTTCTTTCATTTGCTACCTAGTTCTTATTGTTTTGTGTTGTTTTGATCCTATTTTAAGTGTTTAAGTTTGGGTTTGAAGAGCTACCAAAAGGGTAGAGAGAGTTTGCTCTTTCTACACCTTTATCTATAGCTCAAACCTTTACTCATACACTCTTTTTTTGTGTTCTCTACACTGATTTTCAGAGTTTAAAAAAGGCTAAAAATCATGTTTTGAGGTTTCAAATGTGGAAGGGTTAGCCACCTCTCCTTATTCTTGCTTACTAGCCTTGATTCTCCTCTTTGTTGTTTAGCTTTTAGGCTTTTTTTCATGTATCTTTAGCCACTATTTTTCATCACTTGAAGGCTGTTTTAGGGCTGTTCTAAGTTGTTTAAATACTTCATGCTTTGATTAGCTTAGTTGTCGTCTCATAAGTTTGCATACATAGCATGTTGTATATTATTCTTGGCTTTTCTTCAATTCATTTCCATGTTTAAGAATCTCATTTTAATAATCAACTTGCCATTATCTCTTTCATTTGAGAATTGTTTCAATTAGTTTATGGCTATTCAAAATGTGAACTAGCGATTTACGCTTAATGGCTTAATCTCTACGGAGGTTCATTGTCAATGGTGTAGTCTCTTTTTCATGTTGAGAATCATCTCCCGTTTGACATATTTCTCACTTAATGGACGTAACCTTTAGTGGATGTAACAATCCCCTTGAACTCAATGGATTAAAGGATGGTAAAGAATAATGAATTTGGTTTAAAATGAACCAACTCACATAAAAAAAATGAGTTGTATTTGTAGATGTCCCCGAACGTCCCGGGAGGGAATCCCGTTTTGTTCATTTGGGCTCACTACAGTTCAGGACTCAATGTCACGGTCCTGTATCTAATCTCGCAAAGTGCAATGCAAGACCGATGAATCATCAAAGAGTCCAAATCCGGCAAATCGTTTTTGAAAAAAAAGATTTTTAGAAAGAAGTGCCAAACATGGACTGTTTTGCCAGATACAGAGTCGCCACCTAAATATTTTATTTTGGGAAATTTAGGAAACCCTGACTCGTTGCCTAAGGCCACGTGTCCGTCATCACCAAAGTTGCCTCGGCTCGGAAACTTGGGTACGATTGGGGAAGGTCACTTCGTGAGCACCCCCGCTCGCCCGATCAAAGATCGGCCTCTACTAACCATGATATCGAGTTTTGAAAACATTATGTGCTCTTATTCCGGTTATTAGCCTAGATTTATTACGTGATGCGCACATCATACAAATATAGATTGAATCGCCTAAATTGGAACAAAACATCTCATGTTTGTTTCTGAAAGCGGTTTGCTACTTGTAAGTAGGCTAAAAATGTGGATTTGCCACCCTCAGGTGGACTTAGAAAATATGATGATTTGCCACTCTCAAGTGGGCTTAAAACTCGTAATCAATGAATTGTCCCAATTCAAGCAATCTAACCTTCACCCACAGGCATTTAGGCAGTTATATCACATAAGCAAATAGCCTCATGGCAAGCATGCTATCATGGCAGTCACTCACACGCATGCAAGGATGCTAAAGCATAAGTACTTACATAGTACTCTGAGCCAAAACAGAAAGAAACTAATTAGAAATTATGCATGAATCCTATCTATGCTGAAATGCCTAATGTAACACATGCAAAAATGCAACTAAGACAGGCTCGGCTTTTCTAAGATGGCATATGATAATGCCACAGCTAACACGTATTCAACTTGAAATTGAAATACAATGCAGTTAGTATGATGCGTCGAGCCCGGTGCATGCAAGATAGATGAATGGATGCAAACATGCGAGTATAAGTATGCTAATTGAAACATGCCCTAAACTAACCATCATAAGCTGGTAAATAAAAGGGAGAAAGACGTGGGGTTGGAAGACATACATCATACACACGCACACTTATTACACAATTGCCCTCGCTCGGATGGTCCGAATAAATAATACAGACCGAATAAATAATTAACTACCCTAGCTAATTAAATATTACAAAACCCTTAACTAATTAACAAATTAATTAAGCTACTAAAGTAGTAAAACAGCCTTGAGAAGAGGGATGAATGCATGCTCGGATTGGCTTCGCTCGGAAACCCAATGCCATGCCACTGTTGCCTCTGTTTACACTGTTATGCGCCTCTGAGACTTGCACAAATCCCAAGGTTGCTTCTAAACCACCCCTTGATCAGAATGGGATGCCACCGGCCAAGATAAAAAGCCACCGGCCATGGAAACATGTTCATCGACCAAAAGTGGAGCCATCGGCTGGATTTTGGTAGCCGGCAGGCACTAAAGATGGCCGACCGGCCATCTGTTCCTGCAGGACCCTATTTGACAGCAGCAAAGGACAGATAGAGCATGGCAATGCATTTTCAAAGCAAATGTGTGCACAACCACCCTCCCTATCATGTCATGAATTCAAGGGAGTATGGTTCTCGACCCTCGGGCCACCAATCACGCATTTCCATGCATAATGGCCCAAGAAGCCAAGTGTGCAACTTCAATATCAAATGAAATGCACACAAAACACATCAAAGCCCCAACCTCTATCATGATTGGTCAAGAGGCAAGGGATGCATGCTCAATGCTATGCAACCTAAGCATGCAAGCAAACTAATGCAAAATGAGTATGCTAGCAAACAATATGCAATAGGCATACAACCTAACTATGCAAACACGCAACCTAACATACACGATGCTATAGACTATATGGCATCCACAATGCTATATGAACTATGGCATGCTCAATACAACTAACCATCTAGCATACACAATGCAAGGAGTGACATGGCATACACAATGCTAACAACATAACATGCACAACACATTGTAACATGGCATACACAATGCAAGATGGACTTAAACTAAAATGAGTGGGCCTCAGCCACACTCAAATCAGTGGCCAAATGAGATGAGAACAAGGCCCAAGATTCATGCAAACATGCACAATGCAAAGGCTCCAAGCCTAAGGCACAAAATACAACTCTCCAAGAGCAATGCAAGGATGAAACAGGGCATACAATGGCATACATATAAGCTTTGAAATGACAAGCTCAATGACCCCAAAACATGAAAACACCTCAGTATAAGCATGCAATAGGCTTCAAAACTCAAAGCTAAGCAAGGCTATTACACTACAACCATGCATGGCAAGCACCAATCGACCAAGAGGCCTAAAAACAGGGCTAAGGCAGCCCAAAATAAGGACAAAATCAGTTTGGAGTATGGCCAAAATGTGCTAGAATGAAGGGCCAAGACAACATGCAATGTAAGCTAGTATGCATGGTTTACACTACAAGCATATGGAGCATATGAGGGACCACCAAACCAGCCAAAAACAGATTCATGACATGTCAAAATATGACCAAATACCCACTGAAATGTATCCAATACATGCAAGAATGAGGTGCTACTTTGAAAGGCTATAAAGAGGGTTGTTTTACACATGCAAGAGGCAAGCCTTAAATGACAAAAAAAGCTCTGGAAAGAGTTCATGCAGACCCTAAAACTCACTGAAAAAGGCCTGAACCAAGCTCAAGAAGTGTGCAAATAAGGGCTCCTTTGTAAGGCCAAAGATACTAGTAAACAAGACAACAAGGGAGAGGGTCACCCCTCTTCTTTTTAGGACCTCAAAACACGATCCCCACCACTGAAATCCCTGGATTTCAGTGGGAGAAGGCCAATACAAGGTGGTCCCGAAGCTCAACAAAGAAGGCTCAAAAAGAGGCCAAACAAGGCCTAAGAGGGGATGGACGACCCCTAACACCAAAATGACCTTAAACAAACTTCAAAAGCATGCAAATACAAAACTTTTTTCGGTTTATAGCTAAGCTTAAATCAGTGTGCAAGATAGGCTAAAAGTGTGTACAAAAACGGAGAATAAAATAGGGAAAAAGAGTTACCCTTGAAGACCACTTCCAAGAACACCAAACCAGCAGCCTCTTTGGATCAAAACTAGCTCAAAAACCCCTCAAACAACTCCTTAGCACCTTAGTAACCAAAGAGTAGTGTACTCCTAGGTGTTCTAGTGCCAAAACAAGAACAAAAACTCACTTTGGAACACTCTAACCCACACAAATGTAGAGAGAGAGGGAGATATAGAGAGACAGTGATATATATATATATCTTATATATCAGATTTTTCCAATGCTTGAAATGGAAGGAGAGGCCTTCTTTTATAGAGGAACAAAGGTCCAAGCTTCTCTTAGAAGCTTGGAGCAAAGGGGCCAAGCTTCTCTTAGAAGCTAAAGCAAAAAGGGTCAAGCTTCTTCAAGAAGCTAAGAAAGGTTCAAGCTTCTCTTAGAAGCTTGGAGCAAAGGGTCAAGCTTCTTCAAGAAGCTAAAAAAAGGTTCAAGCTTCTTGGAGAAGCTAAAAAAAGGTCAAGCTTCTTGGAGAAGCTAAAAAAAAGGTCAAGCTTCTTGGAAAAGCTAAAGCAAAGGTTCAAAAGGTTTAAGCTTCCTCAAGAAGCTAAAAACCAAGGGTTCAAAAGGTTCAAGCTTTCAACAAGAAGCTAAACCAAAGGTTCAGAAGGGTCAAGCCTCCCCAAGAAAAGGTATCAGCCAGAAAAAGTGGCCGATTGATCAAAACAATGGCCAGTCGACCAAAAACAATGCCAACCGGCCAACACCTTTGGCCGGTAGCAAGAAAATAGGGCCGGTGGCCTCAGGCCATGGCCGGTGAGGTGTGGAGATGGCCAACAAGACATTCCCTGCCCTTAGAAGCAATCACACAAGTGCTTGGTCTACAACCAAGCACAAAATAAACAAGTCGAGAGGTCTCGAGGCAAGGCGCGCGGTCGAAACCTCCGAGAACTCAAGACGAACACAAACATGGATAATCATCGAGTGTTCAAACGATGACGTCCAAGTCTTGAAGACGGTCAAAAATGGGGTGTCTACAGTATTGCTTGGGGTTCGGCCAGACGTTATGCCGAATCCATTGTGTCAAGAGTTGTCTTACATCAATTAATGATGTGTTGATGGATCTTGAAGTGTCTTTACCTCCCTCTTTAAGTTTACTCCATGATAGGAGGGAGAGATGGTCGTTATTCATTTCATTTATTGATTTTTGTCCAAAATTGTACATCGAAATCATCAAGCAATCAACTTGCTCATTGATAGTTTTGGAAACAATTCTAACCTTCTCTCGAGGTTGTCCCATGACAGAAAAATGTGAGAGGGACAAACAGAGTCCAAAACACTCTGTCTGCACTGTTTTCACTTCAGAGTACAAAATAGAATTTTACATGACATTGAGGGACGGCCAACCTTCTTTAGGCTTGGCTAAGCTTCATTAAGGGCTAGCCGATCCTCAATGTTTGGTCAGCAATGTATTTTTGCAGAAAATAGAAAGCAGTGGCTGAATGTGAAACAGAGCAACCTAAGGCAGACAGTGCTGTTCTTGGACGTTGCGCATGCGAACATCGTGCATCCTTATGCATCTTTATTTGATAATTAGTCTCGTTAATTATTAAGTGTTGTAATTATTATTACTGTCCCTTTGTAATTGTTATAGCTAGTTACCTTAAATAGCTAGTTTACTTATTATGGTTACCCTTGTTGTAATAGCATAGTTAGCTAGTTAATGCTTTAATTTATTCATTCGGTTTTATAATAGTTAGTTTATTCGGACTTTCAAACTTTGTATCGCACCCTCTTACACGAGGGCAACTATGTAATAAGTTGTATGTCTTCCAACCCCACGTCTTTCTCCCTTTTACTTACTTGCTTATGATGATTAGTATAGGAACATCATTTTTCAAATTAGCATCTTTATGCTTTGCATCCATTGTCTTGCATGCATCCAAGGCTCGGCTCATCATACTAACCCAATATCAATGTTCAAATTCATTACTTGAATACCTGCTTTATCACATGTCTTGAGTGAAATCATATGCCATGCTCATAGCCGAGCTTATAAAATACATAATGTGTGCGTTGTATTAGTCATATTGCATTCATTAGGAACATGCATATTTTTCAAATTGTTTTGCTTTGTTTTGGCTCGGAGTACTAGGTAAATAATTTTAAGCTTTAGCATATGTTTGTGCTGCCATATCAAAGCATGAATACCATGAGGCTAAGTACTTAAATGATATAACTATTTGAATGCCTGTAGATGAAGGCTAGTTGCTTGAACTAGGATAATTTGATTAATGTCCATTTTAGCCCACTTTTTCAAGTGGCATATTCACAAAACAATTTTGTACAAAACATAAAATCAAATATTCCAACTCTTGCAAATTAGTCTATACTTGTGTGTATCGCATAGTAAAAATAGCTAATACAATCGGAACAAGAGCATATAATATAAATAAGAATCACATCATGATTAGTAGAGGCTGATCTTTGATCGGGCAAGTGGGGTTCTCAATTCGTGACCTTCCCCTCTCGTACCAAAGTTCCCGAGCCAAGACACTTTGGAGATGACGGACTAATGGCCTTTGGCACGAGTCTTGGGTTTCCTAAATTTCCCAAAAATATTTAGGTGGCGACTCTAAAATCTGGCAAAGCAGTCCATTTTTGGCATTTGACAAATATTAATTTTCCAAAAGAATTGTCAGATTTAGGCTCTTTTGTATTTTCACTATTTCACATTGCACTTTGTGAAATCAGATTCAAAACCACAAGCGAAGTCCGAACTGTAGGGTTATTCGCCTTCTAAAAAGAGCACGGAAAGTCGAGCTACACCGGTTTGCGATGGACATTGCTTGGCGTTGCCCCTGGCTTGACTTAACTGAGATGAGCTACGGCATGTCCCAACAGCCGGGTATACAGTTAATTGGCCTTATGCACTGCATGTTCTATTTTCCTTTTCGGTTCAGACGCCAATTTGGACATGATCAGACTTGTCCAGAAGAAGAGATGGAATACCCGGCTTTATTTCCCACTCGTGGTTCACACTTGACTCGGTACCTCACTGCTTAGAGGACGAGAGAGCTTCTGGCCCCTACCCCTAGCTTCAGTTACGCCCTTTCTGGTAAGTGCTTGGCTTGGCTCGAGGGCGAAGAACAAGTTGGGCCATCTTTAGCTACAAAAGCTTCCACGAGTGCAGGTAGAAGACATAGAACTACCTGACTTAGCTGTGCCCCTAGTTTTACTGCTTTGATCTTTTTTTTTCAAGTTTTTTTATGATGTAAAAACGACTTTGATTTAATTAGAGAGTTAGAGAATGTACTTGCGTTGAAATCAATAAAATTAAACTTGTGAGCATTAAAAATTTTCCTTTTTGGTCCCAAAATGGTCTAAGGTGTAAAAGGTAAAATTTTGAGAAAATCAATTCATTAATACTTTTCAAAACAATTTTCGCAAATGATCACTGCCTGACACACACAGAATCAGCCCTCAAGATGTACAGCCCCAAATCCACGGACCACAACTGCCTATAATTGCATTCACCACACCGGCCCTTCTGCGAAAATGAAGATCACACAACCGAGTGAACTGATCATAGAGAAAGATTGCCTAATCAAAATAAACGAATAGGACAGTTGAGTTGGAGATAATTACGGCCGAACTTCATGATGAAGTTACCTACATATCCCAAAGATGGGAATTAGGCCTTACGTAGTTTGATTCGGGTTCACTCGAGTATTAACTCTCTCCTTTTGCGCTCTAACTTTTGCCAAGGTGGCCTTTTAGAGTTTTCGACCTTGCGAGCTTAGTTTTTTTTTTATTTCTAATTTTCCATGCTCTAACTTTTGCCTAGGTTGCCCTTTCAGGTTTTCGGTCTAGCGAGCCTCTCAAGGATAATATTTCTTTAACTTGTTCATATTGATCGGTTGTGAAAACTCCAGGCCATCTAAATCCATGAGAATAATCGCCCCTCCTGACCAGATTGACTTGATGATATAAGGATCAGTCCAATTGGCTTTGAACTTGCCCCTAGGGTCATAGATGGGAGCTCGGTTGTCTTTCAATACCATGTCTCCTTCCTTGAGATTCTTGGACCTAACTTTCTTGTTAAAATCTTTAGCAATTCGGTGTTGGTAGCCTTAAATGTGATGCAGTGCCCTCAACTTCCTCTCATCAAATAATATCAATTCTTCAAATCTGCGTTGTTGCCAATCTGCCTCCGCTATCTGACACTCGACCATAACTCGTAGCAACGGTACTTCAATTTCAATTGGCAAAACAGCTTCCATCCCGTACACCAGAGAATAGGGGGTTACCCCTGTGGATGTCTGAATCGACGTTCTGTAGCCCTAGAGAGCGAACGGCAGTTTATTCGGCCAGCCTCTGTAAGTCTCAACCATTTTCCGCAGGATGTTCTTAACGTTCTTATTAGTGGCCTCAATAGCTCCATTGGTCTGTGGCCTATATGTTGACGACTTATGAAACGCCACGTTATATGTCACGACCCAAACGCGATACCCAAAGGCTCGGTGTCGTAACAAGATAATCATAAAATGATTCAAATAATTTTGTAATTGTAGCGCAAGCGGTTAAATTAAATAAATTAAAATAAAATAATTGGGTACTAAATGTTTAATAATTGAGCTTTATTGTATTACAAGAGTCCGGAAAAAACACAGATAGAAATCTTAAAAATAAATAAAAACAACACAGTGATTCATTCCCCATCTTGATCTTACTAAACTTCGTCACCTGAAAGGGGTAACAGTTATAAGCACATAGCAGAGTGAGAAATATTATACTGTGAGTATAGGGGCATCAAAATAGCCATGGATAGTTATTTAGGCTAAAACATTAACATAATTTGAGTTGAATACATAAATTAATTAAGTGGCAGAAACTGAAATAAATAACTATAACCATGGTACAAAATAGAACAGAACAGGGGTCACTGGAGTGACAATCAGAACAGGGGTCAATGGATCCATGACAAACAGGGGACCACAAGGTGGTTAAACAGGGGCCAATGGTTATTTCAGTCCCCCAAGGCATAGGACTCCCGTGGTGGTACTTACAAAAAATAATTGTTTATAAGATCATTGTCAAATACTTTTCAAAATTTAGACAAACATGTTCATGGGTTTTAATTTACGTAAATAGAGTTCAGAAAATAATCCACATAATTGAAACATTAACTTAACCATAAACAAAAATTATATAAAATGAATTGTGGTAACTCAAAATATTCATAAAATATATTATAGTAACTCAAGACATATAAAAAACATATAATAGTAACTCAAGGTATAATAAAACTCACCTCTAATATAAACTTATCCCTATTCTTCCCGTGCTACCGAACCTCCCATGTTATTTCTTTTTCGACTCGTTTCATGGATTACCTTTCTTGCTTCTACTATCATGCCCTATTTATATGCATCAATTCTTGGAGCTTAAGTTAATTTCATGTTCTCATAAAGCGCCACCTGGCCCTTGACTCTTACCAATTGACCAAAGGTCATCTAGGGATTAGTGTTGGCATTATCTAATTCAATGGCTCTAGAAGATTAGGGTTGGCTTCATCTAAGTCAATATCTCTAGAAGATTAGGGTTGGCTCCTTATAATTCTAAGAGTTGTCGCCCTCTTTGGTAATCCACAATGATCTCAAAAATTTCGTATGATTATAGGTTAGGTTCGTGTCTAAAAACCTCACTACCAAACTGTAAAACATCACTTACCACTTTCTAAAATATTTAACGTGTGGTGTCTCACAATTTACTTCCTTAACAATTTAATCGAATTCCTAAACTATGCATTTATTTATTTATTTATTTTATTATTATTATTATTATTATTATTATTATTATTATTATTATTATTATTATTTATTTTTGAGTTTTTTTATTGCAAAATTTGAATTTAAAAAAAAAAAGAAAATTCGGGTGTCACATTATACTTCTCAAGCAGATCTACCACTTCTTTCTTGAAATGTAAGCCATTGTCAAAGACGATCTCGTTCGATACCCCATGCCGGCAGATGATGTTATTCTTGATGAACTTGGCCACATGCAATGCCTTCAATGCAGAGTAGGACTGAGCTTCCACCCACTTCGTGAAGTAGTCGATCGCTATCAAGATGAACTCATGTCCATTTGACATCTTTGGCAAGACTGCACCGATAATGTCGATCTCCCAAACTAAGAAAGGCCATGGCGAAGTCATATTGTAAAGGTTAGATGGCGGTATGTTCATGCGACTGGCATGGATCTGGCATTTGTGGCATCGCCATACAAAACCAATACAATCCTCTTCCATAGTTGACCAATAATAGCCTTGTTTGAGGATTTTTAGGGCTAGCATCACACCATTCATGTGTGCTCCACACTCCCCTCCGTGGATGGCCTCCATGAGGCGCTTCAATTCCTCTTCTTCAAAACACAGCTTGTGCATTCCTAGATGACCTCTCTTGTACAGCTTACCCCCGCAAATGATGAATTGGATGCCATATTCCCCGTTTGTCTTTGGCATTTGTCCCTGGTCGGTACGTCTCTTTTTCTAGAAAATTCTAAATGTCGTAATACCAGGGGTTCTTATCTTGAACGTCATCTATCTCGGCGATGGTCTAATAAACAGGCGTGTACTTCTGTTCAATGATGATTAGACGCATCTTCACTTTGAGCGGAATGTCTACCATGGAAGATAGAGTTGCTAATGCATCAGCGAACCAGTTGCTCTCTCTTAACAAATGTGTAAACGTCAATTTTTCAAACCTATGAATCAGAATTTCCAGCGCCTGATGATACATCTTCATGTTCTCTTCCTTGACCTTCCAATCCCCGTTAGCTTGAGAGACAACCAAATTTGAATCCCTAATAACGTCCAACCTTATTGTCTCTAGTTCTAGGGCAGCTTCCAAACTAGCAATACATGCCTCATATTCTGCGTCATTGTTGGACACTCTGAACTGGAGCTTGAAAACTAAAGGTATGTGGAAATCATCGGGTGTTATGAGCAATACACCTATCCCATAACCATATTGATTAGATGCGCCGTCAAAGTATATTATCCTCATTTCCTCTTCTATGTGCAGAATGTCTTTATCTGGGAATAAGTACTCTACTGTTTCATCTCTTTCTACCCGGTGGTCTGCTAGGAATTCTGCTACCGCTCTCCTTTTAACGAATTTACGTGTGACATACTTGAGATCAAATTCAGAGAGGAGAAGCAACCAACGAGCTAGTCTACCCGTAAGCACCAGTTTGTCGAAGAGACATTTGATGGGGTCTAATCTCGAAACCAAAATTACAGAGTGAGCTAACAAGTAGTGCCTCAACTTCCTAGTAGCGTATACCAAGGCTAAGCAAGCTTTCTCAAGGGGAGTGTAACGAGTCTCATAGTCCAGCATCTTCTTGCTCAAGTAGTAGATGGCCTTCTCCGCCTTGGATTCTGACTCTTGAGCTAGCATACACCCCATGGTCGAATTTGTCACTGACAAGTACAAGATCAACGACTTTCCCGGTTCTGGCGGCGATAACACAGGTGGATTCTACAGATACCACTTGACCTGCTCAAAAGCAAACTGACAGCGATCGTCCCATTAAAACTTTTTTCCTTTCTTTAGGAGACCAAATTGTGGTTCACAAGTCAAGGTTAATTTGGAAATAAACCGTTTTACGAATTGCACTTAACCTAGAAAGCCATGCACCTCCTTTCAGTCTTTATTGATGGCACTTCTAGGATGGCCTTGATTTTGGACAGATCCACTTCAATTCCCTTCTGGGTGATCAGAAATCCCAACATTTTTCCCGTCGTCACCCCAAAGGTACACTTTTGTGGGTTCAACCTCAGTCTATATTCCCTGATCCATTGAAAGAATTTTTCCAGTACGGTGTAGTGGCCTTCTCGCTCCTTGGACTTAACAATCATGTCATCCACATACATCTCAACTTCTTTATGGATCATGTCGTGTAGGATCGTGGTCGCAGCCCTCTGATAGGTAGCCCCTGCATTTTTCAGTCCAAAAGGCATGACTCGGTAGTAGTAGGTACCCCATGGTGTAGTGAATGTTGTCTTCTCTCTGTCCTCAGGTGCCATTAGAATCTGGTTGTACCCAGAAAATCCATCCATAAATGAAAGTAATGTATTGCCCACGGTGAAGTCTACCAACTCATCAATATTTGGCAAGGGGAAGTCATCCTTCGGACTAGCCTTATTCAGATCCTTGAAGTCGACACAAACTCTGATTCTGCCATCCTTCTTTGGAACCAAAACAATATTGGCCAACCACGTCAGGTACTCAGATATAATCAAGAGCCCTGCCTCAATCTATTTGGTGACCTCCTCTTTGATTTTCAAAGCCCAATCTGGGCGAACTCTACGCAGCTTTTGTTTAACTAGTCAGGTCTCAAGGTCAAAAGGGATCCGGTACTGTACAATCTCAGGGTCGATTCCAGGTATGTCATCGTAGAACCACGCGAAAACATCTTTAAAATCTTTTAACAAAGCGATTAAACGCTCGCATTCCTCCAAAGACAACGCGAACCCGATGTGGACCAAGCGAGGATCTTCCTCAGTATCCACTTTAATTGATACGATTTCATCTGTACAGGGTTTAACATGCCTCTCCTCCTTATGAACAACCAAAATTTTCAAAACTCGAGGAATTTTTTCCTCTTCATTTAAGTCAAAATTTTGAAAATCAAGATCAGTGCAACAAACAAAAGGTAAAGAGAAGTAAGTGAAATCTATAACATTCTCATTCAAAAAGTCCGGATCTTCGGTTACAGTGGACTCAAAAGAAAAGTTAAAAAAAAAACCTGGACAGGACTTTGGCATCCGGGTTTCCACTCCCGGAAGTACTAGACTCAGAGGAACTAGAATCTGACTCCGACTCCACAGACTCAATGGAATCAGATTCGGACTCTCTATCTGATTCAGAACTACTGATGATGCCCTTTTCAAACTTCCAGACCAGGGGTGGAGCCTCAGATGCATCCATGATGAAACTAGTAAAATCTACTACCTGTGTATCCCCAATCATTGAGATAGTAAAACTATCTCCCAAGTTGATAGGCTCAGCCCCAGCATGAGAACCTGTTAATAGATCATCCAATGCTTTCCCTAATAGCTCATCTTCGTCAATATCCAGGCTTGCAGTCTTGTTTTGATCTGTATGGGTGCTCAGGTCCATCTGCTCATCCTCCTCTTCTAGTAACTAGTGCCTGAAGAAGATCTCGAACCCCAGGTACCTAGTCTTCATTTCCTGGTCAAACCAAGGCTCTAGAAATCCACAAAATGGGAAATCTTCCCCTTGGCGAACAAAGCGTCCATTCAGGGTTCCCCGTATTGGCTTGTAAACTAACTCATACTGTCTTCCAGTCTTCTTTGCTTTAATTCTTCCTCTCAACTCAGTCCCCTTCCGTTTTCACTCTTCAGTGGTAGGTACATACCCCAGCCTAAAAATATGGGGGTTATGACTTATCTTTTTGGCAGTTGTACCCCCATGCCTGCCACTCTTACCCAGTCTTGATCCAGGAATATGCCCTTGTTTGTTTATCATGTAGATGAACTAGGCACTCACGTAGTTCCCGTTGACCTCTGCTATAATAAATTGGACCAACCGGGCCTTCGCCAAGGAGAAGCCGGAGAGGAATACATCCTTTTCCCCGTGTATGGTTTCCAACAATGGCGTGGTAGTCCCCTGGGAAAGGTGAATTGCAGAATTTCTATACACAGTAGCGATCCCACCATTGAAGGGGTATTTTACCAGCTGGTGGGCCGTTGATGGTACAGTCTTCATCTGGTGTAGCCAAGGCCTTCCCAGGAGTAGATTAAAAATTACTGGTACATCCATAACATGGAATTCCACCTCATGCTCAGACTGGCCGATGAGTATGTGGATCTTGAACATTCTAATCACATCCCGGCTAGTGTTATCATAAGCCCGGACGGCCTAGGTTGTGGGCGTAAAGTCAACCGGTTGCCAACCCATAGCATAGGCGGTCCTCACCGGACATACATTAATAGCCAAACCGGTGTCTACCAACACCATCGAAATCCACTTTTTTTTACTTTCCAAGGTCACGTACAGGGGTCGGTTATGGTTGGCACCCTCAGGTGGCAACTCTTTATCTGTGAAAGATATCACTGGCGTAACGTCTCCAGATGTGACTAACGACACCAATTGGTCAGCGATGGTGTCGATAGGCAGTTTGGTTTGATTCATTACCTCTAACAATGCTTGCCTATACTCCTGGGAAACCATTATCAGCCCCCAGATTGATATGTCTGCCTGAATCTTCCTGAGCTGTTTCAAGACTAGGTTTTCTTCAACATCCTTCTCTTTTGATTTCTCAACCTCTTTACAGGGGGATTTCGACTGATCTAAAGTCAAGGGTTTCAAATACCGACCACTGCGGGTCATGTGATTAATCTCGTTGGTATACCACGTATCATCAAGGGTATCAGCTTTCCACCCCATGTCAATGTACACATGGCTTAAATCACTATCTTCCTACCACTCCCCTACAATTATGGCTGGGCTATTCTCAAGTGCTATCTAGAGTATGTTCATATCACGCCCCCCGTCATTATATCACTCCTCCTCCACCACAGTCTTGGTGTCTGCATTCCAGTACTTCCTTAGCTTTCTTGGCATTCTCTTCCTATCACTGGGCTCCCACTCAGGATTTCCCATATTTTGGACATTTATCGTTGTTGGCTCGATCTCTGCTTTTCTTTTCACTCTTTCCTGCTCTAGAGTTATCTTCCTTTATATCTCCTCTATTCTCTCCCGCTGGAATTGCTCCAACACCTTTTCTTTCTCAGTCAGAGGTGTAGCCTCAGTCTTACTACTACCACCAACTTCCTATTCTTTCTCAGTCTCTCCTATCTATTCCACTACATCTGACATTTCTTCACTTGACCATCCGTTGCTTGTTTCTGGCTGGCTTGGATCCCACAATCCCAGCTGTACACTGTTTATGTCATCTTCTTAAAAAAAGTAGAGGTTGTCTAGATCCTTTTCCAGCTCAGCCAAGTCTTCTTCCAGTTAGGCCAAGTCATTAAGGCCTTGTTCAGGGCAATCATTCTGATGTTGCCCTAGCTCATCCTCCCCAATAGCATTAATGTTGAGGAAATCTGGCAGTATGACTACTGGTTTTGGTTAATCAATGGCCACGATGTACAAGCTAGGATCATACTCCTCTGCAAGTGAGGTCCCCTTCTCTATGACTTGGGTGTCAGGTAACTCCTTTTCTGGTGCATTCTCTTTCTTCTCCACTTGTGCTACCACAGGCCTTGGTTGGGTTAGTGGTGCTATGTCCATCATGCACGTATTTGTGCTTTCCGGAATAATTACCTCAGGCTTTGGTAGGTGGGATGAAGTAATATATGTGCTAGGGTTAAAGGAATGTGGTAGTGTATGGGTTTGGTTAATGTTTCTGGGTAAAAAGACTTGGTTATAAGCAAGAAGTGGGTTGGTGGTTATGTTTGGTTTGGCGGGTGGAACGATGATTTTATTTAGGGCTGTTCAAAAATCCGTTCAAACTGGTAATCCGAATCGAACCAGACCAAACTGTATGGTTTGGTTTGGTTCTATTAGAAACCAATTCGATTTCGGTTTAAGAAATATAAGAACAATAAAAACGGTTCAGTTAATAAATTTTATTAAAAACAAGGTTCGAACTGAACCAAACCGAATTTTAAAAGATATATATATATATAATATCAAGTTTTATTTTTTATTAATTGGTTTTTTGTAATTTTAATGATATTAGGATGATATAGATATGTAATGTTGAGTAATGCCTTAATATTATTAGTTTTTATCATGAGTTAAATGTAATTAGTTTGAGTAATTATTTTGCTAATATTAACAATTTATTCTTGTAAATAGAAATTTTTGGAACCGTGAACCAAACCGAATTTGAACCGTTATTTCAGTTTGGTTCTGGTCCAGTTTTACAAGTATAATGGTCTAGTCTGGTTCTCAAAATCACAAAACCGTTAGGATCGATTTGGTTCTTGGATTTTCTTAGAACCGAACCAATCTGGACTGTGCACACTCCTAATTTTATTGTCAATGAGATCCTAGATCTCATGATATAGGCAGTAGCACAGGTTTGTGGGGTGACCATGCTATTGGTGAAAGAGACAATACTATGTGGGGCCATGTCTAGGTGGCAATGGATCCGGGAGGGGTCGAGGATCAAGGGGCTTGAGATGCCCCTTTTCCATTAACAATTTGAGGGCGCGGGCTGGGCTCATATGGAGAGGGGTAAAAGTTTTTCGATTTTGGGGTGGACTGGCATTTTGCGAGGGTTGTGAGGTTGTTGTGGCAAAGGGATCGGCTATCTTGGCTGTTGTGATGACAACACTGACATCTACAGGCTATGGAATAGTGCTATTACTAGCATTAGTACTCCGGGAGAATGGCCTTCTGCCAGGTTCACTAGTTCTGTAGATGATGCCTTTCTTGAATGCACTCTCGATCTGGACCCCTAACTCGTGTAGGGAAGCAAATGTGGATAACAGTGCCACTATCATTCTCTGCAGCATATCTGGCTCAAGGTTCTGGACCACCAGCCGAACTTGCTCTCTTTCAGATGGCCTATTTGTCATTCTTGCTGCCTTGGCTCTCCACCTTGTGACAAAGTCAATAAATGGTTCTTTGGGGGTTCTAGGTAGTAGCCTCTAACTCAATGATGGTTACCTCTATTTGGGTGTTATATGAGTACTAGTTAACAAACACCTCAGATAGCTCCTTCTAATTCTGCTTCGTAAAATCGTCTAGTTTAGCGTACCAAATAGTCGTGACATCAGACAGAGTTCTCCTGAACAGCGATAGTTTTTGAGCCCGAGACAAGCCCATTGGTCTTAGCACATCTAAAAACAGGCGGACTTTTACAATCGGATCCCTACTCCCATCGAACCTATCGATGTGGGGCATCTTAAATTTTTTTGATAATCTAACTGAAGCCTCAGTGTACCCATCTTCAATGTTAGGAATGGAGTTGACGCCAGCGCTTTCTCTATCCTGGTAATCTTGATTAGGGTCGGATTAATCTCGTTGATGTCAAAGGGAAGAATTCCCGCAAGAGGTTGCGCTAGAGACCTATAAGCCGAAATTGGTGGAAACATTTCCTGAGGATCTGGGACCCGGGGATTTTTCACTAGCAGAGGTGGATCAGGGTTCGGCTGAACAGTCAGGATTGGATGTACCGTTGATGCGAATGCCTCAAATGTGCGTCGTAGATCAGCGATGATTTCATCATGTGTGGCCATCCTTTGGTTAATAGTATCCATGGTTCTCTGAAAAGTTGTCATCATGGCAACAAATACTTTTGTGTTCTGTGCCATTGCTGGTCTAGGTGAATTAAATGCTGGTGAACTGATTGGGTGAGATTGAACAGGTGTTTGTTGAGTGCTTTGTATTGGTGGTGCTGACTGTCTGTTCCGTCTTTGTTGAACAATTGGCAGAAGTGAGACTAACACTGGCTGACCACCAACAAGGTCTTGAGTTTTGCAAAGCCTACCAGAACGAGTCCACATAACTTGGGGAATATTAGGTCTTTCTGAAGCTATAATGGTAAACTACCTAGCAAAAGAGAAATAATCAATCAAAATCGGAAGGCACTTTGGCCTAATTTATAATAGATAAAAAGAACATTGCTGAAGAACTGCAATCCCTACTGAACTCTATTCTCAAACTGATATTCATTTGTACCACTGATATGAACCATTACAGTGTCATTGTAAAAGCACATACCAGGTAAAAAAAGCAAAACACCCTTATGATAGGGGGAAAGTTACCCTGTCTTAGATTTTTGACATGATCTAGGCTACACTACTTCAATTAAAAGATTTCACAACATCCTGCAAATGGGTGGCATCATGTCCTAATTTGGGATAGTCGTTATGGCTTTATTATATGAAGCTAGGCCAAATGGTCAAAAGGGTATCTTGGCAAGATTACCTAATATACCTCTCACACCTAACACCGAGAAGTGAAAGGAGGATTAAACGGTACAACGATAATCTAGATCCAAGGGTTGTGTTTCTAACATAGCAAAGCCTATGACCGACCAACGTTTTGGCAAACTTTTAGGCAAGCTTCCGGCAAGCCATCCAAGAATAGTAGATGGAGAACACAGTGTCTTACAGTAATAATGCAAATGTAATGCAAAGAACATATATACGTAGATAAAATTTCACATCATGAAGTTCAAGTCAAATTCTCTAAGTCCCCAGTAGAGTCGCCAGAACTATAGCTTGTTTTTCATGCTCTCTTCGGATACAAGCAGCCTTATAGTTCGGACTCCCGTGGCTCTGAATCTGATTTCACAAGTGCAAAGCAAAATAGATAAACACAAATGAGTCCAAGTCCAGCAATCTTTTGGAAAATCGATATTTGAATCAAATGCCAAAAATGGACTGCTTTGCCAATTTTAAAGTCCCACCTAAATATTTTTGGGAAATTTAGGAAACTCGTGACGCGTGCCAAAGGCCACTTATCTGTCATTACCAAAGTGTCTTGGCTCGGGAAGTTAGGTATGAGAGGGGAAGGTCATTAATTGAGCACCCCACTTACCCGATCAAAGATCGGCCTCTACTAATCATGATGTGATTTTTATTTACATTATATGCTCTTGTTCCAATTATTATTCTATTTTTACTAGGTAATGCACACAAGTATAGACCAATTCGCAAAATTTGGAACACATTGATTTTATATTTGTTTTGGAAAAGTGTTTTGAATACATCACTTGGAAAAAACGAGCTCGTATTTTACATTTAATCAATTTATTCCAACTTAAGTAAAATGGCCTTCATCCACCAGCATTCAAACATGTATATCACTTAAGCACTTAGCCTCATGGAAAATATGCTTGATATGGAAACAATCACACGCGTGCAATATGCTAAAGCGAGAAATACTCACCTAATACTCCAAGGCAAGCCAAATAAAACAAAATAATTAAAAGAAATGCATGCTCCTAAACAATGCAATATGAATAATGCAACACACACATTATGTAAATAATGAGTTCGACTACTAGCATGGCATATGAATCAATTCAAGGCATACAATAGAGCACGTATTCGAGTAATGAACTTGAAATTGACATTTGATTAGTATGATGAGCCGAACTTTATGCATGCAAAACGAGTAGATGCAAATCATGGAAAATGCTAAGTAAATATGATGCTATCATTATAAGCGGATAAATAAAAGGGAGAAAGAAGTGGAAGTTGGAAGACATACACCATTATTACATATTTGCCCTCATGCAAGAGGGTTCGAATAAGTGTTCAAATGTCCAGATTTAAGCTAACTATTACAAATTTAAATGAAGGCTAATTAGCTTAATGAACTAACTACTTACTACATATTCGAATGAACTAGTTATCTAATTTTATTACAACAAGGATATTATAACAATACTAATTACAATAATGAAATTGCAACAATACTTATTTACAACAATAATAATTACAATTATAACATTAATACAAGCAACAATAAGGCACAACGATCGCATGCACAGTGTCCAGAAACTACTCTGTCTGCCCAGACTTGCTCTGTTTCACCGTCAGCCATTGCCTTCTATTTCTGTCAGAATTCACTGTTCACCAAACATTGGTGGTCGGCCAGCTCCAAATGAGACCCAACCGGGTCCAAAAACAGTCGGCCGTGCCCTAATTTCATGCCAAAAATATTTTTGTGCTCTAAGGTGAGAACAGTGCAGACAAAGCCTTCCTATGCCCTGTTTGTCCTTTCTGCTTTTCTCTATCATGGGAAACTCAAAAGAAGAACAAATTCGAGTCTGAAACCATCAACGATAGCAAGTTGATTGCTTGATGATTTCGAACATGTTTGAACAAAAATTGATGAATGTAATGAAAGACAACCACCCTTTCCTCTATCATAAAGGCTCAAAGAGGGAGGTAGACACACCTCAAGTCTCATCAAAATATCATGGATTGATAATTGACAATTCTCGAAGCTATGGACTTGGCATAACGTCTGGCCGAACCCAACTATTCTAATCCCTTTTCTTTATGTCAGTTTCATAGATTTTAAACCAATTTTATTAGTCTTTTCCATTCTTTAACCAATTTGTCCAAGGTGATAATTAAGTCCACTCCATGAGAAGAAATGTCAAACAAGAAGTGATCCTTGGCATGAAAGAGAGACTACACATTGACGATGAACCTTCGTAGAGGTTAAGCCATTGAGCATAGGTCTCTTTCCCAGGCCTCGAATAACCATCAATCTTTTGAAATAGCTCTCAAACAAAAGACAAAAAAGAAAAGAGGGAGGTTGCAGAAATGATTATGCGATATTGATTATTAGAATGAGACTCCTAATATGAAAACCAAGCAAAGAAAAGTTATCAACTCGAATGACTCAGTGTCTAAGGCCTAAACAACCGAAGTTATGAGGACATACAATACAACAAGCAAAGTATTCAAGGCATAAGCTACTTAAATGAATTTAAACAACCCTAAATAGCCCCTAACCATGAAAAAACAGTGGTTGAAAATTATGTAAAAGAGCACAAAAAGATAGGAAACAACAAGGAATCACAAAATTAGTAAACAAGAGCAAGAAAAGGTGGCTAACCCCTCCATTTTTTATACTTCAAACCATGTTTTTTCAGCCTTTTTCAGCTCTGAAAATCAGTTTGAAAACCAAAAAAAAAAAAAAAAGTGAAGCTATGAAATAAGGTGCAAGAAAGGGTGTCAACCCTTTCTACCTTTGGTATTTATTCAAACCCAAGTTCTAACACTTGAAATGGTTTCAAACAATACCAAAAACACAAGAAATTGATAGAAAGAGACAGAAATGAAAGCAAAGATAAAGGTGGTAAGCTTATACCCCTTGAATGGAATAAGCTCTTGTTGTCAAACAAACTCAATCCAAAGGCCCTCTCAAGTTTGAGTTATAATTCACAAGTCTCAACCAAGGCTCTAAGAGTTTGCTCTAAGGTTGTATATGGTGTATAGCTATGGTGTAAGGATAATAAGCTTGCTCAAAGATAGCTTGCACAAGAAGAAAGAGCTCTCAAGGGTTATTTTGCTTCTTTGAAATTTTTCTAACCCTCTACACAGTGGGATCAGCTCATATTCATAGTATTTGAGCAAAATAGGTCAAAAATATCTTAAAAAATAGACAGCTGGCAGGCTCCCGCCCAGAACAGTGTTTATCGCTAAGGAGGCATGGCCGGCTCCTAATATGGCACGGCCAGGCCCCAATGTGCTCCCATGTTCCTCTGTTTCAAGCTCAATGTAGAGTGGCACAATGTTAAAAAATAAACCTCTGAGGTAAGAATAGTGTAAAAATGAAGGGTCTGGGATTGTTTTAGAGCTTGAACTTAAATTCCTTCATTGAGAATTCAAACCACACACAACCCAACTTTCATCATCGAGTGCTCAAGACAAAGTGCCCAAGTCTTGCGGGCGGTCAAAAATAAGGTGTCTACAAGGTGGAATAAATAGAGCTGGGTAAGGAATTTGAAAATTTTACAATTTGAACTGGTTCAGTTTAATTTGGTAGGTTTGAACTAATTTTTTAAATCTGTGATTTGGTTTTGAATTAAAAAATTAGGAATCCATTCTCTGCAGATCGATTCCAGATTGAAGTTCACAGTTTCAGATTAGAATCGATTCAGACCATATGTAACTTAAACCATATAAAGAAGGGAGTAAAACTATTGCACGTGTTAAACGCAACCACTGTAAAGCTTCTTATGCTTGGATTAATGCAAATGGAACTAGTACATTGAGAAAACACATTGCAAACTGTCCTAAGTCTCCTCAAAATCAAGAGAAGAAAAAACAAAATGTTTGTTTGATAGAAGTTTTATGCTTGCTACATGTTAAACAATATATTTATGCACTAGATGTTATGTTGGTTTACGTTAATTGTGAAATAATATGCATGTTCATATTTCGAAAAATCATGAGCAGACTAATGTTGAACTGAAAATGTTATATGATTTTTCTTTGTGAATAGATTATGTGAAATCGTGATTTCAAAATAAGTTGAATTGTGTTTAAATGGTTTCATTCGGATTGGTTCCATGATTTAAATAGATTGGTTTGGTTTTAATTTTTAAGGAACCATAAATAACAAATTGGTTTTGATTTTATCCAAACAATACTTATCCCTAGGAATAAATGTGATATATTTTCTTAACCTGAGTTCTATCTAATAATTCAAACAGTGAAAAGGGAAATTAATGATATTAATTGACCTGGGGTGCTCGCAGATAGGGTTGGATTGTGTGGCCCCTCATCCGTTATCTATCTAAACTTAGTGAATTAAGAAAAATCAATCCGCATGGGTTGCAAATAGATGCAAATCGGTTTGGCTTTGGACTTTATTGTTTTGAGCCTTTTTCAAATATTTTTTTTATTATTTTGGGCCTAAAATTTTTTATTCTTCATTTTTAATAATAAAAATAAGAGTAAAAGGTCTACTATTTGTGAAATAGTTTGATGAAAAGTCCTTTTGTTTGTTTTGAAAGACATTTCGTTTCCAATTTTACCTCTTAATTTATCTATTGACTTTGTTTTATCTGTTGACTTTCGTTGACTATCTGTTCAAATTTTTTCCCTATCTGTTCAAATTATTTTTTATCTGTTGAAATTCTTATCTGTCAAAATTTTTATCTGTTTAATTTTTGTACAAATAAAATATATCTATCGAAATTTATCTTTTTAAAAATTCTATATGTTCAAATTATCTGTTGAAATGCTATCATTTTGCTATGATTTGAACAAATTTGTTCAACAAATAATAAATTTTCTTTTTATCTGTTTAAATCCAACATCTGTCTATGAACAACAACATTAAATAGAGAGGGATTCAGACAGATAGATGACAACAACAACAACAACAACCAAAGTATAATTTAAAAAAAGCTAGCGATAACATACAACTAGACAAAACTATTATATGTATTTAAAAAGGCCCATTGTTTCCAAAACCACCAAACATATCCTTATTCCTGGAAGTTACAACTAGACCGACAAAGAAGGAACTAGAAATTGCAATAGATTTTATTTTTTTAACTTTAAGCCTATTATTTTCATCTTTTATCTTTATAAATGCAAGTGTTCTACTATAGTGTATATAAAGGGGTTAGCTTTCCTCTAGTCTATGATCGAATTAGAGGGTACTATTGGGCCCATGGGGGCCCACCACGGGTCACATTCTGATAATCTAAACCGTTCAATGTGTAGAACTCATCGAGTACTATATGCCTATAAAAAATCACGTTGATCGGCTATAAATAACTACGTGATCAAATCAGTTTCGTATAAAAAAATGGATGGTGAAAAAATAAACGGTTGATAGAAATCTAATCCGATGAGATAGCTATCAATATTCGATCAATGTGATTTTTTACAAGCATATAGTACTCAATGATTTTTATACATTGGACGGCTCAGATTATCTAAACGAGACCTATGATGGGTCCCTACGGGCTCAACAGTACCCTCCAGTCCGATCATAGACTGAAGGAAAACCCAGCCCATATATAAATACTCATTTTCAATAGGTGTTCTCATAAAACAAATCATCTTCATAAAACGTATATATATATATTAAAAGTCAAAGACATCCTCATTTTCATTTTCAACTGTATACACATCAACAACAAACAAATCATCTTCATAAAACATATATATATACAAATATGGAAAATCAAAAACCAAATCCGTGAAACATATATATATATAGAAAAAGAGAAGAGAAGAAGATCAGTACTCAAATCTATGAAGATCGGTGAAGATCGACGGCGAAGGGTGAAAAGAAAAAAAGAAGAAAGAGAGAGAGAGAAAGAGAGAGAGTGATTTGTTTTTCAACCGTTCACCGGTTATAAAATATATATATATATATCAATGGATAGTTTGGTCATTTTGTTGAAGCTTGCTCTTATGAACAATGTATTTTAAAGTGTGGATCATTGGGTAATAAAAATTTAAAATTGGATTTATGGACCGAGTGCTTTAAAAATAAAGGTCAAACTTTCATATTTCATAAATAGAAAATATAATTATTAAATATAAGGTCATTTTTTAACACAAAACATAAAAAGCATAACATCAGTTTTTAAAGGTATTGCTAGATCAGATTGGGTCGAGTAGCCATCCATCTGCCATCCATCTTAACTTAGGCAGATTTGAAAAAATGCATCTGCATCTATTCGCTTAGACCATTGCGAATGTCTATTCTATGGCATATTGGCTTGGGCCATTTGATTTTGATAGGTTGAATGGATGCCTGTCCATCTCTAATCAACCACATGTTCAAAAAAATGACTCACATCTCAACGGGTCGAATTGAGTTGGATTAGTTGAGTCTATGGGTTCTATAAGGTTGCCATGGGTCTCTGATGGGCCATCTAACTTGACCAACTCGGTCTGATATTTCTAAGGTTTGAAAAAATATTTAGCCCATAAAATCGAGCTAGACTGAAATTTTCAACCCATTTGATTTTTGGACTAGATTTGGGATAAAGAGTTTTAACCCAATCTAGCTATTTATAAAATATAATTTATTTTTTATATTATTTAGTTACAAAATAAACTAAAAAATAAAAAAAAGATAAAAAAATACATATATATGCTTCTTTCTAGAGTTTAAATTAAAACACTTCGTAAAGATCATATTTATTTTATAATTGAATTTTGAATTTTGTTAAGTTCTAAATTCAAATAATTATTAAAAGTGTCTAAAGAGTTTGACAACTTTTCACGACAAAAAATAATAAATAAAATTTATAGTTCATACGGTGGATTTAGGATTTAAACATTTTTTATGACCAGGTTTGAAATGAATAGGTTAAGCCCTATGTCAAGTAGGATTGAACTTAAAATGACACATATATTATTACTATATAATGCCGGCTCGGCCCATTCCCGACCGAGCCCAATATTTATCCACCTGAATAGCCTTAATCAATAGAAGTATGGATAATCACGAGTCGGTTCGGAGAATTTTTATAGTAATTCGTCCTCGCCCCATTACATATTGATGGTGGGAGACAAGTTAATTTTGTAAATTAAAGAATGAGATATTAATAAGAAATTATAGAAAATATAATATATTACGGATAATGATTTATATTTAATAAAAATTATAAGATATACGATAAAAAATTAATGAGTAAAAATCAATATTAAGTATAATATTTTAGTGTTTTAATTTTATTATAATGAAAAAATCTAAAATTATATATTATATATATAAATATATTTTAAAAATATATTAGAGTCGGATAGAATAGCACGAAGGAAGCAAAAACTGTTTCAATCCCATTTCTTCATCGGAGCGAAGAAAATTCATGCGAAGCGAGACAAGGAATATAAGAACGGAGCGTGCAAGGAAAAGGAAAAGGAAAAATATTAGAGACCCCAAGAACATTACCAAATTCTTGGAGTCCCTAGTATTGCTCGGGAAAAAATGACCATACCTAAATAGAAGTGAAGGAGGTGGATGTGATTTACCTATTAACCATAAAGAGGCAAAAAGTAAATTAAGGGAAATTTTAGCATACACACCTTGAAAAGAGTGTACAATATGCACTCCTAATTATGTCATTTTCTTATTTAATTAAAACATCTCAAATGATTTGTCATTGGAGCTGCCAAAGCCAAATTATAGCAGGTGCGCACAAAATTTGCTCTCCAATGATCTACTATACCTTTTGCCAAATTATAGCAATGCCAACTTTAATGCCAAATTTAACAAGAGCTTTGGCAATTGCCAAACTTGCCAGCTCAACTGATTGTGGATTTCCCACCAACAACAAACAACCAAAAATAAAAGAATACCAACAAAAATTTAAATTCCCTTCAAATTTTTACACATATTTTCAAAAATAATTGATACAACAAATATTTTGGGGGAAAAAATAGATCAGAAAATGAGGGAAAAAAATAAATGGCTGTAGAAACAAAATATTGAGAATAAATAAAGAAAAAAAATTTGGAGAGATCGTCGAATACCAAGAAGCGAGAGATGCTTAGATTGTGAGAGAGAGATAGACTGATCAGTAGAGGGTTTCGTCGGACTGATCTTGATCTTCGTTGGACTAATCTTTGTCAGAATGATAGATCCAATGAAGCAATAGAGAGCCATGGATGATTTAGGGTTTGTTTGTGCCTCATCATCTTTGTCTTCATCTTTGATTTCATGGATTTCGGGTTTCTCAAATGATTTAGGGTTTAGGATTTGAAGGGATATATAGGCATGGATGATCAATGATGGTGGGCTTCTCCGATTTTGTGGCTTTCAGGTTTCAATTGAATATTTAGGGTTGAGATTTGCCAAAATGACATGTGACTATTGGAATACTATTACTATAATTTGACAATTAGCTACTATTCATTGTCAAATTATAGCTTTGACAATGCTATTATAGCATTTGCTATTGAAGATGCTCTTATGACTATTTTTTTTTTTATAGTTATAACTCATAAATTCTTTAATTATGTCTTATATTATATTTAAGAGTGGTATTATTAGCATCCCATCATTTCTTTAGGCCTCCACTTATAAATTTTGAAACCTTCAAAATTTCTTCCCTCCCAAAAAATACTAAAATTATCTTTACGAAAACATTCTACTCATTGAATGCATACCCCCTACACTCCAAAAAAACCCCACCTCCAAAAAACCCTAACAAAACCCACCAAGAAAAAGAAGAGCCAATGTGATTATTGTCTCTGTTGCCTTATCCACCATTATCATAGATAGTTTGCTCTCTCTCTATATATATATACATAATTTCTTAGTTTTGTCGTAATAATTTATTCTCTTGTAAGAAAAAAGTTTATAATAATTGGTTTAATTGGTTTTGTTGGTAGATATTATAAAATTGTGAGTTCGGTAGAGAACTACACAACAATATTACCAAAGCTACGCGATGAAAGAAGAACCTGATAATGGATTTGGGCTACTTTCGATAACTTCTGCGAGTGTTAAAATTTTTGACCATTTAATGTGTTAAGAAATTTTCATATTCAGACCAGCATTCTCGAACATTACTTATTTGTTTGGGAATATCTTCCTAAACAAATATGTAATGTTTGGGTCTATATTCTTGAACTTGAAAGCATGAAAACTTCTACAATCGTTAACAATTTTGACCGTTCAATGTGTTAAGAAATTTTCATGTTCGGACCTGTATTTCCGAATATTAAAATGTAAACTTCTGCAAGTGTTAACAATTTTGACTATTCAATGTATTAAGAAATTTTCATGTTTGAACTTGTATTCCTGAACATTACTTATTTGTTCGAGAACACCATCCCAAGCAAATAAATAATGTTCGGGCCTGTATTCCTCCAAAGAGTTGCCACTGTTACCGCCGGAATATTGCAATTGTCGGAAAAGTGTAGGTAGTCAAATGGTTGCTACTGTTATTGCCGGAATATTGCCATCAAAGGGTTTTCAAGATTTTGAGGGTGGATAGGTTTTGAAAGTAGGATAGGTTTTGAAGGTGTGATTTGGAGAAGATGGATGGGTGGTGATGGAGGCAGGTGCTTTTATAAACCCTAATTCATGATGTAGTAGTGGGGGTAATTGTAAGATGGAATGTCCCAAAATTAATGATGTCTTTTTTAATAATTTTATTTGAGATTATTATTGTAGTAAAAAAAAATTAAAAATTAAAAAGTTCAAAATAATTTATGAGGCGCTCATAATAACACTCATATTTAATTATGACACTTTTTATTTTTTTAATTATGATTCAAAAAGCATAAAACTATATGATTTTTTTTTATACTTAGTTATAAACTAAGGTACATCTAACGCCATACTGTTGCCCGTTAACCATTTATCTGATTGAACCGGTTAACCGCAGATGGTCAGTGATTACCGGTTCGGTTCTGATAACTCTCCTCTGTGAAGCCTATGACCAAACAAGCGTGGCTGCCTCAACCGTTGGATCCGAAACCCTAGGGTTTATGCTCTGGGTTTTCCTTCTCTCTCTCTCTCTTCTCTCTCTCTCCTCCGCATTCGAATTTCACAGCCGCGGCATTTCGATTCTTTGGCCGCCTCACAATCGCCTCGACTCTTCAACGATCCAACTTCTTCCACGACTCTCAAATCTCAACTTCTTTTGCTTCCTTTCAAACAATACCAAATCAAACTCTTATCAATCTGAAATGCTGTTGATTCTTTCATGTTTCTACAACATTGATTCGATTAGGGTTGGTGGGTAGTTTCTCAATCTTAGAGAAATCCCAGAACATGCTCGCTCTGCGCCAAATTCGCAAATTTGGTACCGCAACCCATGCTATAGCTACTTCCATTGTATCTACTGACACCACCACCAATACTATTGTTCCGAATCGTATTCAAAAGCCCATTACTTTGGATGAACCAGCACTAGTCAAGTTAAAGGCTGAGAGAAACCCAGAAAAGCTATTCCATTTGTTCCAATCCAATGCCCACAATCGTCTTGTGATCGAAAACCGGTTTGCTTTTGAGGATACGGTTTTGCGGTTAGCTGGGGCTGGCAGATTGGATTACATTGAGAAATTACTTGAGCAACAGAAGGCTCTGCCACAAGGTCGGCGCGAAGGTTTTATTGTTAGGATTATAATGTTGTATGGAAAAGCTGGAATGATTAAGCATGCTGTTGATACTTTCTATAATATGCATTTGTATGATTGTCGCAGGACGGTTAAATCGTTTAATGCTGCATTGAAGGTTTTGACACAAACCCGCGATTTAGCAGTGATTGAATCGTTTCTCATGGAGATTCCGTTAAAGTTTGGCATTGAGATAGATATATTTTCTGTTAATATTGTTATTAAGGCATTTTGTGAAATGGGTATATTGAATAAAGCTTATTTGATTATGGTAGAGATGGAAAAGGTGGGAATAAGACCTGATGTGTATACTTACACTACGCTTTTATCAGCATTTTATAAGAATGGTCAGTCTGAGATTGGCAATGGATTGTGGAATCTTATGGTGCTTAAGGGTTGTTTACCTAACCTTGCAACCTTCAATGTAAGGATTCAATTCTTGGTCAGCAGGGGTCGAGCGTGGCAAGCTAACAGTTTGATGGGTATGATGAGGTACCTTAGGATAGCTCCTGATGTGGTTACATATAATTTGGTGATCAAAGGCTTTTGCCAAGCTGGATATCTTGAAATGGCCCAAAGGGTTTACTCTGCTTTACATCATGAGGGTCACAAACCCAATTTGAAAATTTACCAGACGTTGATTCATTATCTGTGTAAAGGAGGCGAGTTTGACTTGGCATACACGATGTGTAAAGATAGCATGAGAAATAATTGGTTTCCGAATGTGGATACCATCTGTAAGCTAATTGAAGGCCTGCGGAAGAATGGGGAGCTTGGAAATGCTAGATTTATCATGACATTGGCTAAAAAAAGGGTACCCCCTTTGACTGCAGACCAGTTGGGTGCCTTGGAATCTATACTGTCAAGGGGTTGAATTGGAATGGACTGAAAGGATTAAGGATTTTACAGGAGCTGGTGTTCGTCTTACTAATTCGTTTGTAGATTTGTGGAACTAATTGGATATGCATTTTTTGATGGAGAACCATCCAAACGAAGACATAAATATTTTGCTCCAATAAATTTGACTGCAGTCAGTTAACTCCTCTTCATTAGTTGAGAGTACTAAATGAACATTAGTCGTGAATGTTCTTGTAAGTTATTCTCCAGTCTCTCTCTCTACCCACCCATCCAACATACGCACGCACATGCTCTTGCACATCTGTTTTTTCATATGGATATCTATTAATTAACCTAAGTGGCATGGATGATTCTGTGGAAGAGCCATGTTTGTATCTTATAAACACTTCTTGGACACTCTTGCACACTTTTGACACTTTCTGATTGTGTCCATAGTAAGATGAATCCTAGATACTTTACAGACTTTGTACACTTGGCACTTAATAGAACTGTCCCAAATTCTTTGAGATAGGATAATCACACCGTAGCTTGTGCAATTATGTTTATGAAAGACCAAAGACATCTGACATTAGTACATATGACCGCTCAAAATTCAAAAATAGATTGAGCAATTTTCAAAAGGAAAAGAATATAATTGTCATGAAAAAAATTTGACAAGACATGAGGACAAATTTACATGATGTCATTAGCTACTGTGTCTTTTGTATTTACCGTATTATGTAGTTCCTGTTTAAATTTTTCAAAAATTAATCAAAACTATACGCGCCCTATGAACTTAGCGAAAGGATATATATACACGTATGTATGTATACATATAAAAAAAACATGTTTAGATGTTGTTGTATCCTTGCCATGCCAATGTCGTACTAGTTAGAATTTAGTGTCGTTTGTGTGTAGTTGTCATGTACATGTTTTATGTTCTTCTTTGAAACTTACATTGCATCCTCAGACTTCTTGGACATGATTTCATATTCTGGATTTAGTTAGATGGGAATGTGTTTCTGAGATTTTTCATTTCCCCCCCCCCCCCTCCTCCTCTCCCAGTTGCGGTGGTGAAGAACAGAATGGTGAAAGGGAAAGTAGCCAATTCCTCACTTCTGCATATCACTGAACTGTTGCATTTGGTAATATTTTCTTACTGTTTGATCATTGTTATTTAGGTTAGTGCGTGACTAATTTTGTCTATACATATATCTGTGGTTGCGAAATGAAGTTTTAAAATTGGCTTGCAGATTTGTTGTAGATAAATTCAATAAGGATGACCCGATTTCTGTTCCCAAACTGGCATTTTAGAATGGGAGTTCATAAATGTGATTCATTGATGTTATTGACTTTTATTTTTTATTTTTTTTCTCTTTGGAGGACTCCTTGTTGTCCCATTTATCATGTACTTTTCTTCTTCTGTAATAAAATTTATTTTGTTGGCAATCAAAAATTTTTTTATTTTGATTCATTGATGTTTAATACATACCCGCCATAAGATCAAACATAATGTGTCATGAGTATATTCTCATGAACATCAAGGCAGTGCATGAGTCTACTGGACCATTTATATATATTCAATTCAATTTTTAGGTTAGCTTGGTATAGCTGAATTAAGGCGAGGCTTGGTGCTATGTTTCTTGATTCTCCATTCTGTCTGTACTTATTGTCTCTTGACTACATTTCTGTAGTTCTTCAGCTTGCACATTTGATATTCAGAAGTGGGCGCCAAATTTTTGTTCAGCTGAATAGATGTTAATTGCTACTTCCTTTTGGAGAAGAAAATATTATTTCTTCAGGGTTGAAGCAGGCACAGGAGGTAGTATCATCCTTCTACTTTCTGCTTTTGAAAAATGTTCCATTTATCTGATATTTTTTCTACATTTACTGCCAAAGTGTGTAGCTTTTTGAATATGATTGCTCCATCTTGTTTGCAACAGATAGCTACATGGATGATGATTCAATATGGGTGGGGGCCTGATAACAGTCCAACAATTTACCACCATGGTAATGCAGTATGTACCTTGCTCTAAATCCTGTAGTTGTCTTTGTTGCTATTCTAGTTCATGTTGTTGTTCTTGTGTCAAAAAACATGGATTTTGCACCTGGATTAGTGCATCAAAAGAGTATATGTATATGGTATGGTGCTGTTAGACTTCTCTCAGTGGAAAATTTTCTGTATCTAAGGATTTGATGCACAGATTGGGATAAGTTTTGGTCTAAGGGTGAGTATTACCTTATCACAAAGTTGGACCACAATGATTTTAACAAGCATTTAAGTTTCCTTGGGGTATTCTTTTGATGTGATTGATTTGCTTCATGGATCTATTGTTATTTGCTGGACAAGTTAAATGTTTTTGTTCACTGGCACAGGTGACAGCTTTGAGTATGTGGAACAACGAGTATTGTGGAGATTGCTTGAGTTTGAATCTTGACAGAAATGGTACAGCCGTATAGGTTAGTTGTACATGTATGTTCATTTGAGCTATTAGCAGATTTCTGCTTGAATGATATTGTTATTCTACATATCTCCCAGTTTCTTTTGGAGTAACCCTTTATTGAATTGGAAATTAGACAAACGGATTTTTATTGTGAAAGGGACAAGTCACCCAGTCTTGGTTTTGCCATGGCAGTTTTCAAGATTGTTAGGATATTGTGAAATGTGATTTGACGAGTGTTTTTGTTGAATATTTGGGAAATTGTTTTGTAAATTCATGTACAAATGTTACATTCATTTGTTTGATCCCTAAAAAGGAAAATCCATTAAAAATTATTAGTCAGGTTACTTAATTGTATAATATTTTGGCCAAAGTTTTGTCAAGGAGATCGAGAGTAGTTTTGGGTGATACTATGTCCATGATGCAGTGGCAAGGAGATTGAGACTAGTTTTGGGTGATACTATGTCCATGATGCAGTGGGCTTTTATTGGGGGTTGTCAGATCTTAGATGTGGTATTAGTAGCAAATCAAGTTGTGGACTATAGATTTCAAAGCTTATGGTCATGTGGAGTGGGGTTTCTTAGATTTTGTTTTGGACAAGAAAGGTTTTGGGGAGACATGAAGGAGATGGATAATGGGTTGACTTTTAAGTTGTCAATGGTAAGGTTGGGAAGATTTTTAGAGCATCAAGGATTCTTAGGCAAAGATATCCTTTGTTCCCCTTTCTTTTCACATTAGTGGTTAATGTTTTGGGTAGGATGGTGGATAGGGTTAAGCTATGAAGCACGGATACAGACACAAATACGATGATTTCAAAAAAATAGGGACACGAACACGGCGTGGGACACAGAATTTTTTTATTTTTTTAAAAATATATATGTTACATATTTGCTATGTACATTAATTTTATATTACCAAACAATCAAAATTAATCTTCATTTATATAAAGACCATTACATTTAAACATTATGAACATATTTTCTATTTATTATAAACATTATATAAAGAAAAAATTAAATTAAAATGTACAATATATATCTAATCATAAAATAAATAAAGAAGAAAGAAGACAAAGAGAATAGATATAATATATATTAACTAAAATATACAATATCTATATATATATAAATATAAATATTTGATCAACTTAGTAGAGAGGAGAGAGAAATGAGATGGACTAGAGAGAGAGAAGACAAAGAGATGAAAGAGAGGCGAGAGGCAAAACAGAGAGAAGAGAGCCGAGAGAGAGACGAGACAAAGACAGAGACGAGAGAGAAGAGAGACAGAGACGAGAGCTTTACTACTTACCAGGTTGTTCAGTGATGGAGATCGACATCGGCTGAGATGGAGTTCAATGGAGATTGAGATGGAGATCAACGGAGGACTTCACTTGATGAACAGGATCCCTTTTCTCTTCTCTCTTTCTTTTCTTCTGATTTTGGATCTTTTCTTCTCTTTCTTCTTCCTGCCATGTCCCGCCGTGTCCCATACCCAAAAAAAAAAAAAATGGGACACGCCAAATGGCGTGTCCCATACGTGTCCATGCTTCATAGGAGTTAAGGGTGGGGGTTTAGGGGATGGTTTGTTATTTGCAGGGAAGATGTTTGTGTCCTAGGTGTTTTGAAAAGCACACCTAAGCTCTAGCGTAGACAAAAAGTGAGGCAAGGCGAAGCCTTAGCGCCTCAAGAAGCCTGGGGTGAAGTGACATGGCGAGGAAAGGCTGAGGCACTTGAGCGGGCTTGTTTCAATCTTAAGTGTGAGGTGTTTGAGGCAGTGGCTTTTTCCTTTAACCAATGATTTGATTTCAACCATTTTTTTTTTTTTTGTAATTAACTTCAGGCACCTCATTAGTATTCTAAATACCCAAAGACCCAAAAAAAAAAGGCCGATTCATTTCATAACAGAACCCCAAAATCATAGACCAAGAACTAAACCCCAAAATCAACATCTGGGTCTCCAACGAAAACCAGTTGATGTCAACCCAAGCCAAGTTAACATCTGGCTCTCTCTCTCTCTCTCCATTGCAAGCATATTGTGGTAATTATCCTGATCCTTAATAACACACGTTAGAACGAAATAACAAATGATTGCGCAGTTCAAGAAAAAACATTTTGGATTTCTCATTGTTTTGGCTGCAGTTAATATTTCTGAGATATGTCTGGTAATATCTGAAGCTTGTAGGGATTAACCAGCTTAGGGTTTGATAGGATATCATCCCCTATTTATATAAATGAAGATTAGGGTTTGTAACAATTACAAGATGAGACAATTACAAGATGAGCCCTGAGGGCATAGAATAATTACAAACCAATAACTCAGATAATAATATAATATGCTAACACTCCCCCTCAAGCTGGTGCGAAGACATCTCTCATGCCTAGCTTGCCTAATATGTCATGAAATGGTTTATTCCCAACCCCCTTGGTGAGAATGTCAGCAAGTTGTTCACCAGACTGGACAAAAAGAGTACAAATGGTACTACTAGTGAATTTCTCCTTAATGAAGTGGCGATCAATCTCAACATGTTTTGTCCTGTCATGTTGAACTGGATTATGAGCGATGTTGATGGCGGCCTTATTATCACAGTATAACCACATGGAGTCCATCTGATTAATACCTAGATCACTCAACAATAACTTGATCCATAAAAGTTCACACACACCTTGTGCCATAGTTCTAAACTCAACTTCTGCACTTGACCTGGCAACCACATTCTGTTTCTTACTCCTCCAAGTAACTAGGTTGCCTCCAATAAAGGTGCAATACCCTGAAGTTAATCTCCTATCAGTTACTGATCCAGCCCAGTTAGCATCTGTATAGGCTTCCACACGAAGATGATCATACTTTGAAAAATAAAGACCCTTATTAGGAGCAAACTTCAAGTACCTCAAGATTCTCATGACAGCCTCAAAGTGAATTTAATGAGGAGCATGCATAAACTGACTAACCACATTGACAGCAACAGCAATATCAGGATGGGAGTGAGATAGGTAAATGAGCGTACCCACTAATCGCTGATAGCTCCCCTTATCAACAGCTTCTCCTCCTTCATCATCTCCCAATTTCTGATTGGGTTCCAGTGGAGTGGCACATGCCTTGCAGCCAAGCATCCCAGTTTCCTTCAACAGGTCAAGCACATATTTTCTCTGTGAGATAAATATCCCATCCTTAGAGCGAGCAACTTCAATTCCCAGAAAATACTTCAAGCTTCCCAAGTCTTTGATTTCAAACTCACTAGCTAAATATTTCTTCAACAGAGGTATTTCCCCACTATCATTGCCCGTAAGAACTATGTCATCTATATAAACAATAAGTGCTGTAGTCTTACTACGTGAGGAATGTTTCACGAACAAGGTGTGATCTGCCTGACTCTGTTTAAAGCTATATTTAAACATAGCCTAAGTGAATCTCTCAAACCAAGTCCTTGGAGACTGTTTGAGACCATATAATGACTTCCGAAGCTTGCATACTTTGCCTTCTGTCTGATGATCCTCAAAACCAGGAGGAATGTCCATATATACCTCTTCTTCGAGGTCACCATGGAGAAAGGCATTCTTGACATCAAACTGATAAAGTAGCCAATCTAGATTAGCTGCTAGAAAGAGAAGTACTCTGACTGAATTCATCTTAGCCACGGGTGCGAAGGTCTCTTGATAATCAATGCCATATGTCTGAGTAAACTCCTTTGCCACAAGTCTTGACTTGTAACGCTCAATAGACCCATCTGCTTTGTGTTTCACAGTATATACCCATTTACATCCTATAGGTCTTTTACCCGTAGGTAACTCAGTCAATTCCCAAGTGCCATTCTTCCTTAGTGCTTTCATTTCCTCAATCATGGCTAGTTTCCACTTAGAGGTAGCAAGAGCATCCTGAAAATGGTTAGGAATGCTAACAGAGGAAATATTGGACACAAACGTTCTATATGAGGATGACAAATGAGAGTAGGACACAAAAATGTGAGATAGGATGTTGAGTACAAGATGTCACACCCTTCCTCTTGGCAATAAGAACATCAAGATCAATGGACTCAAGAGATTCAAAGTTACCTAGACTCTCATCAGAAGCAGGAGATGGCAGTGGAGGAGCAGAAGTGGTCCCTTGTATCCAGTTAACTTGTTGTCTGTCTATGTCCCGGACATAAACATGCCCGTCCTTATCCTTGGTGACATCGGGTTCTATAGTCCCAGTAGAAGAGGGTGGTGCAAGAACAACTGGTTCCACCATAGGAAGCACAGTAGAAGAGGGTGGTGCAAGAACAACTGGGTCCACCATAGGAAGCACAGGACTCACTTCACACCAAAACTCCCCCGGAAATGAGGACGGTGACACCGGAGAGGACAAGAAATAGGACTGGGACTCAAAGAAAGTAACATCCATGGACACAAACCACTTACGAGAAGAAGGGTGGTAACATTTATACCCCTTTTGAGTAGGAGAGTAACCAAGGAAAACACACTTGAGGGAGCAAGGGTCCAACTTACCACGAGAAGGAGAGTGATTATGAACAAAACAGACACAACCAAATATTTTGGGAGGAATAGAAAACAAGGACCGGGAACCTAGGAGGACGTGAAGAGGAGCTTGTTTTTGCAAGACGTGGGTAGGGAGACGATTAATAAGATGGGCAGCGGTGCGAACAGCGTCGCCCCAATAGGGCCGAGGCACACTCATAGAAAAACACATGCACCGAGTCATGTCAAGAAGATGCCAATTCTTGCGTTCCGCCACCCCATTTTGTTGAGGGGTATTGGTGCAAGAGGTCTGATGGATAATGTTATGAGTAGAAAAATATTGTCCTAACCCAGAATTTATGTATTCCCCGCCATTATCAGAACGAAATAGTTTGACAGTAGCCCCAAACTGAGTATAAATCATCTTATGAAAATTGCGAAACACAGAGAAAACCTCACTTTTATCTTTCATGAGATACACCTAAGTAGCACGAGAAAAATCATTAATAAATGTAACAAACCATCAATGACCTTTCACAGACATAACACGAGAGGGACCCTAAACATCAGAATGTATTAATGAAAAAGGAACTAAACTTTTATTCAAACTGGGGTTGTTTTTTAAGTTGACAAGACTCACAAAGAAAGTCAGACACATGATGATTTGCGAAACCAGATGGAAATAAATACTTAAGTAAATAAAAGGAAGGATACCCAAGACGCCGATGCCACAGCCATAAATCAGCAGGGGTAGTAGAAGACGTGATGGAAGAATAAGCAAATTTGTCCGGTTGATCCAGGAAGTAGAGACCATTTTCTGCACTACCACTGCCAATCGTCCTCCTCATGACAAGGTCCTGAAAAAGACAATGATCAGGAAAAATGTCACACTACAATTCAAATCTTGGGTAAGACGACTCAAGGATAACAGATTAACAGAAAACTTGGAAACATGGAGAACAGAAGATAGATGTATGGTAGGAGTGACTTTGACTAAACCTTTTCCAGAAATGGAAGAAATAGTACCATCTGCAATCCTAACTTTGTCCTGATCTGAAGAGGGCTTATAGGTAGAGAAAAGATCAGAGGAGCCAGACATATGATCTGAGGCACTGGAATCAATAATCCAAGGCAAAGACTTATGACACAGGAAAACACAAGGAGAAGAGGCTAAGTTACTTGAGCGAGCAAAGGACGGGGAAGCTGTACTGAGAGCACTAGAAGACTGGCGGTCCAACAATTGGCGCAAAGCATCCTCCACCTCAACATCAGAAGCTTGGCCAACAGAAGTAGAATTAGAATCAAGTGTATCAACAGTACTAGACTGATGAGCCCGAGAATAGGAACCACGTCCTCTAGACTGGCCTGACCGACTTCCTCGAGAACCAGACCGATCACCTCGATCCCCGGATGGAGTCCCATGAAGCTTCCAACACGTCTCACGAGTATGCCGCGGCTTCTTGCAATAATCACAGAATACAGACTCCTTAGCAGCAGACGGAGGGATGTGAGTTAGGCTGAGGCCATCTCGAGGAGTAGATAGTAATGTTGAGCGGTCAGTAGAGACAGGGGACATCATAGCAGACCGGTGACTCTCCTCATTCTGGACATAGGCAAATGCCTCCTGAAGTGAAGGAAGAATGTCCATACCCAGAACTCGCCCCCTAACTGGATCATACTCCACATTTAGGCCTGCCAGAAATTTAAAGACCCGTTCCTGTGTGATGAACTTCTTATACCCGACAGAATCAGCAGGGCAAACAGGCTTATAGTCTTGCAAGTGGTCAAGGCGTTTCCAGCCGTTGGTGAGGAAAGTGAAATACTGAAGAACAGTCTGCTCCCCCTGAAGTGAGCTCTCAATAGAGCGGCGCAACTCAAATGCCTGTGAGAAATTCCCTTTGCGGGAATAGGTGGCAGCCACAGCATCCCAAACATCCTGAGCAGTCTCCATAGACAAGTAGCCCTCACTAATTTTTGGAACCATCGAATGGATAAGCCAACCCATAATCAAAGAGTTAGTAATCTCCCATTGGTCATAACCCAGGTCAGTGGTACTAGGTGCCTGTATCCTGCCATCAACATATCACATCTTCCCTCTGCTCTTCAAAAATATAGTCAAACTTTGAGACCATACTAGGTAGTTCTGACCATTAAATAGAGGTAGTGATTTTCAGACTAGGGTTGGGGTTCTTAGTCATGGTAGTAGGTATAATGGGACTCTCACTCCACGATGTTTGAGAAGTAGGGGACACACTGGTGGAATCTGCCATGGATACTATACTACCGAACCCGCAACAAAACTAGTGGCAATCACAAACCCGGAAGGTGGTGGTGAAAGAACAGGCACAATGACCACTATAAAGGCATAACAAAATTAAGAAATCATAAAGGTTTTATTTATTTATTTATTTATTTATTTATTTATATATGTATTGGTACGGGTATGTTTATACACGACATAGGTTATACCAAACAGAGATGAGAGTATACCAGAGGAAGGTGACGAAGGAACTGATGAAGGAGATCGACGAACTGATGAGGAAGGCGACGGAGTGACGATCGACTAAGAGACGAAGGCGACAGAGGAAGGCGACTGAGGAGATCGGTCGACTGAAGATTGACGAAGGACAAACTGAGATTGACGAAGTGACGAAGCAGAGATTGACGAAGTGGAGATCGACGCAGCAGATGATCAACCCAAGTAAGTTTCGAACCCTAGAGTGTCGTTGGTGCACAGGTCGACCAATAAGGGTGAGCCAAAACCCTCGAGGTTCTGCTCTGATACCATGAAGCTTGTACGGATTAACCAGCTTAGGGTTTGATAGGATATCATCCCCTATTTATATAAATGAAGATTAGGGTTTGTAACAATTACAAGATGAGACAATTACAAGATGAGCCCTGAGGGCATAGAATAATTACAAACCAATAACCTAGATAATAATATAATATGCTAACAATATCCACCTTTAAATTTCAGTAATTGATGCAACTTCTTGCTTGGAAAATTGATATCTCTATCATTGTGGATTCATTAATGCTTTCCAAAGCATGGGAATTTGGTCCACAGAAGTACGTTTTTGGTACTGTCAGTTCCTTTATACACTGCTGCTTTGCTTCCTGGGTGGCTGTGCTTTTTTTCTTTATCTTACCTCTTATTTAGAAGTTGTGCTGGACAATTCTTTGTTCAAATAGCGAGCTAATATCACCAGATTAATCTAGGTATCCTTCTTTATATTATGTGTTTGATACCTCTACATCCCTGGAAAATCAACAGTGTCTATCATTACAGATGTGTTCGTGCTCCTCAAGATCACATCTGCTCCATTTCGGCACTAAATCAAAGATTTATCTTTTTATGTAGACAAATTGTTGATTACTGTTAGATTTGCATAAAAGAAAGAAAGAAAAAAGAAGAAGAGAGCACTACTGCTGTATATTATTTCTCAATTCTAAACATATTAGGGTTACACATACTTAAAATAAAAGACTAAAGGAACAAATGACATAACTACGCTTACACACTAATACTTAACACTCCCCCTCAAGTTGGTGCAAAGATATCTCTCATGCCCAACTTACAGTAAATAGGATAGAAAACCTTACTACTAAGACCCTTAGTAAAGACATCAGCCAATTGATCTGCAGACTTCACAAAAGGCATACATATGAAACCCTTATTCAATTTCTCCTTGATGAAATGTTTGTCGATCTCAATATGCTTTGTTCTATCATACATAACAAGATTGTGAGCAATACTAATGGCAGCTTTGTTGTCACATTACAGTGCCAATGGTTTACTACAAACAAATCCAATATCATTCAACAAGGATTGGAGCCACATCAATTCACATGTACCATGCGCCATAGCCCTGTATTATGCCTCTGCACTAGATCTGGACACCACTGTTTGTTTCTTACTACGCCATGTGACTGAATTCCCCCCCACAAATGCACAGTAACCGGAGGTAGATCACTTGTCATCTATAGAACCAGCCCAATCAGCATCTGTGAATGCCTCCAACCTCAAGTGATCATGATTGGAAAATAAAATCTCTTTTTCAGGAGCAGATTTAAGATACCTTAAAATACGATACACTGCATCCAAATGAGGGGCACGAGGCTCATGCATAAATTGACTCGCTATCCCAACTGCGTAGATAATATCTGGACAAGTGTGGGATAAATATATAAGTCTTCCCACAAGTCGCTGGTACCTTTCCTTCTCCACAAGATCACCAACACCACTATAAAGATGGTGATTAGCCTCAATTGGCGAATTAGCAGGTCGGCAGCCTAACATGCCAGTTTTCTCAAGAAGATCTAGGACATACTTCTACTGAGAAATAAAGATGCCTTTGTCAGATCTAACAACTTCAATCCCAAGAAAGTACCTCAACGAACCAAGGTCTTTAATCTCAAATTCCTTGGCTAACAGCATCTTAAGATGTGTCACTTCTTCCTCATCATTACCTGTCACAACTATGTCATCCACATATACTATAAGCACAGTTATCTTCTTTGCATGACGTTTGACAAACATTGTGCGGTCTGCATTGCTTTGCTTATGCCCGAACCTCAACATAGCCTTTAGGAATCTATCATACCAAGCTCGAGGAGACTGTTTCAAACCATATAACGCCTTTTTCAACCTACAAACTTTCTCAACTGTAGACTGATATGAGAATCCTGGTGGTATATCCATATATACCTCCTCCAAATGACCATAGAGAAATGCATTCTTCACATCTAACTGCTGTAAAGGCCATCCCAAATTAGCTGTACATGAGAGAATAGCTCAAATGGAGTTCATCTTTGCCACAAGAGCAAAGGTTTCTTGGTAATCAATTCCATATTTCTATGTAAATCCCTTGGCCACTAATCGTGCTTTGTACCGTTCAATTGTTCTATCTACTTTCTGCTTGATGGTGAACACCCACTTACACCGTACAGGCTTTTTTTCATTAGGAAGAGAAACTAACTCCGAAGTGTTATTCTTGCTTAGAGCTTGCATCTCTTCTACCATAGCTATTTTCCACTTAGGATCATTGATAGCTTCCGTCCAACCCTAGGGAATACATGCAAAAGACAAAGACGAAACAAAAGCACGATATGTAGAAGACAATGAATCATATGACACAAATTTAGAAATAGGGTGTTGAGTACAAGCTCTAACCCCCTTTCTAAGAGATAGGAAGACTCGAATCATTGACAACAGGACTCTTAACTACAGGTAGAGGAATAGACTGAGATGCATTACCTGGAACTGGCATGAGGGATGATAATGGGTTTGGTGGCACAAGGGAAGCTTGCTCTTTTGGACGCCGAGAAGAAGTCTTAAGATCAACCATGTCCAAACGACCACTAATGTTAGGCTCCACATCAAGAGAACTATTAGGCTCCCCCTCACCACAAATAATAGTCTGCTGATTAGGAAAGAAAAAAGACAACTCGTGTTGATAGGCCATCTCTTCATCCGCAATCTCATCCATACCACTACTACTCTCCCCCGGAGGAGATGGCGGAGAAGAAGGAAAGAAGGACGCAGATTCACAGAAAGTGACATCCATACTAACATACACTTTGCGAGTGTGAGGATCATAGCATTTGTAACCCTTCTGAGTAGCAGAATAACCAATAAAGACACAACGCACAGCCTTAGGATCGAGTTTTCCACGAGTGCAAGGTTGCAAATGAACAAAACAGACACACCCAAACACCCGAGAAGAAAGAGAAGAGGTGGGAACAGGAAGCAGTTGAAGAGGAATCTGGAATTGGAGGACACTGGAAGGCATACGGTTGATAAGGTAAGCAGCGGTAAGGACAGCATCACCCCAAATAACTTAGGAACATTCATGATAAACAAGAGAGAGTGAGCAACTTCAAGAAGATGGCTATTCTTGCATTCGGCAACCCCATTCTGCTGAGGAGTACCGACACAACTAGTCTGATAAAGGATGCCGTGCTCCTCTAGGTATGCTCGAAAAACTCCATCAACATACTCAGGCCCATTATTACTACGAAGAATTTTGATTTGAGCATTAAAAAGATTGGTCACCATTTTATGAAAAGTTTGGAAACAAGAAAAAACTTCATTCTTAGTTCGAAGTAGTAAATCCAAGTCATACGGGAAAAACAATCAATAAATAAAACAAACCATCGATACCCAGAAGTAGAAACCACAAGGGAAGGGCCCCACACATCGGTATGAATAAGCATAAAAGGAAAAATACTTCTTTTATTAATTGAAGGGTAACAAGTACGTTATGCTTTGCAAGTTCACAAGCATCACAACCAAAAATACTCCTAGGACAATCACGAACTAAAGAAGGAAAAAGTTTCTCTAAAACACTAGAGGAAGGATGACCCAAATGGCGATGCCACTGATGAAGGAAAGAAAGAGAAGAGCCAATAGTGCACTTGAGAGCTTGAGATGGGACGACAAGAGGAATGGCATCCAAAAAGTACAGCCCACCTTGTGCGCTACCATTGCCAATCGTTTTCTCCGTAGCCAGGTCCTGAAAGATACAATGAGTAGGAAAAAAAATGTCACCGAGCAATTTAGAGAAGTAAGACTACTAACAGAAAGCAGGTTGGTGGAAAAAGTAGGAACATGAAGCACAGATTAAAGGGAAAGCAAAGATGAACAATGAACCGAACCCTTGCCAGAGATAGAGGATAAAGTGCCATCAGCCACTCGAACCTTGTCTCGACCAGAATAAGGAGAATAAGAATAGAAAAGACTAGAGGCACTTGTCATGTGGTCGGTAGCACCGGAATCAATAATCCAAGAAGGCGATGATAAGGTACTAAGAGCACTAGCAGGAATACCTATGTTAGCAAAATTGGAAGAAGTGGAAGTGGAAGTGGAAGAAGCTGTGGTAGAAGGAGAGTCAAGTCGAGCCATCAAACGCTTGAGATTGTGTAACTTATCCTAGGAAAGAGTGCTAGGCTTAGAAGGACTCACGGCGATCTCAGACACATGTGCTTGGGGTCGAGTTGTACTACCACGACCTTGACCTTGAGTAGGGCGACCATTCAATTTCCAACAATGCTCTCGATCATGTCTGTCTTTCCCACTATAATCACACTTCCAGCGATCTCAATCAACCAGTGTACCCTGACTCCCAGACTGAACCGGACTAGGCTGAGGAACCCGAGTAGGAGGCTCAACGGATAAAGCAGAACAATCCTGAATAGAGGAATGCACCATAGCACTATGGCGACTCTCTTCTTGCTGCACAAAGGCATAAGCCTTGTGTAGGGTAGGAAAAGGAGAACGACCTAACACCTGGACGCGCATCTGATCATACTCCAAGTTCAAGCCAGCAAGAAAGTCATACGCACGCTCTTTCTCCACAGTTTGCTGAAACAATGTGGCATCCCGAAAACAGACAACCTGGAAGCTTTGGTAATAGTCTATTCCTGTCACAAACTACTCAACTCAGCATGGTAGACTGCGAGTGATCTATCTTTCTGATTTAAGCTTTGAAGCTTCTTTGTCAACTCATTCGCTTGCGCATCATTACCTTGTTGGGAGTACATTTGTGCTGCAGCTGTCCAAATCTTATGAGCAGTATCTAATAAGAGGAAACTCCGACTAGTAGTGGGCTACATAGAGTTGATTAGCCAAGTCATAACAAGAGCATTTTCAGAAATCCATTGAGTATGGAGTGAGTCATCACCATCCAATAGGAGAAGAGAACCTGTAATGTAGCCAGTCAAACGACGAGCAGCAATAGCAAGACTACAAGAGTGTGACCAAATCAAATAGTTGGAACCATCCAATTTATCAGGACTAATTTGAAGAGAGGGATTGTCGATAAGAGTCATAATACGACGGAGGCCACCCTCATCGCTAATTGTATCCTTAGTCTCACCCTCAGCCATTGAAGATTAAATTCCCACAATAGAAAAACAAATACCAACCCAAAACAGCAAAAACAAACAAAGGCAAATCCATAAACTTAACTGAGGGACAAAAGTTACCTCTAGAGACAAAACAAAGCCGAAACAGGGGCTGGAGAGGCCAAAACCAGTCAGAAACTGAGAGAAAACGTGTTAAAACTGAGGAAAATCGACAAAAATAGAGTGGAACCTTGCCAAATCATCAAAACCAGGTCTCCCAACCCTAAGACAGTCCCAGTCGGCTCCCAAGGTAGAGGGAGGAAGGAAAAAATCAGCCAAAAACAAGCCCCAGCAGGGACTTTCAAAAAATCAATCAGTTTTTTCAAAAATCAACAAAAATTGAAAAAACACTCAAAAACTCATCAAAAAATTAAAATAAAAATTTAGGGTGAAAACCCATCAAATTTCGACCATGAAGGAATTTTATTTTATTTTATTTTATTTTTGTGTGTGTGTGTGTGTGTGTGTGTGTGTGTGTGTACAGGGAAGAACGAAAGAAACAAGAAACAAGAGAAGAATCTTCAAGGAGGAAGATGAAGCTCTAATACCATGTTAGAGTTGCATAAAAGAAAGAAAAGAAATAGAGGAAGAAAAGAGAGAGCACTACTGCTGTATATTATTTCTCAATTCTAAACATATTAGGGTTACATATACTTATAATAAAAGACTAAAGGAACAAATGATATACCTACCCTTACACACTAATACTTAACAATTACTTAAGTTAATTACTCCCTCTGGCCCTTCCCCGTTCTTTCTATATTGAGAATATGCTATACATAGTGATGCATTTGAAATCCAATGCAAAAACTTAGGGTGTGTTTGGTTTAGTTTTGAAATTAATTTTCAAGAATAGTTTTTAACTTAGTTTTCAAAAGAGTTTTTAAAATTCAAAACTTGTTTGGTTATGAGTTTTCAAAAGAATTCTAGAAAATTGAATTCAAAATTTGTTTGGTTATAAGTTTTCAAAACTCAATTTTGAGTTTTTTGGGTCTTGCGTTTTTTTGTCTTGCAGTCAAAAAATTTGTTCAAAACCCAATGTCACATTTGTTTACTTCTTTCATATACATAATCTAACTATACTTTGTAGATGCATCTAATCTAATTTATACGGCGGAGTTTCACTCTGTATTTACTATTTTTTATGAACGTTTTAGAAATTTTAACATATCTTTTCTAGTTTTATAGCTACTCAAGCTATATACATTTAAATCGCTTCACTATTTTTTATGAACGGTTTAGAAATTTTAACATATCTTTTCTAGTTTTATATATACTCAAGCTACATACATTTAAGTCGTTTCACATTTATGAAAAACTTTTATAGAATTATTGAATGATGACAAATATACAAAACAAAACAAAAAAAAAAAAATCACCCAGTTTAAAAACTAATACAAGTTTAATGTGTTATGTATTAATTAAATTTGTTTTGATTTCTTCACATTTTGTTTACTATTTAAATATATGTACATACATCTAAAACATAAAAAATTATTTGACTAATACCTGAAAACCAGACAAAATATATTTGAATTATATTGTGTGAAAAAGAGTCTTGGGTTTCAAAAAGAGTTTTCAAAACCCAAAACTTGTTTGGTTTTGGGTTTTGAGTTTTGGGTTTTGAAAAATAGATTTGAATTATATTGTGTGAAAATCCAAAACCAACCAAGTTTTGGTTTTTGGGTTTTGAAATATAGTTTCAAAAATGCAACCAAACAGTACCTTAGGTTTTAAAACCTTTTAGGATCATTAGTTTATGTGGCTGGTACTTTTTTCCTTTATCTTTCCTCTTATTTAGAAGAGTCGTGTTCAATAATCCTTTGTTCAAATGGCAAGCTAATATCACCAGACTAATCCAGGTATCCTCCTTTATATTCTGTGGTTGATACCTCTACATGTCTGGAAAATCAACAGTGTCTATCGTTACAGATGTGTTCATGCTCCTCAAGATCACATCTGCTCCATTTAGGCACCAAATATTAAAGATTTATCTTTTTATGTGGACAGATTGATGATTACTTAAGTTAATCACTCCCTCTGGCCCTCACCCTTTCTTTCTATATAGAGAATACGCTATACATAGTTATGCCTTCGAAATCCAACGAGAAAGCTTAGGTTTTAAAACCTTTTAGGATCATTTAGCTTATGTTTTTATGTCTTTCTAGCAAGAAAGATGAGAAACACAACTTTGTGGCTCTTGTTGGTAGCCATTTGAGGAGACTCTCAATCTTGGATTCAAAAATCCAAAACTTGAATGCTTCTTTGTAGAATATTGTTCTTGGATCTTCACCTTCAAGAGCTAAACTTGGATCTTTGATGAACACCTTGAAGTCTTCATTCCAATATGTTGTGACAGCATGTTCGTGTCATGTCACCTGTTTGTGTCCATGCTTCTTTGCTTATCTAGATTTTGATCAAAGCAAACGATTTAAAAACCTGATCTAATTGCTTGAGTCTACAAATAGACCTACACAACTTGTAAACTTTGTGATCTTGACCTTTAGCTAAAAAACATGGCATGTGGACCTTTCATTTGGATAACCAAACTAAGCCTTGTCGGGTGGAATATTTTTTCACCTAGATGTGGAGAAACGCCTGACGGGTGGAGAAGAAGTGTTCTAATTCTCATGTATAAAAATAGGATTTTGTTAACGTAAGCCCTTAGTGCACATGTTAAGTAGCTTAAAAAGAATGTATGTTTTGCATAAAAGTGAATGCAATAAAGAATGTACAATCTTTTTAAGCTTTCTTAACATGTGCCCTAAGGGCAGATGTTAACAAGACCTATAAAAATAAACAAATATTTAAAATTGAAACAACTGTAAAAGTGTTTAGTTGATGAGTTATACAATGAACTTGTGAGTGACTGACGATCGCCTAAGAGTTACAACAACAATGTCAAAGAATGAATTTGGATTTATACTTGGTAACTATGCAGGCAATTTATTTATTAAGAGTATTAGTAGAAAAGTACAGAGATATAATAAGAGAGATCTTCATATGGTTTTTTATCATCAGACTAATCCAGGTATCCTCTTTTATATTCTGTGGTTGATACCTCTCTACATGTCTGGAAAATCAACAGTGTCTATCGTTACAGATGTGTTCATGCTCCTCAAGATCACATCTGCTCCATTTAGGCACTAAATGTTAAAAGATTGATCTTTTTATGTAGGCATATTGATGATTAACTTATGTTAATCACTCCCTCCAGCCCTGCCCCTTTATTTCTATATCTGATAATATGTTATATATAGTGTTGCATTCGAAATCCAATGTGAAAGCTAGGTTTTAAAACATTTTAGGATCATTAGCTTATGTGTTCATGTTGTTCTAGCAAGAAAGATGAGAAACACAACTTTGTGGCTCTTGTTGGTAGCCATTTGATGAGACTGTCTCAATCTTGGATTCAAGAATCAAAATCTTGAATGCCTCTTTGTAGAATCTTGTTCTTGGATCTTCAACTTCAAGAACTAGACTTGGCTCTTGATGAAGAACTCCTGAAGTCTTCATTCCAAAATGTCAATGCCCTACATTTTATGAAAGTTGCTGGTGACGGCATGTTTGTGTCCATGTTTCTTAGCTCATCCAGATTTTGATAAAGCCAAACGATTTAAAAACCTTATTTAATTGCTTAAGTCTACAAATGGACCTGAACAACTTGTAAACTTTGTGATCTTGACCTTAAGCTAAAAATCATGGCATGTGGACCTTTCATTTGGATAACCAAACTTAGCCTTGTAGGGTGGAATATTTTTTCACCTAGATGTGGAGAAACGCCTGACGGGTGGAGAAGAAGTGTTCTAATTCTCATGTATAAAAATAGGATTTTGTTAACATATGCCCTTGGTGCACATGTTAAGTAGCTTAAAAAGAATATACATTTTGCATACAAGTGAATGCAATAAAGAATGTACAATCTTTTTAAGCTTTCTTAACATGTGCCCTAAGGGCACATGTTAACAAAACCTATAAAAATAAAACAAATATCTAAAATTGAAACCACTGTAAAAGCATTAAGTTGATGAGTTATACAATGAACTTGTGAGTGACTGACGATCGCTTAAGAGTTACAACAACAATGTCAAAGAATTAATTTGGATTTATACTTGGTAACCATGCAGGCAATTTATTTATTAAGAGTATTAGTAGAAAAGTACAGAGATATAATAAGAGAGATCTTCATATGATTTTTTATCACCAGACTAATCCAGGTATCCTCCTTTATATTCTGTGGTTGATACCTCTACATGTCTGGAAAATCAACAGTGTCTATCGTTACAGATGTGTTCATGCTCCTCAAGATCACATCTGCTCCATTTAGGCACTAAATGTTAAAAGATTGATCTTTTTATGTAGGCATATTGATGATTAACTTTTGTTAATCACTCCCTCCAGCCTTGCCCCTTTCTTTCTATATCTGATAATATGTTATATTTAGTGTTGCATTCGAAATCCAATGTGAAAGCTAGGTTTTAAAACATTCTAGGATCACTAGCTTATGTGTTTATGTTGTTCTAGCAAGAAAGATGAGAAACACAACTTTGTGGCTCTTGTTGGTAGCCATTTGATGAGACTGTCTCAATCTTGGATTCAAGAATCAAAATCTTGAATGCTTCTTTGTAGAATCTTGTTCTTGGATCTTCAACTTCAAGAACTAGACTTGGCTCTTGATGAAGAACTCCTGAAGTCTTCATTCCAAAATGTCAATGCCCTACATTTTATGAAAGTTGCTGGTGACGGCATGTTTGTGTCCATGTTTCTTAGCTCATCAAGATTTTGATAAAACCATACGATTTAAAAACCTTACTTAATTGTTTAAGTCTACAAATGGACCTGCACAACTTGTTAACTTTGTGCTCTTGGCCTTTAGCTATAAAATCATGGCATGTGGACCTTTCATCTAGATAACCAAACTAAGCCTTGTCTGGTGGAATATTTTTTCACCTAGATGTGGAGAAATGCCTGACGGGTGGAGAAGTGTTCTAATTCTCATGTATAAAAATAGGATTTTGTTAATGTGTGCCCTTAAGGCACATGTTAAGTAGCTTAAAAAGAATGTGCGTTTTGCATAAAAGAGAGTGCAATAAAGAATGTACAATCTTTTTAAGTTTTCTTAACATATGCCTTAAGGGTAAACGTTAACAAAACACACAAAAATAACACATATATCTAAAATTGAAACTATTATAAAAGTATTAAGTTGATGAGTTATACAATGAAGTTGTGAGTGTGACTAACTGTCGCCTAAGAGTTACAATAACAATGTCAAAGAATCAATTTGGATCATATGGATGCAATTTATTTATTAAGAATATTAATAGAAAAGTAGAGAGAAAATGAGAGAGATCTTTGTAAGGTTTTTATAGACATAGAAGTTAGAACAAGATCACAATAGAGTGCATAGAGATATAATATGGTTAGTGTGACCAAAGGGTGTATTGATGCAATAAAGGACATGCATGATGGGGTCATGACTATGATTAGATCATCTATTGGGGATTTCAATTACCCTATGATTACATCAAGGATCAATTTAATATTCTTAATTATTTGCCTTAATTATGGATAAATTAACTAAACACATTTAGGACATCCCATGGTGCATATTGTTCGCAAATGATATTATTTTAGTGGATGAAACTAGGCGACCAATTAACACTAATGTAGAGATCTAGAGAGAAACACTCCAGGGTTTTAAAATTAGTAGGACTAAAACTGAATATATGGAATGTAACTTTTGTAACAAATAATGGAGAATAAATATTGAAAGCCAAAAGATAACAAAAAATGACACCTAAGTAGTACCCATTATTAATTAAGCCTGAGCATAAAAATAAAAAATCGCAAACCAATCCGATCCTAACCAAACCACATGGTTTGGTTTTCTCAATGCACAGTTTGGTCCCGATTCTTAAAATAGGTGAACCGCACTTTACAGTTTGGCCCGTGATTTTATTGTTACAGATCCAATTTGGAACCAAATAGTACCAATTAGATATATATATACATAATTTGCTACCTATCAAAAAACTCAAATATCTAATTAATATTATATATGTGTGTGTGTATGTGTGTGTGTGTGTAGGTTGTAACCCTCTACCCTTATAAGCGTTTTCTTGTATAGTAGTGGAACTATTTCTAGACAATTATTTAAACAATTCTTAGGTCGTGAATAATATTTTGTGATCATGTTGTGAATGATGACAAAGTTTCGAAAAAATCGTGGTTCCAAACTAAACCGAACTGCACCAGAATTTACTGGTTCAATTTCATTTGGTTCCAAGCTTTTCATGTTTTGGTTTGGTTTGGTTCCAAATTTTATGAAACCGTAAGTAATGGTTTGATCCTCGATTTGCTCCTAAGCCAAACCAATCCAAACCATGCTCACCCCATCATTAATGGGTGTCTGTGGGGGGTAGGGGGGGGTTAGGTTTGATTATCATTAAAGATGGAGAGATTGGAGATGATTTGATCCATACAATTAAAGTAGGTTGGCTTAAAGTAGTGGCGAAGGAGTTTTTCTAGCATATTATGTGATCGATGAACTCTAGCAAAGTTTTCTTAAAAAAGGATTGTAGCCCTTGATAGAGCAAAATTGTATAGAAGGATTTATGTAGCCGACTCCACTTGATTGTGAGACAAAGCTTTGTTTGGTTTGGGAATTAAACATCCAATGATATAGTATATATATTTTTAAATTGATAATGTCAAAATACATTTCAAAGAGCATTATGACCCATTTTTTTACATTTTGCCTTTCCAAAACTCCGACTCTCCTTTTCTCTTACACTATGTTTGGTTGGGGGATTTGGGGAGGGATTTAGAAAGGGAAAGGGAAAAGGTGTGTGAAACTAGGTGAAATATAAGCATGTTTTATTCACATTTCACCTATCTTTTCCATTTCCCTTTCCAAATCCCTCCTCAAATCCCCTAACCAAACACAGCATTAAGGAAACTTGTAAGGAAATACATGGGGAAAAAAATGGTAAAGCTTTGGATTGCTAAATTCACCGTTTGGAATAAAGGTGAACCATATTTTGGAACATGCATTTCAAAACGTAAATCACTAAGGTATTACCGTTTTCTACTAACACTAGTTTGACCAAATAGGAACTCAGGTTTGTGTCAGTCATGCTGATTACAATATAATTCATATTTTTGGAAACTACTGGTTCCAACAAAAAATATTTTTGAGTGCATAATTCTTTGCATGTTCTTTGGAGCATTTGGTGACATATTTTTGGAAATTATATTTTGTTATAATTTGTATTGGACAATTGTACATGAATAAAAATGGCTTGAAAATCTAACCCTTTTCATTCACGTGTTTTGGAAAATATGGTTGTACATGTATCTAACTACTTGCTTCATAGCGGTTTCAGGGTCTGCTATTACTGGTCCTATTCGGGAGGAGTATGCTGATTTGTGGCCAAGGATTGCTGGTGCCACTGATTCTACTGAAAGTTTAAGTCACAACTGAAATTGAATGAACTAGTAATTCAATTGATTTGACTTCTTTCACTGAAAGTTTCCTATTAGAAGGGATTCACACCTACCATAAACTCCCAGTCACAAACTTCCTTTACATTTTATTTAAAACCAAGCAGTCAATAGCCCTTCTGGCAAGCTGGTCTTACCTACCTCATCTATCAATATGCATTTCTATCCACCCTATAGCGAATGATATTGTCTAAGTTTTCGTTGGTTGGTGTGGAGGCCCTATGGATTTAAGTTTGATATTTATTGTCACTATATTTGTTGTTTTAGATTGGGATGTAGAAAATACATTATTGAACTTGAAAGGTGTTGAGATAGGTCTCAGTGGCCTTATTTTTTAGTTTGCATCAAGAAGTTATTGTTCATTTTTGGCAATGATCTGCTTATTGGATGTTCAAAGTTTGAACTATTTAGAATTGTTTTTAGTTTGTCATCGGTTTATTGTTGGCAAATCTTGGTTTGCAAAGAGCTCTAGGATGACATTCTTATCTTTTAATCTTATTCATGTTCTGAAAATGTGTTCGAAAAAAAAAAAAAAAAAAAAAGATATCTGCTGATTTTATTAGTCTTGGCAATAAATAGATATATTTGTTGTCTTATGTTTCCCTTCAACTATAGGGCTGTTGGAAAGACATGCCCAAGCCTGATTGGCAGCCTGAACTTGTGCTTGAGTCTAACTCTAGCATAATTTATCAATTTGAGTGATGCCTTCCCCAAATTAAATTTGAGCTTCAGATTTTTGTTTGAGCTTTCACCAAATTCAAAAATATAATATTGATTGAAGTTCTTAAAAAAATTGAACTAGGCTAACATATGGTTAATTTTAAACTATGTATGTTTCTTGGTAAATTATAAATACATTTTATAAGATTTGATTAAAATACAAGTTGATTTTATAATTTTAAAAATTACATCTTGTTCTTTCAAATTTTTAATTACATAACAAATACTCCTTTCATTAATAAATTATCAAGTCAATTAATAATTTTTAATAATGTAAAAAATATATTTTAATTAACAATTCTAATAATTTGATTATTGTATAAGAAAGGAGTAAGATTTATTTTTTTTGGTTAATTCTATTAAATATAAAATTTTGACAATAGGATATTTATAATTTTCATAATCACAAGAAACAATTCGTATTTTAAGTAAATTTTAACAGTCGTACTTGTAAATTACCCTTTTTTTCTAAAAAAAAATGCACGGGAATAACACCATTATATTAGCCAATATGAGCACAATAACAAGCCCATATTTATACATACACATTCTTAATTCCATTGGAAATTCCAGGACAACCCTATATTCTTTTATACAATTCCATGCTCGAATTCAAATACCAAAACTTCAAGTCCCTCTATACCATGGATTGTGTACAAACTATAATGAAACTTCTGAAATGGGTGAGGGGGAATCTCAGGTAAAAAATACAAAAAGACGAAGGTAGAGAAGGTGAAACAAAACCAGAGCTTCACAAAAGTGATTGTCGGATCAAATTCTCAAGAGGTTTTGAAACTGATTTACCAAGGATGCAATGCATCTGGTCTTCAGTGCTTCAAACTCTTTATCTTGCTGGACCGGGCTTGTTAATGCTGCATAATCACGGTGGATTCAGGATGCAGATGGTGGCTCAGGCTCTCCTTGGATGCTTTGCAACCGAGTCTCTGTCTCTCAACCCTGTAAAGATAATCTCCTTGCTCAATAATGTCAATGTAATGACTCGAATGTCTCAACAACCCAAACGTTCAACTAATCTATCTGTTCAAAAATGTCATGACTTGAATATGTCTCAACAACTAAAGCTTTCGGCTACATTTCTCCCCTGAAGATCTTAGTTTGCAGCATTTAGAAGAGCAGCTCCCGACACACTCCCATTTTCAAGAATGCTGCTAAACACGGGCTGCACGTAGTCAAAATACACAAATTTTCTGATGAGAAACTGTAAACATCAATTGTGATGACATATATAACTAGAGTTCTCATTAAAAATTACAAGCAAATAGCAAGTTTTTCCACATTTATCAGTATTTCCAAACTGTTGCCAAATTTTCAGTCTAATCAATTACAATTGTAGAATGTACAATATGCTTCTTCATTTTGCTCTCAAATGGGTGCAACCATTTCTTAATTGTAGAATTTTTTAAACGAGCATATTAATTGTCTTCTTTATTTTACCCCTCTATATGTAGAGGCCCTCTACATATAAGGTCTGCATTCCTAGAAAGCCTATGAGATAGAGGTCAGCCTTTCAAATGCCCCCTTACCATTTCTAAGAAGCCCTTTATGGGCAGGGGGCTGGACCAACATATGAGTGAATGAAGTCACGAACATACGAAGCCCTTTCAAAAGGTTACAAACACTTTCAATGAATTTTTTTTTAATAAAAAAAGAATCTAATACTTCAGTATAATTGAAGACTTGGCTCCAAAACTCATTCAAAAAAAACCAATTGTCAGTCTGTGCAATTATTTTTTTGTTTTTTTTAAAACTTTTCTAGATAACTATTTAGATCAGAGAAAACTTGAGCTTCATCTTTATGTTTACGATTGTCTTGTGTTTTCCTTTTATCTGACCAGTACAGATTATAATCAATTGTTTTCTTTATTTTTCGTTACTTTTTCCCCCCTTTTCGGGATACTCTGATATAAGCTTTTCTAATGAGTCAAATCAAAGGTACAAATACTCGAGAGAGAATGCTCAGCATCAACATTATACCACTATCACAAATTAAAATTTTAAATCCAATAGTTTCAACTAATGACCATTTCATATCACCTTATACCATAATGATTTAGTGATTAGATTAGTCATAAACATTAGACAAACAGTACCTCTTCATGAACATTTGAAAGGAAAAATGGTTCTTTCTCCCGAATCCCACTATTTGCTGCAAAAATTCTTTCTAAATCCTGCTAGACAACGAAAAGTTAATTTTGAAGAAATACAAGTGTGTCAAAAGAGTATCAAATGAGACTAATAGTAATGACACTTTTAAGTTATCAAAGAAATCATGTCTTCCACATTGCATGGCACTAAAAGTGAAATAACAAAGTACAAACTATTCCTTGATTCCTTGGCTTGTAGCCATAGTTGTCAAATCAACAATTTTATCATGAGTCGCATTCCCAATTTTGCAATTCGAATCGAATAGGGAATGGTAAATTCAACACAAACTATTAAAAATAAATAAATAAATAAAATAAAATAAAATCTATTAATCAATCATATATATGAAAAAATAAAATAAATTGATTTTGGCACATGATATACAATAGGTCATATATAAGGATGTGATTACACTGTCTAATTGGAAAGGCATTGCCTTTATAGCAAGAAATGTAGCCTCAAATCCCACCAACCATAAAATTATTTTAAAAACATAATTTATTCCATCTTGAGATTCCCAAAAATGGAACTAGAAACCCTACATAGAGTTCAATAAGAAGAAAGAATAAGAATTATATTTACTTTACAACCTAAAACATTTAAAATGTGTGTATGTTTACCATTAAAAAAAAAGTTACAAGGAACTAATTGTGGAACCGATGGGTCTTATTGACCTGACCTATGCCATATTACACTACATTTATTTTCACCAAAATTGCAATAGATAATTCACGAGTGCAAGTCACTTTAGCTTGTACCTTTCCTGTCAAGATTTCAAACTCAAGCAATTGCTCCACAATCTTCTCAAGCACTCTACGGTTATTCTGAAGCATCTTTTTTGCTTTATCATACGCTAAATCAAATATCTGTGCAGGACAGGAAGCATGCACCGATATAATTTCCCAATTTAATATGTACACATATTTATATAAATGCATATGTACACACATATATAAAGTGACTTTCACTTCAGGATCATACAAACAGAACAATCTCTTTTATTCTTCTTTTTTCAAGTATAAACAAACCATATAACCCTCAAAAGTACCAGCCTGAAAAACAGAAGGATATTGCAGTTACTTCTCCGAACAGATCTTTTGTTTCCATTTACTAAAATCTCTTTGTATGGAGTGCGTGTGAGAAAAGCATTTATCTTCAATATAATACCGAACTTGTATGCAATACCCCCATATTCATTGCTAGTGTGAGATTCATTACTTAGAGCTTAAGAATAATTTGATTAAAGAGCAAACCTGTTCAACTTTAGCTGCCATCTCATGCTCGTGGTTGTTACCCATACACAAAACTGTCTCCTAAGCCAATGAACAAAAACATTTTACTTGTCCAGCACCATAACAATATATCCATGAATCAAATCAATCACATCAAAAGTGTCCCCCAAGGAAACTCAATGCTTTCAAATGATTCTAAAGCAAACTATTCTCAAATGTATGTTAAAATCATAGTGGCCCTGGCCCAACTTTGTGTTAGAGCAACTCAAATGGCAAAGCTACAAGGCTTGCCAGAGGCCATTTTTTGGCTAGACATTTAAAAAAACCTTCTCCAATAGTAAGCCAAATGTCTTGCCAAAAATGGCAAGGTCTTATATCCTGAGACAAATTTGGCTTGAAGTTTGGCAAAGCCATTCTTACCACATCAACAAAACTAAATCCACACATGAGACTTTTTGAAGAATAGATCCAATAGTCAAAAATTGATATGAAAATTGGTTGTGTCAAAATAGCATGTGAACCATTGGAGTGGTATAGCCAAAAATTATCTTTTTTGCACTGTTGCAAGCCAAAAAAATAGCTTTAGCAGAGCCATTTTAGCCTTTACCATTGGAGTTTCTCTCAAGGTAGTATCCGCCCTGATTTACCCTTAGAGCAAAATTAATCCCAATTGGTGCATCTAATCCGTAGATACTGCTTACAGGTTATTTCTGCTGAGAGAAGTCTAGCACACATTATACCATGTACTCTTTTAGTGCACCGATCCAGGTGCAAAATCCATGTTCTTGACACAAGAACAACAATATGAACTCAAATAACAACAAAGACAACTACTGGATTTAAAGCATAGTGCAGACCGCATTTCCATGGTGATAAATTGTTGGACTGTCATCAGGCCCCCACCCATATTGAATCACCATACGTGTAGCTATCTGTTGCAAGTTAGATAGACCATCAGATTGGAAAATCTATACACTTCACAGCAAATATATCATCATCAGATCAATGTAACACATGTTCAAAGCATGAAGTAGAAGTATGATACTACCTCCTGTGCCTGCTTCAAATCTGAATTGGAAAGAATATTTTCTTCTCCAAAAGGAAGTAGCAATTGAGCTGAAATATATGAACCGAAACAAAACACAAGTTTCTTTTCAAGGTATGATCTTGATTCAACATTTCCATTTATGGAACCTTCACTTTTAGCCTTAGTAACCTTCATGCATCCAATTCCCTGCAAGGACAAGGCTCAAAATTTAAGTGCTCCATGCATGCTATTTGCCCCGTATACTTCGGGCTTGATTGACATCTATTTCAGCTGAACAGATATCTGGGGCCAAGCTAAGACGCTCACCTTGTTCAGAGTAACAAGTGTGGAACTTGAAGAAATACAGAATATAGTCAACAGACGACAACAACAAAAAAATAAAAGGATGGAGATATCAAAAATAAAAGATAATTAATAAATTCAGAAAATTTCCAACATGGTCAACTATAGTGCCACAGTCTTCTAGTAATTTTTTAGGTGAAACTTAAGTTTATTTGAAGCATTTTTCCTATTTTAGAGAGATTGTAAGGTTCCAGTTTATCAGATTAATTAACTGATAGATTTACTAAATGTTATTGTGTCTAAAAAAATGTCATATTTTACTCACAAATATGAGCTCAAAATACTTGCAAGTATTAAAAGGGAAATATAGGTACCAAGAACCTTGAGTTGGTTTAATGCTTTCTGAAATGAATTCTGCACTCTCATTGGTTCAAGACTCAGTAAATTAACAATGCAAAACTAAAGGATTGAAACCTACAAATTTCTAAGAAAGATTGACTACACATTTATGCATATTCTCTTTTGGCCTTATATTTCTTTTTCTATTTATTATATTCAGCATGTATATTCTTTATTCCTTCATCCAAAAGCTCTAGTTTGACAACCTTTCGCCTTTCTCATCTTCTAACCTTCAATTTAAAATTTCAAAACCGATAATTAGTTGCTGCCTAGGATTTCTAGAAAATACTCGTCAGCAATTCCAGCAACATATTACAAATTAAGGTAACTTCATCTTTTTTGCTTCCAAAATGCCCAATACGTCCTTACCGCCAATATGAACCTAATTTGTAGCTGCATGATTTTATGTTTTCCGGCATTGTCTATGCAACGGTTCTCCCTCTCTCTAGCACTTAAAGGTCCTTTTAGGTTTAGGTGTTAATTTGGAAAAGCTTCTCCTCTTATCTTTTTGGTCTATCAAGATTGAACTAATAGCTGGCATTTGAAGGAAAGGTATTCCTCCATTTTAAGCTTTGATAAATTTTACTGTGTTCAGGTCTTGAGCTAACGACTATGCTAGTCACGCCTTTCATTAATTTTGTTTGGTGAGATCTTCTGTGGACAACAGCTCTACAAGGCGGGACTCTTGGGTCTTGCATACATCATATGTGCTACACCTCTGCTACCCTTCAGGCGCTTAAGAGCAATATTCATCAGAAAAGAGTAAACACAAATCCATCTCTAAGTTGTCACTGACATAGAAGCAAGTCATAGCGTATCATACGATGTAGACTTTTCTTCTGCTGAATGTGGCATGGAAATATTAAATGATTAATTTGGAAATGTATACAGATATACAAAGTATATAACCAAAAGAGGGAACGCAATTCGCTACCTCCCAAGAAAAAGGCTCAAGCCATAGATTGTTAACGACATCAAAGTTCGGTAGCAAAAGAGAAATGAGCCCACGACCAGCAGCCCAGACAGCATGTGGAAATTTGGTCTCCCTCGTCCACTTGCAAATCAATAAGATCAATGTTAATTCAAAATCATAGATCCATGAAAAAAAAATATTCAAAATTATACAATATCATATGACAATGCACAATTCCATAGGTGCTTAGTCATTTCAATTGGTATCAGTTTGTCGGTTACTCGTTGTAGTTTAACAACTAGAGTAGATCCTCGTTTTGGATATTTTGGATGGTCTAATAATTACCCATATTGGAAGGCAAAAATGATGCAAAATAGTATATAGAAGCCATAGAGATCTACCCCAGCTATCAAGCAGACATTCTAAGACTTGGATTTAATATGCTACAGAGGTCAAGAGCTAATTTCACAATTAAAACATACTTCCCACTACGTGGATCACCCAAGAAGCAAGGACACAGGACACAGTAATTTCAAAAAAATGGGGACACCGACACCGCAGGGACATGGCAATAAAACATTTTTTCATATATTTTTATTTGCTATGTAGATCAATATTACATCCACAAACGATCAAAATTAACAAAAACTACCACTAATTTGATATTATAAAATAAAAAATAAAAAAATCACTTTTAAATTAATATTTATCGTTTATATCTTTCTATAAATTATCTATTTAGTACTTAAATCTCAGCAAAAAGTAATAAATATTCAACATCCAACATCCAACATCCATCAAAAGCACTAAAGGGAGAATTTTTTTTTTTTTTTTTTTTTTTTTGGGGGGGGGGGGGGGGGGGTCGTCGGTCTAGTTGGTGTGTCCCCAGCATGTCCCATGAAAACAAATTAAATAAATAAAGGGACACGCCATGCAACATGTCCCATATGTGTCCTCACTGTGGCCCCATGTCCAACACAGCTATGGCGCTTAACTCAGAGCCTTAAATCAAGCTGTTACGATGCTTAAATACATATGTGACATCAACCAAAGCAGTGTTTTATTCTAAAATTAAGGATTAGGATTGATACTTCAAGAGGAGGATTTAGTAGTTCTACTCCATTGCTTATTTGTCCATATGGTTCCATCAGATCAACCACATTCTGCAAATCCTGTTTCGTCAATGTCAATCCAAGATGATTGACAAGCATTCTGGTTATCGTCTTCACTATGTTCGTCTTCCGCACCCATTTGGGGACAACACAACTGAAAGTCTACACAAAAGCAACATGTTAATACCAATTGAGGAAGATTCTTATAATGAATACAACTGAAGACTTAATTTATGCAAAAGCCAACAATTATTGACTAACAAAAGCAATAAAATATAGTATTCATATACAAATATTTGATACTACTATAACTCCAATCCAGAATAAGTAAGAGACAACTAAACAAAGCACGTGCCCTTTTAGATGACATGGTTATATATGTAGTCAGTATTCAGTCATTTCATGTGAGTATACAAATAATTTTAACTCAAGTCACTAGACAGAACCTCAAGTCCCAATTGCTTTAAAAACTGCAGATCAAGGCACCATATTGCGCATAACAAAATATAAAAACCAACAGCTACTAATACAAGACACAAAAATCATAAAAAGAACATTCACTGATCAAAACTATCAGCAACAGTATGGCATGGCACTACTGATGGGTAATGAAATCATGCAAAGTCAAATTGATTTAGAACACTAAATGGAAGAGCTTATGCACACCAAATCTATCCCCCCAAAAAAATCATATATCTACCACTGCATAGTATTTATGGTAGATCATTTCTTTATAAGGTAAGGGAAAAGGAAAAAAAAATAAAGAATTAAGAACACAATGAACAAAAATTTATCAAAAAAAAAAAAAGAAAAAAAAAAGAGAACAGAATAAACAAAAGATTTATGGTATTCGGGACCTTTGCAAAGCAAGACCACGATTTCAACAGAGACCAGTCACTTTCTTCCCATAGCATAAGAAGGAAGTGGGATATTATAAGCAGGGTTGAAAGTAATAATAAAGAAACATTTTTTTATCATCAGATCCTGACAGTCTCAACTCCATGCACTACATAATTAGAAGTTACATTTTTGTGTGAAACTACACCTTTTTATTTCCTTTTAAATTTTTAATCATTATACATGAGAACTCCTAAGAAGCACTGGCACTTCTAAGAAAGTGGCTTGGTCTTGCTAGAGACCAACACTCGTCAAACTCTTCCTAACACATGTCCAAACATGTCGTATTATTTTTTTTTATTTTGAAAATATGTCCAAACATTTCCTATTACTTTTTTATTTTTTTTACATAGGCACATATGAAACAAATTATAAGTTTGAACAAAAAACTTGGAACCCAATGAGAAAAGAAAAACTACGTAAATTTATATCTAATTACCTATTAATCACTCATCTTTCAAATTTTACAAATTAGTGTTATGTCATATTTTATTTTTTACTATATTTGAATGAAATATTCATACATATGACAAATAATAAATTGAGGACCATTGTAACATATAAGTAGAAAAAGGGCCACGTTCGGATAAACGAAGCCTCCTTCATTAGACCAAAATGCAAAAAGCGAGGCTTTGCCTTATCCTGTAACGCAACTGATGATAAGTCCAAGATCATCCCATGGAACGGTGATTTCTCACCCTGCACATAATGATATAAAACTATATATTTTACATGAGTAACACATTTCATATCCTGCACTTCTAAAAAAATTCCCATGTTAGCATGTCCGTGTCCATGCTTCTTAGACTAATTTGATTCCTTTTTCTAGTCAATGTTCCTATGCTTCATATTCCTAAGCATATCTTTGCCAAACCTGGTAGTATTGAGCAACACCTAAAAAGTTTATGAAAAGAAGAAGCACATAAAGCAATAACAGGACTATATTTTGAGTATTTATCTCTTACCGCAAACCAGCTTACGTAGCTCATAAGCTCATCCGTGTCGAGAAATTTGCTTCTAAAGGCACTACCTTCCAAGGCCACAGGAACGAGCTTGAGTTCTATTGGACGTAGAAGAGCTGTTTTCTCAGCAACCTGAAGGAAGGGAGTGGTGATGTGTCAAGAAACTATTAATCTATTAAAAGACAGAACAATGATATATGATATATGATATTCACAATACCATCTAGGGGAATTAAAATTACAGTCAAAATTAATTGAACCCACTAACATAAAATGCGCAGGAGATAAGCGCATCAGTGATTAAGTCAAAACTTTCACACTAGTTTGTTCTCCAATTATTATCAAACCAATGCAACTAACTAAACAGCACTTTAGATAAATCCAAGAATAAGCACCAATACAGAATTACCATAATTACCTTTCTCCAATCTACAAAATCAATGAGTTCCTCATCCATAGTTTCTTTTGCAGCATTCCGCAATATCTTCTCCCTTTCTGTTTGAGTTGGCCGTTGCAGTTGAAATACTCTATCCATCCGACCAGGACGCTGTAAGCCCTCATCAATTTGCTTGAGATTTCGAGTGGTAGCCATTAAAACCACCCCATCTTGTTTCTCAAACCTGCAAAGAGGATTTTGATTTCATAACAAGATGTGTTAGCCACTACTCACTACACCAGTACACCCTGACAAGACCATAGTTAAAAGTCCATTACAAAACACCAATGCATTAACCAGAGGCATGTAAAATTGTTACCATGCTAGCCCCTGATCAAACAGGCTCTGCATGGTGCTCCGAGGACTTTCTGGGTAACTTGGACAGAAAATTGATGAGGTTGGTTTTTATCCGTGTATAACAATATTTAACTTAGTTGTTAGTAAGCAAAACAATGCCCTGTTGGTCAAGTGGTATGAGCTTGGCCCAAGAATACCTCACAGATAGAGGCCAAGGGTTAAATGTACAAGATGGAAGAAAAAAAAAAAGGGGGGGTTAAATGTACAAAAGAGATCCACGGGATTAGAGAATCTTCTATCTTGGCAAAGGAGTATGGATTCAGGAATATACTTTAGAAATGTTTTTGTTAGGTCAGAACTAGGCTAGTTACATGGGATATACTTGTAACAGCTCCATTTGCATTTATTAGTGCAAGTAATTTTGGGTGATTTTTACTGAGGGAGTTTTTTTTTCTTTTTTGATGAGTAATTTAGCGGTGTATAAGCAACCCACAGAAATCTCCATAACCATATATGCAAATGCCCACCGACCACCTCAACCATTGCCCCAAAGAAACATCGCATTTGCGTAACTTAATTCAGCACAATAACTTAAAAACAAATAAAATAAAATAGGGTAAAATACAAATACACCCCCTAAAGTTTGCTTAAAATACAAATTGCCCCCTCTGATTTAGATAATTACAAATATCCCCTTGTCAGAATTTTTTATTTAACAAAATTAACAGAAAAAATGAAAGGGGCTATTAAAAATTATCTGAATTGTTAATTGAAATATATTTCTGACATCATTAAAAACTGTTAATTGACTTGATGATATATTAATAAAAGGGGCTATTTGTTATGCAATTACAAACTTGAGGGATGGGATGAAATTTCCAAAATCACATAGGGCAATCTGTATTTTAAACAAACCTCAGGAGTATATTTGTAATTTACCCTATAAAATAAGAGTGCTGCTATTAGCACCCCATGAATTATTTTGGACCCCTCAATTTTTAGCTTTTTTTTATTACAATAATAACATCAAATAAAATTACTAAAAAGGACATCATTAATTTTGGGACACCTCATCTCACAATTAAACCCACACACCCATTACATCATGAATTAGGATTTATAAGAGCACCCACCTCCATTACCAGCCATCCATCTTTTCCAAATCCCACCTTCAAAACTTACCCACTCTCAAAACCTTAAAAACCCTTTGGCAACAATATTCCGGAAGTAACAGTAGTAATCATTTGATTACCTACACTTCTCTGGCAATGACAATGAATGAAAACTTTTTCGGCAATCACAACTCCATGAGATGAGAGGAATACAATAATAAAAATTCAGAGGAGGTTCATAGCTTTGATTAGGGATGTAAGAAAAACCGAAAAAATCGACCAAACCGATTGAATTGGACCAAACCGGCTATCTTTGGTCTGTTTTTTGAACAAGAATTGAACTATGCAGTTTTTAAATTTGATTTTTTTGGATTTTCGGTTCGATATTGGTTTAAACACCTTATGCACCGATCTAAACCAAAACCGACCGTTTAAACATATATTGTATTTATAATATATATATAATATAATATAATATAATAATATAATGATATTAATAAGTACAATAAATTATTAACCTTATCATCTTTATAACTTAAGTTTGTAAACTCTTATTATATAGAATCTTACTCATTATTCTTGAAACCTTATTATTTTTAAACTTTTTTTTGTTTTTATTTTTGTTAATTTAGGAATTGGAATGTATGTATTAAATTGATGGATTGAATATGTTTGAAATGGTAGACAAATAACTAATTTAATATTTTTATATAGATTAATGATTATATTTAAAAGTGGGTCAAATTTGAAAATTCCTAGACCGATTAAACCACATCAAACTGAACCGTTTCAATCGGTTTGGTTTGGTACGATTTGATGGGAGAAGCGGTCTGTACCGGTGTTCAAAATAATAAAACCGACATTATCGATTCGGTGTAATTTTTTACCTAAATACCAACTGTACCGAACCGATTACATCCCTAACTTTGATGGTATTCTTAGCTAAGAGGAGATTGACCTTGTAAGAGTAAGTTTCTTTAAAAAAAATGACAAAAATAATAAAATTTGTTTGTCATTTTTTCGAGACTGAACTCATGAACATATGACCAAAATTCGGGAACACGTGCCCGAACATTGTTTATTTGTTCGGGAACCGATAACCGAACATTTATTATTTGTTCGGAAATAGGTTACCGAACATTAATCACCGAAGAAAAGGCTGAGGCGGCAGAGAGAGAGAGAATACCAACTGTGACAATAGTTCAACCGAAGAAAAGAATGAGACGGTAGAGACAGTAATCACACTTGGCTACTCTTTTTCTTCTTCGTGGGTTTTGTTAAGGGTTTTGGAGGAGAGGTTTTTTTGGGGTGTGGGGGGTGTGCATTCAATTGAATGAGTGAAATGTTTTTACAACGATAATTTTGGTATTATTTGAGGGGAGAAAAGAAATTTTAAGAGTTTCAAAATTTATAAGTGGGGATCCAAAAAAATGGAGCGTCCAAAATAATAGATGGGGTGTTAATAGCACCACTCTAAAATAAATATACCAGACAATAATATATAATTATAAATCATGGCATAAATTCCAATTACCACAGCGTAGGAAGAATCTTACTTGAAAGACACCCAATGTAAGAAAAAGGGAAATTATGATTTACCCGTCAAGTTCTACAAGAAGTTGATTGATAAAAGCCTCATGGTCCTGCTTTTTGGTGTGAATAAACTTGCCACGAACCCCAGCAAAGAGGTCAAAATCCTCCACAAATATGATTACAGGTGCCTATAAATGGCATCATACAAAAACTAAGTGCTAGATATATCAGAAAATTGTTTATTTCTTGGAAGGATAATGAACTTGAGAATAATGAAACTATTTCATTTAAATTAAAAATTAAAAATTAAAAATAAAACCATCCAAAACTCACCAATGAAGTTGAAAAAAAATTGCATGATGAACTTATAAAATTTCAATGTTTACCTAATGAAATTGAAACTCTAACAACTATATATATATAGCGAGAGAGAGAGAGAGAGAGAGAGAGAGAGTAGAGGCTTTATGTGGGAAATTAGCTAGCTAAGAAACAGATCTTGTCTTTTTTACTTTTTGAGTTTAGAAACAAATGTAATCAGGTACTGGACTTCCTTTTTTTTTTCATTTTGTTCAAGACAGGTTCCAGTGTCGAATAGGTTCAGGTAGTAGTATCAGTATTATCGTAAAAAGTTTTTCTCGACAACAAATTTACATTTAGAATATCATGCAAGATTTTAACAGCTTTAAAAATATACTCCTATTTCAATAATCCATCATAACAGCAGAAAATCTAATCCATCAGAAAATCTGACCGACATAACTGCTACATTTTCTCCAGAAAAGGAAAGGAAAAAAAATAAGTTGAAAAATATGTTAATTTGTGAAACACCAGAGATCCTTTATCTCTCCCTATTGACAGGAATTCAACCAATATTATGGGAAATAAACAAGTAGGCTCAACAAGAAATACCAGATCCCTAGCTGTTTGAAACAATTCCCTAATATTCGATGCACTTTGGCCAACCCATAGCCCAGCTTCCAGCTGTTGGGCTTCAACTTTAACAACAGGAACTTTTGCTTCTGCAGCAATAGCCAGTGCCAGGGACGTCTTCCCAGTCCCTCTCTCACCTACAATAAGAACTCCCTGCAATATGGTACAAACAACATCAAAGAAAAGGCCAGATTACATACACTTGTTTGGCAAATAGACAATCGAAACTATACGGTGTAAGTCAAAGTACATGTTGAAAAAACATCAAAATAAAGGTTCAAATGCAAAAGAAAGTCTTCATATAAATGTTTAACCCTGCTTTTTCCAATTGACAAACATGGACTAAGGTAACAAGAGGGAGGTTAAAAAATATATTTATCAGCCTAAAGAATACAAAATATTTTTACGGATTGCTTTTGTGTTCATGACAGCCTTCCCAGTTAAATTTTCTACCATCCAAATATTATTTTTACATATCAAAAACTCATTGAAAACAAAAAATAAAATAAAATGCACAGGTTACATGCAATACATATTGTTGTGGGGGAAGCCCATTAATGCAAAGTGAGTCCTATTGATACAAAAGAATTCCACCTTGAGCTAGTCTTCTTCATATTGTTCAACATTAGAGACATCTACAGAAACAAAACATAAATGTAGAAAAAAATAATAACCACAATCACAAGAAAATTAAGTTATTCTCCCAAAATATGGAAACATCCACAAGTAAATCTGTGAAATAAATCTACTAACTAATAGAGAAACCACAGGAGATTGACATGGGAAGTTGCCTCCCAAAGCACAATGAAAACCTCTCCTACAACTTCAAAACCAAACACCATTACTCTACTAGCAAGTTCACTTTGCAGAAAGTAGATAAAATAAACACAATCACAAGAAATTTACATTATTCACACAATATGTGGATACATCCACAAGTAAATCTGCAAAATAAATTTTACTAATGGATACGGTAGAAATCACAAGGAGATCGACATGAGAAGTTATCTCCCAAGCACAATGAAAACCTCTCTAGCATTTGGACAATGTGATAAAAGATTATTCATGCTTTTGTATCCCTCTTGCGCATGCAACACCAATCTAACAAGACTTTGTCTCTCCTTAAATTATCCGTAATCAAAATAGCTTCTCAAGTTGCCGTCAAAGCAAAGCAAGCCACCTTGGAAGGCACCTTCAAACACCAAATCCCCTTCCACGAGTAGGCTTCTTCCCCCACCCCAACTAGCTTCCGATAAAAGGAAAGCGACAAAAATATACCATTCCTAGACCCTGTCCAAACTAAAGCATCGTCCACCCCACCTGAAGCAGCCCAAAAAGTGCCTCAGCTAGCTCCACCTCCCAATCTTGCAAAGGTATTTGGAAGATAGGTGTCCAAACCATCTAGTGGGACATGACATCCAACGATCAGACACCAACGCCTCTGAATTGACCACAATTCCATAAAGATCCGGAAAAAGCCCCCTCAAAGGGCTCTGACCACACCAAGAATCCTTGCAGAACTACACTCTGTGTCCATCCCCCTCTTTAAAACACATAGAATTAAGGGTAAATTAAAATACACCCTCTGAAATTTGCTTAAAATACAAATGGCCCCCTATGGTTCTAGAAACTACAAATACCCCCTTCTTAGAATTTGTCATTTAACAGAGTTGATAGAAAAAATTAAATTTCTAACTATCCTCCAATGCAACAATGAAATTACCAAAACTGTTAATTGAAATATATTGCTGACATCATTAAAAACTGTTAATTGACTTAATGGTTGATTAATGAAAGGAATTATTTGTTATGCGGTTAGAAATTTTAAGGAGCGGGATGTAAATTTTAGAATCACGTGGAGCAATTAGTATTTTAAGCAAACCTCAAGGGGTATATTTGTAATTTACTCTAAAATTAAAGAAACCATATTTTACACCCTTATAATGCTTTTCCATATACCCATGCCACGTGGCCCCCTTATGTCATTGACAGACCATTCCTACAATCATGATCATAGTTCCCATCTATCATCCCCTCCACAAACTCTCCCACTCACAAGCAAACTCCACAATCACTTGCCTACCCTAAAAAGGCCTTGTTGAACATCTCTAACTTACAAATTCCCAAGCCTAGCCATTTGAAGTGTAAAAGAAACCTGTATCCCAATCAACAAGATGGTACTAAAACTCCTCCCCAAAAGAAGTCCCTTGCAAATTTCTCAAGACTTCGTACTACCAAGATAGTTATAGTGAAATAAGAAATACATAGACAAACTAAGATAGTACTCCTGATGAGACCAAGTCTACCACCCTTAGATGGATAATGTCTTCCCAAGTATTTCCACCACCAAGTCCAAAGTAGACCCAGCGGAAGCCCATCCAACCATACACCCCAACTTAACTGCCAAAAAGTCTCCACGTTAACCACCTCCCCTACTGGAATGATTTCAAGTTATTACTCCTAGCAAATGAGATCAAGAGAAATCTAGTCCATTAAATGGCTAAAAGTGATCAAAAAATACCTAAAATGGATTTAACAATTTGAATGAAATATTCATATATCTGTAACAGAAATACTTAAATAATTTATGAGTTTGAGTTAATCTGAAGTGATCAATAATAGCAAGGATATGTTGTATTACAGAATAGTACTGTAGATGTAATTAACCATATACTTTTTTCCTTTCAACATAGAAGTACAATTGATTCTCTGGTCAGTAGTCAGATATTTGAGGACATGAGTATTTTTTAATAAATACTACAGTTATCATGAAAACTAAATCGTTCATAAGAGGAGAAAAATGAAAACAATAATAATAATAAAACACAAAGATATCCCCGTTCAAATTCAACAAATAATATGAAACTTAAAACCATGCATAGATACATACATGGCGGAACAGAACCATTGAGAATCACAAGGGGCCTTCATTCATTGTAATACTGAATGCCACAGAACATTCAGAGTGTGAAAACATACAATCAACCCTCTCAGATTATCTTTCAAAAAAATTTATAAATAAATAAATAAAATAAAATAAAATAAACCTCGGATTAGAATCACTACTTCGTGATGCAATTGCTTCCAAGAGTGTAGATGAAAATATACAACTACACACAATCAAATTCACAAGAAGAATGACACAGCTATTCGTTATCCTGGTAAGAACATACCCGAGGGGCACGGGCTCCCATTTCTTGAAATGCTCTAGGATTTTGCAAAAATGCCACAACTTCATTAATTTCTTCCCTCATGGACTCTACACTTGCAAAGTCTTTCAACCGTATAGGGGGGTTCTTCACCCTCTGCAAATATGAAAAAAGCAATGGACCTTGCAAATTTTTTCATCAAAAAACTTCATGATCATAATATATAGGGAAACTTTTAAGCATCAGGTATGAACCTTCATTTGGTCAAAAGCAGTACTTATAGGATCGACACCAGCCTTCCTCTTACGTTTTATTCTCTTCACTCTATATTTAAAATAAGCTTTCTGCAAGATAGAATATATAATTAATGGAGCCATCAGTTGTCCACAAGACGTCCAACACAATAAAGATGAATCAATCAGCTGCACATGCATAGTTTTTAAACAATAAAAGATGTCCTATGGTGCAAATGATCTCCCAAAAAAACAACATCAGATCTAGTTAAAAGACAACATAACAACTTTATCTAATTAAGAGGTAGCATGGTCCAAGCAGAAAGGAGATATGCTGATAGCATGTAAAGATTAGGAATACTGGCTCAACCCCACCAACTCTCTTTTCAAAACCCAAAATTAGTTCAAGTTCTAATAGGTAAACTGGAATGAGAAGTAGAATTCAAAGGTCACAAGTATCACTCCAGCCTCCATAGCTGAAAATTGAAAACCCAAAATACAAATCTGCAATGAAAGTTTGAAATGGTTACAACTTGCTAACTTAGTCTGACCACTAAATGATAATGAAACAACCACATGATTAGTATATTAGGTTTAGAACAAGAATAACAGTTCGTGATAGAAAAGGCTATGCACCTCTGCAGGTTGTGTCTACAAAGAAACATTTGACTATCAAAAATTTATAAAGAAAGAGATTACAAAAAGCAGAACCATCCACTGAATAACAAAATACCAGATCAGAAGCCCTAATATACATAACCAAAGTCCTAATCTAATTGGGAAACTATCCTACTATTAATTGGAAAACAAAATCAAATCTCCTGCCAAATATTACACTAGTGAATCTAAATAATAATAATAAGCTACCAATTACAATTATCGGACCAAAAAGACTTCAGGCCCATGGGCTTCACCCTTGGCTTCCAAATCCGATAAATTTTTTGTTTTTTTTTTTTTTGGGGGGATAAATGACCAAACTTTATTAAAAAACATCAAGATGATACAAAGAATACAAAAATGAAAGCCACAAAGGCTCAACAAAACTAACAAATCAAATCCTCCACAAAGTCTTCAAAAGCCAAAGCATCAAGATCAACCGAACTTGTCACCCAACTATATACATAAGAAGCCGTCTTTCTAACCAAGGAATCGAATGAGACAACCCTTGAAAAACATGCCTATCACGCTGGTTAAAGGATTTCAATTTTTATGATTTAAACTTTATTAAATCCGATAATTGGCCTCTATTCAATCAAGAGCTGCCCCATCACACTGGTTAAAGGATTTCAAGCAAGTCTAGTATAATGAAATTTATATGTTTAGATCTTTTATTAAATATTAAACCAAATAAATGAGATTAGGAAAAGAGGCTTTCATTGTTTCAATGGAGTTGCATGTGGAAAAGGCCATTAAATGGAAATGATTCATTATGATATCATTAGAATCAGACATATTTATCTTATAAATTTAATTTGGGACTTCGCAGTTGGGAAAGATGTTTTGAGGCATCAATTATGTAAAAACCAAACCATTTCATACTTACCTAGGGTAATACTTCACAAGGGATTAACAGGTTTTCAGGCTCTAAAGCCACTCTACAATTCAATAGGAGTCTTAGTCTAAGAATGGGTGGTAAGCATCAGAATTATAGCAGAATTCTCCAGCAGGTTGTCAAGATAACAATGGAAATGGCACGGAGAAAAACAATGTTCCCTTGAGCCTAGGAACACATTTACATTTTATAAAAGCAACTAAACAGAATAGTTGAACATAAAAATTGAAATAATAAAAACACAAGTATACCACTCTCCGCAACTTCCGCGCGTTCGGATTTCTACGTAAAGGTCCATAACCAAGAAGCCTTGGAACTTTTCTTTTCACAAATCGAAATAAATGAAACAAAACATATCCATATATAAAGCTTCTAATTAAAAACCACAGAAACCATCGAATGTCATCATCTGTTTGCCTGGATTTAAAACTCATTTCTGCCTCAGACTGCCATTTCAAGTACCATGTTGAGCCCACAGACTGATCTGTAAACTCAGGCCAAGCCATTCCTAACTGCATCCTCACCTGTAATAGGACAAGAACAAAAATGAGCATCGAGACAGACCAGCAACTGTAAAGAACCAAAAAACATAACATAGTTAACAGAAGTGGAACTTCAAAATTAAGAAAAGATTATAGATCCAATGTTCAAAGTGCCAAGCTATGAGCTTTTCAAGGAATTACTGGGAAAGGGATAATGAACTCCACAAGGGGAAAAACAATCATCATCATTATGTCATCATTTATATTTCTGATTTTCTCCAAAAGCCACTCTCTTGCATATGATACAATTCTAGTATTCCACAAGCCAGTCAAGGATTGTTGAGAAAGCCTCATTATCAAGAGAAACTGTTGTTGAAAATCCAAATCTGAGAAAGGGATCCACATGAGCTGAACAGCAGTTGGAATACCAGCGGCAAGCATTCTCAAATACAACCCATCAAACCCTCCAAAGTCTTCAAATAACATTTCGAACTCCTGGAAAGAATGCTGAAGTTAGAACATGAAACTAAAGCTCAGCATGATAAATGAAACACAAATTAAACATCTGTAATGCTGTGACCTTAATATCAACAAAGTATTCCTTGTTATCTCCCTTCAGTGCAACATACATGGCTGCCCAATCATGCCTGATTCGGGCATTCTCTACAAGCTTCCTGGACACAGCATAAGGAACAGCCATTGGATCCATTTCCCACCTATTCTTTTCTTCATTATACCAAGTTTTTGCTTCCACTCTATCTCGATCCAGAAGAATACGTTCCTACAATGAAACCTTACCAACAGTACTTAATATAAATGCACCAAACATATTGCATAAATTGTCAAGTGTAAACAAGCAACAGTTAAGTTCAAACCATAAATATATAACCTTTGAGCTGTCTTTATTGAAAAAATGCTTTGCTTTGAATGTATACCATATATACACACAAACTGAAGTCCTTTGATTAGAACATATCATAATGCTAAAATCACATATTCACAACGAAATACAACATCCTTTTCTTTCAAAAATATTAAAATAAACCCTTGTGGCCATTCTATATACTCTTTCAATCAAGATTTATATTAACAATTAACCCCTAATGTAAAAGTTCTCTCTCCATTTCACCAAGCAAAATGGTTTCAAAGATCATTCATCCATTTTTTTGAACTTCTACTTTCAAATCAAATCAGCGCACCTCATATCAGTCATTTCAAAGAAGATTTCTCCAACACACCTCCCCTGCCCCCTCAAAATTTTACTATGACCACTGATATAATTAGCTGGGGCTTCTTCTTTGAGCTCTATTGATTACACACTGGACAAAAAGATTTTACAAATGTGTTACCTTCTTCAGTCACCCCATGATTCTCTACGATAGAGACAATAATAAAATGAAAACTTGCAAACCTATGTTCCCGCCCCCAAGTTCCAATAATTCACAACCCCCTAACCTCTTTCCAAAATGCAGTCAATTTCCATTGATCAATAAAATTAAATGCAGCGGTAGCTCCAACCAGGAGGGCACAAGATACCCAATGTATTGGTTTAAAGCCAAACTAATTGGGGGTCTATTTACAATAATTTCGGAAGAAAGCAAATCTTTAAAGTGGTGAAAACTTGCAGAACTGAATGCATTTTCACCCCAGGTTTGATCAGAAGAAGCAAATTTTTTTCCAGTTACATGATGTTGTTTGCATATAAGAAATCCAATTGAACACAAAAATGAGTGGTAGTTTTCAACATTTGGAAAATTTTGTAAGAAGACTCTGTGTGGGAGTGTAATTCAATCACCACCAGTGCCATCACTATTAGAGTGCTATTTTCATATTATGGATATTTTTGTAATCTCATATTACTTTATATAAATTGATGCTAAGGTGATGAGATACATAAGCCCAAATCAAAACCTATTTGAATTTTGAACTTTTTGACAAATGAAAATAAAAAGGGATACCAAAAAGTGGAAAGTAAGACTCAAAATTGGATGGAGTACTGATTATAAAATAATAAAAACATTAATTATACACAATGAAACAAAGTTGGTTTCTTAAAAAGTTACTAATTAATAGGGATTAAGTTAGAGTATTAATTATGAGAAGGTCAACTCTACATCCCAAGAAATTGATATGACTGGAAGTCCTTGACACAGCTCTCTCATAGTGCAGAAAATAGTGCATGCAAAAGCCAAATTTACTAGAACTCCTACTCCAATATAGGTAGGGTGAAACTTACCTGTCTTTCTGCCACATACTTTTTACCAAAGTCAACATTTTCCAACAAGTTTCTTTTGAGTTCTGCCTTGGATTCTTCTCGCCACTTCTTCCAACCATGAAACAAGTGGAGGCTAACAGCTTTAGGAACCACAACCTCCTTACTCCCAAACATCCACTTCAATTCAACTTCTGGAAAGCCCTTCAGAACCTCATCCACAGGTGTGTTTACAACAAAAGCCTTTTCATCACCAGACCTCTTCATATTCTTTCTTATTCCAGCCTCCATATTGCTTTGCAGCTCTCTCGAATATTTAAGAGCTTGTTTTATTCGTTGAGCAAATTCCATTGAATTTTGATCAAATGGATATCCAATGTCCTCAGCTTCCAAAACACTTGGCAGAATCATCTGCTCCCAGAATTGTCTCGTTGCACTTTGCAGTTCTTTCTGAATGTCAGATCTAGAGAGTTTAGTCAGAGGGCTTTTTGGCACACTGCAACAGCATAACAGGCCAAGCCACTATGAATTCCGAAATATAAAAAGTTTTTAATAGGTAATCAATATATATATCATAACAGATATAATGCTTGAAATCTTGAATGAAAATATTGTATTTTATTGACACCATGAACAAAATAACTTTCATTGAACTCAGAGAGGTTGCACGCAAAGAAAGTTAATTATGGAGTAAAACATGTAATGTGATTCATAATTGCAAACATCAACTCATGATCTCAAAAAAAATGCTGTGAACATCAAAAATCATAGCAAAAATGACGGTAGTTTAACAGGGATTTAATAACAGCGAAAGCTAATACAGCAAGATTAACCAACCAAGGAGTCAGAAGAAGACACAGCTGTAAATTTATACAGTCAGTTTTGTACGTCATGAGTCAATTCTCATTAAGTTAAATAACATTGAGCTGCAATGCAGTAGTAGACTGATGCATTTATCCATGCGCACACTTGAAAATTTTCTAAAGAGTTGCAAGAACTGATGGTCTAAAAAGTATGTCAGGAACTCAGGAACAAAATTATTTCGAGTAAGAACTGCAAACCAAAGGTAAGCAGACATGTCTATTTTCAGGTAGAAGCAGATTAGGGTAGCGGGCTGCACAATACATTTCAACTTCTAAATACATCTTGCAATCTTTCTCCTCCCCCCTCCTCCCAACAAGGGAAGTAAATATCAACATCTCACAATAACAATCATGCAGAATCCTATTATAGTTTATAACTCATTTTTCAACCACAATGTAAATCCTTCTTTTCGTTTTTCACCCTTTCATAATTCATTCTTCTCCTCTTCGCTATGTGTGAACAGTAACTCTAATGATGAAATAACAAGCTTCTTAGTAACAATCTTGGAAATCCCAACCAGATCTGAATGAGCAGATTGAAGTTGTATAACACTTTTTTAATCTCTTTCTTATTTATGACTTTCATTTCCATGACGATGAGTACCAATTAAGGGACGAGCTTGTTACCCATCAGCACTGCAACACATATAGGTGTGCAAGTATATCAAATTACTAACAGGACACCAAAAGTGAGAGTATTCCACTTTTTAACACAATGTCTTAACAGTGCTTTGAGTGTCACCAATTTAGGGATAAGCTTGCTACCCCTCAGCACTGCAGCACATATTACTCTTGGTATCCTTACACCAACTTCCCACGTGTCTCAACCATATCGAATAAGATCAGAATCTGAATTATGATGGATAAATCATACCAATAAAAACATTTTTTTTATGCTCTACACAAAGATGTTCAACGTAGTAGCCCATATGGTCATCCAAATCTGAGCGGTTTGTCAATTTTCATACCATATCTTAAGTGATTAAAAAAGCTGAATGGATGAAGGATAAATTAAGATGAAACAACATGCAATGCAGAGTGCCGTGGACATAGGTGAAGCACTGTTAATAAGCTTCCACCCACATGTTACAAGTATATAGTATCAGATGACCAAATCACCGCATGCAGACTAGAGAACATCATATCTAGTAATCAAAAAAGAAAAAATGACCAATAGATTAATAGGGTGGATTAAGATTTAAGACTCTGAGTCCATCTGCAACATGCAGATTTTCATGTCCGAAAACAAAAGAACAAGTTGTGATTTGTGGAAGATAGTAATATTTGTCAAAGTCAGGTATCATTATACTAGTTCGACTACATTAAAGTCATGGTCAATATCTAGCTACTTTAGGCTCAAATAGGGCTGCAAATGAACCCCATTGTTTGCAAGCTCGACTCGGCTTGGCTCGTTAAGGGCTCAATTTGGTTCGGTTTGTTAAATAAATAAACAAGCTCAAGCCAAACTTTTAGGCTCGGTTAGTAAACGAGCCAAGCTAGAGCTTGATTAAGCTCGGCTTGTAAAGCTCAACTCGTTTGTATTTATTTAAATTATAGAATAAATATATTATTTATATATTAAATAATAAAAATATGTATAAATAATAGCATAAATATATGATTTATATATTAAATAATATAAATAATATTTTTATTTAAATAATGTAAATAATAGCAAAAAAAATTATTATTAAGCTTCGAGCCGACCTCGAGCTAGATAACCGAGCTCAATAAATAAACGAGCCAAGTTCAAGCCGTACACAACTTGGCTCAATTCGTTTGCAACCTTAGGCGCAAAAAACTCAGCCCCTTGGAAGTAACACCAATCTTGTCATATTATATCAGAACTTTTTCAATCCTTGCACATTAACAAGAACAATAAAATAAAATAAGCCAGCCATCCACTCAATTTTTGCCCACAATACAAAACTCCCAATTACAAAGATAAAACCATAAGATGAAATCAAACAAATATCAATAGCTGCAGTAATCAGCTAATAAAATAAATATAAAAATTTAAGATAGATGCAAGTTTTCCATTCAACAATGTTTCCAAACAGTAAGTATGTAAAATTCTCCCATAAAAAGATTGATACAGCCATGTATTGCAATTTTGTTTACCTCTCTTTGCTTTGCCGCCTCATCTCCCGCTTAAAGTTCTCCATCAAGAGTACACTTTCTCTCTCAATAAATGAAAGCTCCCTTACACCAATGCTTAGAGCCATGGTCTCTCTCCTCAAAATCCGATCCTCAATCTCACCAACTTTCTCCCATATCCCATTGTACTCCTTCTCACCACTTTCCATTTCCTCCTCCAATTTAGCTATCCGTTCCTTCGCCTCCTCCCCATCATCACCACCACTCCTCAACAAACTCTCTTGTTCCCTCTTCGCCTTCGACACCAAATCAAAAATTTCCTCGGACTGCTTAACCAACTTCTCTTTCTCACCTTTCAATTCCCTCAACTCTGCATAAAGTCCATTCATAATCTCCTCTTGCAACTCCCTCTTTTTCGACTTAACCTCCCTCAACGCCACCTCAACAGCCTTTAAATCCCCATTACCTAACCTAACCTCCTCTATATTCCTAATTAACCCCGCCAGCGTACCCAATAACCTTCGAGTAAAATCCGAGTACTCGTGATACTTATTTTTCAACACTACTTCTTTTTCTTTACTCTTCGCCCTCTTCGACACTACTTCGCCTGCCAAAGGGGCAGCGATTGCGGGGAATTGTAATTGAAACCCAGTTCGAAATGGGCAAAACCCAATTGCCAAACAAAACGATGTGAACACAATTGGCTTAGCAATGTACTTGATGAGTGTGTTAGTGTTGATTCTATTGTCATCTTGGTTTTGGTGGTTTGAGGTTATGGGAGAGTCTGGGAGTTTGGTAGCGGTGGGTGGTGGTGGTGGGAGGGGTTTGGGGGGTTTATGTGAAGAAGATTTGAATGAAATTCTTCGAATTTGATGACGACGGCGATGGTGTTTGGGGGGGAAGGAGTGGAAATTGAAGATGGGGTTTTGGTGGGAAAGAGAGAGGAGAGGGATGAGGGAAGTGGTGGAAGAAAAAGTGGGAGTGAGAGTGAAATACATGAATGTTGAGAGAGAGAGAGAGAGAGAGAGAGAGAGAGAGTCTACTGAGTTGGAAAATAAGTAGCAATGGTAATTGGTGCTTCAATGTTGCGCATCATAAAGAGAGAGAGAGAGAGAGAGAGAGAGAGAGATTTGAGCAACAGTTGAATTTGAGGTTTCTTTCGCCTAAACCCAGAAGAGAGAGGCGGATGCCGCCTTGAAGGATAAACTTGACGGGCGTTTCTGGAAGGGTACTGGAAAGAGGATCATTTTGGCTTGATTGTTTTCATTTTTCAGAAACGCTTTAAAATTCTACTTTCTAAATTTTCTTGTTTTTTTATTTTTATTAAATTTTTTTAATATTTTAAACAAATTTTTTATTTTTTAGATACACCTAATATAAATACACTTAAAAAGTTAAAAAATTATAAAAAAAAATCTTTTAAAAATTCACTAAATACCAGAAATATAAAAAAATTACAAGAATTTAGTTCATTTTTTATATTTTTATATATTTATTTATTTTTTAAAATATTTTTTCACAAATTTTTTGTACATTTTTTAATTTTTTTTGTGTTTGTTTGAGTTTTCTAGATTAAGTTTTTTGAAAATTGAGTTTTTTTATTTTCGTGTTCTTTTGTTTTTAGTGAATATTTTTTAAATTTTAAACATTTTTTTTATTTTTTTAGATGCACCTTAGTTAGATACATCTAAAAAGTAAAAAATTTGTGATAAAATATTTTTAAAAATTAATAAATACATAAAATATAAAAATTGTACAGAATTCTCATATTTTTTTTCTATTTTTGGTATTTAATGAATTTTTAAAAGGTTTCTTTCACAAATTTTTTACTTTTTAGGTATATTTATGTTAAGTATGTCTAAAAAGTAAAAAAAAAATTACTTAAAATATTAAAAAATTTAGTAAAAACAAAAAAAATATGGAAAATAAAAAAGTAGAATTTTCTGAAAAAAGTTTTTGAAAAACTCTAACCAAGCATGTTGATTGTTATTTTTTGTTTTTTTTTTAATTACTTTTTCCTTTATAATTTAATTAAATTTTTATATGCACCAAATCTTGTTGTACTCGAAAAATAAAATTTAGCAAAAAAAAAAAAAAAAAACTAAAACCAAACCAATAAAAAAAAGAAAAAAGAAAATTACCCATAAATCTCATTTGAGAAAATGTTAGTCCATTTAGTCTTAGAGGTTTTCTTCAAACCATTTAATCCTTTTTATTTTTTGTATGTCATATTTAATGAGTAATTTTACTTATACCACTATTTAACCTCTTTACACATTCCATTTCATTACACTACTAAAAAATGCAATTCTCGTTACACTCCCAATATATAGTCAAAACTAACCCTAAGGCCAAGTTTGGGGTATGTAAAAAAAGCAAAAAAATCAAAAAGTCACTCAAAAAGTTAAAAAGTTAACACTATTCACCAAAAGTCAACAATTACGGCTGCACAACTCTCAATCCTAATTTTCCTCTACAAACCAATTTTTATAATTTTTTATTACACATTTTTTTCATGAAAAGTCAAAAAGTTAACCCAAACATCCATATTTTTTTCTCAACTTTTTAGTCCAAAAAGACAAAAAGTGCACTTATTTAGCACACCCCAAACAACCCCTAAATTAACTATTTCATCTCTTTACATCACTAATTTTGGTAACACGATGCTAAATAATTTACATTATTCCGGTGTTATGCTGCCGAAAAAAATAAATATCTCCAGCATTTTATTACTACACATTTACAGTGACACTTTCTTCCAAATAATGATTTTTTAATTTGTGGTGGGTCTGTTTGATAATACAATGCTAATTAATTTGAATTACTCTAGTGCCATATTACCAGATACTATTTTTTTTTCCAACATTAAGTTGCCGTCCAATTAGATGATAACAAGAAATTAATTTGGGTCATTTGTGAAGTGCATATTCAATGATACATTGTTATACAAATTGAGATTACTCTAGTGTCATGTAGCCAAACTACAATAGAGTTGTCTAGGCCATCGTCGCTATACATTGAAAAATTTACGTTTTCATTGAAGCATCCATTAAAAAATTCATAAATCAAATACGCATCTATAAAATCATACATATAAAGTATCCATAAAACTATTTATAAAAACACAAAGTGTACGAATATCCATAAAGTATCTATAAAATCTGTCATTGTTTGCATCCATCAATCAAACATGTTATCACAATTCGTCTTCGTAATTTGTAGATAATTTTCCCCCTTCAATAGAAATAAACATCCACAAATTTTAGAACCTGTCAACCTCAATCGTTCCCCCTTGATCTTCCCGTTGTCTCTATAGTAACCACTTCTTTTACATGTAAGTGTAAGTCTTAGTTTTCTGCCGCCATTGCCTCCAGCATCTGATGTCATTATAACAATGACAAATCCAGTTTTCTTTCTAACGTTAGAAGCCCATTTAATTAATGCTTCAAGACTACTAAAAATCTAAAGCTAATAAATACATTTATAAGTCAAATTATTAATAAAACTCAATACAAATTAAAAATAAGAAAAAATCATATTAATAAAAAAAACTTAACAAACCTTGTCTATAATGAATTCTTGACTAGAGTCTACCAATATTGCAGTACTTGCATTGTTGCAACGAGTATAAATATAATCTTTCCAGGCAAAAAAATATATATATAAAAAAAATGAAACTGAAAATACATGGTAATGAGAAGCCGAACAAATTTTAAAAAAAAATCGATTTGGGATTACCAGAAATGTATCTTTTATTCGGTAGTTGGTTACCAGACTTATATTTTTTGTTCGGCAATGTGATACCGGACTATTTTATTTTGTTCAATTTCGAGCCACTGAACAAAAGTCAAACACCAATCCAAAAAAACGAAACAAAAACCTACCAAATAAAAAAAAAAACTCACAATTTCATTTTTTTTATAGTTGTTCACCACCGTTTTTTCATCAATTACTTTCTTTAATGATCAAAATACTATGATTCTCACTTTTTGAAAAGAGGTATGTAAGAGAAAAGAAAAATTAAGAAAGAAAAAAAATGAGTAGGGATTGAAGACCAAGGGGTGTAAGTTGATAACAAAATATATTTAATTTTAGTGTTTTGTCCTTAAAGATAATTTCACACATGGATAAAATTGGGGGGGAGGGGGGAACTCATATGGAGAGTGTAAAGAGGTGAAATTGTGGTGTAAGTAGAATCACCCTATTTAATTTGATTTGAAGTTTACGGTATGACTTGTGTAGGAGCACAGAATAATCTTCTCGTATAATCCTGTTGATCAAGTTTGCACTCTTCCAAATGTTGTCGCTTTGCCATCTAAAAACACAAATGTAAGCTAGCCGGCGGATGTGTGCCGGAAACCTCTCCAATGCCTAAGTTAGTGAATAGACAATAAACACAAAAGCTCTGTATAATTGAGAGTTAGAATTGCAATACCTATGCATAGGTCTTATTAGGAGCTTTTATAGATTTTGCATGGCACAATTCCCGTAGGACTCTAACTCTCCTTAGTAAAGTCCTCATAGGAATCACACTTTCAAGGATAATACCTATCATGATAACACCTATCCTAATAATACCTTACTCACTACCAGCCAAGTAAGATGGCTTAGACCTTTTACCTCGGCTGACACTACATTCAACCGAGCTTCCTTGGCTCCGTGCTACTCTGGGTAGAGTCGTGGTAATCATCACTGCAAGAGGGCCCAATGCCGAGCTATACTCATCTCGGTCCTCTTATTTGTTATCACCTCGGTCCGCCTTAAGACTTAGCTCTAAATAGCGCGGTCAAGGCTCTAGAGACACTTGTAACTAGCTTGGTGCCTGGATGGCCCAGGACCGGGCTATCGTAGGTCCTACCCCAGTCCATAGATTGGCACAAATGCTTAAGAATGGACTTAGCTCAGCCCAATATACTCACATAAATTACCCTCTCAACTTGTTTGCCCTTAATTTTGTGTATTGATTTTATATTAATGTTAACAGAGAGTGCGTAAGGTATGGTTGGAGATTTCTATTTTTTTATTGGGGGGGGTTTGTGAATGTTCCATAACTGGGTTTGTTGATGTTTATGTAAAATGTTGTGTATTGCTACCCCAAACTGATGTTCCACTACAAGCCACTAACCTCAACCAATTTCAAATATAAAAAACTTTACTGCCATGTATGTAACATCAATAGACTATCCTACCTGCCACACACACACAACTTCTGATTTAACATTAACACATTTGTAGGAAAACTTTGACACAACATCGACAAGAATATACCTGACGCCAAAGGTTAACAAACACAACCGACGATCAACGTCAACGATCATATATGAAATGTCATTCCACACACACCCCAGCATTACATTTTTCATAATTATCGTATGTTAATAATGTTGCATTTGTGAACACATAAAACACATGTACCATTTATTCAAAATTCCACATTGGCCACAGCAACCCAACCTACAAATATTACATTTGTGTTGTTTGTCAACATTCCACAATAAACACACCAACAACAAAATTGGGACCACTGATACCCATGTCAAAACATTACAACAACACAACATTCCCATCAACACCTTCATAACACACTAGGGGATAATAGTAGAACGAAAACAACTGATGTTCCACTACAAGTCACTAACCTCAACCGATTTCAAATGTAAAAAACTTTACTGCCATGTATGCAACATCAACAAACTTTGCTGTGTTGTTGACATTGTTGCGCGGGGATAAACCCATTTACCACCAATACAACAAAACCCACTCAAAATAGACACATTTCCATGGCCTTCTATTGAACATCATAAACATATACATTATAGCGATCCCGGTTTTGACCCGACCTTTGTTATATTCCGGACTCGGGTTTTGTGGTTAATATTATTATCCATGTCTTGTTTCCCCTCATTTGTCTTTAAATTTGAGTTTTAAAATGTGTTGGGCGTGTTTGGAACAGGTTGGTTGTTAGTTGGTCTAGATTGATGTTGTCCAGATTTTAGCCTATTCGCTCGAGCGAAACTTCTTGCGCTCGAGCGAGCTTTGTAATCTCCCAGTATTTCTTTCAAACCTCCAGAGTTTCTAGGAGGGTGATGTTCTTCACTCGAGCGAGGCTTCTTGCGCTCGAGTGACGGTGTACGTTTGTAAAACTTCTGAAGGTATGTATTCTGCGCTCGAGAAAGGTCACTCATTGTGTCTGGTCGCTCGAGCAACAACTTCTTCGCTCGAGCAAGCCTCGCGTATATCAGTTCGTAGTAGCTCATTTTTACACAGAATTTTTGTATCTTTTCACTCAAAAACCCTAGATTTGCTCATCCTCTCTTTAAAACTCGACTTCTCTCTACAAATCCCCTAGGATCTAAGGGTCTCTCTATCCTGAGGGCTTCCATTTGATTCGAATAAAACCGAGTTTGGGCATTTTTGAAGTTTTCTATTTCTCCTTTGGGCTTCTACACTTGAGGTAGGGATATTCTACACCTTAATATGATCTTTAACCTAAATATTTGTGGTTATGTATAAATGGTGAGATTTGGGAGTAATTTGGGTAAACCTAGGGTTTGGATTCAGATTGAAAAGAGGGATTTCTATGTTGTGGTCTATAAATGAATATGGGATTTTTGAATATGGGGTTATTTGGGTTAAAATGGTAGATTTTAACCTTTAGATTGTTGTTTTTCGAAAAAAGGGAAAATTTGCCGTAATATGTGTTAAATAATTATTTTGTATAAATAATGAAATTGGTATGGGAAATGTGAAATTGGGAGGATTTATGAATGAATGGTGTAGTTGGATTTGTTAAATCACTCACCTATGGAAATTTGATAAATTATCTGTTATAAAGATTGTATATCTATTTAGAAATATTTGTATTGGGCTATCGGCGGAGGATAGTTATGATTGTTGTAGAAATTGCATGAGAATTAAGTGAATTGAAACTAATCATTTAAATTATGTCATTAAATATGACGGTATGATTATGGCATTGAATATATGTTGTGAATAGTCATTGTATATGCCGATGTTTTTAAATACATTGTATATGTATCATTGTTTGGAAGAAGATAGGGGATGTACTCCATTATTTATGAGGAGATAGGCGATGGACTCCATTAAAATTAAGTTGGTCGGAGTGTCTAAGGTGAAAGTCCCGAAATCTTATATATATATGGGCGTTTATTCCCTCAGATAAAAATTTCGTAAAATAGCAAATTGAAGTGTTTAAATAATGGTTGTTATTGAATTATGAATCACTGAGTTGTAGTCTCATTTGAGTTGTTTAGATAACAATGAACTTAACTCATGAATCAACTCAGAATGAAATGAATTGACTTGAAATAAATGAATGGAAATGGATTGAGATGTGGATATCAATATTGAATGGTCATGGGAAGAATGTAAGTTGGTTATGAATATCGAACGTTTATCTGACACTCATATTTTAGTTAAACCTCATATGTTGTGTTAGTCTATCTCTACTGGGTTTTGGCTCACCCTACTTGGGAAACCATTTTCAGGTACAGGTGATTTGCTTCCTCCAAGGACGTAGCTTGGGAGGACTTAGGAGCTGGAGGCTCTATTTTGTTTTGTTTTTTTTTTTTTTTTTGTGTTTAAATGTTTATTCAAGCCAAGGGTTTTATTTACATAGAGCTTATGACTCTCTTTTGTTTTAACCAAGCAATGTTTTGGAAAGATGTAAGCATGTAGGGCATTTATTTTGTTGTTATTAACTAGTTTTACATGATGTAGACTCAGGATGGACATTTATGAACGTATAATGTATGTAACATCTTTTGTAATACGAACTCTAATGTATGGAAGTATACTAAATCTATTATGTTCATTTCTCTTATGAGTTGAATTATTTGTATTATTTTGGAGGCGTTACAACTTGGTGTCAGAGCATACTGGGTTTGAATACTTTGGGTACATGGGAAGTGGTTATTACCACAATAGGTTTGTCTCACTTACTTGAGGCATTAGTATGCATTGTATGCTTATGCGATAACATGCTTGTATCATTATATGGGTATGGGATTTAATTTCTAGGATGCTGATCGAGTCCATGGGTTTCTGGCAGTCTTGTTGGAAAGGTACTTGATCATTGCCGTTCTGACTGGAACTCTAGCCATGCCGCGGGACGGTTATTATCCGGAAATGAAATTTGTATGTGTTTACGTGATTACGTGCTTATGTGGAATGAGTTAGTGTTATCCACTGTACCAGGACTTGAGTGAATTGGCTTAAGTACATTTGTGATTGTGTTAGTCTTTGGGTTACCCTTGCTAGGATGCCTAGACGAGGAAGTGACAATTTCCCTCATTCCACACGGAAAGAATTGTGGAAACAGTTTGTGGAGTTACACCTAGGTACTACACCTTTGGTACAGTTTGAAGCATGGTTTACTAACCTGTCAAGATTTGCTTCGGAGTTGGTAGAGACTAAGAAACTTCGTTGTTTGGAGTTTGAGAGTAGGCTATGTGACGACATCCGAGAAAGGATTGCCGGGTCTTGGCATAGAAGTTATAGTGTGCTTGTTGAAGCGGCAGCTCATATAAAAGCAGCGGTATTAGTCATGGGTCAAAGTAGAGAGGAGGCCATCTTGGCGACCCCAATAACTCGCGGTGTTAGTAGACTTTTTAAGAGGCAGAGGGGTTTCACTTGTTTCAAATATGGTCAGTTGGGCCACAAGTCTCAGGCTTAGCCACAGAGAAAGAGGGCAGGGTTGGTAGTTCAACTAGTGGTTGCACCACCGAGATCATCTAGTCAGCCAAGATTTGGAGTGATCGAGTGCTCAATGGGGAAGCAGTCATTGGGATCCTCACCAGTTCAGACTTTGAACCAGTCACGTATTCGGGAACCACTTATTTGCTGGGTGTGTAATCAGTCGGGTCATATTAAACATTTTTGTACCTAGTCGAGGGCTTCTTTGAGAGTTTTGCAACCTAGTCGGGTTCAACCTTATTCGTCTGGGCAAGGGCAATACCGTTATGAGAACCAAGCAGGCCAGATTTCGAGGGCTTTAGGGATCGTCAAATTCTCAAACCCCTAGTGGGGAATTATGTATTTGTTTCAAGCATGGCCAGTTAGGACACATCACCAGTTCTTGTCCGTGGCTGTAGACACCCCATTTTTGACCGACCTTAAGACTCAGACGTCACCAGTTGAGCGCTCGGTGATGTTGCATGCTGTGCTCGTTCAGAAGTCTCAGAGTCGCGGCCGTGCGCCCTGCCTCCGGACTTCCGAATTCTCTCCTGTGCTTTGTCTCGGTTTGCGAACCAGACCCGGTTTTCTCTGTTTTCTTTCCTAAGGGAAGGGAGTGGTCCTGTAGACTATCTCCCGGTGGCCGTGAGCTACTTTTCGTGGCCGTAGGCCATTTTGCCCATTTCAGAGCCCGGTTCCCGGTTTTCGGGGCCGTTAGGCCGTGTGCCTCGGCTCGGGACCGCCCAACCATCTCCGCCTTCTCCGGTTTTTAGCGGAGACCTCTGTTTTAATGTTCCGAGGAACACTGGGGCCCCTGATGCCCACCTCGCAGCCGAACACCACTTCCGGTGCCCGGCGACCCTTTTTCGGGACCCCGAACTGCGTGATTTGGGCCCCGAGCGTTCTTTTTGCATCAGCCTTCTCCGGTTTTTAGCGGAGACCTCTGTTTTAATATTTCGAGGAACCCTGGGGCCCCTGATGCCCACTTCGTGGTTGTGTGCCACTTCCGGTACCTGTAGCCGGTTTTCGGGACCCCAAACTGCGTGTTTTGGTCCCGAGCATTCATTTCGCATCCATTTGCTCCGGTTTTTGGCAGGTATCTCTGTTTCGTCATTCCAGAAGACACTGGGGTTGCAGATACCCACTTCGCTGCTGAACACCACTTCCGGCACCTGCAGCCCATTTTTGGGACTCCGAACTGCTCGGTTTTGGCTCCGAGTGTTCATTTCTCATTAGTTTTTGTTCAAACTTGGCAGGTACCTCTGTTTCAACATCAGGAAGATCACTGGGGGGTGAGAAGCCAACAATTATCCCAGATAACCAGTTTCGCTCCTCCGGAGCCCGTTTTGCTCACTTCCGGGCCAATGTTGAACACCCTAGGGGCATTTTCTTCCAACCGAAGCTACATATCTGTGATGAGGGCATCTTGGAGGACACTTTGGCATAGTGGTCGGCCAGAAACTGTGGGTTTCATTTTTGGGCCTCTCCTTCAAGCTCTATGTTGTGACTCTTGGTTCAATGTTGCCAAATTCAAACCTTGGATTCTTGTTCTACACATATTGGAGGACACTTTGGCATAGTGGTCGGCCAGAAATTGTTGGTTTCATTTTTGGGCCTCTCCTTCAAGCTCTATGTTGTGGCTCCTGCTTCAGAGTTGCCAGATTTCAACCATGGGGCCTTATTCTACACACCTTGGAGGACACCTTTCTATACTGGTCGGCCAGAAAATCTCCTGTTCATTTTCTTGGGGTGGCCGGCCGGCCATGTAGGGTGGCTGGCCGGCCATGAAGGGTGGCTGGCCGGCCACCTTGCAAAAAAATACCTGGCCGGCCAGATTCTTGCTTTCCAGCCTGTCCCAGCTGTCCGGATATCTTCCAGCATATCCCGGGGCATCCGGGGATATTTCGGGAGGGAAAGATTGGGTGCTTTCCCTCCCCTTTTACACCCCATTTTCTTGCCTATTTGAAGGGCCCTCCCTCTCCTTCTTCAAGGTTGGAAAATTTTCCTTGAAGAAGAGATCTCCAAATTCCTCCATTTCCTTAGCTCAAAACTCCAAAAAAGCTTCAAGTGTCAAGGCCATCTCTTCACCAACCCTTAGCTCCACCATCAACACTACCACTCCAGCAGCTAGGAAGTGAATTTCAGAGGTTGAGAAGCTACAAATCAAGGCCAAGAATCAAAGAAAGACAAGTCTTCAAGGGTGAGTATTCGAAACTAACTTTTAGGGCTTTTTCTTGGATCATTTTTATACTCTAATTGGTTGAGAATTGGGGCTCCGACCCCTACTGCTTTTGTGCTTAAAATGAGCCCCTCTACAACTTTGTAGAAGGGCTCAACCTCATTTGGTGTTTGTATACACTAGTTCCTTCAATATTCTTCAAGTTGGTAACATTTTTGCATGCTAAAATTGACCTATTTGTGTTGGTTTTTGGGGGTCTGACCCCTACTGCTTTTGTGCTTAAAATGAGCCCCTCTACAACATTGTAGATAGGCTCAGCTTCATTTGGCCTTTGTATATACCACTTCCTTCAATATTCATCAAGTGTGCCACTCTTTTGCATGCAATTTTGACCTATCTCTATTTGTTTTTGGGGCTTCGACCCCTACTGACTTTGGTCTTATTTTGACCCCCTGTACATATTCCATGAAGAAAGTTTTGTCATTTGGTGTGTGCATTGCATGTCTCTTGTTATAGCATATTTGGAGCCTATTTTGCATGGATCTTTTAGCATGTTTGTGTTCTGATTTTGAGGATGTCATCTTCTGCATATGTGCTTATTTTTAGCTAATATTCAATGTTGTAGAAGAAAGTTCGTCCATTTGGGGTTTGCATACATCACTTGTCTCAATACCCCTCTTTTGGCCACTAACTTTGCATGCTTTGTTTGATCTATCTATGCTTGCATTTAGGCCATGTTTACTACTGAAAAAATTCCATTTTTGGGACTGTCTTGCTACTGTTCTTGCTGCCATGATCATATTTTGCATGTATAGTATGGCTATAGGCCATTTCGGGGCTTAATTTCGCATTTTCGGGATGAATGCATGCTTCGAGTGTCATTTCGAGTTGTTTCGGGGCTGTTTTCCCCTTTATTTAAGTGCTGAAATTCCATTGCCACGCTTGCACATCATTTCCCATGCCATTTGTATCATTTTTGCATTGCCTCGGTTTGCGTGCCAATGGGCACGCACTTCGAGGTACCTCATTTTATCATTCCGGCAGCCTATGTGAGTGAGCTGAGGCCCTCTCATGTTGGCGTAAGCCCAATTTGCATTTTCATGCTTGTATGCCATCGCCTCGGTTTGTGTGCCCGTGTGCACGCATTCCGAGGCACTTTGTTTTTACCCGACGGCCTCCTATGTGAGTGAGCTGAGGCTCTCCCATGTTGGTGTAAGCCCATCATTGCATTCCGTATGCTATTTCGTATCATTTTTGTATTGCCTCGGTTTGCGTGCCCGTGTGCACACATTTCGAGGCACTTCGGTTTTATCCGATTTTGCATCGCACATCATCGCCTCGGTTTGCGTGTCCGCGGGTACGCATTTCGAGGCACTTTGGTTTTATCCGATTTTCTCATTTCATCATCGCCTCGGTTTGCGTGCCTGTGGACGCGCATTTCGAGGCACTTCAGTTTTATCCGATTTTGCATCGCATATCGTTGCCTCGGTTCGCGTGCCCGTGTGACACGCAGTTCGAGGCACTTCACTTTTATCCGATTGGCACTTCATATCATCGCCTCGGTTTGCGTGTCCGTGTGCACGCATTTCGAGGCACTTCGGTTTTATCCGATTGCATTCCATATCATTGCCTCGGTTTGCGTGCCTGTGGGCGCGCATTTCGAGGCACCTCTGTTTTACCCGATTTGTATGTCATGCCATCGCCTCGGTTTGCGTGCCCGCGTGCACGCTTTTCGAGGCATCTTATTTTCATCTCATTTTCATCAGCATTGTGCATGCTAGGTTATATGTTAGTTGCATTTCATGCATATCATGCATATTGCACGGGAAACGAGGCGCATTCTGTACTCCGAGTACCGGAACGTGTCTCAATTCCCAAGTCACCGACACTCCGGATAACCCATGATGGAGTTAGGTTTTCATTGTAGCATTCATCTGCATTCATCCCATATTGAGTTGTGCAATTCGGCTCCTCGGCCATCATGCATCGATGTGCGTGATTGGTGGCACGAGGATCGAGACATGCATATATTTGTGAAATACACTGCTATGCCCTTTTCCTGCTCTCTGTTGCAGCAAAATCCAGGAACAGCAACCTTTCGGAGTCCGGCGCATATTTCGAGAAATATTGCGAACAGAGGCGGATTGGGACATCTCAGTGGATTTCCGCGCCAGGCAGCCCAACAGGCGGCATCTATCAGAGCAAGGCAGTCCCTGGCCTGCGCGCCAGTTTACAGCTTTCTTAGTTTAATTTGTTAATTAATTAGAATTTTGTAATATTCGGACTGTATTTATTTCGGACTGTATATTCTTTTATTCGGACTGTATATTTATTCGGACCCTCTGCGCGAGGGCAAAATTGTAATAAGGGTGTGTGAGTGTGATGTATGTCTTCCAACCCCCATTTCTTTCTCCCTTTTTATTTACCCGCTTTGGATGGTTAGATATAGGGCATGTTTAAATTAGCATACAGTATGACAGCATGTTTGCATCATTCATCTGTTTTGCACGCACCGGGCTCGGCGCATCATACAAACTGCATTTGTATTTCAATTCCAAGTTGAATACATGATAGTTGTAGCATTTCATATGCCATACTTAGAATAGCCGAGCCTGCTATTAGTTTGCATTTTTTGCATGTGTTGCATTAGGCATTCTGTATATTTTAGGATCATGCATGATTTCTAATCGGTTTTCTGTTTTGGCTTGGAGTACTCGGTGAGTTTTACGCTTTAGCATCCTTGCATGCGTGTGAGTGTTGCCATGATAGCATGCTTACCATGAGGCTAACTGCTTATGTGATATAACTGCCTTGAATGCCTGTGGGTGGAGGTTGAGTTATCTGGATTGGGACAATTCATCAACTGTTTGTTTCAAGCCCACTAGATTGTGGCAACACCGTTGTTTTCCTAAGCCCACCTGAGGGTGGCAAAATCTGCATTTTCAGCCTATCTGCGGGTAGCAAACCATCTTTCACAAACAAACATGAAATGTTTAGTTCCAATTCAGACGGCCCAGTCTATACTTGTTTGCTGCGAGCATCACATAGTAACCTAGGCTAATAACCGGAATAAGGACTCACAATGTTTTCAAAAACAGATATCATGATTAGTAGAGGCCGGTCTTTGACCGGGCGAGAGGGGGTGCTCACGATGTGACCTTCCCTAATCGTACCCAAGTTCCCGAGCCAACTTTGGTGATGACGGACACGTGGCCTTTTGGCACCGAGTCAGGGTTTCCTAAATTTCCCATTTTAAAAATATTTAGGTGGCGACTCTGTTATCTGGCAAAGCAGTCCATGTTTGGCACTTCTTTCAAAAAATCTGTTTTTCTCAAAACGATTTGCCGGATTTGGACTCTTTGGTTCGAGATTTGGAACCGCAACAAAAATCGAGTCCGAGCTGTAGCGAGGTCCCCCCGCGGGCGTTGTTACAGTTTCTGGCGACTCTGCTGGGGAGTTTAGAGAACTTGACTCGAACTCATGATATCTGTTTTTGACTACACTTGTGTGTTTCTTTGCATTGCATTTGCATTGGTGCGCCTAGGACACCGTGTTTGCCATATGCCATTCCCGAACGATTTGCCGGAGGCTTGTCTTGTCAAGTCATGTCCGTAAGGCTGATCGGCTCTGGGCTCTGACAGCATGGGAACACAAACCCCGGTTTTACCGGGGCACCCTTTTTGACCATTCGACCTAGTGCATATTCGGATCCATAGTGACCATTCCAAACTAGGACAGGTTGCTTACCCGTTTATAGGTTGTTCGAAACCGCTGTGTGCGTAGTGAACCCCTAGCTCCTGACGAAATAGGACAGGGAAACCCTACCCCCAACATAGGGGTGTTTTGGCTCTCACTTATCTGTTATGTGCTTGTTAGAGTGTGCCTCTACAGGGAATGCATGTATCAGTATGAGTTTGGGCATCAGGCCTGCGGGCATCAGTTTTTGAATTTGGGAATCAGGCCTGCGGGCATTATCCAGTATTTGGGAATCAGTTGTCCGCGGATATCAGATTCAGTTTAACAGAACAGTGATACAGGAGTATTGACCAGTATTTGAGGACAGTGTATAGCCAGCTTACCAACTGTGTGTTGTTGTATACTCGACTGTGTGTGGTGTATTCAATTTAAGCCGTTATGCTGCCCGTTTTATTTCTGGTTATTTATTTCTTTTTCGCTTTATTTATCTTTTGCTAGGACAGTTTGTAGCACAATTGCTTCCGAACCCGTCGATACCCCCCAAGCAATCTGGACACGAGGTCGCCGACTCAACCGATCCGAGGATCTAGTTGACGGACATCCAGTGTTTCACTCGCTACCCCCTGTTATCAGAAGGAGGCCGAGGAGGCGCAGTCCGTCAGAACAAAGATTATTGAGACAGCAGTCTGTTTTAGTAGCAAATAGTCGGGTTGAGCTTCCTGTTTCTGCTATAGAGATACGCCTGCCGGTTCTTCAAATGGAACAACAGAATACAGCTATGGAGGCGATGATGCGCCAAATGACTGAAAGCATGAAGCAAATGCAAGATGATGCTCTCCGCCAGGCGGAATTTTCCAGACAACAGGCCGCTGTCATGGCCCAACAGTCTGAGTTGATCACCAGATTACAACAGCAGGACGCAGCGTCTGCCTCAAATCAGGCTCCCCCTCCACCCGGGGCCCCATTACCTGAACAACTACCTGCTGGCCAGAATGCCCCTCCAAACCCGCAAAATGCCCAGGCTGCCCAGAATACCCTCCCGAATCAACAGAACATTCTGCCAAACCCCCCAAACATGCAAGAGGACACGGGTCTTCCAACGGGGCTGGCTCCGCCCCCGCTTCTACCACAACTGTCCAAAAACATTACACCTAACCATCCGGACTCTCCATTTGAGTTCGAGGTAGACCAGACAGCTCTGAAATTGAGCAAGTTGGAGAAGCTCTTTAAGAAGTCTCAAGGGGTGAAGGCCATCCCAGATATTGAAGACGGCTATACTGATGTAGCCGTGACATTGCCGGAGAGATTTAAGATGCCCCAGATCGATCGCTTTGACGGATCCGGGGACCCTATGGTTCACCTCCGGCTATTCTCAGACGTTCTAAGACCAATGGGCCTAACCCGACCGCAAAAGCTTTCTTTGTTCGGTCGGACCCTGTCGGGTGTGGCATCCACTTGGTATTCAAAGCTGGAAGATCAGGTGAAAATAAACTGGGATGAGATGGCTGAGGCCTTCCTTGCACAATATTCGTACAACACGCAGATCGAGATCACAACTCGTGATCTCGAGACAACGAGGCAGGAGCCCAAGGAATCTTTCTCTGACTTTGTGACCCGGTGGAGGGCGAAGGCATCGATGATGACCTTAAGGCCAACCGACAGAGATCAAATACGGATGATTGTGCGCAATCTCCAGCCGGCATTAATGAAGAAGATGATTGTAGTTCCCTTCCCCACTTTCGCAGATCTGCATGATATGGGGATGCAAATAGAGGATGCGATGAAACAGGGTCTGTTTGACCAAGATCGGGATCAGCCCCGGAGAACTTTCAACCGTGGTAATAATGCAGGCCCGAGTGGCTCTTCCAATACCAGAACTTCAGAGGTCGGAATGGTCACCACCACTCCCCTTCCCCAACCAAGGTCCGCAGCAGCCACACCGTTTTCTGATGCCTCTGGGAGCAGTAATCAAGCCCCAAGATACCCACCCAGGGGTCAACGAACCTTCTCCCCACTCTATATGTCTTTGTCTAAAGTCCTCGGGGTTCTAGTCAGAAAGGGGCACCTGAAACCCTTGGAACCGAGGCCTCTACCGAATCCACTCCCCCCTTCCCATAACCCAGCCAAATATTGCCAATACCACCAACAGCATGGTCATGACACCGACCAATGCTACAGGCTGCGTCATGAGGTTCAAGATCTCATTGACAAAAACATCATTCTACCTCCCCAAGGACCCAACGTCACAAACAACCCACTCCCCAAACACAACCAAGATCCACCAAAGAGAGTCAACCTCATCCACACTGGGGTCGCTTCATATGATCCCAGTATCTATATCACTCCCTCCCACCTACCCAAGCCAGAGGTGATCCTCCCTGATAGCACGGACTTGTGCATGATGGACACCTCTACACCCCAACCTGAGCTAAAGGTGGTGACCACCGAGAATGGAACGGGGCAGGCTTCCGAGGAGAGCAAAACTGAGTCTGGGATGGAGCAAACAGAGAGTTTGACTGGCAGAGCTAATGATCCGAGTGGGTATATCTTGTCAGTGAGCCAACCAAAGCTGAGTGCAGGGCTGTTGCCAGAGGCTGAATTGTGTATGATCCGGGGGGATAAACCTGAATCAGCGGGGGATGATTTGACAACGGTGGAAGAGGACTTCGCCGACCTCCAGTTTTTCAACGATCAGGAATCAGGGGATGCATCAGTCAACTGGTTTGAATACGAGGAGTCAGCAGAAGTCGTCGGGTGGTTGGATGATCAGCCTGATATTGTACCATCTGTGGCCGGAAGGGCCGAGGATCAGATTGAATTGCCGGAGAGCGCCAGTACGAAGAATTTCGCTCAGGAACAAAGCATTTTGAAAGCCGCACAGTTGTTGTTGGAGAAACAAGGAAAAAGGTGGGATTCCGAGAAAGCCCGAAAAGCAAAGAACCATGAGGAAGTTGAGAGTGCTGCGAGCACGAAAATTGAACATGCTGTGAGCATGAGGAATGAAAATGCTGAGAGCATAAACAAGCCGGAACCAGACAGATGTTTGCTAGATGCTAATGGAATGTGGTGGGAAGATGACGACTTGTATCTTGCCCACACAGACGAAGACTGGGCAGGCGGCCAACCAGACAGTACCTGGTACCTCGAAGAGGTGGACCATATGACGAGAAGTGGGCGGTATTTCAAGCCCCCACATCTTGATCAACCCGAGGCATCAGGGAAAGATAAGGAGGCAGAGAAGCAGAAGGAGAAGCAGGTTGAAGAAGAGGCTGTACTGAAGCAGCTAAAGAAAATACAAGCAGACATCTCCATCTGGGGACTGCTTATGGCTTCGAGGGTGCACCGGCAGGCTGTTTTATCTGCCATGGACAGAGCTAAACTCTCCATTGAAACTACGCCAGAACAGCTAGTTGGGCTAGTCTTTCCGGGAGGAGGTTCCCCGGCGTTGACTTTTTCAGACAAAGAATTGCCGCCTGAGGGCGTGGATCACAATAGACCTCTCTACATCTCTGTAGAATGCAGGGATAAATGGATTCCGGTGGTGCTGGTTGACACCGGGTCCGCTATCAATGTTTGTCCGGCCAGAACGGCGTATGCAATTGGGTTAAAGCCTGCGGACTTCACACCGACTACTCAAGTAATCAGAGCTTACGACAATACAAGCAGGGACGTCCTGGGGACAGTGAAAATCCAAACCAAGATTGGGCCTGGACAACACGAAGTGGATTTTCATGTCTTGGAGGTCCCTGCATCTTTCAACATGCTTTTGGGGCGACCCTGGTTGCATCAGGTGAAGGCCGTCTCATCTACTCTACATCAAATGGTGAAGTACCCCTACGGAAAGGGAGTAGCCATTGTTTTTGGGAACTCATCGATCCATCCCCCTCCGGAGGTATCTACGCCAGTCCTTGAGATTGAACACGGCATGGAGGACCTGTTCATATCGGGATTTACTTTGGCTGAGGCCCGGGTAGTACAGAATATCATGGCTGTGAATGAGGGTTTGTATGTCAGCGCTCAAGCCGTATACCTCATGAACAAGCTACAGCATATCCCTGGGATGGGATTGGGAAGAAGCGGCCGGAAAGGCGTTGCAGCGTTGGCCGAAGTGCCACATAATCCACATACCTTTGGATTGGGTTATCTGCCCACCAAAGAAGATTGGGCAAGGAAAGGAAAGGAAATGGCTAGCAGAGCCAGAGCAAAGCAGGCTGGGAAGCCTTTTGATTTAATGCACAGGCCCATCTGGGGTACCCTGAACGGACGCTTTGTCCGGGAGGGGGAAGATTTTCCATTCTGTGGCTTCCCAGAACCATGGTTAAACGCGGAGAGGAAGCGCGTACCAGGCTTCGAAATCTTCTTCGACCTGCTACTATCCGGGGATGACGTTGCCACAGAGCAGACAGACCCAACAACTGAGGTTGAGCAGAATAAGGCAGAGGATTCCGAGGGCACTGAATTGGAAATGGGGGTAGCACTGGCAAGTCTCCTCTCTGATCCTCTGATCGACCAAGATTGCTTGGGGAATAACGCCGTGGTTTCCATGATTGGGAATGAAATGGCCGCGAGCCAACCAGCAGCTATTTTGGACGCATCAATCGCACCTTCCCTCACTTGGCAGTATGAAGAGGGATTCTTATCCAGCAGTTCCGGGTCAGGTAGTGAGCCGGAATCTGATTCCACCGAGTCTTCTGAGTCGGAATCAGGTTCCAGCTCGACTGAGTCTGAGTCTAGTACTCCTGGGGGTGTCAACCCAGATGCCAAAGTCCTGTCCAGGTCGTCTTTTTCCTTTTCTTTTGAGTCTGTTGTAACAGAAGATTTGGACGATTTGGATGAACTTAATGAGAATGAGGTGAATGTGGTTTCCGAGTACTTTTCTGTGCCCCTAATTTATTGCTTAAATCAGGACTTTCAAAATTTTGATCAAAACGACGAGGACGAAGTTCCTCCGGTTTTACAACGTCTAATTGAGCAGGAGCAAGAGAGGTTTGTTAAGCCCTTAACGGATGAAATCATTTTTGTGAATATTGGTACTGAGGAGGACCCGCGGCTGGTCCAGATCGGGTCCACGCTGTCTTCAGAGGAACGCGAGCGCTTAGTCGCTTTATTAAAAGATTTCAAAGATGTTTTCGCGTGGTCCTACGAAGACATGCCTGGGATCAATCCTGAGATTGTACAGCATCGGATCCCCCTTGACCCCGAGGCCCGACCTGTCAAACAGAAGCTCAGAAGGATCCGCCCGGATTGGGCTCTTAAGATCAAGGAAGAGGTCACCAAGCAAATTGACGCAGGCTTCCTGCTAGTCTCTGAATATCCGACTTGGTTGGCCAATATTGTTCCGGTGCCAAAGAAAGATGGCAAGATCCGGGTGTGCGTAGACTTCAGGGATTTAAACCGAGCCAGTCCGAAGGACGATTTTCCCCTACCGCACATCGATGAGTTAGTGGACTTCACAGCAGGGCACGCTTTGCTCTCATTCATGGATGGCTTTTCAGGATATAATCAGATAGTGATGGCGCCGGAGGACAGAGAAAAGACTGCATTCACCACCCCGTGGGGGACATATTGCTATCGGGTCATGCCGTTTGGGTTGAAGAATGCTGGGGCTACTTATCAACGGGCCGCGACCACAATACTACATGATATGATCCACAAAGAGGTTGAGGTGTATGTGGACGACATGATTGTCAAGTCCAAGGAAAGAGAGGGCCACTACGCCGCCTTGCGCAAGTTTTTCCAAAGGATCAGAGAATTCAGGTTGCGGTTAAACCCTCAGAAATGTACATTTGGTGTTACAGCGGGAAAAATGCTGGGGTTTCTGATTACACAAAGGGGCATCGAGGTCGACCCTTCCAAAATTAAGGCCATCTTAGAAATGCCACCACCAAGGACTGAAAAGGAGGTGCGCGGCTTTCTGGGTAAAGTGCAATTCATAAGACGGTTTATCTCAAAATTAACCTTGACTTGTGAACCACTTTTTGGTCTCCTGAAGAAAGGAAAGAAGTTCCAATGGGACGGCCGATGTCAAGCTGCATTTGAACAGATTAAAGAGTATCTACAGAACCCGCCCGTTTTATCACCACCAGAACCGGGGAAACCGTTGATTTTGTATCTATCAGTGACTGAAACCACAATGGGCTGCATGCTTGCACAAGAATCTGAAGATAAGGTGGAGAAAGCCATTTACTATTTGAGCAAGAAAATGCTGGAATATGAGACCCGATATACACCACTGGAAAAGGCTTGCTTAGCCCTGGTATGGGCTACCAGGAAGCTGCGGCACTACCTGTTAGCTCACTCTGTAATGTTGGTTTCACGTCTCGATCCCATCAAATATCTTTTCGAGAAACCAGCGCTTACGGGTAAGCTAGCTCGCTGGTTGCTGTTGCTCTCCGAATTTGATCTCACATATGTCACACGCAAGTCAATGAAGGGAAGAGCAGTGGCAGAGTTCCTTGCCGACCACCCGGTTGAGGGGGATGAAGCAGTTGAGTATTTATTCCCAGATGAATCAATTTTGCATATCGACGAGGAAACTTGGACAATGTACTTTGACGGAGCGTCAAATCAACATGGGTATGGGATAGGAGTGTTGCTGATAGCACCCGACAATTCCCGTATCCCTCTAGCCTTCAAACTCCGGTTCAAAGTCTCAAACAATGAAGCAGAATATGAGGCGTGCATCGCTGGTTTAGAAGCAGCCCTGGAACTAGGGGCAAGACGGCTGGACGTCATTGGGGACTCGAATCTTGTTGTGTCTCAAGCTAAAGGAGACTGGAAAGTAAAAGAAGAAAATATGATAATGTATCACCAGACCTTGGACTTGCTGATTCCTCGGTTTGAAAAGTTAAACTTCGCTCATCTACTAAGAGAGAACAACAAGTTCGCAGACGCCTTAGCAACTCTATCATCAATGATAGACATCCCGTGTGGAGTCCGAATGCGTCCAGTCATCATCGACCAGAAATTTGTACCTGCTTATGAGTCGATTGCAACCATAGATGAAGTTCAGGACGAACACCCTTGGTACTACGATATCTGGAATTTCTTGGAGAAGGAAACATACCCGCCAGGGGTAAATGCCAAAGACAAGAGGGCAATTAGGAGAATGTCGGTTCAGTTCATTATCTGTGGGGGTAAGCTGTATAGAAGAGGTCATCTGGGAATGCATAAACTGTGTGTTGATGCTGAAGAGTCTAAGCGTCTGATGGAAGCCATCCACGGGGGTGAATGTGGTGCACATATGAATGGGGTGATGTTGGCACGGAAGATCCTTAGACAAGGTTACTATTGGTCCACCATGGAGGAGGATTGTATTGGTTTCGTCCGGCGATGCCACAAATGTCAGGTTCATGCGAATCGCATGAACATTCCGCCGTCAAAGCTATACAACATGACTTCGCCATGGCCATTTTCTGTCTGGGGAATTGATGTAATTGGAGCTGTTACGCCGAAGGGGTCGAATGGGCATGAGTTCATCTTGGTAGCGATAGATTATTTTACAAAGTGGGTTGAGGCCCAATCTTACGCGGTGTTGAAAGCTTCACACGTTGCGAAATTCATCAGAAACAACATTATCTGTCGCTATGGAGTCCCAAATGAAATAGTTTCTGACAATGGTTCCCACTTCAAGAAGGAGGTGATTGATTTGTTGGAGAAATACAACGTGGCTTTTCATAAGTCGTCTACCTATCGGCCACAAACCAACGGGGCAGTTGAAGCCGCCAACAAGAACATCAAGCGCATACTACAGAAGATGGTGGAGACCTATCGGGATTGGCCAGATAAGCTGCCGTTTGCTCTGTGGGGCTACAGGACTTCGATCAGAACTTCAACTGGGGCGACTCCGTATTCATTAGTTTATGGGATGGAGGCCGTTCTACCTATTGAGATTGAGGTCCCGTCTTTGCGAGTGTTGGCCGAGTGCCAGATAGCCGAAGCAGATTGGCAGCAAAATAGATTTGAGGAACTCATGCTCTTTGATGAAAGAAGATTGAAAGCACTGTACCACGTCCAAGGCTATCAACGCAGAATCGCCCGGGCTTTCAACAAGAAGGTTAAGTCCAGGAATTTGAAAGAAGGAGATTTAGTGCTCAAGGACAACCGAGCTCCCACCCACGACCCAAGGGGCAAGTTCAGACCTAATTGGACTGGTCCTTACATCATCAAGTCAATCTGGTCAGGTGGAGCTGTGGTTCTGATGGATCTAGATGGCTTAGAGTTTTCCCAACCGATCAATATGGACAAGTTGAAGAAATACTACCCCTGAGAGGCTCGCTAGGCCGAAAACCCGAAAGGGCGACCTAGGCAAAACTCAGAGCACAAAAAAATTTTGAAATTATAAAAACTGAGCTCGCAAGGTTGAAAACCCGCAAAGGGCGGCCTTGGCAAAAGTTAGGGCGTAAAAGGAGAGTAAAAATACCCGAGCGAACCTAAGCCTGAACTACGTAAGGCTTGATTCCCATCTTTGGGATACGTAGGCAGCTTCATCTTGAAGTTCAGTCACAATCTTTTCCCCGATCAACTTTGTTCATTTTGATCATCTCAGTCATCTTTATTCATCAGCATTTATTGTGATCTCCGGTACAGTGCTATTCAAACTAGGGGCAACTTCCCGTTGCGATGAAGTGCTGCGGCACCATTCAAACTAGGGGCAACTTCCCGTTGCGATGAAGTGCTGCGGCACCATTCAAACTAGGGGCAACTTTCCAGTTGCTAGGATCCGGGATTGTGCATCTCAGTGACAGATCTCAGGCGTGTCCAGTTCTGATCCATATCGAAAATAGTTTTGAAAAGTTTTAATAAAAGTTGGCTTTGTTCAAATTAATCTTTTTACAACTAAGACCATTGTTGGACCAAAAGTGGAGAATTTTCAGTACCCCAACCTTCAATTTCGTTGATTTCAAAAACAGAGTTCTGTTGCTCTTGCATACAATTGAAGTTGCTTTTTATTACATTCATAACGAAAACTTGAAAGTACTAATAAAGCAATAAATCTGGGGCACAGTCCAGTCAGATGTCCCTGCGCCCCCTTCCAGAGCTGGTCGAAGTCTCTGATGCCAACTTGGGCCCAACTTGTGCTCCTTCGTTGAGCCAATCCCAGCGCTCATCAGACCAAGTGCAACTGAAGACAGGGGCAGGGGCCAAAAGCCCTCTAACTCTCCAAGCAATGCGGTCTGCTGATAAATTGCACATCCATTCAAACCACCAGCTCCCATCAGGAGCATTGGCTAGGTATTGCCGAAAGAAGTAGCTGCGGGCTGAATAAGCAGGGCAAGAGTCCACAACTTGCAACTTATCCGTCAACCTTATCTGGGGAGGGATGAAAAAATGAGAGATTAAAGAATAGAGAGATGTGCGATGAGAGAAAAGTGAGATAGGGGTTTTGTGAGAAAAATCGAGCCCGAGGGCCGAGTGATGTGAATGAACATATATGTGAGCTTGGATGGGAAACATTACCTGTAGCAGTAGTGGACTCCCTGCAAATCTGGTTGTCTCCCGGCAGTAGAAGGCATCCAGGCCTATCAATTTTGGATACATTCCATTCTTCAGGTAGTCCATCCAAAGTACATCGTGTTGTATTTTTTTTTGTTTATCGAGTTGTTGTTTTTTTGCTTATTGAGTTGTAAGTTTTGTCGAGCTGTCGCATTTTGTGTTTTGAGTTGTTACCCTTTTTGATTACACAATTTTGTTAAGTCTTGTCGATTGAGTCGTTAACATTGTTGTACTTTGTTTATCGAGTTGTAAACTTGCTAAGATTCTGTTTTATTTCTTAGTGAGTCAATTTGTTTTCATTTGTTGCGTCGGTTCACTACCTGACCCGGTAATACATGAGGCACATTTTCATTCAATTCCACTTTGTGCAAAATAATGCGATGCGATGCTAAGAATTTCAAATACAATATCTTTTCAAAAGCTGTTTCATTTCATCATGTTTTACAACAAAGTAAAGGTACAAGTTTTACAGAAAATAAAACTGCCTAACAATGTGCAAAGTGCTACAAACTACTAGCTAAAAGTAGAATAAAGCAGGAAATAACATCAGTGCCCTCGGGAGCGGGAATGGGGAGGCCCTCTCATCCTCTTCTGCGGGATAATCTCTACCTCATCATCACCATTTGAATCGGAGCTGTCGTCCTCCGGATCCCCCTCAGGCTCGTCTCCACTCCCGGAACCAAGACCGGAGCCTCCCCCTCCAGGAGATGTGTCTGACACATGATCTGCGACCTCCTCCTCGTCGTCCTCAACAATGGGTGCCCTGCGTCTGCGAGACGACCCTCCTCCTCGAGCTCCTCGGTGAGGCCGAGATGGCCCAGCTCCTCGAGGCCCAGTACCTCTACCTCTCTGAAAAGGGCCGGGAGGCCCACCTTGTGTCGGAGCATAGACTGGAGGCATCTGAAAATGCAAAGTGCAATACATCAGTTCAAACACAAAAAGCAAGTGCAAGCACAGTATGGGAGTGGGGTGTGTGCCAGATGTGTTCTACACAGCCTATCAGTACAATGGAATGTTTAAAGCCAGAGCATTAACAGAAATATGATAAATGCAAGAAAGATGAAGGGAACCTGGAAGCCCATGATGGACATCTGTGCCTCTCTGCGCAGGACCATCCCCTCGAGTGAGGCCACCACTCCGAGCATCTGATCTATGTAATCCCGAGGCGGCTGCAGACATAAGCTCGATTCATCAATTGATAAGCAACTGTCAAAATGTCTGTGTGACAAATGAAAAATGGCAGAACATACCGGGGGTGAGTCAGGATCACTGACGTATCTGTGACCAGGCGCCGGAGGCTCCATAGGTATCGGAATCGGGGAGGTAGCCCCATACTGCCAACACGTCAACTCAGTCGGCATCTCTGGCCATCCAGGGTGATCAAGAGTCGGAGGGATCGGAGGAATCGAACTGCCTCTACCTCTAGATGTGCCACCCCTGCTAGAAGAAGGGATGTCTGTAGTACGAGCGTGACTCGAAGATGGTGCGCCAGCGGGCCTCCGTGCCGGAGCCCGTACTCCCGTCAAGGGGGGCATCAGATATATACGGCGGTAGGTGGAGTAGCTCCCATCAACAAGATGTAATAACGCATCACTGCCCTGCATAGCACTACTGACCTCCTCAGGAGATAATCTATCAGCAGTCCGCATGGTGTCTGGAGGCACAGCAGGAGGGTCCTGAGAATTCCCCCCCCATAGCTGGCGCTGGAAGCGTTCCCCCAAGAACCAAACTCTACCCACTGGTCCCTCGAGCAGGAACCTGTACTGGGAACTAGTCGACCCCCCGGGGTACTGATCCTCGAGGTCATCGCCGAAGATTGCCCAAGGCTGCCAGGTGATCTGCGGATAACCAGTGCATAAGTCAATCAGAAATCAGAACATACAAAGCAGATAAAAATAGAAAAGGAACTGAGAGTTCCAAAATACCTCTGTCGCTCGAACAGTGTCAAAGTACTGCCGCAGAGAGAAGAGAGTCTCTCGAGGCCTCGACAAATGCTCGCCCTCAAACATCAGTGAATATGGGGTCATAGGAGGTCCTGTCACCTCCATCTCCGGGGCTAATGTGGGAAAATATGCATATACCCATAGCTGAGAAAAGCAGCGCGGGATATAAATACAAGGTGCTAAAGGCAGAATACCGAGTGCAAAGTGCGCCGTGTGTGCAGTGAACAAGCAATGAGAAGCAAAAAATGTAAATCAAAAGGACAGAATGTACCTCCCAGGCTCTCCAATAGCCGCCGAGTAAATCTCCCCGTCCGCGAGAGACTGCGCTCATGTAACAGAACAGGGTAGCCAGGCTAGCGCCGCCCCAATCATACTGACTGACCTGTGATAGGTCTACCAAAGCACTCAGGAGGTATAATCCTACCATGTTCCCTCTATCGGCGAACAAGGTGGTGCCGAGGAGATACATGAGAAAACCGCGGGCATACTGCTCCGCCTCCTCAGGAGTACCGGGCTCCATCTGTGGCCGCCGGAAGTGCAAAGCAAACCAGGAGTATCGGACTCTCCCCGAACCTCTGTCTACCGGCGGGTGTGTCCCCAATAGGTGCATCCAAGCAGCCTCCCACTGGCCCATATCCTCGTCATAGGGAATGGGCACACCGCCTACGTCTAGGCCGGTGAGTATAGCGAAGTCCAGCGGGGTCATGGTCATATCCCCGGCTGCAGAAAAATGGAAAGAATTGGTGGTGTCCCACCACCTCTCTGCTAGAGCCGCGAATAGAGTCCTACTGATGAGGCAACGAGATAGTCCCCGGCAGAATGGTCCAAATCCTGCGAGGTCGACCAAGCCCCGGACAGCTTCCGGAAGCTCAAAATACCACTCCCTCGCGGTGACGGAACCGTATCCTCGCACTGTGCGAGAATGAACCTGCATTTAGAATGAATGCATAGATCAGCAAATGAAGTGAAAATGAGCTGTGTGCAAATAAAGTGAAAATGAGCTGTGTGCAAATGAAGTGAAAATGAGCTGTGTGCAAATGAAGTGAAAACGGGCTGCGTGTTCAGTAAATTTGGTATTTGGGCTGCGTGTTCAAAGTTTCAGTACATCTGAGTTTGGGACTGTGTGTTCTACTCAACATCAGTGGGCTGTGTGTTCACCTCAAATTGGGACTGTGTGTTCTACTCAACATCAGTGGGCTGCGTGTTCACCTCAAATTGGGACTGTGTGTTCTACTCAACATCAGTGGGCTGCGTGTTCACCTCAAATTGGGACTGTGTGTTCTACTCAACATCAGTGGGCTGCGTGTTCACCTCAAATTGGGACTGTGTGTTCTACTCAACATCAGTGGGCTGTGCGTTCGCTTCAGATTGGAACTGTGTGTTCTACTCAACATCAGTGGGCTGTGTGTCCGCTTCAAATCTGGGCTGTGTGTTCAGTACATCAAGTTTGGGGCTGTGTGTTCTACTTTCAATTAGTGGGCTGTGTGTCCGCTTCGAATCTGGGCTGTGTGTCCAGTGCATCAAAGTCTAGGGCTGTGTGTTCTACTTTCAAATCTGGGCTGCGTGTTCAGAAATCTGAGCTTTGGGACTGTGTGTTCTACTCAACATCAGTGGGCTGTGCGTTCGCTTCAAATTGGAACTGTGTGTTCTACTTTCAATTAGTGGGCTGTGTGTCCGCTTCGAATCTGGGCTGTGTGTCCAGTGCATCAAAGTCTAGGGCTGTGTGTTCTACTTTCAAATCTGGGCTGCGTGTTCAGAAATCTGAGCTTTGGGACTGTGTGTTCTACTCAACATCAGTGGGCTGTGCGTTCGCTTCAAATTGGAACTGTGTGTTCTACTCTCAATTAGTGGGCTGTGTGTTCGCTTCAAATCTGGGCTGTGTGTTCAGTGCATCAAAGTTTAGGGCTGTGTGTTCTACTTTCAAATCTGGGCTGCGTGTTCAGAAATCTGAGCTTTGGGACTGTGTGTTCTACTCAACATCAGTGGGCTGTGCGTTCGCTTCAAATTGGAACTGTGTGTTCTACTCTCAATTAGTGGGCTGTGTGTTCGCTTCAAATCTGGGCTGTGTGTTCAGTGCATCAAAGTTTAGGGCTGTGTGTTCTACTTTCAAATCTGGGCTGCGTGTTCAGAAAATCTGAGTTTTGGGACTGTGTGTTCTACTCTTAGTCAGTATGTGCTGTGTGCTCATTTTCAACTTCGGGCTGCGTGTTTGGCGAATCAATGTTTGAGCCGTGTGTTCAGTTCCTAACTAATGTATACTATGCGTTCACAATTATTCAATGAGCTGTGTTCACGGAATTCAAGTGGCTAAGTCACATGCTCAGGATGCAAGTACTGTGTCATAAGCCAAACTATGTGTCTAAGCATGGCAGGGGAATGAAATGCACGAGGAATACAGAGACTAAAGTAAAATACCTCTGCATCATAAGAGAGGTGCTGCTCTGGCTCTCGTAAGAGAAGATCCCTTGGTACTCGGTCGTTAAACTCAGTGAAATGACGAAAAGTGGCCCGCGGAAGCCTATGAACCGCTGGGGCATATCGATCGGGAATGAAAGGGCGAACTCTCGGAGGCAATGCCATAATGTCAAAGTCATCTCCGGCGCCGGGAAAACCTCCGCCGTGAGGGAAATGGCCCGCCATGTCGAGAAATCTGCAAAGAGGAGCAAAAATGAGCAAAATGGGCCAAAGTTGGAAAAAGTCAACAAAAGTCAACTCTCGGGAAACAAAAAGTCAACAAAAGTCAACCCCCCGGGAAAATTTTCCAAATAGTGAAACAAAATTACCTCAAGTGGTGAAAATGAGAAGAGAAGCTCCAAAGTCGAAATTTAGTCGCTTCAAAGTGCTTAAATCTGAAAGATTTCGCAAAAACAACTTGCGTGGGAGGCCGAGGGGCGCGTATAGAATGCAGATCTGAGAGAGAGAATGGCTTAGAGAGCAAGAGGAGAGAATTCCACACTTGGGGGTGTGATTTCGGATTGAATGGAGGTGCATATATATAGAAAAGGTCAAAATGACCATTTTGCCCCTGCTTTTGGCAGGTGGCCGGCCGGCCACCTAACCTGGCTGGCCGGCCCCTCTACCTTTTTGCCCTGGCCGATGGCCTCTCCTAGGGCAACCACCTGGCCGACCATGTCCCCTACCCCCTCCCCTACCTCTCTGTAAATTTTGAGGAAAATCGGAGTTCCCGGGACCTGAAAAAGTTGAAGAAAAGTGCACTTTCTGGCGCCGAATTGCTCCGCCGGAACTTTAACTGCAATTTCTGATATGTGTCTCGTCGTTATTCATCAGAATCAGAGTGTATCCTTTCTAAACATGTTGTGAACTCTCCGGGAGTTGAATCAGAGGCCGCGATTGAGTTGCCGTTACCGAACTGCGCATTTTCCGGTTCATCATTTCATGTCAAATGGGCATCCTGATTTATGTTCGTTGTGCTTCATTGGGCTTATAATTCGCATTGGCATGAATGTTTCGCATGATTTCTTGATGTGCCATACTTTTGTGCTTAAACACGCGTTGACACGCACGCACTTTTCTCGCGTTATGTTGCATATTGTTCTTGTTGAATTTCTCTCTTTTGCAGGCACGATATTGTATGTACGGTTCATTTGAGGCTGGTGCGACCAGACGAATCGCGCAGGTATCGTATCTTCTCCGTGTGAGACGCGACGAGAATTGAATGATTCTCCGCATTCTTAACTGCATGAAATGTAGTTGTTCGCCTTGCATTCTAGCTTAAAACTGTTGCATCTATTTGTCAATACCTGCTTCATTACAGCTTGTTGCACTTGCATGATCACCTGGCTCTGTGCATGTCGTTTTGCATTTTTGCCCCCTGCCTGCGGGCACGCCTGCGGGCACATATCTCTTTTCATTTCGTTTGATTGTCTAAGTCTTCGGCCTCGTCAAAAATGGGTCGTCTCTGGGCTTTGACATTCACTCCCGTCATTGTTATGACTTCCGAGTTCTGTCAAAGAGGGGCAACTGTAGACACCCCATTTTTGACCGACCTTAAGACTCAGACGTCACCAGTTGAGCGCTCGGTGATGTTGCATGCTGTGCTCGTTCAGAAGTCTCAGAGTCGCGGCCGTGCGCCCTGCCTCCGGACTTCCGAATTCTCTCCTGTGCTTTGTCTCGGTTTGCGAACCAGACCCGGTTTTCTCTGTTTTCTTTCCTAAGGGAAGGGAGTGGTCCTGTAGACTATCTCCCGGTGGCCGTGAGCTACTTTTCGTGGCCGTAGGCCATTTTGCCCATTTCAGAGCCCGGTTCCCGGTTTTCGGGGCCGTTAGGCCGTGTGCCTCGGCTCGGGACCGCCCAACCATCTCCGCCTTCTCCGGTTTTTAGCGGAGACCTCTGTTTTAATGTTCCGAGGAACACTGGGGCCCCTGATGCCCACCTCGCAGCCGAACACCACTTCCGGTGCCCGGCGACCCTTTTTCGGGACCCCGAACTGCGTGATTTGGGCCCCGAGCATTCTTTTTGCATCAGCCTTCTCCGGTTTTTAGCGGAGACCTCTGTTTTAATATTTCGAGGAACCCTGGGGCCCCTGATGCCCACTTCGTGGTTGTGTGCCACTTCCGGTACCTGTAGCCGGTTTTCGGGACCCCAAACTGCGTGTTTTGGTCCCGAGCATTCATTTCGCATCCATTTGCTCCGGTTTTTGGCAGGTATCTCTGTTTCGTCATTCCAGAAGACACTGGGGTTGCAGATACCCACTTCGCTGCTGAACACCACTTCCGGCACCTGCAGCCCATTTTTGGGACTCCGAACTGCTCGGTTTTGGCTCCGAGTGTTCATTTCTCATTAGTTTTTGTTCAAACTTGGCAGGTACCTCTGTTTCAACATCAGGAAGATCACTGGGGGGTGAGAAGCCAACAATTATCCCAGATAACCAGTTTCGCTCCTCCGGAGCCCGTTTTGCTCACTTCCGGGCCAATGTTGAACACCCTAGGGGCATTTTCTTCCAACCGAAGCTACATATCTGTGATGAGGGCATCTTGGAGGACACTTTGGCATAGTGGTCGGCCAGAAACTGTGGGTTTCATTTTTGGGCCTCTCCTTCAAGCTCTATGTTGTGACTCTTGGTTCAATGTTGCCAAATTCAAACCTTGGATTCTTGTTCTACACATATTGGAGGACACTTTGGCATAGTGGTCGGCCAGAAATTGTTGGTTTCATTTTTGGGCCTCTCCTTCAAGCTCTATGTTGTGGCTCCTGCTTCAGAGTTGCCAGATTTCAACCATGGGGCCTTATTCTACACACCTTGGAGGACACCTTTCTATACTGGTCGGCCAGAAAATCTCCTGTTCATTTTCTTGGGGTGGCCGGCCGGCCATGTAGGGTGGCTGGCCGGCCATGAAGGGTGGCTGGCCGGCCACCTTGCAAAAAAATACCTGGCCGGCCAGATTCTTGCTTTCCAGCCTGTCCCAGCTGTCCGGATATCTTCCAGCATATCCCGGGGCATCCGGGGATATTTCGGGAGGGAAAGATTGGGTGCTTTCCCTCCCCTTTTACACCCCATTTTCTTGCCTATTTGAAGGGCCCTCCCTCTCCTTCTTCAAGGTTGGAAAATTTTCCTTGAAGAAGAGATCTCCAAATTCCTCCATTTCCTTAGCTCAAAACTCCAAAAAAGCTTCAAGTGTCAAGGCCATCTCTTCACCAACCCTTAGCTCCACCATCAACACTACCACTCCAGCAGCTAGGAAGTGAATTTCAGAGGTTGAGAAGCTACAAATCAAGGCCAAGAATCAAAGAAAGACAAGTCTTCAAGGGTGAGTATTCGAAACTAACTTTTAGGGCTTTTTCTTGGATCATTTTTATACTCTAATTGGTTGAGAATTGGGGCTCCGACCCCTACTGCTTTTGTGCTTAAAATGAGCCCCTCTACAACTTTGTAGAAGGGCTCAACCTCATTTGGTGTTTGTATACACTAGTTCCTTCAATATTCTTCAAGTTGGTAACATTTTTGCATGCTAAAATTGACCTATTTGTGTTGGTTTTTGGGGGTCTGACCCCTACTGCTTTTGTGCTTAAAATGAGCCCCTCTACAACATTGTAGATAGGCTCAGCTTCATTTGGCCTTTGTATATACCACTTCCTTCAATATTCATCAAGTGTGCCACTCTTTTGCATGCAATTTTGACCTATCTCTATTTGTTTTTGGGGCTTCGACCCCTACTGACTTTGGTCTTATTTTGACCCCCTGTACATATTCCATGAAGAAAGTTTTGTCATTTGGTGTGTGCATTGCATGTCTCTTGTTATAGCATATTTGGAGCCTATTTTGCATGGATCTTTTAGCATGTTTGTGTTCTGATTTTGAGGATGTCATCTTCTGCATATGTGCTTATTTTTAGCTAATATTCAATGTTGTAGAAGAAAGTTCGTCCATTTGGGGTTTGCATACATCACTTGTCTCAATACCCCTCTTTTGGCCACTAACTTTGCATGCTTTGTTTGATCTATCTATGCTTGCATTTAGGCCATGTTTACTACTGAAAAAATTCCATTTTTGGGACTGTCTTGCTACTGTTCTTGCTGCCATGATCATATTTTGCATGTATAGTATGGCTATAGGCCATTTCGGGGCTTAATTTCGCATTTTCGGGATGAATGCATGCTTCGAGTGTCATTTCGAGTTGTTTCGGGGCTGTTTTCCCCTTTATTTAAGTGCTGAAATTCCATTGCCACGCTTGCACATCATTTCCCATGCCATTTGTATCATTTTTGCATTGCCTCGGTTTGCGTGCCAATGGGCACGCACTTCGAGGTACCTCATTTTATCATTCCGGCAGCCTATGTGAGTGAGCTGAGGCCCTCTCATGTTGGCGTAAGCCCAATTTGCATTTTCATGCTTGTATGCCATCGCCTCGGTTTGTGTGCCCGTGTGCACGCATTCCGAGGCACTTTGTTTTTACCCGACGGCCTCCTATGTGAGTGAGCTGAGGCTCTCCCATGTTGGTGTAAGCCCATCATTGCATTCCGTATGCTATTTCGTATCATTTTTGTATTGCCTCGGTTTGCGTGCCCGTGTGCACACATTTCGAGGCACTTCGGTTTTATCCGATTTTGCATCGCACATCATCGCCTCGGTTTGCGTGTCCGCGGGTACGCATTTCGAGGCACTTTGGTTTTATCCGATTTTCTCATTTCATCATCGCCTCGGTTTGCGTGCCTGTGGACGCGCATTTCGAGGCACTTCAGTTTTATCCGATTTTGCATCGCATATCGTTGCCTCGGTTCGCGTGCCCGTGTGACACGCAGTTCGAGGCACTTCACTTTTATCCGATTGGCACTTCATATCATCGCCTCGGTTTGCGTGTCCGTGTGCACGCATTTCGAGGCACTTCGATTTTATCCGATTGCATTCCATATCATTGCCTCGGTTTGTGTGCCTGTGGGCGCGCATTTCGAGGCACCTCTGTTTTACCCGATTTGTATGTCATGCCATCGCCTCGGTTTGCGTGCCCGCGTGCACGCTTTTCGAGGCATCTTATTTTCATCTCATTTTCATCAGCATTGTGCATGCTAGGTTATATGTTAGTTGCATTTCATGCATATCATGCATATTGCACGGGAAACGAGGCGCATTCTGTACTCCGAGTACCGGAACGTGTCTCAATTCCCAAGTCACCGACACTCCGGATAACCCATGATGGAGTTAGGTTTTCATTGTAGCATTCATCTGCATTCATCCCATATTGAGTTGTGCAATTCGGCTCCTCGGCCATCATGCATCGATGTGCGTGATTGGTGGCACGAGGATCGAGACATGCATATATTTGTGAAATACACTGCTATGCCCTTTTCCTGCTCTCTGTTGCAGCAAAATCCAGGAACAGCAACCTTTCGGAGTCCGGCGCATATTTCGAGAAATATTGCGAACAGAGGCGGATTGGGGCATCTCAGTGGATTTCCGCGCCAGGCAGCCCAACAGGCGGCATCTATCAGAGCAAGGCAGTCCCTGGCCTGCGCGCCAGTTTACAGCTTTCTTAGTTTAATTTGTTAATTAATTAGAATTTTGTAATATTCGGACTGTATTTATTTCGGACTGTATATTCTTTTATTCGGACTGTATATTTATTCGGACCCTCTGCGCGAGGGCAAAATTGTAATAAGGGTGTGTGAGTGTGATGTATGTCTTCCAACCCCCATTTCTTTCTCCCTTTTTATTTACCCGCTTTGGATGGTTAGATATAGGGCATGTTTAAATTAGCATACAGTATGACAGCATGTTTGCATCATTCATCTGTTTTGCACGCACCGGGCTCGGCGCATCATACAAACTGCATTTGTATTTCAATTCCAAGTTGAATACATGATAGTTGTAGCATTTCATATGCCATACTTAGAATAGCCGAGCCTGCTATTAGTTTGCATTTTTTGCATGTGTTGCATTAGGCATTCTGTATATTTTAGGATCATGCATGATTTCTAATCGGTTTTCTGTTTTGGCTTGGAGTACTCGGTGAGTTTTACGCTTTAGCATCCTTGCATGCGTGTGAGTGTTGCCATGATAGCATGCTTACCATGAGGCTAACTGCTTATGTGATATAACTGCCTTGAATGCCTGTGGGTGGAGGTTGAGTTATCTGGATTGGGACAATTCATCAACTGTTTGTTTCAAGCCCACTAGATTGTGGCAACACCGTTGTTTTCCTAAGCCCACCTGAGGGTGGCAAAATCTGCATTTTCAGCCTATCTGCGGGTAGCAAACCATCTTTCACAAACAAACATGAAATGTTTAGTTCCAATTCAGACGGCCCAGTCTATACTTGTTTGCTGCGAGCATCACATAGTAACCTAGGCTAATAACCGGAATAAGGACTCACAATGTTTTCAAAAACAGATATCATGATTAGTAGAGGCCGGTCTTTGACCGGGCGAGAGGGGGTGCTCACGATGTGACCTTCCCTAATCGTACCCAAGTTCCCGAGCCAACTTTGGTGATGACGGACACGTGGCCTTTTGGCACCGAGTCAGGGTTTCCTAAATTTCCCATTTTAAAAATATTTAGGTGGCGACTCTGTTATCTGGCAAAGCAGTCCATGTTTGGCACTTCTTTCAAAAAATCTGTTTTTCTCAAAACGATTTGCCGGATTTGGACTCTTTGGTTCGAGATTTGGAACCGCAACAAAAATCGAGTCCGAGCTGTAGCGAGGTCCCCCCGCGGGCGTTGTTACAGTGGCTTGTGAGCTCTTAGGGTACCTTGGGTTTGAGAATAACCGACTTTAGTGGTCCAGTGAAGGATGGTGACGGTGGTAGTACTACTGGGATGGTTTTGTTTTGGCTATTCTGTTTTGTAACCGGTGGGTTACCATTGTAATCATTAGGTTCTGTTATGTAACCAATGTGTTTTGGGGATGTTGAGACATCATAACTACTTATTTATATATATATATATATGTACCTTTGCTTGTTTATTTCCATGGATTGGGCGGATTGGAGTATGTAATGACTCTAAAGTTTTATCAATATGATAAGTTCTTGTGGAATCAGAAAATTTTCATATTAATGCATATGTATGAGTGTGATTTGGTTTGGGAAGGTGATAGCTGGTGAGCCATAATCTGAAATTAACAAGAGTTGTTGAGGGATGCGTGTTTTGGTCGGGGTTACCACGGGGTGAGAAATTAACAAGAGTTGTTGAGGGATGCGTGTTTTGGTCGGGGTTACCACGGGGCGAGAACAGTTATACTTGCCGAGTGTGCGTAATTTCATGAGCGTTCCTTATTTGGTCTTATGTGCGTGTTAGAGATTTTGGTCTACTATCGTGGGAATTCCTCGAGAGGACGTAAAGTGTGCGATTGGCACTAGGTTTTGTATATACAACATGTTGTTTTCAAAGATAAATAGCGTATAGTTTCGTTGGATATAGACCTGTACCTTTATGGTAGGTAATGTTATCGGATCTTCATATTTTTTGATTGGTTATTTCTTTTGAATGGATGTTAGTCCCTTATCATAATTTTTGGTTATTAACATTGGTGGGTGGTATGTTGCGGGCAGTTGGTAATATATTTTGGGCAGTAGTATAGCGGACGTTTCCTAAGTTCTAGGATTCCTTTATTATATTTGGATGCGATAGGTATGTACCTCAATTCTGGTTAAGTCAAGAGATGCTGTCGGAAGGGTTGGTCGGGTATATAACCCGAGGTTAGGGTGTGACCTATGTGTAGGGTCTTAGTGGTTTGGTGTTCATGGGTAAAGGTTTGGGATAATGGCGAGGAGGTTGAGGACTTCTTTTACTCTTCTGGAGAGTTAGGATGGTAAGTCTTTAAAAGCCTTGTCGGTGTCATGCGTTTATGCCGAGGCTTTGTTCAGGGTAGTTGTTCAGTAGTAGGAATGGCCAGTAGGCTAACTCGAAGGCTTAGTATTTTGATGGTACTCTTGTAACGAATGATGAATAGAATGTGGATTAAAGAGTTGACCTTACTGGTCATTGAAGGACGAAGGTGTTATGTTTGCTTGTGTTCGGTTCGAGTGGTTACGTAATAACGATGGTGTTGTAGCATGGTAAGCCTTTACTAGTTAACTTAGTGCGAGGGAACAAGTATGTGAATTTCGTTATTGTGAATTCGGTTGAGGTCGTGAGTACATTCTCAGAATGAGGGATTCAGTGTGGGTGTAAGATATCGTGCATTAAGTGAGGAGGTTTTGCTAGTATGGTGTGTGGTGGTGTGTGGTTCGTATGTTGTTATTAGATGAGGTGTAGAAAGGGATCAATCACAGGGCAATCCTAGGAGAGTGCCTTGGTAAGGCAATAGTGTGGTTAATGATTGGATTGAGTAGTTTAATGTTCGATAGTATTGGGTCACTTTGGTGTGGGTGTTTGTTGATAAGTGCCATAACGTTACATATTTAGCCCGTTAATATACACTTTATTAGTCTAATAACAAGTACTATTTTATAATTGTGTGTGATTTTGAGTGTTTTTATATATTTTGAGTGTTGTATAAAAATTATTATAAATGATATATTTTAATATATATATATTTTTTATAATATGATAATATAATATAAAGACAATATAATAAAAAAATGAAAGGCCACCCGTTTGTTTGTTTCTACATATATATATATATATTTATATAAATTATTAAATAAAGAAGGAGTAAAGAATAATAAATAAATAAAAAAAAACAAGAAAGAAAAGAGAAAGTTCCAACCACTCCATTGACTTAGTTGTGCAATTATGCAGGTACAATAAATTCATTTCCTCAGGCTCATGAACGTAATCTCTGAACAATATCTCTAAATTGAAGACTGGATGCAATTGCAGAAGACAAAGAGCCGAAGAATGGAGACAAAGAGGGAGGTGGGCGATCTGTTAATGGAAATCGATGTATCAAATTTCAACAATTTCAGCCTCAAAATCTCAATAATCCCAACTTCTAAAGATTAGACAGCTTGAGGAGTGTGGAGTGAGCTCTATAAATGAGATGAACTGAATCAGAGGAACGAGCAGAGTTTTCTTGGGAAAAAGTAGAGTGCGGTCTTGTATTTTGGTGTGATTTTTTCCTTTCAATTGTAAGTTTTATTTTCATGTTTGATTTTAGTGTGTATGTTAAAATAATTATGAGTAGCTAAATTATTAGCTAAGGTTAAGGATGAAGCCTCTTGTATGGTAGTAATTGAATACATGATCTGATCATATTCCCTAAATTGAGGTTTTAGTGATTAATTGTTCTTGTCTCTTCTAAATTAATTCAGTAAATTTTGGACATAAATTTAATTCGGTTTCTTTCATGATTTGAAATTTTCGAGTTAATTTACTTGCCTTGATCATATCTCTGTTAAAAATCAAATATTGGATATCTATTGTGATTTGTTGCCAACAGATACATTAGATGATTTAATTTTGAATAATTTGGCGAGGAAGAACATATATAAGATTATTATTTTAAATGAACTAAATGATGATATCTTCCATAATAATTAAGATTGAATTCTAAATTATTGTGTTAGACATCAAGGGAATTGATTAGATTATGTTATTTAATTATTATTTATATTTGAGTGTGGATTCTGAAACCTTAATTTCGTTTATTTGATTACTTTATCAATTCCAGCTTAATCTTTGTCATTGTGTTGCATTAGTAGAATTTAGAATAAAAAATTTCAGATTTGTTAACTAGGTTAAGGTAATTCAAATTCCAAAATAATTACGTTATTGATTATTCGCGTTTTATTTTGCGTTCTCGTTCTACGAGAGTAGACTGAAAGCCTTGTGTGCGAGTGGTTTCTTTTTTCCCCCTATGTTGGAGTGTTAAGCACTCAATGATGATTTGAGTATTGTAGGTAGTCGAGTCGTGGTGGATGTCTTGAAACGCGATTGTTATTAAAGTTGTTATTACTGTTATTATTATCGGTGGTATGTGTTCTTGTCTTTTAAACCGCCGCGAGTTTTGCCGGTTGGGGAGGTATTCATGTTCGTTCCTTGTTGTTGAGTCGAGTCTTGTGAAGCAAGACGTTTCTATTAGTTAAGGCATCGTGGAAACATCATGGGATTGAGGAAGCAACTTAGGAGCGTGAATTGGAAGTTCGTGAGAAATATCCGGACTTATTTGTTGGTGTTTAAGCATATGTTGAGATTCTGATTATGTTAACGAAATGTTAAAACATTGTATATGTTGTGGGTGTCTTGAAAACATGGATTTAATATGAGCATTGTATATGTTCTAGTAATATAGAATATTGCATGTGTTGTATTAAATTTGGAAACATTGTATATGTTGAATATGTTTCAAAAATGCAAGTTTAATTTGAACATTGTATATGTTGTTTAAGTTTGCGGATGCAAATTTATCATAAACATTGAATATGTTTTGGAAATATGAGATATGCGTATTGAAATTGGTTAAATTTCGGGAAATGCATATTGGTAATATAGGTTGAGATATATATTGTGGACTTGTTCTTTTGTGAAGGGATTGAATGACCGGTAAGTGGGTTATGGTGATGAGAATTGAATTGTAATCATTTTAAAATTGGCTAAACATGATTTTGAAACATGATTTAAAATTTCGGGGACGAAATTCTTTAAGAATGGAAGGTTACAGCAATCCCGGTTTTGACCCGACCTTTGTTATATTCCGGACTCGGGTTTTGTGGTTAATATTGTTATCCATGTCTTGTTTCCCCTCATTTGTCTTTAAATTTGAGTTTTAGAATGTGTTGGGCATGTTTGGAACGGTTAGTTATTAGTTGGTCTAGATTGATGTTGCACAAATTTTGGCATCTTCGCTCGAGCGAAGCTTCTTGCGCTTGAGCAAGCTTTGTAATCTCCCAGTATTTCTTTCAGACTTGCAGAGTTTCTGGGAGGGTGATATTCTTCGCTCGAGCAAGGCTTCTTGCGCTCGAGAAACGGTTTGGCTCTATAAAACTTCTGAAGGTATGTATTCTGCGCTCGAGCGATGCTTCTTGTGCTCGAGCGAGGTCACTTATTGTGTCTAGTCGCTCGAGCAACAACTCCTTTGGTCGAGCGAGCCTCGCATATATCAGTTCGCAGTAGCTCATTTTTACATAGAATTTTTGTATCTTTTTACTCAAAAACCCTAGATCTGCTCCTTCTCTCTAAAACTCGACTTCTCTCTACAAATCCCCTAGGATCTAAGAGTCTCTCTACCTTACTCCCTTTGATAAAGAATTGGAGCATCTCAAGACTTCCATTTGATCAGAATAAAATCAAGTTTGGGCATTTTTGAAGTTCTTCCATTTCTCCTTTGGGATTTTACACTTGAGGTAGGGATATTTTACACCTTAATATGATCTTTAACCTAGTTATTTATAGTTATGTATAAATAGTGAGATTTGGGAGTAATTTGGGTAAACCTAGGGTTTGGATTCAGATTGAAAAGAGGGATTTCTATGTTGTGATTTATAAACGAATATGGGGTTTTTGACTATGAGGTTATTCGGGTTAAAATGGTAGATTTTAACCTTTGGATTGTTGTTTTTGGAAAAAGGGAAAATTTGCCATAATATGTGTTAAATAGTTATTTTGTATAAATAATGGGATTGGTATGGGAAATGTGAAATTGGGAGGATGTATGAATGAATGGTATAGTTGGATTTGTTAAATCACTCACCAATGGAAATTTGATAAATTATCTATTATAAAGATTATATATCTGCTTAGAAATATCTATATTGGGCTATCGGTGGAGAATAGCTATGATTGTTGTAGAAATTACATGAGGATTAGGTGAATTGAAACTAATCATTTAAATTATGTCATTGAATATGACGGTATGATTAAGGCATTGATTATGTGTTGTGGATAGTCATTGTATATAATGATATTTTTAAATACATTGTATATGTATCATTGTTTGGGAGAAGATAGGAGATGTACTCCATTGTTTGGGAGGAGATAGGGGATGGACTCTATTAAAATTAAGTTGGCCGGAGTGTCTAGGTGAAAGTCCCGAAATCTTATATATATATGGGCGCCGATTCCCTCAGACGAAAATTCCGTAAAATGGCAAATTGAAGTGTTTGAATAATGGTTGTTATTGAATTGTGAACTACTGAGTTGTAGTCACATTTGAGTTGTTTAGATAACAATGAACTTGACTTGTGAATCGACTCGAAATGAAATGAACTGACTTAAAATAAATGAATGGAAATGGATTGAGATGTGAATATCAATATTGAATGGTCATGGAAAGAATGTAAGTTGGTTATGAATATCGAACGTTTATCTGATACTCATATCTTAGTTAAACCTCATATGTTGTGTTAGTCTATCTCTACAGGGCTTTGGCTCACCCTACTTGGGAAACATTTTCAGGTACAGATGATATACTTTCTCCAAGGACGTAGCTTGGGAGGACTTAGGAGCTAGAGGCTCTATTTTGTTTTGTTTTTTTTTTGTTTTTTTTTTTGTTTTTTATTTATTTATTTAAATGTTTATTCAAGCCAAGGGCTTTATTTGTATAGAGCTTATGATTCTCTTTTGTTTTAACCAAGTAATGTCTTGGAAAGATGTAAGCCCAATGGGCATTTATTTTGTTATTATTAACTAGTGTTACATGATGTAGACTCAGGATGGACATTTATGAACGTATAATGCATGTAACATCTTTTGTAATACGAACTGTGATGTATGGAAGTATACTAAATCTATTATGTTCATTTCTCTTATAGTTGAATTATTTGTATTATTTTGGGGGCGTTACATATATCATCATAAAATCTCCCTTCCACTAATATTGACACACACACCACTCCATATTTATGTGTCGTGTTTTTTTTTTTTTTTTGACATAGGAATGGAGTTTGCAGTGTTGTTGTCATTTACAACATTGCCATTCACATCAAATTGACAGCAATCTAAGATATCACAACACAATAACCACCATAGTGATCCCTCCAAAATTAACACTACCCAGAACACGGCCTCCAAACCCAAACCCCTCTCCAAATCCAAACCCCCCCCCCCAAACATTAAGGTCGAACAACATCAAACACAAACAACAAACATGGATACTCACCCTTCACACACATGTACATAGCCAAACACACTACCGACAATGATCCATCAAACCTATTGGAATAAGAAGTCGGATTACACATACTGGATACCATCGTTAATTAACTCCATCAAAATCGTGGATGTTGGGTGGTGGTTAACTTCACAGCGCCGACTGCCATTACGCGAACCGCAACGAAGGCAAAAAACATGCACAGCCCCACTCGATTCAAACGGTTCAATATTACAACACATCAAATGGAATGTTGTTTTTCTAGGGTTTGAGACAAGAGCCAAATGTTAATTGGGGCAACTTCGAATACCAAACTAATATTCCCAAATCATTGAACACTGCAGGAACATTTTACGGAGCAACGTTACCATCCCCAAACGTGCCATTCACATCTCTTTTGTGCCATTCACATCTCTTCTGGAAGGATCGGCTGGGAAGGAAATCCAAAAACCCATACAATAAGCTTTTGCACAAAATTGTAAAGTCAACATCACCAAAACCCCCTTTATACCCCTACATTTCCTGAAACAATATAGGGGGCCAATGTACAAAAGGGTCTTTTACAGTTAAATGGGACTTTTTAGTCTACAAGAAAAAAGACAGGACTAAATGGTTTATAAGATGTCAACTTGGGATTTAATGGTGCTTTACCCTAAAAAAAAAAAAAAAAAACATGGTTTTTTTTTTCTTTGGTGTATTTTTGTATACAAATTTTTTTTTTTAAATCTACTTTAACAAATGTACTTGTTAATATTGAAAATTGTGAGGCCCCTAACCTTTGTAAAATCTATTAAATCCTTGACTTTTGAATTATTTCAATAAAGACTCTCCAATCCTTATTTGTCTTCAATTCTAGTTATAGAATCGAGCATGCGCGCTAATCGAAAACTCGAACTGATTGAACCTAGAACTCAGGAACCATTTCTAAAACCCTAATAATAATTAAATTAATTTTCTAAGTATATTTTCCATAAAAGAAACCCTATGTTTCCAATTCTCAGTACAATTCGCCGTTTAATTCAAAATAGAGAAACTTTAACCGAATTAAATTTTCAAACCTTAAATAAATTAAATACTACACTTAATTAAATGTTCAAATTCATAAATTAAGATTTAGGCCCTCATATTCTTCTTGAATCACATGTTGACCCCAAACTAGCAACCATTATATATATATACATATACACTTTTACCTTTACACTTATTTTATACACCATATTTTGCAATTTCCAACATTTGTACACAAGAAAAAATAAATTAATACCCTCAAATCGGCCCACATGGCCAGCCACCCTAGAGGAACCCTTTGTTGTGTACTTTTTGAGACAAGAATCCTTGATTTCATGAAGAATTCTGACTAAATCCCCAAATCATGGAGATATGCTTGTACTAACTTTCAATCTAGTTCTACCTTGACCAAACTAGGACTAAATCATGTTCCAAGTTATAATTAATCTTCTTAATCAACCTCCATTTCATTCCATTCCAACCAATTACAAATTCTTCCATCCAATTCCAACCAAGGGCCTTTTAGACTTTTCACCACAAATTTTTTTCTATAAATAGGACCTCTCCCCTAGCATTTTTGCACATCAAACACACTCACACACTACACATTTCAGCTGAGGGAGAGAAAAAGAAAGGAAGAGAGCTTTGGTGGTAGAGGAAAGGAAAAAGAGAAGAAATTGTACAAACACTTCACTAGGCAATCAAGTAAGTCACAACACAACTCTCTATTTTATTTTCCTTTTTCAAATACATGTTATTGGAGGTTTTATATAATATTTTCAGATGTGTTATAATGGTGTTCATGTGTTCAAAGTGGATGAATTGGGCTTCAATCATTCTTCTACTCATATTTCCTCTCAATAGATGCAACACTACATTTTCTTCCCATGTCTCACATTTTTTTAAAAGCATACCATCACTCTAAAAATATGAGTTATTGATACATTATTTATTATATTTTCATCACAAAATAAGTGAAAATTTTCCTTTAGTTGGCCTCTTTTCTCACAAATCTTCTTATTTTGAGTATTGTGCATGAAAAATCTATGTTACAGCCAACTTTCTAAAATTCTAGGAAAATGTAGAAAAATCGTCTGGACCTCAGTTTTATGTCAACATCTTCCTTAAAGAGTTATTTTTCAAGTAAAATTGGTTTCATTAAAAAAGAGTGAGTGGTTTGAAAGAAAATTCAATTTTTGTAACGGTCGACAAATCTGAATCGTGCTAGAATGTTTCTTAAATAACTAAAAATCTAGAAAAGCTATTCCATTTCTGAAACATGTTTTGAAAACTAGATTAAATTCTGTACAAACCATAGGAAGGCCGAGTTCGGAAAAAATCTGAAATAGCCCTTTTGATTTTAATCTTTAATTGGTACTAATCTGGAAATTTAGTTTTACATGGGTGTTTTATGCTCTTGTGTTCATGAATGTGCTTATTAGTACATGATCATATCTTGGTATGATATTGAATATGTTATGGTTATGTTCCTTATCTTCTTCAATTGATCATGCTCATGCTTATGTGGATATTACTATCTTGTTAAGTTATTCTAACTTTAATTTAAGACATCTAACTCAACGGAAACCTTCATTGGGGTGGTATTGGGTTTTCGATCACTTGAATAATAAAGAGATGATAATGTGTTATGTATGGATTGATGGGATGTGCTCCCTAATTGAAGGTTAAGTCTTGCGTAAGCGGTTATCACGTAAACCCTAGAATAGAACGGATGTATTCGAACTCTTTGCGATGGTTTGATTAGTGAGATAAGGTTGGGTCCAGATGAGACATTTAGGAGGATAAAACTTTTTTTGGAAGGATAAGGTTGGATTCAAGGTGATAAAATCTTTTTCTTTTCGCCGTCCCTTTTGAGACCCTGCGGTTGGCGCTATGCGGTATAAAATCATTGGTAAGCATCTGAGGTTAATTTTGCAACAAAGCAGCAAAAGGGGGAGTTCCGAATAGTTCAGTATCTAATTCTTGTGGTTGGGAGGATGAAATCTCTTTGAGGGGATTTCTAGAATACCAACCACTAACATTATAACCTTTGTTATCTATTTGAATGACATGTTCATTTCCTCTATTATTAAAATTGCTGTTATAAACTTGAATATCATGCTTCACTACTTGTTTATTGTAAATATGATGCCAGGTATTGAAGACTATTAGACCGATCAAAGGCAAAACTGAAGCATTTGAGGACATATGGCTACCATAGGAGGATTAGAAACTAGTTTCTAAATGTGTTTTGAGATTGTAAGTGATAGATCCCATGTTATATTTAAGACTTGATTTTGTAATTATTATATATCTATACATATCTTTTATATTACCTATCCCTTATGTTTTATTGACTCATGTAGACCTTGTGTTAATATCTTGTTAAGATTTGTCAAAAGAGTAGCTTTGCTATCTAAGAAGATTGGACATTGAAGGGAGGCTAGTTTGACTCCTCCAATCTTTCCTATGATCTTATTTGGTTATTGACCAAAGGACTCTTTGGTGACATTCTCTAACTCGTAATATTAGATAAACCCTATATTTATTTGTTAACATATTCTTTGATGTCCCCGATTTTTGGGGCATCACAAAAATGTAACATATAAAAAAAAATGTGTATTGAAGTAGTTTAAAAATGTTCAAAAATCTTTTGAAGTTTATAAATCGTGTTTTTGTTTGAGATTTATCAATTTTTTATCTTATTATTGTGCCTTATCAACACTTATTTTTTGATAACTCAAGGTGTTTGGGTTAACTTACGCTCACCTCAACTAATTTCTGAGGACCAATCTTGTGACGCCCTAAAAAATTTGGGAACACCGAGAAATATATTAACAAATAATCATAAGAATTTTCTAAGGTTACAAGTCTATGAAATGTCACTAATGGGTCATTTAGTCAATAACCAAGTAAGATCCCATGAGAGATCAGAGGAGTCAATAAAACGTCTATTGTAAGTCTAATCTCATTAGATAGTAAAGCTACCTTTTTGATAGATCTTAATAAGGTATTAACACAATATCTACACAAGTTGACGGAAAATAAGGAATAGATTACAAATGATATTTATGGATATATATATATAAGCAAAATAATAGTTATAAGATTATATCTTAATTACAACAAGAGTTTTAACAATTACAATCCCAAAATATTATTACTAGTTCCTAATCATTTTAGGATAGCCATACGTCTTCAAATGTTTCTACTTCACCGTTGTCTGCATTAATTTCATCAACACTTGACATGAAACGCCATCAGCTTAGAATGACTAGTAAACGCATATAGACCCCGTCTCTTTTTCCTAATCCAATACACAATCACAACTATAACAAACAAGTAATGAAGCACAATATTCAAGTCAATAACAAAGGACTATAAGGTTAGATGTTAGTAATCTAGAAATCCCCCAAAGAGATTTTATCGTTCCAACCACAAGAATTGGACTCAGATTATTCAGTATGCCACTCTTTTGCTGCTTTGCAAACCTTACTCCAGATGCCTACAATAATTCTATACCGCATAGCACCAACCAAGGACCTCAAAAGAGACGGTAAAAATAAGGGCCAAGCCTATAACCTCCTCCAACCTTATCCGTCATAAATACTTAGGGTCCGAATACAACCGGTCCATTCAAGAGTCCCGAACAACCACTTGTACAAGACTAAACCTTAAAATAGGGAACACATTGTAATAACCCTCACCACTGATTACTGATAACCCTACTGATTACTGTTAAACTGAGGCTAAACATGTTAATTAACTGACTGATTGAAATCTGAAACTGATTGATTGAGTATATCTGTTTGAATTGCATTCTATCTGTTTGACTGTTTGATTATCTGTTCATGTTTTTATGTTAAACTGCAAATTGAAGGCCTTATCGGCGGCCGAATCTGAAATTGATTGATGTTCTGTGTTAATTAGATTTTATGTGATTTTATGGCATATTTATCTAAAATGTGATTTGATATAACTAAACTAGATCAATATTGATAAATTACATGAGTTAGGTTTATTTACAACTTTACCATTGTGAGTGGCCCACTATCTAAACATATTTGAGCCTACACTTGATCTCATAACACATCTTCCTCAGCCAATTTCCTTGTTCCAACCGACCAAGAGTGAGAGAGTGAGAGAATAGGTGTGATTTCAACTTGATTTTGTGAATTGGCTTGAAGAACTTGAAGAATTGAAGTCTAGATTGCTTAATTAAGCTCCTATACCTTAAACTCAAGACTTAGGTAAGGAAATTGAACCTCTCATTGTTGTATTTAAAATTGTTCTTGCATGGTTCATGGTCCATTTAAGGGTGGAGTCTAGAATTAGTGCTAAATTGTTGAATTATAGCTTAATTCATACATGCATGTTTGTATTGTTGGCTTTTGAGTTGATTTCATGGAAAATTGTTACATGCATGTCCAAGTTCTAGCTAAGATCCATGATATCATCTTGTTTTTGAAAGGTTTGACTCATTAGAGCATGAAATTGAAGCTTTGAATTGAGTTAAACTCATGCATGTCATGTTTGTAGCATGTTCATGAAAACTTGGTTTGAAATTGAGGTTGTTGAAACACCCTTGGGCTTTGATTTTACAATTTGAGCTTTGAATCATGTCATTCTATGTGTTTACTAGTGTTTCTGGAAAATTAGCCCAAGAGGATCGAAAATTATGCTTTAAAACTTGGTTTTGAGCTTGAACATGCAATCTGGGTTTTCCAGATTTTTGACTCCCGCTAGAGCGGGGGAAGTTGCGCTTGAGTGGAGAATTCGAGCGGAGGATTGCACGCTCGAGCGGAGGCTTGTGTCACAGGCTCGAGCGGGGGTCGAGCGCCCGTCGAGCGTGAAATTCGAACATCTAGTACTTTTGCCATATTTTACAGTCCGCTCGAGCGGAAAAAGTGACGCTCGAGCGGGGGAAACCTACGCTCGAGCGGGACTCAATTTTTCTGAAAATTCTGAAAATGTTTTCTGAATGCATCTTTGCATCCTCGTCCCATCCTAGGCATTCTTAGGCCTAGTTTAAGTCATCTTAATGAGGATATAGATGTAGAACCACACCGAGGCAAATTAGGGATTAAATTATTATCTTTCCCAACTGTGTAGCTTAGTGTGTGTGTTCGTCATGTATACTGTGTAGGGTTGGCGACTGGGGACGCGCTCTAGCTTAACTGTAGCCAAGAACTCTGTGAGTAACAACTGTGTAAAGATATGTTCAAATATGAATATCTTCTGAATACTGAATTGTACTGTTTTCTGAAATGACACTGTTAACTGAATGAATGTATGTCCTATATTTTGAACTGTATTGTGGCATCCTTAGCAACTACTGTTTACTGTTACTGCTACTATTACAGAGATTTCTGTCGGTTTCCTTGTTGGAACCACTACTGTTTACTGATTGATGGCCATCATTTACTGTTCGGTCTTTTAAGACCTACTGTTTACTGTACTGCTATGCTAATGGATGTACTACATATGACTGTTTGACTGAATGACTGAATTACTGATATACTGATTTAATCAATTGTTTTCATTACTGTAAGGACATTTATTCTTAACCCCTTTACGCATTATGTTATTCACTGGGCTTTAGCTCACTGTATATATATATATGTAGGTGTTCAGGCACCAGACCGGAGCTAGGAGTGTGGGTTAGACTTCCCTTTTTGTCAAGCCAACTACTGTGCCTCACTGCGAGGTTCCGAGCCTGCCAAGCTATGGCTTAGGGGTGCCTTAATTTCCCCATCTGTCTTCGTATCTGTTTTGTATAATTGTATAGACTGAATGTTTTTGTACTGTATTGTTTAATAGGGATTAGGTCCCTGTTCTGATCGACTGTAAATATTGTACATACTAGTTTGCACTGTTTATGTATATGTATGAAAAGTCTTTTTGCATACAGACTCATAGCTCATTGGACATTGTTTATTTACTGTAATGGCTTCCGTCATGCCCATGTACTCTGTTTTACTGTTCTACTGTTAAGCAGGCCTTCGGTAATCACGGATTACTGGCCGGTTACGGCGCTAAACCCATAGGGGCGGGTTTGGGTCGTGACACACATCCCATCAATCTATACTTGAAGTTAACACATTATCATCTCATCATTATTCAAGTGATCGAAAACTCAATACTACTCCATTTAGTTTCCCCTTGAGTTAGATGTTTTAAGTTAAGGTTAGAACAAGCTATTGAGACAATAATTTCTATATGAGTATCATCAAAGCACCATGGCAAAGAAATATAGATATAATAATGTAAAAATCATATTAAGGCCCAAACAAGTGATAAGAAGCACGTTCATGAAATTTAAAGTATGAAATCACCAACAAACATAAATTTTCAAATTAGATATACTTTAAAGATCACAATCTAAGAGACATTTCCAAATTTTTTTCGAACTCGGCCTTTCCATAGTTTGTATGGAATTTTATCTAGTTTCTAGATCATCTTTCGGAAATGGGATAGCTTTCCTAGATTTTTTGTTATTAAAAAAATACTCAGACACTGTCCATATTCATTGACTGTTACGAAAATCATATTTTCTCTTAAACCACTCACTCTTTTTCAATAAAACAATTTTTACTTGAAGGCTAACAATTTAAGGAAAGTTTATATATAAAAATAAGGTCAATAGGATTTTTCATCATTTTTCTAGAATGTTTGAAAGTGGGCTAAAAATACCACTGGTTTTTCTTGCACAAAACTTGAAGTAAGAAGAGTAATAGAAAAACAGGGCAACCATGAGTAATTTCCCACTTCCCTTATGATGAAAACAAGCTAAATAGTATATAAATGACTCTGATTTTTAGAATGAAGGTATGCTTTTGGAAATAATGTGAGAAGTGGGTAGAAAAATATGGCATCCCCTCCATTAGCACACTTTTTCAGCTTTTTATTTTTTTGGGGTCACATCACCTCTCTATTTCTTTGCACATTTTTTTATAAAAAAAAGTATACTTATTTAAATCATCCTAAACACCCTCATAGTTTTGCTTCCATTAAGTGAAAATACAAGTAAGGAAAGAAATAAGGCTCTAATTATTTTATTCAAACACAAGAACACTATGAATACATATCTGAAAATGATACATTAAACCTCTAAGATCATGTATTTGAATGAGAAAATAAAAGAGAGGGTTGTGTTGTGGTTTACATGTTTGCATAGGAATGGTGTGGTGCAAGCTTTATCTATTTTTTCTTCATTTTCCTCCCAAAACTCACTCTTACTCATCTCTCTCTCTCTCTCTCTCCCTAGCTGAATATATGAGTGTGTGTATGTGTTTGTGTGTGCAAGAATGCTAGGAGAGGTGGTCTATTTATAGAAAAATTGTGGTGAAAAGTCTAAAAGTGCCATTTGTTGGATTGTAATGTAATGAATTTGGATTTAATTTGAATGTAATGGAATGAAGGATGATTAGGAAGGTTAAGTGTGTTTTAATTAGGCTTAATCCTTGCTTGGTTGGTTTGGAACTAGATTGATAAGATGGTACAAGACACACATCCAAGATTTGGGGGGTATAAGTCAACTTTTATTCCATATTTACCAAAGTACATCACAAATCTCCTCCAAGGAGTGGCTGGCCATGTGATAGGGTTTGAGGGATTTTTCTTTCATTTTTGTACAATAATGCATATATATATATGTATATGTTGTAGATATTTTGGTAGAAAAGATTAAAATAATGGTCTATACTTTTATATGTATAAAGAATGATTTGGGGTCAAAATACAATTAAAATAAAATGTGAAGGGTTGGGCTTAATTAGAATATATATTTCAAGTGTAGTACTAATTCAAATAGTGTTAGGAAAAATAATTTGGTTCGAATTATCTTACTTTGAATTAACTAAGGTTTTGAGTAATCAATTTATAATTAGAGAGTTAATTAATTAATGTTAGAATGTTATAAATGATTTCTAAGCTACTGAGATCGATTAGGGTTTGCACGGTTTTGTCTAGGATGCATTTTCGATTCTAGGGTTAAAATTGCGAATAAATGAGGAAACGGGAGTCTTTATTAAAATAGTTCAAAAATAAGGGCCTTAATGGAAATATAAAATTTAGGGGCCTCACGAATCCCACTGTCTACTAGCTGGTGGGTCCAATTAAAGTCAGAGCAAAACTCCGTATAAACTAGCCCAACACAATAATTGATAGTACCTAAAAGTTTCGAACTTGAGACCTATAGAGAAACAAACTCCTAAATCCTAAGCCTATATTAGCAATACCAAATAAAATTATTTATTACTATTTGTCCCCACCTTTAACCCTTTATTCAACCACTTCAACATAAGCACTTTTGAATAAATTTTGACTTATTTGAACCTCTCAGAGCACCTCTACCCGGCAACAGCTCTATTTTGACTATAATAATTAGCTCCACCCAATGTATCAAAAGTTGACATGACTTTTGGCATCATCCATTCATGCATCTTCTTTTTTATTTTTTATTTTTTCTTCAAATAAAAAAAGACCAACAATACACAAATTGTGGTTGTCAAGTTCCCATGTATGCGTTTTCTTTTCTTTTTTTTTTTTACCAACGGTAATATTATTTGAAGACCAATGGTAATATTTATTTATTTTTTTAATAAAAGAAGACCAACCTGTATTGTCATGTACGGTAATTACCGTTATAAATAAAATATTTATGTATTGTCATTTTTTTAAAACTATGTATTGTACTCTAATTTTTATTTTTTCACCAAATAAAAAAAAAATCAAAAGCAATGAATAAAAAAATTTGAATTTTGTTAAAAAAAGTATTTTATAAATATAGTATGCTTTGAAATTTTAAAATACTATCTAAATGGCATCAAACCTCTTTAAAAAAAATATGTTAATTAGTAAAATAAAATATCAAATTTTAAAAATAATAGAATAATAGATTTGATATATCAGGTAGAGAGTTTTCATGTCAAATTGACATATGTTAATTTCCCACATAAGCCTTTACAAAAATTTGACGTATCAAATTCTGAAGATTTGGGTGGAGACGCTCTTAATGCTCTGTTCCTGTCAATATGTCTATCTCTTTTGATCACTCTCTCTATCTTCTCATATTGTGGTTATCACAGGGGTGGGAACAATAGGAAATAAGAGTTGTAGAGGATTGCAGCAAGAGAGATGGGTTTCCTGCAAGGAATGAGAACTAGGGAAGATGGTTGCAATGGAGATAACAAGTAGGGCTGAGCAAGTAAACCAAAAAATTCACAAACCGAACCAGTCCAGTCTAATTCGGTAGGCTTGGTTTATTTTTTTTAATCCGTGGTTTGGTCTTGGTTTGAAAAAATTTGAGAACCTATCTCTATAGATTGGTTCTGGATTGGAACCGAATCGAACCGTATATAACTTAAACCATATACTTAGCATACACCCTCTTATGCTTGCTACATATTGAAAAATATGTTTATTTACGAGATATTATGTTTATTCAAGTTAATAGTGGAATAATGTACATGTTTAAGTTAATGGTGGAACAATATTATGTTTGATAGGAGTTTTATGTTTTTTTGAAAATGTTATATGATTTTTTTTTTTTGTGAACATATTATGTGAAGCAGTAGTTCCAAATCAAGTCAAACAGTGTTTAAATGGATTGGTTTGCTTCCAATTTTTATGGAATCGTAGGCAATGGATTGGTCCTAATTTTATTCCAATCCAAACCAAACTAAACCATGCTCACCTCTAATAGCAAGGCGCGGCAACAGAAGCTAAAGGTGATGGTTGGGTTAGAGTTAGAGTTTAGGAAGAGGGTATAATTAGGAATAAGATGCGAGTTCAAATGAAAAAATAATTTTTAAAATCTGGTTGTGGGAGTCTAAAGAAGGTAACTGCCCATAACAATTTATAGGCTTTTAAATTATTTGACAAAATACCATATTTTTAAAATCACAATATAATTTAATATATACAAATTACAATTCTATACTGAGGGGCAAAAAATGGGTCTACGCCTAATCCTCCTAATCTAGTCCGGAGGAGGAAAAAGGCCCAAGAAAAGCATATTAAGTCTATAAGGAAAATAAACTTAGTGAAACCCAGACTTAGGGGCGCTTAAAGGATAGCTAAGTGTGACAACCCTCACTTCTGGTTAGCGTTAAATTGTGATTAAGCATGTTAAGTAATTGATTAAGATGAAGTCCTAAATTGTTGTGTGAGTGCGTTGTCTAGAATGCATTTCTATCTGTTTGTTACTGAATGATCTGTTCATGTTTTAATTTCGAATTGCAAATTGAAAACCTTATCGGCAACCGATTCAGAAATTGATTGGTGTTATATGCTAATTAGGATTTATAGAATTTTATGGTAGGTTTAATTAAAATTTGATTTGGAATGATTAAATTAGAATAAACAATGCTAAATTAACTCAATCTAGGTTAATTACATGTTTGCCATTAGTGGGCCTTACATGACCATTTATTTTAGTCTTGATTCATATATGTTGGAACACCTCTTTTCATCCATCTTCTTGACAAAAACGTGAGAGAGAGAGAGAATTGGAAGAGAAATTGACTTCATCTAGAGATTGGCTTGAAAAATTAGAGGAATTGAAGGAGAATTGCACATTTGAGCTACCATACTTGGAATTCAAGACTTAAGGTAGGAAGTTCACTCCCTTAATTATGAATTTAAGTTGTTTCTTGCTTGGTTCATGGAAAAATTGGTGATTAGAGTCAAGAATTAGCTTAAAGTGTTAATTTGAGAGTCCATTCATACATGCATGTCCATATTATGGAGTTTTGAAGTTGTTTTGCATGAAATTCTTCCATGCATGTCTAGATCATAGTTGTAATCTAAGAATTCATCATGTTTTTGGGATGAATGGCTCATTTGATCACGTGTTAGAAGCTTTGAATTCAAATAAACACATGCATGGCATATTTACATCATGTTCTTGAATTTTGGGTTGAATTTGTGTTCAATTGACATACTTTTGGGCGTTGATTTTATAAAATGATCTCTAAAACATGTTGTATTATGGGTTTCTAAGTATTTCCAGAAAATGGGCCCAAAATGATGAGGTTTGGTATGTTTGATTCTTAGTTTGAGCTTTGGGAGCAAATCTGGAAAACCCAGATTTTGGCTTCCACGCTCGAGCGAAGAATTCCACGCTCGAGCGACCACCTTTGTTCTCAGACTCTCGCTCGAGCGACGGAATGCTGGCTCGAGCGTAGATTGCAAGCTCTCAGGTTTTTGCATGTGCAGATGCACGCTCGAGCGACGAGACCTACGCTCGAGCGAGGAACTGTGTCTCACGCTCGAGCGAGCATTGAACGGAGAATTTCAGCAACTAGTACTTTTTGCATTTTTACAGACCGCTCGAGCGAGGGAGTCTACGCTCGAGCGACCTCTCTGTTTTGGTAAGCTCGCTCGAGCGGAGAAAGCCACGCTCGAGCGAAGACCCCTGTTTTCAGCAAATTTGAAAAGTGTTCTAATGCACATTTTTGCATCCTCATTCTATCCTAGGCATTCTTAGGCCATGTTTCAGGCATCTTAATGAGGATAATGTTATAGAACCACACCAAGTCAAGTTAAGGTGCTAGGTTATTAATCCCAAGTGTGTAACTTAGTGTGTGTTCGTTCTGCAACTGTGTAGGGTTGGCACCCGAGGACGCTGATTAGCCTGCCTATAGCCCAGTAATCTGTGAGTAACAATGTTGTAAAGATATGTTCAATTATAATTATTTTCTGAATGATCGACTGTACTACTTTCTGAAGTGACATTGTTTACTGAATGAATGTTTGTCCTATTTTATGAACTGTATTCGTGGCATCCATAGCAACTTACTGTTACTGTTATTGTTACTGCTACTGCTACTGCTACTGTTACAGAGATCTCTATCAATTCCAATGTTTGGAACTACTACTGTTTACTGTTTGATGGCCATCAACTAACTGTTCGGTCTATTAGGACCTACTGTACTGTCTTGCTATTGGATGTACCACGTATGATTACTATGGTTTCTAAACGACTGTTGTGACATGAACTATTAGTCACTGACTGAATAATTGATCTACAGATGTAATTGACTGTTTTAATTACTGAAGGGACATTCATCCTTAACCCCTTTACGCATTTGTTATTCACTGGGCTTTAGCTCACAGTTTATATATGTATGTAGGTGGCCAAGCACCGGACCGAAGCTAGAAGCGTCAAGCTAAGCTCATGTTTTGTCAAGCCAACTATTGTGCCTCACTTCGAGGTTTCGAGTCCGTTCAAGCTAAGGCTGTTTTGGGGTGTTCCAGATTCACCATTTTGTCTCTATTATGTAATGAAAGTTTAAGACTTTTGACTGTACAGTTATGGTAAAGGGATTGGATCCCTAACCTGTATGTTATGTGTATCCGATATGTTTATATGTTTATGGTTATGAGTGTGGACTAGTTCATAAAAGTCTTTTTCCATCCAAATTTTTACAGCTCATTGGACATCTTTTATTTACTGTTTGGCTTCCGCCAGCCCCTTACTCGGTACTATTGTTATTACTGTTAAGTAGGCCTTTGGTAATCACGGATTACTGGCCGGTTCTGATGCTAAACCCTTAGGGACGGGTTTGGGTCGTGACAGAGTGGTATCAGAGCACGAGTTATACCGCACACACGTGTCCAAATGAGCTATAGGATGTCCTAGAAAAGTAATTAGGGCATTGCATGAGCATGAGAAAGTGTGTGTGGCCATGATATAAATATATGTGCTAATGTGCTTAAGTAAGCAACTTCCTATGTTTATTATTACCATATTACATATAGTGAAATGGAGAATGCAAGAAATGTCGATGAATCTAAATCATCTGAAGCAAGAATGGCAAGGTTGCAAAGAATGGTTGAACTGTTGACCGAGGCCCTAAGGCAACAACAGAACCAATAGCCCCCACCTCCTCCAGTACAGCCAAAACCGAATATCAATGATGATGTAATTGCTTTGACACAGAAGTTTAACAAAATGAAGCCACTAACGTTCCAAGGAGGTCTTGAGCCATTAAAGGCCGAAGCATGGGTTTTAGAAACCGAAAAGTTGTTCGAAGTGTTTCCTTGTTCGGAGGCACGCAAAGTATAACTGGCTACCTTTGCCTTACAAGAAGAGGCTAGACAGTGGTGGATGCTCATTCGTGATACGAACAATGCTATGACTTGGGCTCAGTTTAAATAAGCCTTTTATGAGAAATACTTTCCCCAGTGTGTCCGAGACCGCAAGGTAACTGAATTTGAACAGTTGAAGTAGGGCACCATGTCAGTAGCAGAGTATGAATCTAAGTTCACTGAACTCGCCCGATATGCACCATACATGGTTGATACTGATTATAAAAAACCTAGGAAGTTTGAAGGCGGGCTTAATGTAGAGATACTTGATCGAATCAATGTTTTGAAACTACTCAAATATGTGGATGTCCTTGACCGAGCATTATGGCCGAGGCCAATGTCACTGCATTGCAACAGACTAAGACACCGGTGACTGAATGGCAGGGTAAAAGGCGAGGCTTCAATTTCAAAAAGGGCTGAAATAACTCATTGAATAAAAAGCAAAACACAGGGTCAACAAGCAGCTCTAGTCAGGGAAACAGTTCTATACCACCCTGCTCCGAATGTGGCAAAAGACATAAGGGGGTTTGCTACAAAATTTCTGGGGCATGTTACAGGTGCGGCAAGGTGGGTCACATGGTCAAAGATTGCCCTTCCACGTCTCAAGGCAATAGTAAGGCTGCAGCTAGTGCCGCAGCATCAACTGTTACACCAAAACCCAATCCCAAAGCTATTGGAAAGGAGCCTTTAAGGCAAGGCCGGGTGTTTGCACTCGTATCGGGAGATAAGCAGAACACCGAGACAGTTGTGTCAGGTATACTCTAAATTTGTGCTCAAAATGCCTATATTCTGATTGATTCGGGGTCTACACATTCGTTTGTCTCGTATGTTTTTTCACGAAAATTAAATAGACCACTGGAACCCATGAATTATTTGTTAGCTGTATCTTCACCTGCTAGGGGATCCATGACTTGTGCTTATGTGTATCCTGCATGTGAGATTGTTATTGGGGGTGTACTTTTGTATGTTGATTTACTGCCTTTGAATATTGACCATTTCGATATAATTTTGGGAATAGACTAGTTAACAAAATATCATGCTTCCATAGACTGTGTAACGAAACAAGTTGTTTTTCGCCCACCTGGATTGCCTGAATTTGTGTTTAACGGAGTTGGTGTAGTACCTCCCACATATCTGATTTCATTCATGAAAGTATTCAAATTAATTAAAAAGGGGTGTAAAGGGTATTTGTGTTGCATATTTGACTGTACCTGCTGATACTAAAGCTAATGTGGACAGTATTCCTATAGTCAAAGAATTCCCAGATGTTTTTCCAGATGACTTGCTAGGGGATTTGATTGATAGGGAGATTGAGTTCACTATTGAAGTGTTACTGGGTACACAGCCAGTTTCTAAAGCTCCGTACAGAATGACACCTACTAAATTGAAAGAATTGAAAATTCAACTGCAAGAATTGTTGGATAAGAAGTTCATCAGGCCTAGTACTTCACCGTGGGGCGCACAAATTTTATTTGTGAAAAAAGAAAGATGGCTCATTAAGACTCTGCATTGACTACAGCGAATTGAATAAGGTGACAGTGAAAAACAAGTACCCATTGCCTCGTATTGATAATTTATTTGACCAATTGCAAGGTGCTCAAGTTTTCTCCAAAATTGACCTTAGATCCGGATATCATCAGTTGAAAGTCAAAACAGAGGACATTGAAAAGACCACCTTCCGAACGAGGTACGGGCATTATGAATTTCTTGTTATGCCTTTCGGAGTTACTAATGCGCCTACTGCATTTATGGACCTTATGAACAGAATTTTCAAACTATTCCTCTATGAATTTGTGGTTGTTTTTATAGATGACATTTTGATTTATTCCAAGAGTAAGGAAGAACATGAACGTCATTTGAGAATTGCTTTACAGACCTTAAGAGAATAGAAACTGTATGCAAAACTAACAAAGTGTGAATTTTGGCTTGATAATGTTATGTTTTTGGGGCATGTGATTAGTAAGGATGGCATTTCCGTTGACCTACAGAAGATTGAAGTAATGGTGAATTGGCCTCGACCGACTAATGTTACTGAAGTTCGGAGTTTCTTGGGTTTAGCCGGGTACTACAGGAGGTTTGTGAAAGATTTTTCCAAAATTGCTCTACCGTTGACTCAATTGACTCAAAAAGGGGATATCATTTGACTGGACCGATCAGAGAGAATCAGCTTTCCAAGAATTAAAGACTTGACTTGTGACTGCACCGATTCTTACCCTACCCTCAGGTACGGATGGATTTACTATTTTTAGTGATGCTTCTTATAAGGGTTTGGGATGTATATTAATGCAGAATGGTAAAGTTATTGCATATGCTTCCCGACAACTGAGACCACATGAGAAGAACTACCCAACTCATGATTTAGAACTTGCCGCAGTGGTATTTGCATTGAAAATTTGGCGCCACTACTTATATGGGGCAACATGTGAGGTGTACACAGATCACAAGAGTTTGAAATATTTCTTTACACAAAAAGAGTTAAACATGAGACAGCGGAGATGGTTAGAACTGATAAAGGTCTATGACTTGCAAATTTTGTACCATCCAGGGAAAGCTAACACCGTTGTTGATGCACTTAGTCGGAAATCAATTGGGAATTTGGCCTGTTTACTCACCGAACAGAAAGAACTGCTATGTGATCTTGAGGAATTTGAAGTTGAGATTGTTTTACGAGAACAATGTGGGACATTGGCTGCTATTTCTGCTCAACCGGTAATTATTGAGGAGATTAAAGAGAAACAACACCAAGATGACCTTTTGAAGAAGATCATTGATGAACGGGAATCCAAACCAAGGCCGGACTTTGAATTTGAAAACAATGTATTGAAATTTCAGGGAAGGTTATGTGTACCAAATGATTCCAAACTGAAAAGGCGAATTTTGCAGGAAGGCCACAATTCAAAACTTTCCATCCATCCAAGAAATACAAAAATGTACCAAGACTTGAAACTTAATTTCTGGTGGCCGGGAATGAAGAAAGAAATTGCCGAGTTTGTGTCGAAATGCCTACATTGCCAACAAGTCAAAGCTGAACATCAACGACCTGCAGGTTTACTTCAACCCTTACTGATACCGGAATGGAAATGAGAACATCTCACCATGGATTTCATTGTTGGATTGCCTCGCTCCAGTAAAGGTATGGATTCAATTTGGGTTATTGTTGATCGATTGACTAAATCTGCTCACTTCTTACCTGTTAAAATAATTTATAATGCGGACAAACTGGCTACAATTTATATTGATGAGATTGTCAGATTGAATGGAGTGCCTGTGTCTATTGTTTCTAATAGGGACTCGAAGTTTACATCAAAATTTTGGCAAAGTCTGCAAACGGCATTGGGTACCGAATTGAGGTTGAGTAGTGCATACCATCCTTAGACAGATGGCCAATCAGAAAGAACCATCCAGACTCTGGAAGACTTACTGCGTATGTGTGTTCTTGATTTCCAAGGAAATTGGGAAAGTCATTTACCTTTAGCCGAATTCGTCTATAACAACAGTTTTCATTCGAGTATCAGTATGGCACCTTTCGAGACTTTATATGGCAGAAAATGTCGATCTCCTATTTGCTGGGTAGAAGTTGGAGATGGGCCTTTACTTGGGCCCGAGATTGTACACGAGACCACAGAAAAGGTGAAACTGATTCAACAAAGATTGAAAACCGCACAAAGCCGACAGAAAAGTTATGCGGATGTACGAAGGCGAGACAGGGAATATAAAGTGAGTGATCATGTTTTTGTTAAAGTGACACCAATGAAAGGACAGACTCATTTTGCGGCTAAGGTCAAGCTAGCACCGAGATATGTTGGGCGGTACGAAATCATTGAGAAGATTAATCCGGTGGCATATCAAGTGGCGCTTCCTCCTGAAATGAAGCATATGCATAATGTCTTCCATATTTCAATGTTGAGGGATTATCTTCGAGATCCCTTCCATGTTATTGAACCTACCCGTGTGGTGTTAAGTGATGATTACACTTATGATGAACAGCCTATTCAGATTGTAAACCGACAAATCAAGAAGTTGAGAAATAAGGAAATCCCGTTAGTGAAAGTGGATTGGCAAAACCATGGTGGCGTTTATGCCACTTGGGAAAGGGAAGACGATATGATGAAAAGATATCCTGAATTATTCCTTCTGGATCCAGTGTCTTCCAAAATGAAAGTAATTCGAGTTTGAAGGACCAAACTCTTTTTAAGGGGGGAAGATTGTGACAACCCTCACTTCTGATTAACGTTAAATTGTGATTAAGCATGTTAAGTAATTGATTAAGATGAAGTCCTAAATTGTTGTGTGAGTGTGTTGTCTAGAATGCATTTTTATCTGTTTGAATGATCTGTTCATGTTTTAATTTCGAATTGCAAATTGAAAGCCTTATCGGTGACCGATTCAGAAATTAATTGCTGTTATATGCTAATTAGGATTTATAGAATTTTATGGTAGGTTTAATTAAAATTTGATTTGGAATGATTAAATTAGAATAAACAATGCTAAATTAATTCAATCTAGGTTAATTACATGTTTGCCATTAGTGGGCCTTACAAGACCATTTATTTTAGTCTTGATTCATATATGTTGGCACACCTCTTTTCATCCATCTTCTTGACAAAAACGTGAGAGAGAGAGAGAGAATTGGAAGAGAAATTGAATTCATCTAGAGATTGGCTTGAAAAATTAGAGGAATTGAAGGAGAATTGCACATTTGAGCTACCATACTTGGAATTCAAGACTTAAGGTAGGAAGTTCACTCCCTTAATTATGAATTTAAGTTGTTTCTTGCTTGGTTCATGGAAAAATTGGTGATTAGAGTCAAGAATTAGCATAAAGTGTTAATTTGAGAGTCCATTCATACATGCATGTCCATATTATGGAGTTTTGAAGTTATTTTGCATGAAATTCTTCCATGCATGTCTAGATCATAGTTGTAATCTAAGAATTCATCATGTTTTTGGGATGAATGGCTCATTTGATCACGTGTTAGAAGCTTTGAATTCAAATAAACACATGCATGGCATATTTATATCATGTTCTTGAATTTTGGGTTGAATTTGTGTTCAATTGACATACTTTTGGGCTTTGATTTTATAAAATGATCTCTAAAACATGTTGTATTATGGGTTTCTAAGTGTTTTCCATAAAATGGGCCCAAAAGGATGAGTTTTGGTGTGTTTGATTCTTGGTTTGAGCTTTGGGAGCAAATCTGGAAAACCCAGATTTTGGCTTCTACGCTCGAGTGAAGGATTCCACGCTCGAGCGACCACCTTTGTTCTCAGACTCTCGCTCGAGCGACGGAATGCTGGCTCGAGCGTAGATTGCAAGCTCTTAGGTTTTTGCGTGTGCAGGCGCACGCTTGAGCGACGAGACCTACGCTCGAGCGAGGAACTGTGTCTCACGCTCGAGCGAGCATCGAGCAGAGAATTTCAGCAACCAGTACTTTTTGCATTTTTACGGACCGCTCGAGCGAGGGAGTCTATGCTCGAGCGACCTCTCTGTTTTGGTAAGCTCGCTCGAGCGAAAAAAGCCACGCTCGAGTGAAGACCCCTATTTTCAGCAAATTTGAAAAGTGTTCTAATGTACATTTTTGCATCCTCATTCCATCCTAGGCATTCTTAGGCCATGTTTAAGGCATCTTAATGAGAATAATGTTATAGAACCACACCAAGTAAAGTTAAGGGGCTAGGTTATTAATCCCAAGTGTGTAACTTAGTGTGTGTTCGTTCTGCAACTGTGTAGGGTTGGCACCCGAGGACACTGATTAGCCTGCCTATAGCCCAGTAATCTGTGAGTAACAATGTTGTAAAGATATGTTCAATTATAATTATTTTCTGAATGATCGACTGTACTGCTTTCTGAAATGACATTGTTTACTGAATGAATGTTTGTCCTATTTTATGAACTGTACTCATGGCGTCCATAGCAACTTACTGTTACTGTTACTGCTACTGTTACAGAGATCTCTATCAGTTCCAATGTTTGGAACTACTACTGTTTACTGTTTGATGGCCATCAACTGACTGTTCGGTCTATTAGGACCTACTGTACTGTCTTGCTATTAGATGTACCACGTATGATTGCTATAGTTTCTAAACGACTGTTGTGACATGAATTATTAGTCACTGACTGAATAATTGATCTATAGATGTAATTGACTGTTTTAATTATTGAAGGGACATTCATCCTTAACCCCTTTACGCATTTGTTATTCACTGGGCTTTAGCTCACAGTTTATATATGTATGTAGGTGCCCAGGCACCGGACCGAAGCTAGAAGCGTCAAGTTAAGCTCATATTTTGTCAAGCCAACTATTGTGCCTCACTTCGAGGTTCCGAGTCCGTTCAAGCCAAGGCTGTTTTGGGGTGTTCCAGATTTACCCTTTTGTCTCTGTTATGTAATGAATGTTTAAGACTTTTGACTGTACAGTTATGGTAAAGAGATTGGATCCCTAACCTGTATGTTATGTGTATCCAATATGTTTATATGTTTATGGTTATGAGTGTGGACTAGTTCATAAAAGTCTTTTTCCATCCAGATTTTCGCAGCTTATTGGACATCTTTTATTTACTATTTGGCTTCCGCTAGCCCCTTACTCTATACTATTGTTATTACTGTTAAGCAGGCCTTTGTTAATCACGGATTACTGGCCGGTTACGATGCTAAACCCTTAGGGGCGGGTTTGTGTCGTGACACTAAGTATGAAGATATCCTTCTAGAAGAAGGATCTCTTACATAAGGACAACCGTTGATCAGACCTTGATCCAATGAATAAAAACACTTGTCAAGAAACAAAAGAGTATATGTTGGTCCTAATTAAAATGGAAAGTGTCCAATTAACTCCATCCCATGGTCATAACAAATAGCAAGTTAGCCACTAACACCTTACATAATCCTAGCCGTCTAACAATGTTGGATCAAACGATCAAAGATAAAGGTAAGTTAGCAATTGGCTTAACTAGTATCTGACAAAAGTATAACCATTAGATCAACAGATGACTAGACGAACAAGATTTAAGCCATATTACTATAAAAGGATAAGCAGGTAAAGCACAAAGGACACATCGAGGTATGTAACGCCCCCAAAATAAATTACACTAACCTAGCTCATAACATTACTGGCAATAAATCAACAACACCAAATTTTCTATTCCATATATATTTGATCATTACAAAAGATAACATATGTGATATAAATTCATAAATTCTGGATTCTAAATCTATAGCATATGGCATGGATACATGAATTAAGGTAAAAGTAAAACCAAATAATCATATGCCCTAATGGCTACAACTTTCCAAGTCAATGGTTGGGTACAACAAAATGAGTTTAACTTAATACAAGTAAAGCCAGAGGCTTAAACAAAAATAATTACATTAATAAATAAAAATGAAGCCCTTAGCTCTAAGTCCTCCCAAGCTATGTCCTTGGTGGAGGCATGTCATTAGCACCTGAAAGTTATTTCCACATAGGGTGAGCCAAAGCTCGGTAGAGATATTCTAACACAGTATATGAATCTTAACAAAATCATAAAATGAATGCGCATGCATGCCATTTGTTAACACATTCCTCATTTTCCATCCCAAAACAATGCAATGCCAGCTTATAAATCATTTCATGAAAATAATTATTTTATAACAGAAAACAAGGCAGTGGATACAAAATACCGAGAATCTCTTGATACGTGTCTGCCAGTAGACTATAAAAGCACTAACAAAGCCATTTTATCGGTACTAACTGGAATGATCAGCACCTAACTGCGCAAATTTTAGAACTTTCACCAAGGACACATAGGCCAACATCATAACCACAATCACACCCCCTAACCAGATTCACTAAGGTATTCACCCTTTTTTTTTCTTCTCAAAATCAATACATTTATAATGATTAGTAAGGAATGATGCTCAATGCACAATGTATGAGAAATTAGTTTCAATTTAACCTAATTCTCATGTAATGTCTACAACATTCAAGACTATCCTCCACCGATAGCCCAAAACAGATATTTCTATTCAACATATAATTTCCAATCAAAAGATATAATTTCATCATTTATAATGGGAGTGATATTACATATCCAACTTTACCATCATTATCAATATAAACATTGTTCCAATCTTACAAAACCTAACATCATTTTTCATTTCCTTTCATAAATCCAAATATCCAAAATTTAGGGCAAAACTCCATTTTCTTACCAAATTAATTTTAACAAAGGATATCCACCATTTTAACATGTCTCAACTATAAACACATCCCCATAACCATTTTCAAGAATCCATTTGGAAAACCCCTCTTTATTTGATTTCAAGATCAAACCCTAGGGTTGCGTTTGGTAAAGTTTTAAAATTATGATTTGATAGTAGAATTGTATTTTAAGTTTGTGAGTTTTGGAATTATGATTTGAAAGAGAAAATTTGTCTGGTTATGAGTTTTGAAAAGATTTTTGAATTGAGTTTTGAATTTTTGATGTGACATATGAAATGAGAAAATTTGTTTGGTTATAAGTTTTGAAAAGATTTTTGAATTGAGTTTTGAATTTTTGATGAAACATATGAAATGAGAAAATTTATTTAGTTATGAGTTTTGAAAAGAGTATTTAAAACTTAATTAAAAAAGTTATAACTCATAACCAAACACATAACTCAAAACACTATTGAAATTTCTATTCAAAACTCATAACCAATCTCTTTTTAAAATTCAATTCAAAAAAAATAACATTAAAATTTTTTTAATTGAAAATATTACAAACAAAATAAATTTTTTTTTTGAAAATAAATATTCAATCACTGCTTTAAAATAACTTTTGATTGTATATTTGGTTGGAATTATTGTGTTTAAATATTTTTGACGTAGAATATTTTTATATTTTTAATAATTATTGTCACAAATCATTTGCTATTTATTGGTAAGCATTATTTTCAAATAAATGGCCAAAGAATTTGTCATCAGTACATGGGGAATCCAAAAATGTTACAATGTACACCAAATACACAGTGAAATAGAAACGGTTGAACTGAGCTAAAATTGCATGAGTGTCGTGGCTCCGCCGACTGCTGCTGTCTGTTTTGTTTTTCCATGCCTGTTTGAAGCTTCAATTTTAATAAAAATAATCTTAACAAATTCATGTTCAAATTAGTGTAATTTATGAGTTTTGAATTAATTATCAACTCACAAAATAAATCAAACAAAAGATTAAAAAATTACAATCCGTAGTGTCAATATGCCATTAGAGGATCACTGCTTAAGATCAGGGAGTGGTAGAGAAACATGGTACTGATATATGGCATCTATATGTGTATCAATGTGGTCAACACGGGTATTGAGCACACCAAATTGTTGAGAAATGACATTCATTTGAGTGGCCATCTCTTGTTCCCAATGAATGCGTTTATTGTAGCGTTCTTCCTTTATTGCCAAAAAGTTTGTCCAATAGGCAAGCGGCTGTTGTTGTGGTTGTGGCATTACAACTTCAGGATGATGTTGAGGATCATCCATGGGGACATCCAGAGCAGCCAAGCTCGCAAGCAAAACATTAGCTTCTCTAGCTCGATTTATTGTGTACTCAGTAATGTCGTTGGCAATATTTTTTTGGGGCTCATCTTCAAACATAACTTTGAAGTGTTTGAAGATTTTGGTCAACAAGGCTCCAAATGCTAAAGATTTGTCCTGTGTTGATGAAACAAGAGTCATTTCTCACATAATAATATAGCACAAATCAATAGCTTGACCAACATCAAAACAATAGAGTATGTAAGCATTAAACATAGGGAGAGAATCATAGTGGCCTGCTTTCAGAGTTACATTCTCTACTAAAAAACGATGGAGAATGCAAAGATGTGGTTTCCGGTGTTTGGCAACTAGATTTGAGCCCGTAGTTTTGCTAATACAGATAGTTGAATAAACTTCATTGATATTTCCCACTATTTGAGCAATTTCTTGCTCAGTTTGGAAATATATTTAGTTATTGCTTTGTTCAACATCCAGAATAGAAGCCAAAATTAGAACAGTCAACGAAATGAATTTGCCTTTCACATAAGATTGAATTGTGTAGTCGTCTTCTTCGACATTCGAATGTTTTAGATGTAAATAAAAGAGGACAAGAAGACGGGGATATACCTTTCTAGGAAAATTTATCAAGTTTGCCCATCCCATAGCTTCAAGTTTGTCAATCAACAGGGCATCATACATTGGTGCAAGGTTCACTCTTCGACCAACAATTATTCAACGAGAAGACATACTGCCATAATTAACTTCTTCGAGCTCTGAAAAGAAATCAGTTGACGGATATTGTTGCCCTTGATTTGATGACTATCCAATCTCTCGGGCTCGTGATTTCTTCATGTGAGAAGCCATCACTTTTTCGAAGTAACAAAAATATAGACCAACATGTAATGATTAATTTTTTGATAAAAATGCTTTTTTCTGAAAATAATCCCTACATATTCAACTTTGAAGCAAAAGAATTTGTGAGGCATCAACATAATAATCAGTAATAATTTTTAACAATAACATGACATGTCTTTCATTTATTCACAAAAAAAAAAAAAAAAAAAAAAAAAAGAGAAGAAGAAGAAGAAAAAACCCATCTTCAGCTTTGCATGTAGTGAAAAAAATATAAAAGACCATAAGACAAACTCATATACAAAGTTTAAATATTGAGCAACAGCATGAAATGTAAACCAAGATCGGAATATAGAAAATTTACCTGAGTTAATCAACAAATTTCAGTAACATTGCTTTGCAAATTCACCAAGTGATACAGCATGAAATGGAATTCATCAACCAAGTCACGCACCTTTTAAATTAAAAAATAGGAGAGAGTTTGGTGAACTCAAAAAATACTCGAAGGGGTTGGTCCACATTTTCAAATAGGTTAAATGGTGGTGTAAAGGAGGTAGGTGGGTTGAGAACCGCTAGTTCACGTTTCTAAGGGGTTGGCGTCATTGATAGCATATGGGTGGGTGATACTGCACAACTCTTTGATATAATTATACTTGAAAAAAGTATTTAATAAATTCTCATAATTATTTGTTTTGTAAAAAAAAAAATATTCTCAAATTTTTTTTTTAATTTGTAAAAACAAATTTCAAAAAATATTCTTGTATTTTGTGTTCAAAAATTATTTTCAGATTTATGATTCACGTGTTAAGTTATAACTTTTGAGTAAGTTGTATGAGTTTCAAAAATAATTTTGCATTATATTTTGACTCATTTTGCATTCATTTTTTTAATATTTAATTTTCTTTATCTTATTTGTGAACAAAATTTTTTTTGTTGCACATATTAATGTATTTATTTTAACATGCACTATAGTTCATATATTTATGTGTTGTATTATGTTTAAAATTTTTAGATGTCCACTGATACCCAAAACTCAGTTCACAAATCTTTTACAAAAGTATACTTAACTGAAAATTGAAAAATATTCTAAGGGGCATGTGATGTAGAATGGGGTTGGTGGTGTAAAGGAGGTAGGTGCGTATTATTGCTCAATGTTTCAGCAAGGTGATGATAGGTAGGTAGGTGGGTTGAATTTGTAAAAAAAATTCTATGTATTTAATATTTAATAAATATTTTTCTATATCATATATTTTGAATTAAATGTTGATGAAATTCTATGTATTTAATTTTTTTGTTGAATTGTTTTTGAATCAGTAAACATCAAGTTCTATGTAAAATTAGACAAATAATTTTGCATTATATTTGAAATTTTTTTGCATTCATTTTTTTAATATTTAATTCTACTTATCTTATTTGTGAACAACAAAAATTTTATTTCACATGTTTATGTATTTATTGTAATAGGTAGCACTGTCACTTATAAAATTTGTTTACATATTTTATATGCTAACATTTGTTACACTTAATAACTTCTTGTTAATATTACTAAAAAAGTTTAACAAAATTTGTGTACAATCTGTCTGATATGGCAAATGGCTTGAGTCTCTGTTCAAGAACTGACTTTGTTCAATTTTTGCATTAGGAACACTTCAAAAATGAAGAACTATATTTGAAAAAAAAAATTTGGTTGGCTACACAAATTACAATTGCATTTCACACATTACAAATAAAAGAAATAAGAATTGTACATACAATACTAATAAAAAAATATTCTTCTCATGATTTCTTGACATTAGAAATTTACCCATGACCAACATGATTTTTCCTACATAGCATTAACAATTGCGTCCCTCAAGTTTGATTGGTACATCGATCTATGTTGTGACAGGTCCACATACTCTACTTGGCCTCCACTAAACCCCTTTGCTGTCGCTTCAACTATCATTTCATTATCAACTTCCATGAAGAATGAGTCCATAGCTGCATGCAAACGGATCCAATTGTGCACTACACAATATGCAATCGCAAGGGGTCCTTGTTGTGTTAACTTGTAATTAGGCATGGACCGCAATATTGGAAAGCATTTCTTCAGTACCCAAAATGTTCTTTCTATAACATTCTGTAATAACGAATGTCGGTGGTTAAACAATTCCTTGGGTCCAGAATAATGACTTCCATGGAACTCTTGTAGGTGATAGAGTTGTGAACGAAAGAAGGCAAGAAATAAGGCAAGAAATCCTGGCATGTTCGTGAACCCGGTATCCACTAAATAATACTTGCCTACATGTAAATAATATTTGTAACGCTCAGTCAAATACATGTACACAAATATCGTATTTCAAAAAGTACAGTATGTTATTTTGTAACACTGATCATGGAGTGGGTGTGGGAAATGTACATCATCTCTTGTAATTGAGTCAACTAAAATTGCGTTGTCATAGGCGCTTCCTTTCCATCCAAAATTGATAAATGTGAATAACATGTTAAAGTCGCAAGCTGCGAGTACATTTTGCGATACCGTGGCTTTGTAACCACGGAATGTGTTCTGTCTTAAGGTAGAGACCTACGCGTCCACCAATGTGCCATCGATAGCACCAACTAGGGCTGCAAATGAACTGAGCTATTCATGAACAAGTTCGGCTCAACTCATTAAGGGCTCGGCTCGGCTCGTTTATTAAACGAGCCGAGCTCGAGCTCGCATAAGCTCGGCTCATTTATCTTTATTTAAATTATATAATAAATATATTGTTTATATATTAAATAATATATAAATATATATACATTATTTATATATTAAAAATATATAAATATATATATAAAAACAATAATATAAATATATTTTTTACATATTAAATAATATAAATAATATTAAAAAAAAATTTTCGAGCCGAGTGGAGCCGAGCTCGAGCCTAGTTCCTTATCGAGCCAAGCTTGAGCTTGATAACTAAATGAGCCGAGCTCGAGCTCAGCAAAGCTTGACTCGGCTCGGTTCATTTGCAGCCCTAGCACCAACACAATCTTATATCATATTAGCAGTTTTACGTCAAACGCGTCACAAACATAGATTTCACTTTGAAAAAAAAATAAAATAAAATGTCTTTGTTGCCGTTATTGCAAATTTGCAGGTCGAACATATAGTCATACCTTCAACCAAGGGAAAAACCTCCTATCACTTAAAATTTTTGCCGGTATTTCCAATTGGTTCTGTGGTTTGATAACCGTTGCTGCAAGCTTGCATTTATAATGATTTTAACGTGCCGACAAATAGTTTTAGTGAAGTGCTGAAATCTATCGGCCAGTAGCCTATGCCGGTCATTTTGTGCGCATGTATATAAGAAAATGCCAAGCGATTTTTCGACACCGATATGCATCTTTTCAATATTCACAAGGCCATTTTGAAGTAAGGCGTCTTTCAATGAAATAAAAATTGGGGCATCCATTCGCATGATGTCCATCATTATTTTAGGATGGCCATTTAATAAACTAAAGATGTAATCATCACCTTTGAATGGACAAGTTCGCTGCGGTCGTCTTGTGGTTGACGCATTCATATGTTCATTGATAGAAGCAATCATCAAGACATCCATAAAATCTTCCATAACCTCATCATCCTCTGATAAGCTTACCATTGCATTGTTTTCTGTATTAGATGACATAGTGTTTTGGCTACATAACAATAAAAGCACAATTATTCTGACTAATTACAAAGAGGATAACTGTTGTCGTTATTGATGAACATGAAATTAGCCTCTGTAATTAATTGGTTGGCCTTAGTCATTTATTGAAGTAAATTGAAATATGCAGTCAATGTATACAGATTAATATTTGTTCATCTTGTTTGACATACTAAGAAGGGGGAAAAAAAACATAGAAGACATGAATGAAAGAAAAAAAAAAAAAGAATAACTCAAAAAAAACATTTTTCACAACCATTGCAAAAACCGTAAACTCCATCAAAGACATAGCTTCACAGTTGACTACAAAGCTAGGATCATTGATAGGTGCATATGCATAGGAGTGCGCATAAAAAACCTCCGCCAATCCTTATCTTTGAATAGTGTCAATGCCTTAACATACTGCACCGGTGGTCTGTCTCCCAGCTGAAGCAGGGCATCTTGACATGCGTCAAGGAAATAGTTATCACCACATGCGCTTACAGCCTTCGTGTCTATTGATTGTGCACAAGACTGTTCCGTCTTTGTCAAAACATAGGCAGTGAAAGTCGCGCAAACATCGTCAAAGCCACTTGATCGTGACTTTTTGGAACGACCACTATCACTCTAGCTATGGCCCCTCTTCTGACTTTTGCCCTTACCTGTTTCCATGTACTCATCTCTACACAAATCAACAGGAATGGCATCAGTCGTATTACTACCTTTAGCTCCAGACAACCAAAATTTGTTAAGCTTATCATCCTCTTCATCGGAGTCAGGGGCCCCTATGTAGATGCACGAGCCAAGGCCCCTGTGGCACAGGAGTGTTCTACAATTTCGGCCATTTTGTGAAAATACTCAAATCCTTTAGTCCTGAATTTCTTTACATTTTTTGATGCCTACCTCCAATTGCAAAATATGAATATCAGCGTATGGTACGTGTGACAAAATTTTACAAATAAATCTACAAAAAAAGGAACAGGTTAATATAATACCGTATCCCAAAAGTCATCAAGTGCAATAACCGTTCCTACAATTGGATCCCATCCAAGACTAGTGTGTGCCTGAAGCTGCTTGAAAGTTAAGTAATCAGCTTTAAGTCACTGATATTTTTGTCTCATCTGTTTTGGTATGTATCGGAACCCATACGCATTTTGCAGCATTTTGCAACTCCGTTGCAAAATAGGTCCAATGCTTAGACGTCCAGACAGTACTACGGTCTCTTTATTGGTTTTTTTGCACCTCTTCTCTCAACATGTTAATTAGCCTTAATTCAATTTTGGAGCTCCATATTTTTGTGTCTTGATTATCAAATGAATTTTTCGTATCCATTTAACACAAATTTATTTGTAAACTAAGCTTATGTGGAAATTGAAAAATAAGAACACCTTCTATAACTTGTGCATAAGTCCTAAGAAACTTTTTTCCATCGAACCTCATCCACCAGTAAAAAGGCAAGAAATCATATGAATCAATTATGTGTAAGTTCAAATATGATAAATGAAGATTAATCACAACAAAACTGAAATAGTGCCGCGAAATCAAAATTAAACATTCTTATAAGAAAGTAGAAGAAGAGCAGAAAAAAAAACAACAAGCAGAACAAGAAATAGAAAATAGAAGCAGCTGAACCACCCAATTGGCGGTCGACTAGCCAGAAGTTTGGGTGGACGACTGGCCAGATATCCTGGTGGACGACCAGCTCAGCCACTTTTGCCCAGATGAGAGATAATCCATTACACTTCTTAGCTATTCCATAACAGATCGACTGAAGGACGTACATATTAGAGGAGCAGGAGTTGAATAATTGTCACCAGTGACGAAGTGGGTACAGTGGCTGGATCTGCGTTGCTTTGGATGCCCTCTGATTCGAGAAAAGGCTTCACAAATTTGACCTACGACAAATAAATTTCGGAATTAAGCACAGAATCAATCAGTTGAATACATAACCCATATATATGTTTGGACATAAATTTATGAACACTGTACCTCTTTGTTGTCATTGTTTCGTTGCCCAGATGGTGAATCGACCACAACGTAAAAACTAACAGTCACTTGATTTGTGGGAGCTCGTCGATGCCAATTTATGGGTGGGAAGGAATCGGTTTGCAAGCATGGTTTGGATTTGAAGGTTAGAGAATTGTTCAAAGAGAGGAGGAAGTGATTGAAGAGCTACAGGTCACCCATGAAACATCTTCAGCTTTGATCTTCTTTAGCATATGAACCTTTTCAGAATAGAGAAGGCGAACTAGAGGAAATGTACGAAAAGGTGAGAGCTTTGGCTTGGAAACAGTTTTGCCAAATGTGAAACAGAAGTGTGTTTTGAAATATGTGGTGGAATCAATTTTTGAGCACGCCATCCAAACAGGCGATTCAGGTGAAGGGGTGGAATTATGATTACAAAGCTGCAACAAATACAACCTAGTTTTTTTCCAAAAATTTCCAAATCACTAGCCTATTTCAAAGAGCAAATAATATTGCTAAAAATCATAAAAAGGGTCAAAGAAATCCCTACCTCAAAGTAAAGGACAAAAAAGAACAAGAGGTAGAACTTGGCGGTGTTGAAAACAATAACTCCACCAATTAAAATGAAGCCCTTGGCGTGCTCAGCATTTTTCTCCAAAAGACTAGGGTGAGAAAACCAATGAATTGAGAGTATATGGAGCTAAAAGTAAGAGCTAGAAAAAGAGTGTAAAGGTTTTTAGGGTTTTAAAATGTTTAGAGAGAGAAAGAGATGAAAAAGTGACTCAAAATGGCCTTCTCTCGGGTTGATATATGCACAGACCGCTCAAACGCAAGAATGGTCACTCGAGCGAAAAGCAAAAAAATATGACACCGCTCGAGCGACCAAAACTACTGCTCAAGCAAACAATGACCCTCTTTCCAGAAGTTTAGATCTGCAAAAGACCGCTCGAGCGAAGATTTCTAACTTCCAGCAGTTTTACAGACTGCAAAATACCGCTTGAGTGCAAGAATTGTTACTCGAATGAACAAGCAAAATTTTGGACAACAACTCATTGAAAAACTAACTTCCCAACCTGTTCCAAACGCAACCAAAACTCCCAATAGCCAAACTCAACAAGTAACTAGATGGAAATAATATGAACAACAATTAGGTACATGGGTTCTCGGATTCAAAAGTAAGAAATGGGTCAAGTCTAAAACCGAAATCGTTATAAGGTAACTCAATAAACCTATGTAATACAGTCAATAGATATTTCTCATATTTGAATAATCACAATTTAATATTTGAATTGGATTGGGCTATTCGTTTAATGGCTATCCAAATTAGTGCAATTCTAAATTTGTCATCGAACCCTTACATTATAAGCTAAAATAAATAAAACCATTCTAAACGCGAGATGGACTAATACAATTCACTAAAAAAAAAAAAATCAATTAAAATTGTGTGTCGGATTGGTCGTTGGACAAATCATTAGGCGCAAAAATATAAAATCTCAACTATTGACAAATTTGAGTTGGATTGGGCAAGCTATTGGCTTGGACCAAGCTAATACATGATATTTGTAAATTATTCATTAGTGACTCTATTTACATCACGAAACACTCATTAGTCTATAAATTTTGTAATACAATACAATTTATAAATAAAACTATAAGGAAAATTTTAACCCTAAAATTTTAAAAGGGTTTATTATACTTTATACTTTTAAACTGTCGTTAAATTATCTATTTAATCTCTGAACTATAAATTGTGTCTAATAGGTCCTTAAACTATATAAATCAAAGTATATTTAGTCCCTAACCTATCGATTGAATCTATTAAGTTCCTAAAATATTTAATTCAAACTTATTTAGTCCCTAAAAGGATTATAAAAAAAAAAAAGAAGGTATAAGCCCCTAAATATTATAAATTAATAAAAGACCCTATCTAGTCAAAATTTTATTTCAAAAAAATCTTAAATTTTGATTCTGTCTTTGAAAAATGGGCTTCAATCCATATATTGAATTTCCTTTTTAAGGATAATGATAATTATCTATAATATTTTCTTACTTATCTTCCAAAATGGATATGTGCTTGCCTTTATCTAATATTATATGTCAGATTTCATTTATAATTTCTAATTAATTATTTTTTTAAAGTTTTTCGCTAAGGCAATGCTGAAAAATCATACTCTAATATTAATTTAAACACACAATGAAATAAAATATCTTTTAAAGATAATAAAAATTTAAAAGATTTTCCTGTAATAAAATCTTAATTAAGAAGGGTCTTTTACTAATTTGTAATATGTATGGGCATATATTTTATTTTTATAATCCTTTTAGGAACTAAATAAGTTTGAATTAAATATTTTAGGGATTTAGTAGATTCAATCGATAGTTTAGAAACTAAATAGACTTTGATTTATATACTTTAAGGACTAAATAGATTCAATCGATAGTTCAGGAATCAAATAGATAATTTGACGATAATTTAGAGATAGAAAGTGTAGTAAATCCATTTTAAAAAGCATAAGTTTATTCTATGCATACTCTCCCACTTACTTCTTCGCCCTCACCTTTGATCACTCCTTATTTTAATTGTAACGGCCCCAAAATAATATAACAAAGATAACTCATATGCGGAATAAATATGAGAAATAGCATACTTTCATACATCAGAATTTACTGTTTAACAAACAATTAAATGCCATTGTAATAACCCTCATCACTACTTACCGATAAACTACTGATTACTGCTAAACTGAGACTGATTATGATTGTTAACTGAAGTAATCGAAATACTGGACTGACTAACTGAAATCTGGAACTGAATCGATTGAATATGTTAGTTAAATTGCATTTCTATCTGTTGCCTGTTTGATTATCTGTTTGTGTATTTATGTTTAAGCTGCAAATTGAAGGCCTTATCGGCGGCCGAATCTGAAATTGATTGATGTTTTAGGACATCATAATTTATGTGATTTTATGACATATTTATCTGAAAACTGATTTGGTATGATTAAATTAGAGTAAACTAAGCCAAATTAATAGAGTTGGACTTATTTACCATTAGACCATTGAGTGGACCACTACCTAATATCTTTTGAAGCCTTATTACATTAGAAACAACACAATTCATCAGCCATTCTTCTTATTATTGCCGACCATAGAGAGAGAGAGAGACTAGAAGAGTTGATTTCATCTCACTTTTGCTTGATATTGCTTGGTGATCTTAAAGAATTGAAGGACGATTGCCTAATTAAGCTTCTAGTCTCGTGATTGAAGACTTAGGTAAGGAGACTCAACCTCTCATTGTTGTGTTTAAGTTGATTCTTGCATGGTTCATGTCTAATTGAAGAGCCAAGTCATGATTTAGTTCTAACATGTTGAATTATAACTTAATTCATGCATGCATGTTTGAATTGTTGAGTTGTGAGTTGATTTCATGGTAAACGTTACATGCATGCTCATATTTATGTTTAAGTCCATGATTTCATCTTGTTTTGGAAGGAATTGGCTCATTAGAGCATGTTTTGAAGCTTGAAAGTTGTTTAAAATGCATGCATGTCATGTTTGAAGATTGTTCATGAAATTTGGTTTGAAAATGAGTTTAATTAATCTACCCTTGGGCTTTGATTTTACAAATTGAGTTTTGGAACATGTTATTCTATGTGTTTATGAATGTTTTCCAGAAATTTAGCCCAAGAGGATTGGTTTTGATGCATTAAAAGTTGAATTTGAGCTTGAGATTCGAATCTGGGAATTCCAGATTTTGAACTCACGCTCGAGCGGGGTTACTGGCGCTCGAGCGTGAAATCCGTGCTCCTAGTACTTTGCACTGTTTTGATGTCCGCTCGAGCGGGGTAATTTACGCTCGAGCGAGACCTTGTGTCTTACGCTCAAGCGGCTATCGAGCGCCCAATCGAGCGTGATTTTCATCCATCCAGTACTTTTGACTGTTTTGCAGACTGCTCGAGCGTGGGAAATGACGCTCGAGCGGGAACCTTTGTTTGCATGTCCGCTCGAGCGCCCAATCGGGACCCCTGTTTTCCGAAAATTCTGAAAATGTTTTCTAGGTGCATCTTTGCATCCTCATCCCATCCTAGGCATTCTTAGGCCTAGTTTAAGACATCTTAATGAGGATATAGATGTAGAACACACCGAGGCAAATTAGGGATTAAGTTATTATCTTTCCCAACTGTATAGCTTAGTATGTGTTCAATCTGTAACTGTGTAGGGTTGGCTTCCGAAGACGCGCTCTAGCTTACTGTAGCCCAGAACTCTGTGAGTAACAATTGTGTAAAGATATGTTCAAAAATGATTATCTTCTGAACAATTGAACTGTACTGTTTCTGAACTGATACTGTTAACTGAATGAATGTATGTCCTATATTCTGAACTGTATTGTGGCATCCTTAGCAACTACTGTTACTGACTGTTACTGTTACAGAGATCTCTGTCGGTTCCCTTGTTGGAACCACTACTGTTTACTGATTGATGGCCATCATTTACTATTCGGTCTTTTAAGACCTACTGTTTACTGTACTGCTATACTAATGGATGTACCACATATCACTAAATGACTGAATGACTGATATACTGAACTAACTGACTGTTTTCAATACTGAAAGGACATTCATTCTCAACCTCTTTACGCACTATGTTATTCACTGGGCTTTAGCTCACTGCTCATATATATATGTAGGTGTATAGGCACCAGACCGGAGCTAGGAGCGTGGGGAAGATTCCCCTTTTTGTCAAGCCAACTATTGTGCCTCACCGCGAGGTTCTGAACCTGCCAAGCTATGGCTTAGGGGTGTTTTTATTTTCCCCTGTCTGTCTCTGTGTCTGTTTTGTATAACTGTATAGACTAATAATACTGTACTGAACTGTTAAAAGGGATTTGGTCCCTGTTCTGAAGGCTTGTAAATATTATACATACTGTACTGCACTGTGTATATAAATGTATGTGTACGAAAAGTCTTTTTGCATACAGACTGTCACAGCTCATTGGACATTGTTTATTTACTGTATTGGCTTCTCTGTTTTACTGTATTACTATTCAGCAGGCCTTCGGTAATCTCGGATTACTGGCCGGTTACGGTGCTAAACCCATAGGGGCGGGTTTGGGTCGTGACAGCCATGTAGGCTTACATCTTTCCAAGTCATTGCTTGGTTACATAAATTGAGTCTCGCTCTTTACATCTTAAGCCTTTGGCTTTACAAATAAAAAACATACACACATAAAGCACAAATAAGAAGCTCTTGCTTCCCGAGAGTCCATCCATGCTATTGCCTTGGAGGTAACATCTCACCTGTACCTGAAAATGATATTCCCGTATAGGGTGAGCCAACAACCCAGTAGAAATAATCTAACACAATTTATGAAGTTTAGTAAATGTATAAATACCACGTATATAAACAATACCGATATGGAAGCATCCACAAGGCCTGCATATTTATATGCCACTAAGACCAATCTTATTCTGTTTCCTTCAATTCATTTCCAGTTCATATATACTACTCAATTCATAAGTTAAATTCGTTATCTTTCAACAAACAAAATGAGACTACAACTCAATGGTTTTCCAATTATGCAAAACATACGTAAACACTTCAAACTTTCCATTTTACGGATATTTCGTCCGCAGGAATCGGCACCCATTTATGTTTTCTCAAATACACCATTTTACGGATATTTCGTCCGCGGGAATCGGCACCCATATATGTTTTCTCAAATATACCATTTTACGGATATTTCGTCCGCGGGAATCGGCACCCATATATGTTTTCTCAAATATATCATTTTACGGGTATTTCGTCCGCGGGAATCGGCACCCATATATATATATGATTTCGGGTCTTTCACCTAGGACACTCCGGCCAACTTGCTTTCAGCAGAGTCTATCACTTTTCTCCTCCCAAATAAACATACATATACAATGTATTTATAAACAAAGTCATATGCAATGACAACCAACATTTAATTAAGCATTAAATCGCCTAATCCACATGCAATTTCTACAACAATTATAGCTATCCTCCACCGATAGCCCAATACATTTATCTCTAAACAGATATTCAATCTCATGAGAAATAGTTTATTCAAAACTTCCAAAAGTGTAAGATAATACATATCTAATTTCACCATCTATACCCATAACCTTTCAATTTAATATATTCAATGTTAATCCCAATTATTTATACAAAATAACCATTTTATCAAATTAAGGCAAAAATCTCCATTTTTTCCAATATTGACCCAAACACCCAAAATCAACTATTTTGGCACAACATAATCATACATTCAAGCTTCATACTTATTTACCTTATATTCATCAAAACCCCTATTTTCATTTCACACCCAAATCTTAGATTTATCTAAACCACAACCAAATCTCATCATCTATATACAATAGCAAATAACTAAGCTAAAAATCATATTAGAGTGTAGAAAATCCCTACCTCAAGAAAAGAAGACGAGCAAAGCAAGGTTGAGCTCCAAAAATGACGAAACCCACTTTTACTTGGATCAATACGAAACTCTTGAAGCCCTCTACCTTATTCTCAAAGATACTAGGGTCAAGAACTCAATGGATTTAGATGAAATCTTAGAGAGAATGTGAGTTTCTAGAGAGAGAAGCTCAAGATCTGGAAATTTTGAGACTTTTAGAGAGAGAGAAAGCAGAAAAAATGATCTGAAATGTCACTTTCACGATCTGATAAAGCGTGGTCCGCTCAAGCGGAAGGTTTGACGCTCGAGCGTCAGACACATAAATTTAACCCGCTCGAGCGCGACAAGGCCGCTCGAGTGCCAAGACACAACTGCAAGGCACTACCCGCTCGAGCGCAAAGAGACCCGCTCGAGCGCCCGAATGCCCGCACGAGCGTAGAGCAAACTTTCAGAATACCGCTCGAGCACAAGAATGCCCGCTCGAGCGGAAGAGTCAAATTCTAGGCAACAAAGGCTTGGAAAGACAAGCAACCAACCTGTTCCAAACATACAACTATAACCCAATAACCAACAATAAGGGGAAGACAAGGGAAATAAGATATGAACCATTATCCAAACCATACAAACCCGAGTCCGGAACACCACAAGAGACGGGTCAAAACCAGGGTCGCTATATTAATTTTCTTCCAATTATAGTTTTAAAAATCTCTCATATTTTCTGTCATTTGCATGTATAGAATGATGGGAGAGGAGGAAGCCATAATGGGGAGGGTTGCAAAAATAAGGGATTGTAGGTGGTTCTCACCAATGTAGGAGGTTACAAGGGGTTGTCATAGGGATGTGGAATAAGAGTAATGGCCAAAAATGGAAAAGTGGTGGTTGTAGTGTAGAGTGTAATGAGGGTTGTAAGTGGTTCTCATCAAGGTTAGGGACTGCAAAGAGGTTGTCATAGGGATGTGAAAGAGCTAAGAGTGGTAGTGAAAAATGGAGAGGTAGTGGTTGTGATGGTATCACGAAGTGAAGGTGATGATAGGCTAAGAGTGTGGTGTGGTCAAAAGTCGAGAGGTGGTGGTTGTGGTAGTACGACGAAGTAAAGGTGAGGAACGACAAATACTAGTGGTCAAAAGTGATTGTTGTGACGGTTACAACGAAGTGAAGGTGATCTGAAAGGTTTCTAGCATGTTGAAAATTTGGTGTCATGATAGGTTTAGAATTATGGACAATATAAAAAGAATTTTAAATTTTTAAAAGGACTGTACTTAGAAATTAAATAGAATAAATAATTTATTAGTATCATTATTGTGTAAATAGAAGGTTACTTCTTTTTTATTTTTATTTATTATTTTTTAATTTATAGATAGTGTTGATTTCATATACCCTAAGGCTCGTTTGTTTGAAAAGTTAGAGGGGGGATTGGGATTGGTAGTGAGGTGGGACTCACTACCATTGTGTTTATTTTGAGTGATAGGGAGGAAATTGATAGTGAGCTCTGAATTCGGATGGGCCTCCAAGACTTGGTATTAGAAAAATAGTTTGCCGGACTAGAAATTTTATATTTTTATTTATTTTTTATTTTATTTTTTACATGTTAGACATTTTTTTTGAACATTAATGTATAATTTTTTGTATTTTTTGTTAAGTAAAAATCATTATTTTATTTGTTTTATTTTTTTAAAAATTTATTTATTTATTTTTATTTTTTATTTTTTTTACATGTTAGGCATTTTTTAAAAACATTAATATTTAATATTTTTATTTATTTTATTATTTTACATTTATTTGATCTAAATATAATTTAACAACTTCTACACCAACAACTAACATAAAAAAAAAATATATAAAAATAAATAAATAATTCATAATTTTACTTAATTCAACCTCACAATCAATACCCTCCATTCGAAAAAAAAACGAGGGCCATTTCCCTAAATAAGTCAAATTATCAATTCAATTCCCGAAATAGGTTAAAACGTGATTCACAACCACGCTTTTAACGTTTGTCCCGTGAAAATGGCGAAATCGTAAAAACGTAGTTACAAATCACGCTTTTAATTAAGAAAGCGTTGTTCCTAATCACGTTTTTAAATAAAATTTTTTTTTTCAAAAAACGTGGTTTCTAACCACGCTTTTAAAGAATTCTTTTTTTCAAAAAACGTGATTTCTAACTACGCTTTTAAACAAAACTGTATTGTAAAAAAAGCGTAGTTATAAACCACGCTTTCAACACTCACAACCCACGCACTCACTCACAGCCACACCACACACTCTCTCTCCCTCTCTCTGACACATCACTCACACACCACTCACATCAAAATAAATATAAATAAATTTTAAGAATTAAATAAATATAAATAAATAAATAATGTTTAAAAATAAATAAATTTTAAGAATTAAACCTTAAATCTTAAAATATAAAAAAAAAATTTATCCCTAAATAGTAAAGTAACGTTTGATAACGTTTACATTTTTAGTTTATGTTTACAAAAATTTTATAAACTGATTTTTGTTTATTTTTAGAAAAACATAGATTACAAATGCGTTTAGTTTGAACAAAATATTTTAAAAAATTTAAAAACATAAACTAAAAAATATGTTTGTTCAAACTTAAAATATTTATATTTATATTTATTATTTATGACAATAATATCACACATATTATAATTGAAAAAAAATTAATTAAAAAAAATAATTGAAAAAAATTTAATTGGAAAAAAAATACTATTTGAAAAAAAAATATATTTCAAATAATTTTTTTTTTTCAAGCTTAAAATATTTATATTTATATTTATTATTTATGACAATGGGATCGCACATATTATAATTGAAAAAAAATTAATTAAAAAAAATAATTGAAAAAATTTTAATTAGAAAAAAATAATATTTGAAAAAAAATATATTTCAAATAATTTTTTTTTAATTCATTTTTTTTCAATTATTTGAAATATATTTTTTTCCAATTAAATTATTTGAAAAAAAAATTATTATTTGAAAATTAGGCCAAATTTTAATTGAAAAAAAAAATAATTGAAAAAATATATATTTGAAAAAAAATTAATTAAAAAAATAATTGAAAAAAGATTTATTTAAAAAAAAAATTATTTGAACAAAAAATAATATTTGAATTTTTTTTTTAATTTTAAGATTTAGAGTTTAATTCTTAAAATTTATTTATTTTTAAACATTATTTATTTATTTATATTTATTTGATTCTTAAAATTTATTTATATTTATTTTTATGTGAGTTGTGTGTGAGTGATGTGTCAGAGAGAGGGAGAGAGAGTGTGTGGTGTGGCTGTGAGTGAGTGCGTGGGTTGTGAGTATAACCACGCTTTCTTTGCAATACAATTTTGTTTAAAAGCGTGGTTAGAAATTACGTTTTTTGAAAAAAAAATTTATTTAAAAATATGGTTAGAAATCACGTTTTTTAAAAAAAAAAAAATTATTTAAAAGCGTGATTAAAAACAATGCTTTCTTAATTAAAAGCGTGGTTTATAACAACGCTTTTATGATTTCGCCATTTTCACGGGAGAAACGTTGAAAATGTAGTTGTGACCCACGTTTTAACCTATTTTGAAAATTCTTTCAAAATTAAACTTAGTTTGAAAATTAAATTGAGAATTTGACTTATTTAAATTAGTTTGAAAATTGAATTGATAATTTGACTTATTTAGGAACTGGCCCAACAAACGGGCCTAAGATCATAAATCCAACTCGAACCCAATGTGAAAATGGAGCAAGTTACTGGTGATTTTGGCGTGCCTAGTCTGGCAGAGTTTTCCATTGACGTTGCAGTTTGAGACTGACTGTGTTGTCTATCACCATCATCGTCTTCATCGTTGTAGCTATGGATATCCTTTCACTTCATCATCATCGTCTAGCTATAGTCATGGCTTCGTTTCTAATCCTCTCATCATCGCCGTTGATTGTTCAGGCCGCCATTGATTCTGCTGAATCCAACGGCAGCAGCAGCAGCGGAGTATTCGAGTGGGAGATTCTGACCAAACGCAACTTCTCCTCTCAGATCCGTCTTCACCCCCACCTCCTCCTCATGGTCACCGTTCCCTGTATGTAAATCTCTCTCTCTCTCTCTATATATATATATGAGTGTATAATGAATTCTTCTAGGACTTTGTCTATATAACAAATTTTTCATTGTGAGGCCATTTCCAGCCCCTACTCAAAAATTCACTCAAATTTGAGTAAAAACCTTATTTGATATGAACTAACTACTCAAATGGACAAACTTATATTTAGTTAAAAAATTTGAGTAATAAGCTTTGTCTATATAAGCTTTCACTTTGTTTGGATTGAGGGAAAGGGAAGTGAAGTGAAGGGAAGGGAATAGTTAGTTGTGAGGGGTAGGAAAGGAAAGAGAAGGAAAGGGATGGAAAATATCATCCCTCTTGTTACTTAATTTAGATAATTTAATATATTATTATGAGAATCACTTCCTTTCCGTTTCCTCCCAATTTCGGAGGGGAAGTGGAATGCTTAAAATGTTTGTACTCTCTCCCCCTCGTAACCGCAACATGCACTTTGCTTCCCGTCCTTTAAAGAATCCAAACATGATTTTAACTAATTTTATACTTCCAAATCTTGCACATCCCCTCTTAAACCATCAAAATTTGCTTGAAAAGTTTGAGCCTCCCTTGAATTGGGTAAAAAATTGAGTAAAACTCAATTTGGTACAAGTTTGGGTCAAGGAGTTGAGGGTGTTTTGAGTGAGTTTTACCCAAATCTAAATTTGATATAGGTTTGAGAACATGATTGGAGATGCCTTAATTGGATGGAAAAAGGTTTAGAAGAAGATTGTAAAGCACTATTTTTTAATTATCGAGCAATGGGTCTACTACATGGTTATCATAATGAGTAAAATTTATTGAGGTGCTTATGGTTATTAATTTATTTATTTGTAATTTTGGGAATCTGTGCATAGTTGGTACAGTTTTTGGTGCTGAAGAGTTAAAAATAATTTAAATAAGCTAAAAAAAAATTTGATTTTCGAGAAGCTTGATGGGTGTTTTTAGCTTTTGTTTTATGATTATCAATTTTAAGCTTACAAAAAGTTGTACCAAAACATGATCAATGTCTCCTGCTCAGCGGCAGCTCAATCCAATTTTTCCCAGGTCACATGCTTAAAAACTTGTCTTCCAATGCAACAGGTTCCATACTCAGAAAAGTTAGGAGGGTCTGGCAGGTAGATAGACCGCCAAATGTCAAGTTAAAAAGTGGCGGGAGAATCTGTTTACATATGCAACTTATAGTTACTTTCTGGGTGATAAACTGATTTTTGCAGGGTACCTGAAACTGAACTTTTGACAAATTTGCATAAATCTGGGGATGGTGGAAAACGGACTATGATAGGAACCAAAACAACAATGGATGGGCTTATGAAACCATTTTTGGTTGTGACGTGTTTGGAATTTGCTCGTTCCTAGTTCTCTAAAGATTGCTACAAGATTTCTTATTCATGGTGGAATTTGGAATTCCAAGTCTTCATTGCATGTAGAGATAAAACTTTGGTGTGGGTTTTGATATTGTAAATCATTTGTTGTGGGATTTTCACCATATCCAAGTCTATCTAGAGTGGAATTGTTTGGAATTGAACTTACAATGTGATCCCTCACAAAGATGTCAGCTATGTGACATACAGTGAATCTGATAAAATTCTGAATATTATTATTAGTAGTTTTTATTTAATCACTTATATTCTTTTCGGGGATAAGAAAGAATAGTAACGACAACTCTGATGGTGTGTCAAATTCTTGAGCCAAAGTCATTTTTAGCCATAGCTTCATAGAAAACACCCTCCAATGGTTTGCCAAATCTTGAGCCTAAATTGGCAATGCCAAATCTTGTGCCATATTTGGTGATCACTAGATGTTTCTTGAGAAATAAATCCAATGGTCAAAAACTAATATCAAAGTTGACTATGCCAAAATAACATGAAACCAATGGAGTGGTATAGCTAAACAAGAACTTTGGCAAAGCCATTTTGGCTTTCACCATTGGAGTTGCTCTAAGAAGATGGATACAATGAACTAGGGTTGCACATGGTTTAGGTCGGGTTTACCCATAAACCGTCAACCGACCATCAACATTTGGGTTGAGAAAATGTCAACTAATTTCGACCTAAACCCCCTTCGACACCCTCCGCTCATGCTCTTCCATTTCACAGTTGATATCGGTTCAAGTATTAGGTTGGACCTTAACCCAAACGCAACTGAGAATCTCATAAGTCTATCAATTTGGTAAACAAGAATGAAAAAAAAAAAAATAAATTGGAACAGATTTATCACTTTCCTTTCCTTCAGCATAGATCTGTCATTTTGGTAAGCAAAAATAAAAGAAAATCAAAAAATAGGAACCAAGATATAGTAATTTAATATTCCATTTAAGATTTTCATTGGACTTTAAGAAGATCGCCAGCTGGGGTCGCTCAAAGCCTAAAGTATCAGATATACTCATTGGATGAAGAAGAATTATATCCGGTAGTGCAGTGCTTTACCATTTTTTGAATTTCAATTTGTTAAGGAGGGGCTGTGGCTGAGACTAAGTAAGGATTGTAAATTGTAAAGATGAACTTGAGACCAAAACGGTGCCTACTACGGCTAGGGTTTGAGAAAAGACAAAAACATCTCAAAGGGAGAGAGAAGAGAGGAAGTTTGACCAAAATGAGATGGGTTGGGAAGATAAAGGTGTAATATGAGACTCCCATGGAAGCATACCATGTGTAAAATATATTAATAACATCCGGTCAGTTTGGGTAATTCGGTTCAGTGTACAAGCAATCTGAAATCCGACCGATTACTCAAATTATTTATCTCTTTAGGCCTGCAACCGACCGCTGCAAAGTGAGAAACCGTCCATTGTAGTGTTTAGCGGGTCGGGTTCGATCAAGTCCATCGGGTGATCAGTTTTATGCACAGCCCTACAATGAACAAACATGAAGTACTTGCCATGCAATTTTAGGAAGATTTGCTGGATCTAAGTGGGCTGTTTCATTATAGGTGCTGTAACTTGTTTGAAAAATTTGGAGTGGTTAAGTAGAGTTAATATGGAGAGATATTGAATAATCTTAATGACTTGGGAAAAGAAGCACTAAGATGAGATCTTCTGAAAAATATATTCTTAAAGCTAAGAGCAGGATTTGTTAATACTGAGGGTCACACATTGTGGGAAAAAGTGGTGGTATATTTCAAGAAGTGACTTATTTATTTGTAGCATACGCCATTTGAGTTGGTGTACTAATTAGCACATTTTTATGGAGGACCTCTCTTGTCTAAACTAGATCATCTGTCTTCCATAAAAACCATGCATTAAAGAGAATGTATGCATTGTAATCAGTAGGAAATTCATTTAAGTCTTTGAGGATTAGAAAGATTTGCATTTATTGAAATTGGAAAGTTTGCTCTAGAAATGAAGAGGAACCAACGCAACATTGTCAGGAAAAAGTGTAGACTGATAGTTGAACTTTTAATTTCTGATTTTCAATTTAAAAAGGCATGTACCTGAATTAAAATAATTAATCATACTTAATATTCAAAGTTTTCCCAATTATGAGGGAGTATGTTAGATGCTAAAGTGATTCTTGCTATGCGCTTGAATTAAGTTATGGGGAATGGGTTTGTTGCGTAGTTTTTAAAGGAAAGTGGATTTGGTACTACAGTTGTTCAAGAAGTCCAGTGCAACTTAAGGTTTGGGAGAAGAATCCAAGACAAAATAGTGAAATCTATTAGATGAGGTCAGTTGTGTCTCTAAAGAACAAGCAAATAACATATGGCTGGCTGCAATGCATTTTAAACAAGAAATCCGATTGCACAAAATTGAGGAGTAATCCCCATACCACTATTATGTTAAAGACTAATCAACCCAACCCCTCACTCTACTTCTTAACCCTTAATTTCTCACTAAAAGAGACTCACATAGTTACTTTCCAGATAATTGTAGCACATAATCTCCTTAAACCCAGTAACTAACTTCTTAGCAAACCAAGCTAATTTGAACTCCTTTTGACTCACAATCACTAAAACTTTCTTCTATCTTTTAGAATCCTAAATTGTAACCCTGTAAGTATTTCATTTTGCCCTAGGCTATGAAGCACGGACACCTCTCTGGAGGTCGCGTATAGGTGTCCGACACGTGTTGGATACAGACACGCTGTGGACAAGTGTCAGATACGTTGGAAAGAGTTGGACATGCTGGGACACTTTGGACACACTGCGAACACGCAAGGGATATGTTAAGGACAAGCTAGGGACAATCTGAGGGCACATTAGGGACACGCTGAGTACTTTTTTAAAAAGAAAAAAAATAAATTTGATAAAATTGAATATTTGACATAAAATACATATTAAATATTTAAAAATATACATATAATAAAAATATATGTTTTGAACGTGCCCCCAACATGTCGTGTCCTGCATTTTTTGAAAATTTAAGTGTCCGCATGTCCGTATCCGTGTCCGTGCTTTTTAGGCCCTAGGCATACCATAAACCTAACTGCATGTAGCCAAGTTTTGTAATGTTGTCCTACATCAGAAAGCTAATAAATTTGAGGAAGTTAAACTTTTCGTATGTGTGCATGTGAGACATTTATGTTGCCTGTAAGTTTGCTCTGATTGCAGACATTCCCTGTCTTGCCTGTTGACTACTACTGATTGTGTTAATTGTTCTGTACACTTCATTACAGCAATGCTGTTTTCTTATCATGCATTATGTGGTATTATATATCTTAAACATGTAGCCAATGCTATTATCAGGTGTTCTTATTGGAATGAATTTACATTTAACCAAATTGTATTGGTAAAGTACTTTGCATTAGCAGGTGTCTTTTTCAAATATCTGATGGTCCCGATTTTTAATGATCAGGGTCTGGCGAGTCTCGATCCCTTATGAAGGAATTAACCCAGCTTGTTGCCAATAAGCAAGAAAAGTTTGGCACCCTTAAGCTGGTGCTCTTATACAGAAATAGAGAGAGGATGCTTGCTGATGTCATTGGTGCTGCAGAGGGAATAACAATTTTATGCTATCACCATTCTTTACCTTACAAGTATCAAGGGAGACTTAGAGCACAAAATATATTATCGTCTGCTCATTTTCTTATGGCACATCCTCCTGAACAACTTCCCCTTGAATCTCTAAAAACGCCAGAGGACTTGAAAACATTCCTTCAATCAACTGACAAGGCTTTGCTTCTCCTGGAATTTTGTGGATGGACCCACGCATTGTTGGCCAAGGGCAAGAACAATGGAACTGAAAATGGTTTTGGTACCTTTATTCACTTATTTGTCTTCTTTTATAGTTTATTTTTTTGGCTTGTTTATTTCTGTCGTTATTTGACTTCTAAATATTCTTTTAATTTCGGGAGGAGATGAGAAATCCAGACCAAGAAACTTTCAATCTTGGGGTCAATTTTTAACCCATGAACTCTTTGCTAACTAATTTAAGAAATTCTAATGGAAATATTAAGGTCTACTGGGCTTCCTTTATAGGTAGGGCTATCTGCAATTTTCTTAGCCTTCAGATGATTGTTCTAGAATTCTAGGCTACATTTTCCCTCACGATAGTAGATGGTTATTACGGATCCTTTCCCATTCGAACATCCTGAAACTGCATTGAAAATGCCTATGTTTATCGATTTCTTAATCAATGCATGTGTCATACTATCTTGTTTTTCTATTATCATTATCAGCCTGAAAAGACTTTGTAAGTTGGACTTGATCATCGTCACAAAAGCGGAGTCAGGCAGGGTGGCAAAGGGGCCCATGGCCTTCCATTGGTCACAAGCATCCTTTCACTGCTCATTACTGAGATGTTAAAGCTTTGCAATTTTAATGATTGAACACCCGCCAAATTCCAAATAGGACCTTCTTTATTGATGCTTTTAGGCCCCACTATACCATGTCTTTTCATGTCTCAAACCGCTAATCATATTCCTCATTTGAATAGACTGTCCTATCTACTTCCACTTGCCTAGAGTACAAATCTAAAAGTTAAATGTTTTCTTATCTTTTCATTGTTGTTGTTATTATCACTATTTATTCTTGTTATTCTTACTATTTTTATTGTTGTTGTTAACACTATTATTGTTGTTGTTACCATTATCCTTAAGCCCCAAATTCTTGTTTGATTGTTACCATTATCCTTAAGCCCCAAAGAAAAGTGAAATAAAGGAAAGAATGAATAGGATATAAAACACATTCCTTAGTGTTTTGTGATATAACAGGATATGAATTAATAAAAAAAGTACTTCCGAATCTCTATTTAATAGGAAGAATTTGCATGATATATTTTAAATTTCATAATATACTTATAATGTGAAGCATGAGAGTTGAAAATTATGCATGAAAAAGTATTACCCTATAAAATAATCCGTTCCTTTCCTAATCACTGTTTCTGCCTGATATTGGCAGAAGTGGCGGTCATTGGAGCTAACCGCATCTGAATATCTTCTAAAAGTAAACTGGTTATAATTTTTCTTGAAGCATAAGAGCTAAAAGTGAAGTATGAAGTAGTGTTACCCTATAGAAACAAAACTTTCTTAAAACCTGTGCTGCCTAATAGAGGCAGAAGTGAAGGCCACGGGAGCTATATGGTTCATGACAGCATGTTGTAAATGCATGTAGGAGTGCAATTCCACTAGATTGTGTGTATATTGTATTACTTGGGAAAATGATAATAAAAAATACAAAGTAACAAATGTTGTCCAGCAGATACTCGTGGGATTATTGAAAGTTTCAATCGGAAATCTCTAGACTAAAAGTTGGTTTTATGATTGTGTAGTATTTCTTACCATAATTTTGCATTTATTGTTTTGCTTGATATTGATTTACTATGTTCATGTGATATGTCATAATTATTTGGATTTGTCTATTATAGATGGTTAGCATGAAATTGAAAGTGTGTTAATGCTATGCGTGGTCATTTTGCTCCTTAATGGTGCTGATTCTTCTTGTTGCAGATGGCCAATTCGGAGTGAGTTTTTTTGGCGAGACAAATAGATCACTTGCAGCCCAAGGGAAGAAAAACCAGAAGGTGGATGGTAGTAGCTTGTTGCACACAAATAAGAAAGCTCTTTTTAATTAGGGTAAATTATGCAAATGTTCTTTGTAGTTTACACGATGTGTCAATTTGTTCCTGTTGTTTTAATTTGCTCGATTTTGCCCCTTAATTTAACGGATTGTGTCATATTAGTCCAATAAATAACGGCTGTTAGGTTTGATGGACGGGGAGTCGTCACATGCTCAAACGATGTGTCAATTTGGTCTTTATGGTTTACATGATGTGTCAATTTGGTCCATGTTGTTTTAATTTGCTCGATTTTGACAGGGACTAAATTGACACATGATGTAAACTACAGGGACCAAATTGACATATTGTTTGAGTTTCCGTCCACCAAACCTAATGGCCGTTATTTATTAGACTGATATGACACAATCCATTAAATTAAGGGGTAAAATCACTCAAATTAAAACAACAGGGACTAAATTTACACATCGTGTAAACTATAGAGACCATTTGCATAATTTACCCTTTTAATTAAATGTTTCTGAAAAAGAATGTGGCAGTAAATATTTTTTATTTTATTTTTTAAAATAGGGGATGGAAAATGAAAAGATGACTTGCGGTGTTCAAAGTGGGGCTAGTGGACTCTCTTGGCTTGGGGAATTTAGCTCTGTAACTGAAATTGATTTCCTTGTGGCTAAAAATATGAGTCCCACTGTTGGGATTTCGTGCAGCTTTGAACAGTTCCAGCGGTTTGAATCTTTCTTCTCGAAGTTCATGACTGTTGCAAGAGAGTTCTTCTTGCCTCCTGAAAGGCTAAGATTCGGCCTGGTACCTGAGAGGTTGTTGCTTTCATCTTTGGGTGTTGGAGATTCTGGTTCATGGTTTTCGTCTTTGGATGTTGGAATTTCTGGTTCCTGGTCAACAGTACTTTATTTTGCTGGATGTCCCAGTTGTTCAAAGGTTCTTGGAGAAGGGGATGATCTCAAAATTGCTCTACAGATGCAAAGTTCACTTCTTGTGGAGGTAAGTTTCTATGTTATGCTTTTCACTCATTAGCTGCTAATTTCATTTCTCTATGAGGTTTCTATGGTAGTCTTATCTCCAACTGCTGTAAAAGGCTGCAGCTTTCAGATGCATGGCTTGGCTTAGTCACAATGTTGTATGCTTCAAATAACTCATCAAAACAGCATGCACATTAATTATCAATGGCATCTAGATATTTTGGAAATCAATTGAACTTTGTTTTTGTTGAGGCTTCTTTGGTTTCCTTGTTCAGGAATATATATGCTTTTTAACTTTAATTATTGAGCTTAGATCATTATTTCTTGGACCTTTGATTGGTTACTTGCATTCTTGCAGTCTGTATGTATCAGTGTGGTTGTCTACTTGGTTTGTTGTGTGAAAATTTGATTCCTTGTCTTACATCATAAACTTTCTATTGTCTAGTTGTGTTGCGTGGAATGGTCAAGCTATTCAATATTCATTATTACAATTCTTTTAGTTATATTTTTTCGGTTTTCGGCAAGCTCTGGCAGTAGTCATATATCTTGTGCTATATATAGATGTATCCCGGTCATTTAACATGATGCTGCAACATTTTATCTATCTCTTGTAACCTCGTATTTCTCTGGTTTATTGAATAGACATTCAGTGAAAAGCGTTTTATTACACAAGTGGTGGAACCATGTACGTGCACTTCTTGTATTACAGTTGCTTTGATCTCTGTTTTGGCATTTATATTTATTTTACTTCTTGTATTAACTCCCACGTGCATTTGAATAAACACCAGTAATATTAATTATAGTCTACACATGTCTGGACATAGGACATGGTGCATCAATCCGATCCCTCTTTGAGTACTTTTTTCAAAGTGTGCAATGATATAATTGGTGTCAGTTTCAGCAGCCTATTTAACAGCCTACTAAGTTCCACATTCATCTAGTCACTTTACTGAAACACTTCACCAGCAGATGTGGGCATAGGTCCTTGCACATTCACAAATATATAATTTGGCCATTTCTTTTGCCATTGTTGCTGTCATGATATCATGCTGGTTTTGCGATATTGATTCATGGATTTTTTTCCCCATTTTCATGTAGCTGGGAAGTGGTGGGAATGATCCTGAGCCTGCTTTACCTGCAAATAAACCTTCAATACTTCTTTTTATTGATAGATCATCTGATTCATTAGAAACTAGAAGAAAAAGTAAGGAGGCTATTGATGCTTTTAGAAATTTAGCTTTGCACTATCAGACATCCTATGGGATAGGCGAGCAAAACAATATCAAGACTGACAAATCTGTGTTTGACACCAATCAAGCATCGAAAAGCATCACTGGACATCAAAGATTCAAGCTGTCTCCAACTTCTCGAAATGTAGAATTGAAGGATAAGATGTCTATCATGATTGTAAATGAGGAGAAACATGTCACCCTAGATAAAATTCCTTCAGATTTACAAGGTAAGTCCTTGCATGAGATCTTGAAATATGTACTTCAGCATAAGGACAAAGTAAAATTGAGCTCACTTGCGAAAGAGGCAGGTTTCCAACTTTTATCTGAGGATTTTGAAATCAAGATACAAGAAGCTTTACCAGCGCAGACAAAAGTTCTTCAGTCTGATCAAGTTTTTTCAAATCCGACAGAAGGCCTTCCGGAAGCCAGCTTTGATTTGCACAAGGATCAGATACCATATATGGATGGCACTTCTGTGGCGCATGAGGAGCAATATAAACCTGCTAATACTGATGAATCTTCCCAGTATACTGAAGAGAAGACAACTTCTGATACAAACAAACAGTCATATGGAGCACATGATCATTTTCATGGAAATCAAGTTCTTGGCAGTGCTGAAGATGCGAAAATGGAACAGAAAACCTTTTCAGAAAGAGCTAATTTGAGTGAAGAGATTCATTTTAAAGGTTCCTTTTTCTTTTCTGATGGTGGATATCAGTTACTTAAAGCTCTATCTGCTGGGTCAAAGATTCCGTCAGTGGTAATAGTTGACCCCATTTTACAGAAACATTATGTCTTACCTGAAGAGACAGTTTTCAGTTATTCTTCACTATCTGATTTCCTTGATGGGTTTCTCAATGGAAGTCTTCTTCCATATCAACGATCTGAATCTGTGGTCCCAAGCCCTAGGGAGGCTCCAAGTCCACCATTTGTTAATTTGGATTTTCATGAGGTGGATTCTATTCCTCGAGTTACCACCCGTACTTTTTCTGAGTTGGTTATTGGTTTTAATCAGTCAGATATTTCAAGTGCTGTCCATGCTTGGAAGAAGGATGTGTTGGTCCTCTTTAGCAACAGTTGGTGTGGGTTTTGCCAGAGAACAGAGCTTGTTGTTCGTGAAGTATATAGGGCTTTCAAGCACTATGCAACCATGCTGCAAAATGCACCTAGGAACGAGAAATCGGTGTTAACTGGTACGTGGTAAAGTTATATTTTATTATTATTATTATTTTTTCGTTCATTTTGGCTCTCTTTGCGCATTGCTTTCCCAGTGAAGGCATTTTTGGTTTCTTCATAAGAAGAACTCATCTCCAAACATCTTAGAAACTATTTGGACTGGTTTTTGGTAAAAGTTAAAAATGTGATGAAAAGCTTGGGCCTACTGTCTTGTGTTGAATGTATAGTTGATGGAGAGTTAGCTACCATTAAGCAAATTTTTTTGTTTCAAGGGCATCCACCTCCCCATTGAAACATGCAAGTTGCTTCCTGCATGATAGTCAGCTATGAAGCACAGACACCTCTCCGGAGGCAACGTACAGGTGTCCGACACGTGTCGGACACTTTACAAGACGTGTCCCTTTTTTTTATAAAATTTTTTGCAGTCGGACACGTATTGGAAACGCGAAGACACGCAGTGGACACTCACAGGACAATATATAATTTTTAAAACTTGTAATGGGGTACAAAATGTAAAAAGATAACACTTCAAGAATTAGAGAGGGATCCAAGAAGCCCTAACCTAACTGTTGGAGATGAGAGAGAGAGAGAGATCAATTGAAACCCTGAAGTTGTTCAAAGAGGTCGATTACCAGCCCTAATGAGGTGTTCTTTTTCTCTTCGTTTTTCTTCGTCTTCTCTATTATTGTTTTCTTTGATTCGTTCGATTCTGCCCTCTTCTTCGTTTTCTTTGATTCTGCTCTCTTGTCGTTTTCTTCTTTTGCTTCTCTTTTCTTTCTGTTTTTCTTTTCTTCTTTTATATTTCTGATTTAGTTTCTCTCTCTCTCTCTCTCTCTTCTTTTTCTTTTACTCCAAATAGCCTTTTTTTTTTTTCTTCTCCCCTTTCTATTTCTATTTTTTTGGTATCCTTATTTTTTTTAAAAAAAATCAAATTTTATTAAAATCTTGTGGGTATTATGTTTATTACTTTTAAACATACATTAATTTTTTAAAATTTTCTTTATACATATATTAAATAAATAAAATTATATATATTGAACGTGTCTCCAGCGTGTCGTGTCTCCTGTTTTTTGAAAATTTGCATGTCTACGTGTCCGTATCGTGTCCCGTGTCTATGTCCGTGCATCATAGGTAGTCAGAGTTCTGCATCTTGATTTATTCTGAAGTGGAGATGATTCATGGACAATTCTGGAAGCTAATATAAGTCATATTTATTTTATGGAGAGAAAGTTAAATGGAAGTTTGAAGTTTATGAAATTCAACTTCGGATCTAATTCAGTTGGAATGGAAGTGGACTAAATTCTTGGTTGTTTATAATTTTTTTTTGAACAATTATGATGTTATATTAAAGCCATGTTTGGAAGTCCCATGGGGAAGCAAATGGCTCCCTTGACATTTTACATAGCCTTTTAAGGTAAAAAATGTCATATGTTGTATGGAACCATTACCAGAATGTGGCAGCAATCTTTCAAATGATGTTAGCAATATTGGGTTGTCAATTTGGGTTTACGCAACGGGACTCTACTAATTTTCTGAAATTTCTCTTTTTAGAGGAGGAGTTTGTCATTTCAAATGCCTTTGGAAGTGCAAAGGAAACATAAATATTCAAGGGGATAGGCATTTGCTCCTGGACAATGGTTTTGTTGTAGTTAATAAATACTATAAATTGTTGGGTGATGCCTAGCCCTTTTGGATAAATTGGTGAAAGTATCTTGTAGTTTTTTCATAATGTGTGCTTCTAGTTCACCCGATGGATGAGAATCAAGTTGCAAAAACAGTGACACTGAAGAGTTGGAGTTAACTTTGAATTTCAAAATGATTTATTTTCTTTCTAAAGCTTCTTTTTGAATATGCAACTTACATCATTTTGAATAGTGGAGAGGCTTCATAAATTGCTGAAGCTTCTATCGTATGTACTTGCACGCCAAAAAGATGCATACAGGGATGGAAACTGCATTATAGAATAAACTAGACAATTGATTCAAATCAAGTTCTAGCTCAAAGAAATGGTGTATGTTTAAACCAAACCAAATTAAGCCTTGTGTCCGAATCAATTGGGGTTGGCTATATGAATCTTTTTTTTTTTTAATCTATTTTGCTCTATCAAGGGCCATATGCTTAGTTAAATTACGCAAAGTCATATCCTTCTTTGCTACGATGTCTTATGTCAATCTAGGTTTTCCCCTCCCCTAGTGTTTCCATTAACTGTGATCCTACCACACTACTTCACTGTTGCCCTAAGAAGCACGGACACGCGACACAACACAGACACGCTAATACGTCAATTTTCAAAAAATGCAGGACACCACACGTGAAGGACACACACAAAATATATAATTTTATATATTTATTATATGTCATATATATGAATATATCATTCAATGATAATAAAAAAATGTAATATAACACTTATTTTATAAATTTATATTGTTTTTTTCTTTTATTATTGTATCCTAAGTTATTTAGTTCAAACTTGTAATTAGTTTTGCGTGTATCTAATCGGTGGACATGTGTTTAAGCAATGAAGAGTGTCCGGATTTAAAAAACTTTTTAAAAATAGGACATGTTTTAACGAGTGTCAGACACGTGTTAGGAAGTGTCCAATGAGTATTAGTGTTTGACATAGATATGACACGGATATGCCATTTTCTTAGAAGTGTCCGTACTTCTTAACCGTTGCCTCTACCAGTCTTGGTTGTAACTGAACAAACCATCTATCTCTTTTCTCGCTTCTTATTTTCAATCTATCCCATCATTTTACAAATGTATTCATTTCTAATTCTTTCTTGGTTTTATCATACATCCTCCTCAACATCTATTAAGTTACCAATTTTTCCAAAAGCCTAAGTTATTAGGAAATGAGTCCAATCATGTATATCAAGGTATCTAACACCCTCCCTCACGTGCAATCCCGTCTTGCACGTGGACAAATGGAAAGACAAACAGAGAATCAAATAGAAGGAGAAACAAACAATCAAACAGAGAGAAAGAAACCAAACGGGGGTAGAATACCAAATACCAAATACCAACGGAGAGACTTGAACCCAAGACCTCTCTTAATCAGAGCTTTGATACCATTTTAACGAGTGTCAGACACGTGTTAGGAAGTGTCCAATGAGTATTAGTGTTTGACATAGATATGACACGGATATGCCATTTTCTTAGAAGTGTCCGTACTTCTTAACCGTTGCCTCTATCAGTCTTGGTTGTAACTGAACAAACCATCTATCTCTTTTCTCGCTTCTTATCTTCAATCTATCCCATCATTTTACAAATGTATTCATTTCTAATTCTTTCTTGGTTTTATCATACATCCTCCTCAACATCTGTTAAGTTACCAATTTTTCCAAAAGCCTAAGTTATTAGGAAATGGGTCCAATCATGTATATCAAGCTATCTAACACCCTCCGCCACGTGCAATCCCATCTTGCACGTGGACAAGTGGAAAGACAAACAGAGAATCAAATAGAAGGAGAAACAAACAATCAAACAGAGAGAAAGAAACCAAACGGGGGATAGAATACCAAATACCAAATACCAAATACCAACGGAGAGACTTGAATCCAAGACCTCTCTTAATCAGAGCTTTGATACCATGTTAAATTACCAATTTTTCCAAAATCCTAAGCTATTAGGAAATGTGCCTAACAATGTATATCAAGCTATCAGAGTCGGAGTACTCAATGGTAGGTAGGGTGCGTGCCCCTGGCTTGCACACCACAAGTGTTGCCGAGTGAGCACGTTGCACGCGAGGGAGGGTGTGAAGTAAAATCCCACATCACCTTAGTACTAAAGTAATATTAAACATATAAGCTCGAGGGCATATTTATATTAAACAAAATGAAATCATGTAAAATTCAAAACCCAAATAGTCTACATGCAAAACTTGCTATCCAAAATCTCCAAATATATAGTTACTATAAAAAGGTACTCAAAACTTTCAAAGCCCTATAGTTTTAACAAAACAAATAGATAACCCTGTTGAAAAGAAAGGATTCAAACCATTTCCATCACAAGAAACACCATATAACTTTGATTACCTCCAAGATAACCTAGGATTGTGCAGACTTCATTGCATCCAATGTTAGCTTTGTTTGCTCCTGGATCAACTCTGCCCTCTTCAGGTATAAACCAACTTCCATCCTTGCACAAGTTCTTCCACTTTTCTTCCAACTCCATCGCCTTCGCAGTCCTAATCATACTCATACTATCCTTCATTGAATTCTTCCCGAGCTCTGGCATTGACAAATTAGAATACTCCTTCAACTCCAAAGACTCTTTCAAGCAAGGGAACATAGACCAAAAGTCCTTTTGATCAACAATTGGGTCGTTTACTTCGACCTTCAACGTCTCTTGCAAGACGAGCTAATTCCGAACTTCTTTCGGCAAGGTGCAGAATTATTAACCTTAACATGCTTTCTTGATTTTTTAGTGTCACTCTTACGAGCGCTATCGTCAACGTTATTCGCTCCACCACCCCATATTTTCTTGGAAAGCTCGAAGGTCTTGAGCTCATGGGGCTTGGTAAAAATCAGATCCTTGCCTTTCTCAGCATTGATTTGGTACTTCTTTAACCTCTTAACCTTATGCATTAATTGATTCTTCAAAACATCAGCACGAAGCAATTTCTTAATAAATTCATGGAAGGCACCCATATTAGCGTAAGGCTTAGACCCTTTCTTTGACTGGGATTTAATCATTCCCTTTAACGTATGAAGCACTGACACTTCAAAACAAGTGTCGTATCTGTGTCGGACACACGGACAAGCGGGAACACGTATGGAACAGGTCACATGGCGTGTCCCCTTATTTAATTAATTTATTTTCAGGGGACACACCGGGGATATTTTGGGGACACATTAGGGATATGCTAAATTGTTTTTTCCTCCATTTTCTTTAGTACTTTGATGAATGTTGAATATTTATTATTATTTTTTCTTAGATTTAAATACTTAATAGATCATCTATAAAAAAAAGATATAAACTGTAAGTGTTAATTTAAAAGTGTTTTTTTTTTATATAAAATAAATAAATATGGAATTAGAGTTCGTTTTTGTTAATATTGATTATTTATGGATATAATATTAATCTAGATAATAAATAAAAATATCTGAAAACATATTTTATTATTGTGTCCCAATTTTTTTGAAATCGCTGTGTTCTGTGCCACATCCGTGCTTCTTAGTCTTCAACACCGCAATCTCATCATCCTCACTCCACAACCTATTGATCATGTACTTTTTCTCTTCCATAGCAGCCTCTTTCTCATCACCATTAGAAACCTTCATCTTCTTTTTCTGAGACTCCTTCCCATTTGGTCGATCTCGCTAGGCGCTTCGTAGGTTTCGATGTTGAGGTAGCAGATTTGGACGCTAATTTCTTGGGCTTGGTCGAATTAACCATTGGTTTGGATCATTGTTTTGACACGCGACACGATACAGACACTTCAATTTTCAAAAAATGCAAGACACAATAAGTGGACACATACAAAATATATAATTTTATATATTTATTATGTCATATATATGAATATATTATTCAAAGATAATTAAAAAAAAATGTAATATAACACTTATTTTTATAAATTTACCTCATTTTTTCTTTTATTATTATATCCTAAGTTATTTATTTCAAACTTATAATTAGTTTCGTGTATCTAGGTGGACACGTGTATTTAAGCAATGGATTGAATGTCTGAAGAGTGTTCGAATCTTATAAACTTTTTAAAAATAGGATACGTTTCAACAAGTGTCAGACACGTGTCAAGAAGTGTCCAATGAGTGTCGGTGTCAGACACGGGCACGACACAAATAAATTACGTTATTTTTTCTTTTATTATTGTATCCTAAGTTATTTAGTTCAAACTTATAATTAGTTTTGTGTGTCTAATCGGTGGACACGTGTGTTTTTAAGCAATGGACACAAATGTCTGAAAAGTGTCCAGATTTAAATTTTTTTTAAAAAATAGGACACGTTTTAACGAGTGTCAGACATGCTTGAATAAGTATCCAATGAGTGTCGGTGTCTGACACGGGATACCGATGCAACACGGATACGCCACCTTCTTAGAAGTGTTTATGCTTCTTAACTGTTGCCTGTACCAGTCTTGGTTGTACCTGAACAAACCATCTATCTTTTTCCTCCCTTCTTATCTTCAATCTACCCCATTATTTTACGAATGTATTCATTTCTAATTCTTAGTCTTATCATACATCCTCCTCAACATTTGTTTAGTTACCAATTTTCCCAAAAGCCTAAGCTATTAGGAAATAGGCCCAACAATGCATATTAAGCTATCAGAGCTAGAGTACTCAAGGATAAGTAGGGGGCATGACCTTGGCCTACACGCCACAGGTGTTGTTGAGTGAGCACATTGGGCGTGAGGGAGGGTGTAAAGCGAAGTCCCACATCACCTTAGTACTAAAGTAATATTAAGCATATAAGCACGAGAGCATATTTATATTAAACAAAATGAAACCATGTAAAATTCAAAACCCAAATAGTCTACATGTAAAACTTGCTATCCAGAATCTCCAAATATATAGTTACTATAAGAAAGTACTCAAAACTTTCAAAGCCCTGTAGTTTCAACTAAACAGGCAGATAACCCTACTGAAAAGAAAGGATTCAAATCATTTCCATCACAAGAAACAACCATATACCTTTGATTAGACTTCATTATATCCAATGTTAGCTTTGTCTACTCTTGGATCAACTCTGCCCTCTTCAGGTATAAAGCAACTTCATTCTTGCACAAGTTATTCCACTTTTCTTCCAACTCCATCGCCTTCGCAGTCCTAATTATACTCATACTATCCTTTATTAAATTCTTTCCAAGCTCTAGCATTGATAAATTAGAATACTCCTTCAATTCCAAAGACTCTTTCAAGCAAGGGAAGATAGACCAAAAGTCCTTCTGATCAATAATTGGGTCCTTTACTTCGACCTTCGACGTCTCTTGCAAGACGAGCTCTTTCCAAACTTCTTTCGGCAAGGTGGAGAATTATTGACCTTAACACACTTTCTTGATTTTTTAGTGTCACTTTTAGGAGCACTATCATCAACAACATTTCTAGCTCTACCATCCTATATTTTCTTGGAAAGCTCGAAGGTCTTGAGCTCATGGGGCTTGGTAAAAATTGGATCCTCGCCTTCTTAGCATTGTTTTGGTACTTCTTCAGCCCCCTAACCTTATCCATTAATTGATTCTTTGAAACATTAGCACAAAGCAATTTCTTAATAAATTCATGAAAGGCATCCATATCAGTGTGAGGCTTAGACCCTTTCTTAGACTGGGATTTAATCATTCCCTTCAACCTATGAAGCACCGACTATTCAAAGCAAGTGTCATATTTGTGTTGGACACACGAGCACAGTGGGGACACGCCACATGGCATGCCCCCCTTATTTAATTAATTTATTTTTAGGGGACACGCTAAGAACACTTTGGGGATACACTAGGAACATATAAAGTTGCTTTTTCCCTCATTTTTTTTGTACTTTTGATGATGTTGAATGTTTATTATTTTTTTCTTTGATTTAAATACTTAATAGATCATCCATAAAAAAGATATAAATTGAAAGTGTTTTTAAAAAAAATATTTTTAGAATTAGAGTTTGTTTTTGTTAATATTGATTGTTTGTGGATATAATATTAACCTAGATAGTAAAAAAACATATATGAAAACATATTTTATTGTCGTGTCCTCGCCTTATCCGTGTCCCCATTTTTTTGAAATCGCAGCGTCCCGTGCTGCATTTGTGCTTCTTGGCCTTCAACACCGCAATACTACAACCTATTGATCGTGAACTTCTCTTTTACAGCAGCCTCTCTCGCTTTTTTTTTTGAGCAACAACAAAATTTTATTAAAAAATAAAAGTGAAAGAGGACAAGGAGTCCTCATACAAAGAGAGAGAAAGAGAAAGAGCAAAACAAAAACACAAAACTCATAGCCCTAGGGAGGCAAACAGGAGCCCAATCCCTAGAGATCAAGAACAAAGGGACTCCTTTAAAAGAAGGGGATACAAATGCCCAAAATAACGCCAAATATTCCACCCTATCCCAGAAAGCCTCTACACTTGCTTCCTTGCCATCAAAGATTTTAGCATTTCTCTCCAACCATATGGCCCGAAAAATAACAAAAACAATGCTTGTCCACATTGTTTTGGCTCTCTTAGTTCTCCCAAACCCTATAAATCGAATAAGAAGCATTTGAATGCAGTCCCGCGGAGTAACCCACTGCTCATCACATAAGCCGAACAGCCGCTGCGATAATACACAAGCCACCGGGCAGTGAAGAAATAGATGATCCGCTACTGCCAAGTTCCTCTTGCACATCACACACCATTGAGGGCAACGAGAGTGATTAGGTCTTCTCCTTTGGAAAACATCATTAGTCGTAATTACTAAGAGAGTGATTAGACTCCTTCCCATTCGAGTTGATCTTGCCAGGCACTTCACGTGTTTTGATGCAGGGGTAGCAGATTTGGACGTTGGGTTCTTGGGCTTGGTCGAATTGACCATTGGTTTTTGGAGGCGATGGGCTTAATGGTGAAATTCGAGACGGTCGAGGATGGTTGGGTATCGGCACAACAGATTTTCAGATCAAATTCTTCATAGTTAGACGAAGAATCAGGCTCAGAGGGTTTCCTTTTCTCTTCCTCTTTATCTGATTCTTCTTCATCAGATTCTTCGACTTCGTCTCCATCCTTGTCTTCTTCAGATTCAACATTTGGGTTGTTTTGTTCTTGATCTTCTTCTTGTCGTTGATTTCTTCATATTCGTCTTTTGAAGATGAAGCAGATGGAGAGAAACAAATCAAATATAGTATGCTAAAATCTATGGAGAGAGGTGTTTTGGTTTGACAAAACATAAAAAATGGGTTATAATGCTCATAGAAATGTGTTATGATAACATGATTAATTTGAAAAAGAAAGCAACATTTTATTGGATGTCTAATTGTTAAAAAAAAATTGTTCTAGAAGTACTTTAAATTCTAATAGTGTAATCTAAACAAGTCTACCCTAGTCGTACCACATTTTAGAGAACTAGTAGGCATGCATGTGCTTTGCATGTGGCAATATTCTGCGAATTATTGTAATTATTCTTGAATTTAAAAGAAATTGATGGTGCGCATTTTTGAAAAGGGCATACGATAAGAAATGTTATGTCATTTTAAGATGTTAGTTATGCCTTTAAGTAAAAGTTATTGACTATTGTGAATATGTTATGAATAGAGTACGCTATAAATGTTATGAAAATTTGTAGTGACATCTTTGTGATATTTGCCACAAAATATTATGTACATTGTGAAAAAATATGCACAATATATTACTTCTAGTACTGCATGTTGTACCAAGTTTTTGAAATCATTGAAATAGTCAATGATTTCATAAATGTAATTTGTTCATAGTATTTGGATTGTGGTTGCTTTTCATTTGTACTTTTTTTTAAAAAAAATTTATTAGGGATTTACATGTGTTTTATGTTAATTATGTAGAAAAAAAATTGACTGGTGATGTAGTTGAGAGACAATAGATAATTCACTTAATGTGTGTTGTAATATGTCGCATGATACTCCGAGAATATTTATTAATTTTCCCTTATGCTTGTAGTATAAGGAAGCACGTGATTCACCCACAGGAACTACTGAGGTCTCAACTTCATTTATTTATTTATTTTTTGATCGGCAAATGTTAGTTGTTAGATTAACACATATGGGAGAAAATCTCCTCACCCTTGGCAAAACACCAAAGTACTTGCACTCCCTTAATTCAATTCCCCCAAGGAGAATTGAACCCATGACCTCCTTGGGACTAAGTCCTAAGGAAGACATGGTGGCCAATAAAATATATATGTATATATATGTGATGATAATAACATTATTACCCAAATATGGACACAAAAATATACGCATTATTAATAATTCATCCTCTGTAAGTTTGTGAATGCTGCTACGAACAAAGAAACTTTGAAGAAGTGGGCTTTTGATATTTCCTAAGGACATTTAGGGTTGGTTTGGGATGTCCTAAAAAAGTGCACTTTTTGACTTATTGGTGGGTTTGGGTTGGGTTTGGGTTGGGTTTGATGTGATGTGTTAGAGAGGTGATGTGATTTAAATAAGATGATGTGACTTAAATAAGATAGTGACTTTTTGACTTTTTGGCTTATTTAGTACATGCCAAACAAGGCCTAAATATAAAATAGTTAAAATAATGCCATGGTGGGAACTTAATTAGGCATAATTCAAATATAACTTTTTGACTGCAGAGATTTGTAGTTGCATATCCCAGACTATATTTGATTCATGAATTTGAGAATGAATTTGGAAAGGAAAAGGGAAATGGAAAGGGAAAGGGAAAATGTAAGTGAAATGTAAATGCAATATAACTATATTTCACACTTTCTCTTTTCCTTTCCAAATTTCTATCCAAATCCATAAACCAAACATAACCTCAATACTATTAAGGCAATTGGACGAGAAATTGTGTACTGCTTTGAGTTTTTTTTGTTTTTGTTTTGTTTCTCCCTATCATGTATAATCAATCATCATGGATGCTTTTAATTACTATTTCAAATACCAGCAACATGGAAAACAAAGCCTGATCAGCAGACCATGTACTGCAGTCAGTGAGTCTCTTACTTTCCCATCTTCTATCATAAATCAAACAGAACATGAGTGTAATAGGAAGAATAATAATTACCAGAAATCTTGATCATCTTTTGAGAAGAATTTAGACGAGGCCAGAAATCCCATGGAAATTGAACTCTCTGATGTATTTCTATATATGGGGAAGGCTATGGATCTGTTCCTACTCTTTTTGTTTCCCAAACATCTTGGGTTTCCACCATGTTATACATTACGTACACAACTTTGAGATAACCACTCTATCTCTACTTGATTTCTCAACCGGGTAATGCAAACAGTGTCTGCAGGGGCACCAACAGTCAGCCATACTAATTCAAATGCAACTCGTTGCGATGAGCCATCCTTTCAATATTTAACCTATTCGTTGCAAGGACTTGAAGAAAAATAACATAGTTATAATTAATAAGAAAGAAAGGGGAAGTAGAAGAATGAAAATTGAATACTAATAATTAATTAAAGAGAAATCAGAAAGAGAAAGAGAAAGCAGAAGAAAGAGACTCATAATAATTAATTAATTAATAAGAAAGAAAAAGCACAAGAATAAAAAATATATATATACAAAACCTTCGATGCATAATTATGTAGATCAAAACAATGGAATAAATATCTATTAAAAACAACTAATCCAGTTCATGTATTCAAAAACAAAAACAAAAACAAAAACAAAATCCCACCGGTAAATCTTCACACATGGAGAAGAAGCTGTTAGGTTTCTCTGTCAATTGAATAGGGACTCAATCTAAACCCTTATTTTAGTTCATGATGCGGCGGAGAAACTGTGGTTGTTGACTTGATGGAACGGTCTGTGTTCTGTAACAGACATATCCCTTCTCAATCAACGTCAACATTGAAATCTTAGATTGGTTCTAAACGAAGTGGGCCAGGTATGTACATTTTTTTTGTTCGGGACATTTGTGGAATACGAAAATATATAAAACAATTGGATCCTTCTGCTTTTTTAAGTAGTAGAGATGTGGCATACCACGTTTTGGATCCCGTTTTGCATACCAAAATGATCCACGTTCTAGGTAACGTAAGGTCCACATTTTGTCCTGTAAAGCATTGTCGGCTGTTCTATAAATATTTTCAATTTTCCTAATTATAAAATGATATAGGGAGAATTACACTAACGGTCTCTGTAATTTGGGACTTGTGTCACTTTGGTCCCTGACCTTTTAATTGTGATACATTTAATCCTGAATTTTGAATTTCGTTCCAAATAAGGACAATTGAGGACACCGTTGCTCCATTTCAAGGTTGTCAATTTGATAAAATATAAACTAGTTTGACAAAAATAATACCAAAAAATTATTTTTGAATTTTTAAAAATAATTTCTACCTACCAAAGATGTACTTATATAAAAATAATAAACCTTTTACATTTTTATTTTTTTATCATTAATTTTTAGTATGTGTTTTGATGATGATCGTGTAATGGGTGGTCGTTTTTGTTGATATTTTTAGATGGTTATCATGTGATAGATGGTTGTGTTTGTTGTTAACTGTATTTTTGGATAATTAATGTAATGGATAGTTATTAGGCTTTTAATGTATAATCGATGTGTTTAATATATGAAATATTTTTAGTTTTGGATTTTTTGGTTTAATGGATTGGTTTAATAATGACATCAAAGTTGTCGCCATGTTTTACTTTTGAAAAAATAGTAACTAATTTAATGAAAATAAATATCAAAAAAAATTTATTTATACCCTCCCTAAAGATAAAATTATATAAAAATATGATGTGTTCTTAATTTTTGTTCACCAATTTAATTTTTAGTTTCTTAAAAAAAAAAAATTGAAAATAGATTCTGAAAACCAAACCAAACAGAACTTTATAACCAAGAAAGTTCCAGCATTAGTCATTAAAAAAAGGTCATTACATTTCAAACAACATACAAGTTAACCAACACAAAATAAGTTGTATGATGACTTTGCCCTTAAAATGGACCGTTTACAAATGAAACATCTTTGATTGTCCTTATTTGGAACAAGATTCAAAATTCATGATCAAATGGATTATAATTGAAAAATCAAGAATCAAAGTGACGTAAACCCCAAATTACAGAGACTATTTGTGTATTTCGTCCAATGATATATGTTTCTTTTGAATATATTTTCCTACTCTTATAATTTCAAATGATGGAAAGGCTTTTTTGTTTTTTCCGCCTACTATCACAGACACAGTCTCAGTATTCAAATATTCTTTACTATAAGATTATGCAAAAAATGTCATAATGAAGTTATAACTTAAAACATGTTTTCATGGTCTGATTAGTGGTTCCATATGTGGCAGATGACATGAAAGATATTGCGTTGAAGCTTCCACAAATTTACTTTATGGATTGCACGCTGAACGAATGCAGTTTGATCTTAAAATCAGTAGCTCAGGTGCAACTTCTGGTTTCAACATCTATCTTCTTTCTCCATGTATAATATTTAATTTTTTAACATTTTTACTGAAGTGTATTGGTTAAGTGCGTCGTTTCCATTGATATGTCATGCATTTTTACTTCAAGCAATTTGTTTAAGTTCATCTCTCACATTGATATGTTATGTGTGCCATAATAATCATTATTGTTATTATGTTTAATAATTGGGATATCATTTGAATTCCTTTCATTCAAATGCTTGCAACCCTCTGAAATATAAAGGTGCAATTTTAAAATGATTGATGCTACTGGGCTGCTGTTTTACATAAATTGAATAACACTGATGCCACTCTTGACTGCTGGAAAATTTAAATAAATGAACATGCTATCCAATGGTAGTTTGTTTCACAACTTTGTTAATGTCCCAAAGATAAAGGGAATAGAAAAGTAATAGAGAAAACTCCAATCTGAACTTCATTTGTCAAAATCATTATGATACAAGCTGTATGTAGACTTATATAAAAAATGATATGAGTTGTAAGTAGTTGTGCTAAACTTGTTCTCCAAGCAAGTTATTGTAGGTATCTTTTCTTAATCACTTACCTCCTCCTAGTAACTACCCTTAAGTAACTTTGATATTGTAGTTGCTAGCTATGTTCATTCCCTTAGAAATGCTGCATCCACGGGAACAGGAAACAAAAACAAATTCAGTAAAGACGGTTGTGTGTGGCAACGTTGACAGAAATAGAAGACAGGAAACTTGTTTTTACTTTTTTTCTTCTTTTTCTTTTTCTTTTTCTCCAAAAAACTGGTAATACTTTTGGTACACACGGTACACAGATGTTTTGAAAACAAAGACCAACAAACATATTTAGTGAACCCCACACAACATCCTTTCGTTCTTTCTCTCTTTAAAAGCTTGTCTTTCTCTCTTTGAGTGAGGAGGTGAGGGTGGTAAATAATTGTAGGGGAGAAGATTTTTGGGTGGGGGAGGGAGGAGGGAGTTGGATGTGGGCAGGGGGAATGGCTAGGGGGGGGAGAGTGTCGAGGGAGGGAGTTGCAGGAAGGGGAGGGGGGTAGTTGTTGGGAGGAGGGGATGAAATTATAGTAACTTTATTTTCAAAATAAGAGAAAACACATTTTCCAAGTCTTTTTAAATATTTGTTTCCAGTTTTTAGAAAATTTTGCCACTTATTTGCAACAAAAGCACTCCACCAAACATGTTTTCATTTCCAATTTTTGAACTTTTTGAAAACAAAAAATGTAACCAAATGGGTCAACTGTCGAAATAGATATTTAAGAAGTAAGTTGGAATATTTCCTTCTGAAGAACAAACATAGGATGAGACCTGGATCAACTTAAAAATAGGTTAACCTCATGGGGTTGGCTTGGTGGTCAAGGCTTGGGGCCTGGTGGTGTGCTCCCTCTATGGTCTCGGGTTCAAAACTTTCTAGGTGCAAACAACTTATTGGAGCCAGTTCATATGGGGCTTTGCCCCTGCTTTAAATGGGCCCCCTTCTAGTCGATGGTGGGATTGGTTCTCGGGACTAGTTGGTCTATTGGGCTGGATACCGAGTTATCCAAAAAAAAAAAAAAAAAAAAAAAAGAGGTTTCTGTTCATATATATTGGGTTATTGGAAGCTTGAGGCATTGCATGTCCTACTTGTTACACCAAAAATTTCTCAGACTTCTAACAAAGTTTGTGCTTTTACAATCCTAACAAAGTTCTGCATAGGTAATTAACTTTTTTTGTTCTTTTTGGTGTACTTGAAATATGCAGAGGGAACTTTATCCATCACTGCTCTTATTTCCAGCAGAAGGGAAGAATGCTCTCTCTTATGAAGGAAATGTGGCAGTAAGAGAAATTATTAAGTTTATTGTTGATCATGGAAATAATGGTCGTAATCTTGTCAAGGAAGAAGGTAAGCTTTCTTGAATCACTGATTTCCTTACGGTGTATGGAATTTGTCCTTTTCAAAAAGACTTGGAAGAATTAAGTTGTTTAAACATATATATATATATTTTGGTACAAGCTTACTTGGTTTGGTTTCAAATGCATAGGGCTATTTTGGTGTTTGTGGCGAAGTACTTTGCTTTGCTTTTGCTTCGTATATGGGTTACAACTGATGTATTTCTTACATTGGTTGTGTACCATTCACTGAAACATGCCAGTTGGAGGGCACAAACTTGTTTTTACACCTAGTTCGTATGATTGCTTATCATCTCAAGCCCACTTCATCTTCTTTCTTTGATTTTACATTGCTAGTCACTATGCTCAGCATGTTTTTCTCAATCCATTGTTTGTCACTAGCCTAGTTTTGTTATGTGGTTTGCTAGAATTTTTTATTTGTAAATTTGATCAAGGTTATTGTGAAATAGTTTGACCTTCATGTAGTAATAATCGCACGTGTGCATGTCTCTTCTTGATTTGACATTTGGATTGTCTTGTACTTACATAGGGCTGCTGGTTCAATGGTTAAAACTCAGCGTACTAACCTTAACCTGAACCTGAGGGCAGCCACTTTGTGCCAATTATACCAAATGTTAGGTTTGTACCCAATCTACCTCTCTCTTAGAACCCCCATCAAATGAGAACTAAACTGTGTGTGGCTTTTATTGTCGTCTTGTAGTTGTCAGAAAATGTGATGTATCTGGGAGTTACATCAAGAGGTAATCAATCGGTGGTGTCCATGTGATATCATGGAAGGCTTATGGTTACGAACAACTGAACTGTTGGATTAGTTGGTGTTGAAGCTCCAATTACCACAAACATTAAGGAAAATTTTTCTGTCATTCGGCAAAAACATTTTCCGAAAAATGTTTTGTGCATTTTCTGGTGGTACAACAGGAAACGAGAGTCAACAGCAAATTTCTTCTATATTCAACGAGAAACAAGCTTATTTGGGTGAAATTTTTTGTCCCACTTTTAAGAGGTTAAATATATTTTCTGGACTCAAGTCTTACCAATACCACCACACTATTACTGCCGCCGCCACCACAACCACCACTTGTACAACTACTAGCAAATTGGTTTCAAGGTCACAACCAAATATAGAAAACTATTTCTATGGAAAGTATTTTCTAGAAGTTATTCGTAGAAAACATTTTGTGGTGGAAACTATTTTGCGCCGAAACAAACAGTGCGTTGGTGTTTAATATTTGGTTGTTTGGATGTCTAATTGTTTTTTCACTTTTGATAGGTATTCTATGGGCCGGAGTAGAACAAGAATGTGGAGAGAATTTATACGAAGATGCATCACAAATTGCGGTTCACAAGGAAGCTCCTTTGTCCAAGGACAAATACCATGAAGTTCAACTAAAATATAGAATACCAGAAAGAGTCGTTGGACACAAACCGATAAGTACTCGCAAATCAAATGGCTTGAGCAGAGCAGAAGCCCCACAAGTGGTTGTCGGTTCGCTCCTCATTGCAACAGAGAAACTTCTCAACGTACACCCATTCGATAATTCGACAATTCTCATCGTAAAGGCAGATGAAAGTACAGGTTTTCAAGGTCTGATCATTAACAAACATATCAGTTGGGATTCTCTTGAAGAACTCAAGGAAGGGTTAGAAATCTTAAGAGCAACTCGTCTTTCGTTTGGGGGCCCACTCTTAAAACGTGGAATGCTTCTTGTTTCCTTGACTCAGAAAACAATTGAGGATCGTTACCCAGAAGTCCTGCCTAATGTTTACTTTGTGGATCAACAGTCCACGATTCGTGAAATAGAAGGGCTCAAGTCGCGCAATCACTCTGTTACTGATTTCTGGTTTTTCTTGGGGTATTCGAGTTGGGGTTGGGACCAGTTATTTGATGAAATTGCCCAAGGAGCTTGGAACATAAGCAGTGACAATGTAGAAGAGCTAGATTGGCCATGGAGGTGACTTCAGTCCGGTGATTTAGGGTTTTACATTGTGTTTTTGTTTTTGTAGAATGGAACCATGCAGTACCAGATGCAATATACATACTAGAGCTTTGGAGTTCCTCAATTCGGAATTCTAAAAGAGCGGCCAAACTCTGAAGCAATGAAAGTATTAGAGAGATGAGGTTGGTATTACATTACAAATTAATTTTGTCATTTTTAATTTATCACATTGAATTTTCTGTTGTATGCCCACTAACTGTACATCTGTGCTTTTTGTTTTTTTTTTTTTGGTGCTGAGCTTTTGGGTTTTATAGATTGTCAAACAGAATTTTCATTTCAAATTGGATTTTTTTTATTGGAAACAGTATCAAAAGCACTCCTAGTGTTCTTAGTATCTTCTCTTCTTCTTCCTTGGTTAGGAAACACTATTTTCTAGTTATTGTTCATAGTCCAAGAACAACACTCTTTTCACTGCCAAAATCAACCCCAAATAATCTCTCTATATTTTTTAATTGAACCCTAAACCCATATTGGACTTGGGTTAAGTTTGGATAATAGGAATGTTAAGGGAGAATGTGAATGTGATTCCAGATCTTTTATGATTTCAACGTTTGGAATGGACTGGTGTAGAAAGTAATTATTTATTATTTATTTAAGCAGTGAGAATCCCATATTTTTGGAGGATTATTAGTCATTTAAGAATAAAAAACATTAATTGATTCACAATATTTAAAATTTTATTATTGTCATTGAAAGTTCTTGACGAAATCATACACTTAAATAACATTGGCAGACTAATTTTATTACTAGTAATTAGATTTTTATTTTTCTTCAAAATTCATGTCTTTTGAACATAGCCTAATTCTTGTCTCACCCCTAAAAGTGGAGTGTACACTTTAAAAATTAATATAATGATCATGTCTTTGCTTGTGTCATGGTAAAAAGAATAGCAATTTTGCACACTAAGGTACATACTATTTTATTTGGTTATTTGACTTTTTAACTATTTTAACTTGATTTAAAAAATTGTGTTTGAAATAAGAGTTGATTTTTTTTATAATTAATTTGATAGTTGTGAGAGAAAAAATAAAATGATTATAGATTGAAGGTGATAAATGTGTTAAAAGTGCACAACTTTTATGCTTTTACCAAAACAAAATAATAATAATAATACTAATTAATTGTTGAACAAACACTGGAGAGAAGTGTGGAGACTAAAAAAAATATAGGGTAAACTATCAATAGTTCTTAATAGTTAGACTTAATTCCTATCAAGTTCTATTAAAAACAAGTCTTAATAAAATTATCGCTAAAAATAATTTTTTTGTGACAATTTTTTATATATGTTGCTAAAAATTGACAATTAGTGATTTTTTTTTGTCATAATTTTTGTAAATTGTCGTTAAAACTTACAATTAGTGACTTTTTTATGACAAAATTTTTTTATAGGACTTATTAGACAATAAGTTCACTTATTAAGATTTACACGTAAGTATTCAAAAATATATATTATTATTATTATGTAATGATTGAATCAATTTTATTAAAAGAAGTTTATTATATGATCTACAAACACTCCCCATTAGGAAAAGCAAATTTTAGTAAAATGTGTGAGAAGTAAATTAATTACATAGAGACATTATAGAGGTACATTATATGCACATACTAAGAAATGATATTCACACTTTTCTTGTAACCACTCCCTCACTCCCTTTATATATATATATATATCAACAATGATTCATCCCACTAAAAACACCACCACAAATAGCACTAATGCATTAAAAAAGTAAAAAAAAATATATATATATATAACTCCAAGACCAAAACATCACATCATTACTAGTGGGACCCATTGCCACCTAATTAGTGTGGGAGCACTAATTAGTGCTCCCACTCATTTTCCTATATATATTATTAATCAGCTCATTTAAAAAGGAAGAAGTGTGAATGAATATGTATATACAAATATAGATATTAAAAAGAATTTCTCAATTCCAATAATCTTGACCAGCGTTTATCAATAGAAGCAGCCTTTTGTTCACCAACAACATCTGTAAAAAATGAAATTCTTTTGGTTAACTCAACTGACTAATTTTACTTAATAATTCTTTATAATCACAAGTAAATTAATAATGGTAAGTTTAAGAAATAAATAAATATATAAGAATTCATACGTAGTTGATCAGATTTCTCACAAGGCTCTGAACAAGTCTCCTGCAAATATATATATACACAAATATCAGTGCAATCTTCAGTTTTTTTTTTTTTTTTTGGAATCTACGAGATATAGGGGTGATTATTACTTATTTTGATTTGAGAATCTGTATCGAACTGGTTGGTGCAGTTTCTGTTTATAGCTTATTAAGCAGAAATAGCTTAAGGAAAAAGACTTAGACCCCCTTCCCCCCCCCCCCCCCCAAAACCCCCTTGACCCCCTCTGCCCCTCATTGGTCATATTTTCTTTTTTCTTTTTTTGGTTTTCCTTCTCTTTCAATCCTCACCTGCCACGTGTTTGTGGAGGGGTGGTGGGGGTGGTGATTGGAGGGAGTCTCTATCAATGCTCATAGCTTAAATAAGCTAAAAAAACTGATTATTTAAAAATTAGGATAGGGATACTTTTAACTTCTGCTTTCTGATTATTAACTTTTAACTTACAAAAAACTCCACTAAACAGGGCCATAGATGAATAGATATAAAATGAATTAAACAGTAGAATTAGAGGGTGATACGTACATTAACAGAGGTAGCAAGGCGAATAGCATCTTGGATGAGTGAATCAAGGTCAGCTTCTCCTCCAGCTTTCACATATATCACCTACCCATTTTACATGCAACCCCATTCTACATTATTATATATATATATATATAATCATACTTGGTTAGATTTGAAGTTTTTAAAAATAATTTTTTGAATTTTCAATTCGTGTTCTTTTGTTTTTTATATGTTAATTAATTTTTTACTTTTATATTTTAAAAAAATTAATAAATATAAAAATATACTGAATTTTTGTAATTTTAAAAAATTCACAAATTTTGTTCTTTTCGAGAATTCACAACTAGTCACCAATTTAGAGGATCTAAGAAGTTTTTTTTTTTAAAATTTAATTAGAATATTAAAAACGTTCATTAAAAGTAAAAAAATACATATTGAAAATTTTAAAAATTATTTTTAAAAACGGTTTGGAGTGTCTCCAATCCCGATCGGAATTGTTTGTGGGGCTCTCGTTTTGAGAATTTAAATTGTTTGTTTTCTAAGATTTTTGTGTATATATCATTCATATAAAAAAATATGATCAGTCAAATAATTATAGCATGTTCAATTTATCGCGTTTGTCACAAAAAAAAAATGAATGGTCTATTTTAAAAATGCTTTTTAATTTTTGAGATGCAATAAATTGGTTTCGTTTGGGAAGTGGGTTGGCTTTTTGACTTTTTGGCTTTTTTGGCTATTTTAGCCTGGGCTAAAAAGCTTGGTTTGGAAAGGACTTTTTAGCTTTTTTGATTTTTTTTGTAAGAGAAGAGTGTAATGATTATAGGTTGGATGTGATGTTTTGTTTGTTGTGACTAAAATAGCCTATTTTGTCTTTTGTGACTAAAATAGCCAAAAAAGCTCCCAAACCATCTTCCCAAACGGTGCCAGGTTACAATTGTTAGATTGATCTAATTTTTTGTTTGAATAATATACACGAAGAGCCTTATAAAATAAACGATTCAAATTATCAAAATAAAATTTATGATAGATCCTATGAGTTTGAACAATACAATCTAGTCCAGATGTTGGACTAAATAAAAAATGTATGGGATCCCCTTTTTTTTGAAAATTCTACAACTTCTTTAAATCTCAACAATTGATATATGTATAGGATTTACACCATTAATGGTTGATCCAAAAAGAGGTTGTGGGACCTAAAAAAAACGACCTCAATCATTGTTGGACTGAATAATTGCCATCCTTTTTCAAGCACTCAAAACCAAAAACTCTAACTATAAATATAAATATATATATATATATATATAGAGAGAGAGAGAGAGAGAGTTTAAAAATTAGAGAATTACAGAAGGGTCATCGGCACCAATTTCAGGTAGGTGATGAGTGGTAGTGCTGCTGTGTCTGCTGGATTGCAGAACCCAAACATTGAACTCTGTATCAATCTGTGAGACCACCACCACATCACATTATCCACCAATATTATATATATTATTGGAAATAAAATTATTTATAAATATAAATTTTATATAACAAATTTTTATCAAAAAGATGTAATGATAATATTTTTTAAGTAAAGCCATTTTAATGGAATTTTTTTAGATGTGACATAAGGGGAATACTATATGTGTATCATATATACTTTATAACTAAAAAAAAAAATGACATTATTTTATACTTTGTAAGTCATGATTAAAAAAAAATGTCATAACTAAACACAACATGAGATGTAATTAAAGATTTCATGAGTCATAACTAAAATAATATCATAACTAAAGAAAAAAATTAATCATAAGTAAAGAAGAAAATGACATAATTAGATGTGCATATAGTACATCATTTTGAAGGGTATGTATATTAGAATTTCTCTATAAAGGGAGAATTAGAAAAGTAATACTAGAGATCCTAAAAGATCTACTCAAAGTTTTACTAAATGTCTCATATAAGCGTGGAGCCCACATGGGATACACATGGTGTGGGTCTTACACTCATATGAGATATTTAGTAAAACTTTTAGTAGAATTTTTGTAGTGTCTAGCATTACTCAAATTAGAATTAAGTGTGTAGGACCAAAAAAAAATTAACATGAGGAGTGCAATTCAAACGCTGTGGAGGGACAATTTTGGTTGTGTTTGTTTCGACGTAAAATATTTTGCACAGAAAAATATTTTTCTTGTAAATTAATTTTGCACAGAAAAAATGTGTTTATTTTTGTTTCTTGACATTTGGTTAACACTTGAAACAAAAATGTTATTGCTTAAAAGAGATATTTTGATTTAATAAAATATCATTTATGACTTTTTAATAAGCTAAGATATTAGTATTTGAAAAGATAATGGGTTGAAAAGATAATGAGACAGAAACAACTTTGTAAAAATTAATTTATAAAATTTTAAAAGTAAATCATTTTTAAAAAAAAATGATATAAAAGCATTTTTTAAAAAAATATTTTATTTACTTTTTATTCAACCGAACAACAAAAAATGAGTAAAATATTTTTTATATATTTGAGTAAATTATTTTTGTCTATTCCATTAAACTATAATTCCCCTAATGTAAAATCTTCCACATCATTCTCTAAATGATGACTCTTTATTGGGAAAATTAAGAACAACAATGCTATGAAACCCAGAAAAAGTTGCTCAAAAAGTTATATGAAAATAAAATGCGTAGGTGGAATTTAGGTGGAATTTATTTTAAGTATGGCTTATATTAGGAAATAGATTAAAAGTTAATTTTTTAGTGTTTTTTAATTTTTTTTGAAAAAAACATATAAAAAGTAGAAAGGTAATGTAATTCAGAAAGGCTAAAAAATTGACTTTTAACCCAATTATCAAAATAGGCCTATCACTCATATTTGAATTTACATTATAAATTTTGAAAAAACTACAAAAGAAAAATCCCACAATTTAAGCCTTTTAATAAAATAAATTCTAATTTTTTAATTTATTTTCAATATAAACGATACTCTTATTTTCGTTAAATAAAACTGATAGAAAAAATATATTTTAATCAATAAATTCAATAGAAAAGGGTATTATAGACATTTTTTTACACCGACAATGAATTTAATGGGCTTGTTTGGTTTGTGTTTCAGAAACATGTTTTGGAAAAAAAAAGTACGAAAACATGTTTGGTTTGGTTTTTTGAGAAATTTGTTTTGAAAAATTGTTTTGAGAGAGAGTTTTGGAAAAAGTGATTGATTTGATGTGTGTGTGAGAGAGATTTGTTTGGAAAATTTGTTTGGTTTGTGTGTTTTGGGAAATTTTTTTGGGAAAATTTGTTTGGTAGAAAAAATTTCTGAAATTTGTTTGTAGAGAAAATTTCTGAAATTTTTTTCAGAAACACAAACCAAACCTACCCATTGAAATATCAAAAAAAAAGTAATCAATTTTATTCAATGAAAATAAACAGATAATTTAAATTGAAAATAAATATATAAAAAAATTATTATAAGGTTCAAACTCTCGGAGTTTTTTTTATAATTTCTCCTAAATATTTCATTTACTTTATCACAATTCCACCCCCACCCTCCTTAGCACAACTTGTGGAGGGAGAAGGAGAAGAAATAATTTAATTAATTTAAAATACAAACCTTTCTGGAATAGGGGGAGGAGCAGTTACAACACTTTCTGGTTAAGGATGTGATGATGATCCTTCCATTCACTGATAGCCCAAAGCTTGCATGCTGCATTTATATATATATAAAGCCTATGGTATCATAATTATATTCAGAAAATTGTTAAAAATTTCAAATCTATATTACATATTTAAAGTTGATATTGTGAGATTATACCGTAAGTGAATCTTAACCATTGACATTTCGACCGTTTCAATGAAAAGAAAAGGAAACATTGTTCTTTGGGAACAAAAAAAATATTACCTTCTCAATGGAGAGGGTGATAGAAACTTGGGTGTCTTTACCGACGTCACTGCTATTGCCATTGCCATTGCCATCGTCTTCGACCAAATCTTGAAGATGCAATTGTTGGAGAGAGAAAATGTATTCACTAGTCCATTTTCCATTCCATCTCCCTTGTTGGACGACGATGTTGCTATTTTCACTAGACGTCGTGGACTCCGTTGATTTTTTCTTCTTATCTAGTTGATTATATTTAACAAAAAAATAAAAATATTTATTTTTAATTAGCTAAGCATAGTGTTAATTTATGCAAGTGTCATTAATCTTGAAAATCTAATTAACATATGTATGACCTTCACTATGATTAATGAGGTTTACTTCTAAAAAAAATTTATGTCTATTTTTGCATCTTGTTTGCTTTGTGATAGGTTTTTATATTTTTAGCAGAACTGCTTTTGTTTGTTTCTGAAATGATGGAAATCAAAAAGATGTCATTTCTTCCAAAACTCAACTAACTAAGGTGTGAATTTAAAATGAATTGAAGTAGGATAGCTTTAATATTAATATTACCTACCAGTGAGAACTCTTCATTTCTTGTTCTGGTTTTGGTGGCCCAAACAAATGGCAATTTGAAGGACTTCTTTGCCTCCTCAGCTTTGGATGATTGGTTCAGATTCAGGTTTAGGCTTCTTCCTCTCAACCAGTAACCAGCCTCTGCCATCTCTCTCTCTCTCTCTCTCTCTCTCTCTCTCTCTCTCTCTCTCTAACAGAGCATTGGATGTTATTGAATGGAAACCTTATCTTCAAGACTTGCTGGCTATACAATTAGAAAGGCTAAATTACACAGACACCCCAGATATTTGCTTTTATTTTAAATTTTTCCTCCAAGTTTGAGAATTACATTGCACCCCTATAATACGTAATTAGGCAAATTATAAGGAGATATTGTTAATTTAACCTTAAATTTATTTACCTGATACAAGGTATTTTGAAGAAAATTACCAATGTGTGTTTGATTTAATTTTATTTTGTTGAAGTCGTGAGATCAAAAAATACAATTTCAATTTTGAAATTATATTTTTAAAAATGAAATGCTAATCACTACTAACATTGTTATTTTATTTTTTCATTCGAAGGATAATTTTTTTATTCAAAAACTACTAACTTATCTACTAAATCTGTCAACAAAAGAGACCTTCATGGATATCAGTTCACATAACATTTATCTCTAGATCTCTGTTCCAAATTGATTCTACAAAACATAATAATTTAAGATTGCATTATGAATACATATGGCTTGCAATCACTAAACCTCAATCATTACTAAGCATGTTAAATCCCAAGATGTTGGAGGGATTCTGGGCCAACAAGGAATACACGCTTTGGGCTTTGGTATCGAAAAACAACTACTCCTTTGTAGGCTGTTCTTGGCACGCCATCCTGGGAAAGGACACAAAACAATGGTTGTGATTTCTTTGAAGGGAAAACAATTTCAAGCAATAAGACTACCATCAGAACAAGCATATTGTGTACATGTGTGAAAAAGGCCTTCAAACTCTAAATGATTAAAAAAATGTATAATTCTGCATCTCCAAGAAAGCGTATCAAAGCATGAGAGATATAGAGGGAGAAGTTCAACATTATTTGATTTCTTTAGTTCAATAAGAAACAAGAACTTCATTAAAAGGTGCTTAATTCACAAAGTCAAACTACACATATCCAGATATTGTCTTACGAAATTAGTCAAGCACAACATTGACCCAATATTAAGATTTTCTATATTTAGTGAAGAAAATGAAGTTAAAAGAAAGGTACCATAGCCATTTTTTAAGAACCAACAAGGTGTGTGCAAGTGTCAATAAATTGTGTTTCAGATCCATACTAAAAATCAATCAACAAAATCACCCGGTTTCTATTGTTAGATAAATGAATTGGAAGTTGCACTACCTTCCATTCTTCAAAAATGCCAAATTGGCGTGCAATGTGTTCAAAATCTGTCTCGTCTTTGTACTGAATGCGCACATCACAATCTATATCACATTCCTTCAGAACATCATCAGTTCCACAGACAGGTCTTGCATTTTTAACCATGTCAGCAAAGTGCTTAACATACTTGTCCTGAAAAAGTGGGGGTTAAAAAATTTAGGCATAAATACACTAAATTCTGAGTTCACCTCAGACAGCCATTTTCAAATGTATCTTATACCTCCATCAGGTAGTTCAGATCCATTGACTTCCAATCAACCTTTCAGCAAAAGTAAAATATCATCGATGCTATAAGAATTGTGCACAAACTAAAATCATATTTTCTATGCAAAAAAATAAAATAAAAAATGCTCACATGCCTGAACACCATTCAACTTAATTGGCTCAAGATATTGTTTAAAATACTGGCCCAGACTAGAGCCCTGCAAGGAAATCAGAGTAAGACAAAAATAAGCGAGGTTGTCAGGAAACCATAGTTGTAGGAAACAGTGAATAATAATTAACGTTAAATGTCAAAACTATTTAAAGATGATTATTGTTATAGAGGAAACACGACGATATGTTTACTTTGTCAGGAAATGGGTGAGCAAGGTAGTGCATGTATGCAGAGGGTGTGTGGGTGGGTGCGTGCATGCATGGTGTAACTTTGTGTGTGTGAGAAATAACTAAGAGTCAATCTTCAACAATAAATTTTCATCCCGGTGCCAAATTTCAAAACAACATACATTTAGAACAATATCTTGAGCAATGACATGGTTCAAATTTTATAGCAATGATAACAAGAACATATTTAAGTTTTCTGAGTGAGTATTGTTGTTTCACAAAGTAAAAAATCACTTCTGAACATTGTACATACATGTTCTCCAAAATTATATGTTCTGCACACTTCTGGACGGATAAACTGTCTACCTTTGTGAGTCTCTTTTAACCTCAACCAATCATCCCAATAAGTGAAAATTTATGTCAAAGAAAATGTTCAAAAGAGATGCATTAAAGTAATATGCAAGTATGAACAACAAACTATGACTCAATACACCACAAGGATATGCTTTTGGCCACTTTGGAGAGAGTTCATCCCACGTAGATTTAGCCAGCATCCACCCCAATCCAGGGAAAAAATCTGAACGGTAAAGCATGTCTGCAAAGCGTATCATAAAGCTGATAAGAGAACAGTTTCTCAAGATTTCTGTTTAAAGAATAATCTTTATACGATGCAACATTCATTTGCCTGCTAGAATCAAGTAAACTAATTTCAATCCAAACATGAAAGTTATAATGCCTTCACAAGAACCTTGGAAGCAAAAATCTCCAAAGTAAACTTTTTTTTTTGAATAGGTCAGTGGAGGAGACTTGAACTGGAATCTATGGGGGGAATGCGACCTAAGCCACTGAGAAGTCCCTAGGGGGCAAAAACCCCTTGGAGTTACTGCAAAATGACTAATAACTGTAACCTCTATGCAGGTTCATCAGTTAGCTTTACATTTAGTTCTAGAAGAATAATTATTTACCGATACAAGCACCAAATGAACTTACAAGGATCCTGCACAAACTGCTTTTGTCCATTGTCATTCCATGAAGAAACAGCCATAATGGACCTATTTTGGATTCATACAAACAAAAGCAAAAAGATAGTTAGAGGGTGCAGACTCTGATCTTGAACTTCAAATAACGAAATGTACTTCATAATAGGACTCACTTATCACTTTCAAGGAGTGCAACTGCAGCCTCAAAATAGTCGAAGAAATCAGGGGAAATTTCCATATCATCTGTATTCCATGGAAATTTATTTTCAGCAAATTGCTTAACATTTCCATTGAAAAATAAAAATAAAAATAAAGGAGAGAGAGTAAAAAAGGCAGCACAAAGCAAGATTGTTGCACCTTCAAGTATGATAACTCGACTAAAGTTATGTTTATAAAACAATTGATCCAGTGCCCATTTGTAATGACCTAGAAAACACCAGCATTAAAAGACATTCAACAATGATGCTTTTTAAAGGGGACCTTTTTTTCTTATTTATTATTTTTTTTTTAAGCAAGTGACGAAAAAGATAAATCCTTACGTGCAATCTTGTAGTATACAATCATTTCCTCGGGCCTCTCGGTGTGCACTGGTTCATGATCCAAGTGCTGCAACCAACTGAAGTTAGTGTTTAAGCTAGACATATTAACAAAAAGTCTCACAAAAGGGTAGAAATTATGTCATGAAAACATATGGCATCTCTAACACAAGATTTATATGTTTCTTGAAAGGAGCTTTCCATGGCATAAAATTAATTGACAAATGTATGAGTTGATGAAAATTTGCTGAACCATACTCCTTGTCATCAGCATTCCTCGCTAGAGAATTAAAATAATTTACCTGCATGTAGGTTAGCTGATTGTAACTCAAAGCCTTAGTTTTGACATCAGGATCTTCTCCATCCTACAGAAATTTACTAGCTTTAGCTGTCTTGTCCTTCCTGATCTCTCATTACCAATCAAACATATCTAAACTTGTGTTGACTAGAATCCCTACTTAAAAAAGTACCTGGGATACAAAAAGGGGATACTTTGAAGGAACAGAACTTTGATATCTGGAGAATATGAAGAATTTTGTAACGGTGACTTAGTTGAAATATGAGCAAATTAATCAGGAGCACTAGAAAATGCTCACAAATATTAAGCATACTTTAGAATAGATTTGAGGGCCCTTTCAAGATAATTAGCACGGTTACAAGCCATAACCACAACTGCCGCAACTGGAGCCTAATAGTTCAGAAAAGAGGGATGCATATGTGATGACTTTTAAACAAAAAAATAAATAAAAAAAATAGAAGAATTAAATTGAAAAAACCTCCACTCCATCCAAACCTGTACTTTGTCTATTATTTTTTCAAGGCCATTCCCTGCAACATGATAACATTATAACTATCAAATTACAAACAAAAATGCACAAGCATACACATCAGTTAAATAAAAAATGTGCAGGGGAATTATGTAACAGGCTCAGAATTTGAGCCAAGTTTTTCAAATTTCTTAAACAACTACACCTCAAATGGTGACCGTGTATTATAATTTATAATAGAGTGCATTGTATATGAACAATACTATCAGGAAAAAAAAAAAAAAAAGGAAAAACCAACCAGCAAAAGCTCTCACTCAGAAAAAAGAGAAGATAGGATCAAAAGGAAGATTGTAGAATTAAAGGAGAGTTTTAAACTTAATGTGACACCCCAACGAATGTCACGTGCTATAACTATATTATTATTCATCCTTGAATACCCTAAGCCCTGCCTTATGTTATATGCCTAATTAAAATTAAGACTTCTTAAGAATTAAAAGTGAGAAACATGCCTTGAGAAGACAAACCAACGAATATACTTGAGAATGAGTTTGAAAGTATATGTTAATATAGAGCTTCGAACATGGAAATCCTTATGTCTTGTATTGAGAGTTAGGGAAGGACTTCTAGGTTGAATTTAGTAAATTTTGAGTTTCCCTATTCACTAATCAAGGGGCTTAAAGATCTTAGACTAATGTGCATGCCATTTTGATGCTATATTGTTCTTACTAATCGGGATTAGTGCTAATTAAGTAGAATTAGTAAACCGTAATCGTAATTAAGTTAAGCCTTGATTAATTAGAGATTAACCTTGATTAATTATAACTAAGATTGATTGACTAAGCTAATTAATCCTTTGTGATGCATACACACACACCTCAACATTTCCTACAAAACAAAAGAGAAGAATATAGAAAAAGAGAGAGAGAGCTCTAGAGTTTATTTAGGCTAATAAGGATTAAAGAGTAAGCATGATTGGTTAGGACTAAAGCTTGGTTAATTAAGCTAATGGGACAATTAGTAAAATACTTAAGGTAAACTTGATTAATCTAAGCTAAGCTAAACTAAGCAAATAAATTAGGATTTGGTGAAGCATACACATAGGTGAAGCAAACAAGCACCTTCCTTTTTGTATTATTTAACTTTTGTCTTGCCTTAACTCAATAAAACCAAACAAGAAGAAGAAAATCTGTAGAGTCAAAACAAAAGGAGAAGAAAGAAGAACAAAGGAGACGAAAGGAGAAGAAAAAAACAAGGGAAAAAGAGAGGAAATCGAAGAAAAATCAAAGGAGCTTCAATTTGAAGCCTAGAAATTCAAGGAAAATCATTAATAGGTAAGAAATTCAACCCTCTTTCTTGTATTGTTGCTATAATCTAGCTAGAAGATCATCTAAACTAAGTTTTGAGAGATTGAAATTGAGGAAGATAGGAAAGAGTTTGAGAAATAGGAAGGGTTCAAAAAATTTGCAAGAAAATCATGTTTTGATTGGTTTAAACTTTAAATTCATTGCATATGAATGTTTTCCTACAAAACCCACATCATTTATTCATGTTTTGAAGCCTTAAAATCTTGTTTTAAAGGAATGAAAATGAAGAAATGAAAGAAAGTGGAAGAGAGAAAAAAAATTAAAGAGCTCTTGAATAAAATTTTATTTTTTTGTTAGTTTAATCTTGAAATCCTTGCATACAAATGAGTTTTCATGAATCTTGTATCATACTTTCATGTTTTGGAACATTATACATCATGTTTTGAGGCTTTTTGGTGAAGAAATTGGAGTTAGAAACCTCAAGAACATGAAGAACAGCTTCAGCCCGTCCAACCAAGAATTTCCTGCACGTGCCCTAGATTTCCCGCACATGCAGCCCAACCCTCCAGAACCCATTTTGCATTCTGAAATAACCACACGTGCGGCCAGATTTTCCGCACGTGCCCCAACCTTCCCGCACCTTGTTCTGCACGTGCAGAACCTATGTTTTAGCGCAACTTCAAATGGGTATATCTCTCATTCGGACTCAGTTTTACGCGATTCTTAATTCTAAATTTAAGTTTCGGAAGTCTAGTTTCCAATGGTGGTGGTCTCACATCCAAATTCCAAATATACAAAAAGATATGTTTAAATTAGTGAAGGCTGCTTACTTTCTTCCTAACCATGTCATGCTAATTCCTCTCATAACTTAGTTCTTTTCATTTCTTCCTATTTCCTTAAACCTTAAATACCTAAACATGATATTTTTCAACGCATAGTATATGAAACTGATGTGGAATACTTAGGGCCCTTCAACTTACATCTTTGACACACTTCAACATTCTTCAAGCCTTAATTACTTAGGGTGCTTCTAGCCATGCATTTGATACATGTCTGACACTTGATTTAGATTTGAATTAGGCTTAGAAAAGTCTTGGATAATCTAAGAAAATATTAAGAAACACAAAGTTGAGTTAGAACACCTGAAATGAATTTAGAAGCTTGTTAGTTTAAGTGCTTTCAACGTCTTGCTTATGCTTTGTGTAGGTCAAGCACTCTGAGGGGGGAAAACCTCATTGTTCACAAGCCATTTGTGAGTAATATTATTGTAAAGTTATGTTTGAAAATTGTTTTGAAAACTCGATGATATATCATATTTTGTGAAATCCTTATTTTGTTTCCGAATGAATGAATATCCTATATTTTGATAAATTTATTGTGGCATCCTTTCATTGGGGGACAGTTAAATTTACCATGGCTATTATTGAGATCTCCTTCGCCACCTGAGAGTGGGTTGTTTAATCGGTGATCAAACCGGTTATTATTTCGCTTTGCCCTAATGGATGTACCATGCTATCATATTTTGATTATGAAATATTATGATGAGAAATGTTCGAATGCTTTTGAAAATATGATATGATATTATGCTTTGCAAATGAGATTGGAATTCATTCATTTACCACTAAACTGTAATATTATTCATTGGGCAATGACTGACCCCTCTCTCTTAAATATATGTAGGTGATGAAGAGTTGGATTACGAAGAGAAGTTTGAATAGAAACTGGTCTTGTATGGTTGTGCTAGATTTGTAAACCCTTGGCATATGTGTTTATTTTACCTTGTCGTTTAGACTATGTAATCATGTAAGATAACAATCCAAGAGGAATGAATGCTTTCATTTCATGTAGTTAGGCACTGCTCTGAGTGGATGTTTCGAATGGACTCAATATAAACAAATAATGGCTTCCGTACTCAAAAATATAAAAAATTTGCCCCAATTATCCTAAGACTCCAACTTGTTTTGAAAGTTAGGCCCTTGATAGTCTATGACTACTGGCCGGTCACAACGCCATCCTGTTTGGGACGGGTTGGGATTGTGACACTTCAACTTTTCCGTGAATTAGAACAGCGAGAAAGAATAGGAGAGAGAATCAGGAAGAGAAGAATGCAAGGGCCGCAATCCTAATCACACAAAGGCCGCAACCTTAAACAACTGTCAATTTCATTAATTGAAGGCTGCCTAATATAATACCAAAGCCTATTATATATAGGTTAACCTTAATAAAATAGAAAAATTAATAACAATAAGAAAATAAATATTAAATACTAAAGACTTTAATTTATAAAATTATAAATATAAATTAAGCCTCCACATGGTGGAAAGATACTGTGTGTGAGCCGAATAGTGGATCTCTGCCTTGTGCATCACTTATTAACATCTTTGTACACATGTTTGATTTGATCAAAAGATATCACAACATGCTCACTTAGGATAAGATTTATATGGCCTTTGCTCTAGCTGCTTCCTTTGAATGGAAGCAACAGATAAATCAGAGAGAGAGAGAGAGAGAGAGTAATATAGCAACCAGAAATATACCATACCTTCTTCTAGTGTCACAATTCTTCCTTTTTGAATGCTAATCTGATCCATTATTAATCGTGTTTGCCTTGCATAATGATTTTCTGATTACACCTGTTATGATCAAATAAACATTATAGGTAAGGAGGGATTGTACAACTAGCACATCTGGAAGTGATTAACTTCTCTGAATAACAGATTCCAAGACACCTAGACATTGTTAGGCAAAGGGAAGATAAAGCAATCACTAATGCTGTGTTTGGTTGGAGGATTTGGGAAGTGATTTGGAAAGGGAAAAGGTGTGTGAAACTATATGAAATTTAGGCATATTTTATTCTCATTTCACCTACCTTTTCCATTTCTCTTTCCAAATTCCTCCGCAAATTCCCCAACCAAACACAGCATAAGCATTTCAAACAGATGAATTATGATTTTTGATTATTCTCATCAAATACCATGTAGATGGATTTATCATATTTTGCTTGCAATAATATGCATAAAAGAATTCACTGCTCTGAATCTACATCAGATTAAACAAAGGAGGAACAAACATTGCAAATACAGCATAGAATAGAATGTTTAGTTCCTCATACAGATACACATTATTACATGTACATATTGAGCACAATGTTCACAAACATAACATGTATTATATATATATATAATTATATATTAGGGATTCAAATCAAACTACCTAAAAAGGATAAGAATCAAAGCATTTTACCCCTTTTTAACAATGGAGCAATTCCTATTTTTGATTTCGAACTCTGTTGTGTTGTGAGTGTGGAATTCAATTCGACCAAGTCAATCAAGACACGTTATGTCATGGTAGTCACCACTTCTAATCTAACCCTGATTATTGTGGCTTTTGGTGCGATTGCCGACTTTCCCTAGTCTTTGCCTTCTCAGGTGAGCATTGAATTTTCATGACCGAGTGAGTGAGTGAGTGGGGATTTTCCCCAAATTAAGCCAAATTAATTATCTATTTTTTAAACTAGGCCTAGTTTGAACGGGATTCTCAAATTAAGCTAAAGTGTTATTATAAATCACGTTTTTATTATTTGGAGCTGAAAATTTGATGAATAGTGAAAGTCCTATTACAAACAACGTTTTTAATTAAGAAAATATGGTTACAAACCACGCTTTTAAGGTAAGTTTGTTTTCTGAAGAAAACGTGATTTCAAACCACGCTTTCACTGTGTATATATTTTCTGAAGAAAATGTGATTCCAAATCACACTTTCACTGTGTTGTGAAGAAAGCGTGGTTAGAAACCACGCTTTCAACACTGTCCCAAACACACAAACACTACACTCAGAAACTCTCTCTCTCTCTCTCACTCTAACACAAATACAAACAAACACAAACATGACTCTCACACACACACACACGACTCACACACACACTCACACTCAATATATATATATAAATTTTAATATATATTTATAATTTAATATATATATAAATTTTATTTCATAAAATTGAAATCAATATTAGATATATATAATAATTTATAATAACAAATAATAATCAACTATATAAAATGATTACTTTTTTATTTTAATTCTTAATTTTTTTTATTTTACTGTTTAGGGATAAAATTTATTTTTTTTATTTTAGGGTTTAACATTTAATTTTTAAAATTTATTTTGTTATTTTAGGGTTTAGGATTTAGGGTTTAGGATTTATAAAAAAAAATAAATTTAAAGAATTAAACTATAAATTCTAAACTCTAAATCCTAAATCCTAAAATAAAAATAAATAAATTTTAAGAATTAAACCCTAAACCCTAAAATTAAAAATAAATAAATTTTATCCCTAAACACTAAGGTAGCGTTTGGTAACATTTACGTTTTTTGTTTATGTTTATAAAAATTTTATAAACCGGTTTCTGTTTATTTTTAGAAAAACATAAATTACAAACGTGTTTGGTTTGAACAAAATGTTTAAAAAAAATTTAAAACATAAACTAAAAAATATGTTTGTTCAAGCCTAAAATATTTATATTTATATTTATTATTTATGACAATGGGATCACACATATTATAATTGAAAAAAAATTAATTAAAAAAAATATTTGAAAAAAAAATTAATTGAAAAAACGTGGTTTGTAAAAATTATTGAAATTTTTTTTTGGAAAAATCGTTGGTTTATAAATGGTTGTCTCAGTTTATAAATTTGAGGAAAAAACGTAAACTCAAAAAATGAGTTTACGTTTTCAGTTTTCAATTTTTTTTGAAAAATAATTTTTTTTTTCAATTAAATTTTTTTGCAATTATTTTTTTAATTAATTTTTTTTCAATTATAATATGTGTGATCCCATTGTCATAAATAATAAATATAAACCACGTTTTTTTTCAATATTTTTTTTCAATAATTTTTACAAACCACGTTTTTTCCAATTAAATTTTTTTCAAATATTTTTTTTAATTAATTTTTTTTCACTTATAATATGTGTGATCCCATTGTTATAAATAATAAATATAAATATAAATATTTTAGGCTTGAACAAACATATTTTTTAGTTTATGTTTTAAACTTTTTTTAAACATTTTATTCAAACCAAATACGTTTGTAACTTATGTTTTTCTAAAAATAAACAGAAACCAGTTTATAAAATTATTATAAACATAAACCAAAAACGTAAATGTTACCAAACGCTACCTTAGTGATTAGGAATAAAATTTATTTATTTATTTATTTTAGGGTTTAATTCTTAAAATTTATTTATTTTTGTTTCAGGGTTTAGGATTTAGAGTTTAGAATTTATAGTTTAATTCTTAAAATTTATTTTTTTTATAAATCCTAAACCCTAAAATAAAAATAAATAAATTTTAAGAATTAAACCTTAAACCCTAAAATAAAAAGAATAAATTTTATCCCTAAACAGTAAAATAAAAAAAAATTAAGAATTAAAATAAAAAAGTAATCATTTTATATAGTTGATTATTATTTGCTATTATAAATTATTATATATATTTAATATTGATTTCAATTTTATGAAATAAAATTTATATATATATTAAATTATAAATATATATTAAAATTTATATATATATTGAGTGTGAGTGTGTGTGTGAGTCGTATGTGTGTGAATCATGTTTGTGTTTGTTTGTATTTGTGTCAGAGTGAGAAAGAGAGAGTGTTTGTGAGTGTAGTGTTTGTGTGTTTGGGGCAGTGTTGAAAGCATGGTTTTTAACCACGCTTTCTTCACAACACAGTGAAAGCGTGGTTATACGCATAGTGAAAGCGTGGTTTGGAATCACGTTTTCTTTAGAAAACAAACTTACCTTAAAAGCGCGGTTTGTAACCACGCTTTCTTAATTAAAAGCGTGATTTGTAATAGCGCTTTCACTATTCATCAAATTTTCAGTTCCAAACAGTGAAAGCGTGATTTGTAATAGCGCTTTAGCCTAATTTGAGAATTCCGTCCGAACTAGGTTTAGTTTGGAAATTAAGATAGTAAATTGGCTTAATATGAGAAAAGCCCCGAGTGAGTGAGCCCATTCATTATATCCTTATGTTCAATCAGCTAACTTAAATAATTAATATTTCATTTTTTTCATCAATCATATAAAATATCACATAATCTACTGCCGGACCGCTAAATCAGTAATGATAGAGATCCATAAAATACAACTCTCATAATTCTTAAAATGATCTGAACCATTCATATTACTGTCAGACATAATCTCAAAAAAAATTCAAACACATCAATAATCAATACATCAAAAATGTTTATGATCCCAAACATTTTTCCTACTAAATATAAGTAATACTAAAGACTTCAAATATTTTATTAAAAATTTTATAAAATATCTCATATAAATATAGAACTCATACAATATAAATCTCATATGAATCTCATACCTATCTAAAACATTTAATAAAATTTTTAAAAATTCTAGCATTTTTGTTAAATAATCACCGATTGTGGGAGTTGGTTTTAAAATTTCTTTTAAGCATTGATTGGGGAGCTGCACTGAGCTAGTAAGTTAGTCAAGGTCTAAACAGAGTGATTGTATTGTACATAATAATGGCATCAAAATCAACTTTTCTTCATGCTAACTGAAGAAGAAATTATACAAGAGTTTTGTACGGACATAAAAAAAAATATATATCGTATTTGATGATAAACAAATTTAATAAAGAAGATGATCAGCGTCATTACGTGATCACCATCTACAAGACAAAACACTTCCAACCGTAGTCGGAGGTCCTCTGACGCCCAAGTCAGTTCTCTAATATTATCAAAATATTTAATGGATTAATTCATAGAGAGAAATTGTGTATGTTGCCTATTTATAATATCCAGTGACTTAATTAACAAGTTGTTTGAATGTTTCAGAAACCCTATCCCAAACAATCTCTGATTGTTGATGACTTCTATATCAATAAGATTTCATATCCTGATGAGTTTTGCACAACATAAAACACTAATGCAGTGTTTGATAAGAATTTGATAACTGTCATATCCATGATAATTTATAATTACATCATGTATCAGGACCCACATAATTCCTGTAGTTATTTTTATTCACTCTCAAGTTTGATTTTCATTTTCTGTTGGTGAAGAAGAATAGAGCTTCAACTTTGTAATGGCAACGACAGTCTAATGTAATTATTCCCCTATCTCTCTGCTATTTTTGGTTTCTAATTTTCATTTTTTTGACACTTAAATTTGGATTCAAACAAATACATATATTGTGAAAGAATCAAATTTAGAATGTTTTGAAAACAAAAATTAAGACTCATATAATATTTTGAAAATATTGTAGCAGTTCCATATTTCAAGACTTTTGACTCTTCAAAATTTTGTAAATCTTCCATGAAGAATCCGCTTTGAAGATTCAGCATCCAAGTGTCTACATCAATTATTGGCGTCTCAGAAGAAAAAGACAAAATTTGTAAAAGATAAAGCCTCTCTTCAACAATCAGAGAAAAGCACGCCAGAAACGACAAAAGTTATTGTAGATATTTATGACTGCAATTATTTGTGTCTGTCAATAGTAAGGCTTTTCCTTCACTCACTACTTTAATAGAGCATATGACCCCTACCCTGCTCCATTAAAGAAAAGCTGTGAAAATTCTTACACACGTCTTGTAATAAATTATAGTGTCAAAATTTTATCAAAAAAGAATGATTGAATGATATGCGATGGGGCCCAAAGCAGTACCCGATATCATTATCCTAATCTTTTATTGATAAAATGATATTATCCATATTGTGTGAGTGAATTTCCGACCACACTGCCAACTCAGTATTCAACTGGAGAGCACTGATAGAATAGGATAATCCCGAACGACCTGCAACAGAAAGAAAAGATTTCGGCGGTGGTTCGTCCACCAGGAAGCACTCCGATGATTAAGTCAGTAATCAAAATATCTCTCAAAGATAATCAATAGTGCTTACCCACTGTTCTGAATATAAATTGTGTACCTTAGACCCATTTGGGGTACCTCTCTTTTATAGTCAACTCAATCCTAGTCCCAGTAGAAGCCTAGCTTCAATGGACTTCTGCTCAGTGCTCATATTGGACTCTCCAATAGATAAAGATAAACTCCCTAAGAGTTTTATCCTTTATTCAGGCTGAAATCCTTCCTCATTCTAGGACTCTTGTCCCTTATCCGTGTATCCCGGAATCCGATATCTTCGGAGATAACCTCGGCGTCACGACCAGGACACGTAGCACGTCGGCTGATACGTCGGCATCACCTTGGCCATGTGTTGGTACTCAGAAAATATATCCCCATAACTGCCCCCCTAGGTTCTATTACCTCGGCATCCTGAGGTGATGGAACCTATGTTGTGAATGTCGGCGATCCTGCTGTATCATCCAATACATCGGCTTCACACAACCAGGCCCTATAGTCTGCCTCATCAAGGCTTTTAGAACCAATAACCTAGTTCATTTGAGTTATTTAGCCAAGATCTTCCTATCAGCCGAGGTCATTACTTCGTTTAAACCAAGAACTCCAAGAGTTTTATCATGCATATGAGCTATCACACAAAATAAATCAACCGTTTCTGCTACGCGTTTGTCCCCCATTGGACTGTGTCCGAAACGCGCTTGTAAATCGTCTTGTGTCTCGGTGCGTCATCTGACAAGCACGTTGTCCTAGACGTATTGATGGTTTTCTGCCGCCATTCTCCGCATTTTGATCAAAATCAATTCTCTCTCTTCGTCTCTTCACTTTTGCATCCTCGTTCCCAAGCTTCCAACTTTTTCTCTCTCTAATTTCTCTCCTAAGTCTGCCACTGCCGCTCCCGTGAAGCTTTCTGTAATTACTTTTGTTCACTCCCCTCCGGCGAGGATTTTTGCTGCATTTTTTCCGTTGCTGCCACCGTCTGATCTCGGCAACTCTAATTTTCCCTTGTAAGTCACTGTTCCTTCGTTTTGATTTTTATTCTTTCTCAAACTGTTATATCTGTATACTGTAACTACAATGTTGTTCGTATTTGTCTTTTTGAATCCAACCATGTATTCTGAGCATATTTTTCTCATGATTTTGCTTTTTGCCCAAACCATTCTTGAATATTCACACACTGCTCACAAATTTGTTCACTTTTGCCACTGTTCTTGGCCTTGCACCTTTGCACACACTCTGTCACAGTGTTCTTGATGATTCACCACTATTCTTGATCCTGAATCATTGCTCTTGTTTGTGTTTTCTGTATTTTCTCCAGATTCTTTCCTTCAATCTCCGTTTGCTTAGACTTAGGTTCGAGTTTTGCCATAAAATACACGAATCCTAGGGAAAACTGAAACTAATCCCCCTCTGATCTGCACAAATTTTTACCGCAGCGTGAACTTGGGTTTTGCCGAGGTCTTCTGAGCCTTTACAGAACACTCTATTTCAAATTTATACACCTTCCCCCTAAGCCGACGTCGTGGGTATGTGGAAGCATAGGGTAGTCACCCCGACCAAATTAGAATACTTTAGGCGGGAGTTTTCTATTCCTGCCGACGTCCACCTCAGGTTGGCAGGGGAGGAGGATTCCATTATGCCCGATGTGAACCTCATGCCTTTCCCAGTAGTGGCCTTCATCGAGTGTGGACTTAGGTTTCCACTTGACACATTTTTCCGAGAAATCCTTCATTACTATAAATTGAACCCAATGCAGCTTGCTATCAATTCCTACCAAGTTATCAACGGTACAATAGCCTTAGCCAAACAAGAGAATGCTAGGGTTACTCTTGCCAATTTCTAGTACTGCTACACTATGTGTCGGCTGAAATCGAAAAAAGGCCACATCTATTACCTCAAGCCGAGGTCCACTGAGTACAAGCTCATTGCCGACCTCCCAGACTCAAACAAGGGTGCTGGAGACGATTACTTCATCGTCTCGGGCAACTGGGAGTTTCAGCCCAACGATGACCTCCACCTTTATCCCTTAAGCCGAACAGTTTTTGGGGAAGGAGATGGTAAGGGCCAAGTGTCACTTTTTCTTGCTCTATTTTTTAAAGTTTTTAATACTTTGTTCTAATGTCTGTGCTCTTCTTTTTGCAGTTCTTCCTCAGCCTCCAAAGGGCTTTCGCAAGTCTTTCTTCCCCAGCAAGGACTTGAAGAAGCTATTGAATTTGCCAGTTCATAAGCAGAGAGCCCCACTGCCACTCAACTTCATTCCCACTTACAAGTCGGTTCTTCCCGACGTTCCAAAGAAGAAGAAGAGTCAGTCTCCTCCGTCCGCCTCTACTCCTCCAACAGCCTCATCATCTCGGCCAGATCAAGGATCGACCTCTGATCCAGTGGAGCAGCCGTCAACCTCGGTTTCATATCTGATCCCACCATCTCAACGTCAACGCCGCCGTAGGACTACAATTATCGCCGAGATGGGTCGCAAGAAAGTTGTCGCTAAAGACCTCCTAGCCAACATCCCTGACTCAGTTGACGTTCAACCAGCACAAACCCAGCCTCAACCAAAACAAAAGCAAAAAAGACTCAAGAAGGCTCAGCCAAAGGCAACGGTGAATCAGATTGATACTAAGGACACCTTACCAATTTCAAAATTGGCTGAGAGCGAGAAGACCTCTTCTACTACCGAGAAGAGGCCCGCCGATGCCGAACCATCTCAATCAACTCGGTCTAAAAGGCCGAGGTCAGAGTCAGCCACAGCTTCGGGCTCCATGAAGTCTGATGCCCCCTAGGCTCCACCCATTACTTTGGAGGACAGGTCGGTCAAAGTTGATGATAGTGCCGACGACATCAACGTCGGTGTTGCCCTTACTACAGCCTTGTTCCTCCCTGGGGATCTCGACCGCAACGCCGAGATGACTGAGTATGAAAACTTCGCCTTGATGCTGCAGCACTCTGCTAAAGTAAGCCCCTTTATTTGGTAGTTTTTCTTTCTCTATTTTATATTTTAGAAAGTTTTCTAATAACTTCTGCTCTGTCCATTTTTCTTCAAGCAATCCAGCACATTCACTCTTTCTCAATGCAATCTTTTGAGACAAGGAAGGCGTTGGCCGACAAGACTAAGGAGGTTGCTAGTCTGCAGAAGACCCTCAAAAGGACTAAAGGAAAGATGAAAACTTTATTAGACCAGGCCGAGGCAGCCGTCAAGGCCAAAGATGAGGCCGAGGAGAAGGTAGACGCTGCAGAGGCCATCAAGAAGGTTCTCGAGGCCGAAAAGAGAGAGGCCGAGGAAAAGATGACCCAGGCCCAGAAAAAACTTCAAGATGCCTTGGCCACAAAGGAGGCCGAGATCAAGGCCGCTGATGAGAGGGTGTATTCTGCGGGGGCGGCCGATGTCAAGGAGGACTACGAAAAGCAAGTGAGGCAGGCATGCAACAAGGGTTTCACTCTTGGTTGGATGGCTGCCCTCAAAAAGCTTGATGTCCCCAAGGACTCCCCCCTTAGGAATGCCGATGTCCTTCCCCTTCCATTCCCCCCCCACACCAAGCCAATCTGAAGACGATTCTGAGTCTGAGGATGAAGCTTTAGTGAGGAAAAAGAAGGATGATGTTGGGGCCACGCCTCCTATTCCAAATGAGCAAGTCCTAGACTTGACTCAGGACGAGGAGGGTGAGGTCTCTATAGACACTGTTCCCGAGAAGACAACATCGGATCCTCCTATTGCCGACAAGAGCCTTGACCAAACCCTTCAAGAAATAGATGCTGAGCTTGCAGCTGAGAAGGCTGCCGAGATGTCTTCTCAGCAGTCTTTCGAACTCCAGACTCAGCCAGCTAGTGGTGCCGAAGAATCTTTAGTTTGATGTTTGTCTCCTTTTTTTTGTACTTTGCACTTTGTTTTCCTTTGAAACAATGTAAGCTCTTTATGTGGCTGACATTCCATCTTTTGAATATAAACACAACTTCTTTCTTTGAATGCTTATATGACTTTTATACTTAGAATATTTTGTATATCTTCAATGTACACCTTAACTGTGTAATCTTCTCGGGGTGAAATACTTCGGTTATACTCACCAACGGTTTACATCGGCAAGTACATAAGTACTTATTTTAATACAACCTTGGCCTTAACTTGTAAATTTTTTCACAAATTTCAACAAGCGCTCAGTTTAACTTCAATTTGTAAATTTTTCTCAAATTTCAACAAGTGTTAAACATGACCTCGGTTTAACTTCAACTTGTAAATTTTTCATAAATTTCAACAAGTGCTAAGCATGATCTCGGTTTAATTTCAACTTGTAGATTTTTCATAAATTTCAACAAGTGTTAAACATGACCTTAGTTTAACTTCAACTTGTAAATTTTTCATAAATTTCAACAAGTGTTAAACATCACCTCGGTTTAACTTCAACTTGTAAATTTTTCATAAATTTCAACAAGTGTTAAACATAACCTCAGTTTAACTTAACTTGTAAATTTTTCATAAATTTCAACAAGTGTTAAACATAATATCGGTTTAACTTCAACTTGTAAATTTTTCATAAATTTCAACAAATGTTAAACATAACCTCAGTTTAACTTCAACTTGTAAATTTTTCATAAATTTCAACAAGTGTTAAACATGATCTCGGTTTAACTTCAACTTGTAAATTTTTCACAAATTTCAACAAGTGTTAAACTATTTTTAGCTTGTAATTTCTATCTTTCCAGGAACCATTTTCCAACTCTCTGCCCCCTAATGTGAACTTAAGTTTCACTTGGGTTCTCATTGTGCATGTATTCCAGAAACACCGTCAAGTACCTTACCAGTCACAAGTGTAAAAATTAAGCTAAAACTTTATTTATTACTTCAGCTAATAACAAAGAACAAAAAAGTCTAATGATAGAAAAATTTCAAATTGCAAGTATTTCAGGGCCTTGGCAATTCTTTGCCTTCATTATCTTCAAGTCGATATGCCCTATTGCCCAATACCGAGATGATTCTATAGGGTCCCTCCCAATTTGGGCCAAGTTTGCCCTCTCTGGGATCCTTCTTGTTGCTGACGACTTTTCTCAAGACGAGGTCACCGACTTGAAACTCCCTTGGGTTGACCTTCTTATTATAAGCCCTGGCAAGCTACTGCTGGTATGCTGCCAGCTGAATTGTAGCTCTTTCCCTTTTTTCTTCTAGCACATCTAGATCTCGAGCTAATAACACATCATTAGTCCCGTTCTCTATTCCCTGGCTTCTGATCCCTGGGATGCCGACTTCCAGAGGAATGACTGCTTCTGTGCCGTAAGCCATGGCAAATGGAGATTCCCCAGTTGATCTTCTCGGTGTAGTCCGATATGCCCAGAGTACACTTGGCAGTTCATCCACCCACTTTTTCTTTGCTGCTTGCAGCCTCTTTTTAATCCCATCCAAGATGACTTTGTTGGATGCTTCTGCTTGTCCATTGCTTTGAGGAAAGCTTGGGTTGAAAAGTAATTCTTGATTTTGAACTTTGCACAGAAGCTCTTGATTAGCTTACTGTCAAATTGTGTTCCATTATCTGCAACTATTGCTCTTGGGATCCCAAACCTGGTGATGATGTTCTTCCATATGAAGCTCTTCACATCCACGTCTTGAATCTTGGCTAGGGGCTTAGCTTCTATCCACTTGGTGAAGTAATCTGTTGCTATCAGCAAGTACTTCCTTTGCCCAGTCGCTTGGGGCAGTTGTCCGACAAGATCCATGGCCCATTGGGCAAACGGCCAAGGACTGAATACTGCGTTTAGGTCTGCTGCTGGTTGGTGTATCAAAGGTGCAAACCTTTGACACTTTTCACACTTCTTGACATAGGCTTCTGTATCTTTCTGCATGTAAGGCCACTAATATCCCTGGATAATGGCCCTATGGGCAAGTGATCTACCCCCAGCGTGGCTTCCACATATTCCTTCATGTGTTTCGTATAAAAAATCTTCAACTTGTGAAGGATGTATACACCTCAAAAGGGGTCCAGTGAAGGATCTTCTGTAGAGATGTCCCTCTGTTGTCAGACTGAATCTTGTCGACTTCAATCTGATCTTGTGTGCCTCCTTGTGATCATCTGGCAGTTTTCCTTCTTTCAGGAATGTTATTATTGCGTCTATCCAGCTTGGTCCCATGTCCACACACATTGCTTCACGCTCTGTGGTCAATGGTTCGATGCTCGGGCCCGACAAGTAGTCGACCATTATCATCCTTGCTTTTCCAGGTTGTATTGCACTAGCCAGGTTGGCCAAGGCGTCAGCGTGACTGTTATCATCTCGGCTAATCTGCTGTAGCTTGAAATTCTGAAACAGGGCTGTCAATCTGCCGACCTCCTTCACATAGGCCGACATCCTTTCGTCTCGGGTTGAGAACTCGCCTATTGTCTAGTTAACTATAAGTTGAGAGTCACAGAAGACTATCACCTCATCTGCTTCTACTACTACTGCCAATTTCAGTCCTGCAATCAGTGCTTCATACTCTGCTTCATTGTTTGAGGCCTTGAACCCCAAACGAATGGATTGTTCTAGTATCTGTCCATCTAGAGATACCAATACTACTCCTGCCGCCGCTCCTTGTCGGTTTGAACTCCCATCAACAAATAGTCAAAAGGAGTCGCCGATGTAAATGCTGCAGGGCCTTAGTTTTTCTTCTTTCCTTTGTTCTGTTGCCTTCTCTGGGCTCCTCTTTGTTCGCTTGGACATCGTTCACCTCGGCTCAACGGAGCCCGATGTATGATGGCTCCTGGAGTGAATTCGGCCACAAAGTCGGCCAAGACTTGGCCTTTGATTGCCGTTCTGGGTCTGTACTCTAGGTCATACTGGCCTAAGGCCACTGCCCAGCTGGCTATTCTTCCTGTCAGATCTCCCTGCTGCAACAAGGACTTCAAAGGATGTTCAGTTAGCACCACAATTTTGTGGGCTTGAAAGTAATGGTTCAGCTTCTTTGAAGTTATTACTAAGGCCAGTGTTAACTTCTCCAAGGGCAAATATCTGGTTTCTACATCCGCGAGGGTTTTGCTTACATAGTAAACAACCCTTTTGTTCCCATTTTTCTTCTCGGATTACCACTGCGCTTACCGCATGTTCTGAAACTGCTAAGTACAGGAATAGCTCCTCTCCAGGTTCTGGATTTGAGAGAACTGGAGCCGTGGTCAGATACTTCTTCAAGTTGGCCAGGGCGGCTTCGCATTCTTCTGTCCATAAGAAGTCTGTGGCCTTCTTCACTAAGCTGAAGAAGGGTTTGCATTTGTTAGAACTTCTGCTTATGAACCTATTCAGGGCTGCAGCCCTTCTCATCAACATCTGTACTTGCTTCGTCGATGTGGGGCTTTTCAGTTCTAGGATGGCCTTGATCTGATCTGGACTGGCCTCAATGCCTCTTCTGGTCACCAAGTACCCTAAGAACTTACCAGATCCAACTCCAAATGCGCATTTTGATGCATTGAGTCGGAGCCGATATGTTTTAAGGATATCGAAAACTGCTTTTAGGTCGGCCAGATGACCCTTAGGTTCTTTGGTCTTCACGACCATGTCATCGATGTAAACTTCCACTGTTCTGCCAATTAGATGTTTGAACATCTTGGTTACCAATCTCTGATAAGTTGCTCCTGCGTTTTTCAACCCAAAAGGCATCACTCTGTAGCAATATAGCCCTTTTGGGGTGATGAACGCAGTCTTCTCCTCATCTGGCGGGTCCATAGCTATCTGATGATATCCTCTGTAGGCATCCAGGAAGCTCATCCTTCCATGCCCTAAAGTGGCATCCACCAGTTGGTCAATCTTGGGTAAAGGAAAACTGTCTTTGGGACAGGCCTTGCTCAGACTGGTAAAGTCCATGCAGACCCTCCATTTACCAGTCTTTTTCTTCACCACCACTGTATTCGATAGCCATGTCGGGTAATTTACCTCTCGAATGGCTTGGGCCTCTAGAAGTCTGTCTACTTCCTCTTCCACTGCCTCAACATGCATCAACGTCGATCTTCTTGCCCGTTGGATTACAGGTTTGGCCGACCTGTCTACGTTTAGTTTATGGCAAGTGACCTCAGGGTCAATGCCTGGCATTTCGTAAGGCATCCAGGCAAACACTTCAATGTTTGCTCTCAAGAAAGCCTCCACTTCTTTTTCCTCTTCTTTAGCTAAGCCCGAGCTGAGAAGGAAGAAGCGTTCTTCGTCTTCCTGCTGGACGAGGATTTTCTTTAGGGCTTCTTCACTCTTCTTGGCTGGCTCCTTGCCAACGTTATCTAGGACCTCCACGTCCTCGTCTTCGATCTCTGCCCTTTCTGGTTCTCGTATGCTGCAGGTGGATTTCATTGCTGCCATGGAGCAGTTTGTTGCCTACAGCTGATCTCCTCTGACCTCCTCTATCCCATGCTCTGTTGGGAACCGCAATAGTTGATGCAATGTTGAGGGAACAGCCCCCATTGCATGCAACCATGGCCTTCCCAAGATAACATTGTAAGGGGAGGGTGTGTCGATTATGGTGAATTCTATCTTTATCTTCTTGGTGCCAGCCTGCACATCCAAGCTTACTGCTCCTAGTGGCCATGTCGGTGTTCCATTAAACCCGACCATTGGTCCATTGGATTGCTCCATATCATCTGGGTAAAGGCCAAGCTCCTTGTAACATCTGACATACATGATGTCACAAGAGCTACCTTGGTTAATTAGGATACGCTTCACCTGGCACTCCCCAACTTAGAGGGATACTACCAAGGCATCGTTGTGCGGATGTTGTACCATCTCTAGGTCGGCTTCAGTAAAGGACACTACTGGTCCCTGGCACTCCTCGGCCCGAGGTCTTTTCTCCCAGACCTGGTACACATGCTACAAGTGCTTCACCTTCTAGGTCTTCCCCTGTATTTCGTTTTCGTTGTCCTTCGAGTGAATTACATTAATTACCCGAGGTCCGCCTGCCTGCGGCTGTTGTGCTGGGGGAGGTGGAGCTACTGGTGCCTGAGGAAGTCTTGCTTGCTCTTCCCTTGTCCTGACCTCATCTACAAGGCCCCTCAAATGGCCTTGCCTTACTAGGTCTTCTAGGTATGACTTCAGGGCTCTGCAACCTTGAGTCAGATGTCCATCTTCGTTATGGTAAGCACAATGTTTTCCAAGGCTTCTTCCCATAAACTCTCCTAGAACCCTTGTCGGCGCTCTGAAATAGGGTTGGGTTTAGATTTTATCTAGGACTTTGTGAATTGGGATTCGGAATACAGTCATGACTGCCTGTGCGGTTCTCAGTCCTATCTCTTGTTTGTTGGATCCGTTGTTACTTCGGCCTCGCTTCGGCGAGCCGTTTGCTTTCTCTTGCTTTGTCGCCTTAATCCCTGGCATGTCTTCTTCGACTCTAGCGTATTTCTCAATTCTGGCCATGAGCTCCTCCATGCTTTTTGGCAATGTCTTTGCCAATGACTTTCATAGTGCACAATCATCTTTTAGGTCGTTCTTCAAAGACACGACCGCCATCTCTTGGTTGCATTCAGGTATTCGGTTGAACACCTCATAATGCCTTTTTGCGTAGACCTTAAGGCCTTCATCCTCACTGATTCTCAGAGCCATCAAGGCGTCCACCCTTAATGGCTATAGTTTGTCTGTCACGAACCTGGCAACGAACATCTCGGCCAGGTCTTTCCAGGTCTTCACACTTCCCTTTGGCAATTTGTGAAACCAATCCGATGCAATCTCCCCGAAGGATGAGGGGAACACCTTGCAAAGCAATGGCTCGTTCCCAATGTACAGTGCCATCGAGTTCAGGTATAATCCGACGTGAAAGTTGGGGTCCGACTTCCCATCGTATATCTGGAACCTCGGCATACTGAATCTTTTTTGTGCCTCAAATTTGTCTAACTCCACCAAGAATGGTGTTCTCGGCTTAACAGGGGAATTTATCTCGGCATTTTGTTGCTTCCTTTTGAGGTAATCTCTCAAGTCCTCCTTGGTTCGCCCAGGAGCTCGGCTATCTCCTGATTTGAATCTTTTAGGTGCACTGCTCTCAGCTTCATTGTGAGCCCTTTTTGACCTTTCTCCATTAGTTGCGTCGAAGCACAACTTCTGTCTTTGAACATGCCGATGTTCTCTAGGGTCTGCCTCCTTGGTGCTATGTGTCCTTCGAGATTCTTCCCTTCTCGACTCTTCTCGCTCGACCTCCCTTGACGGCCGGTGAGAGTGTTTTTCGCTCCTGGCGTGCTGGGGGGCTACAGGGATTGTTTTCTGCCCTCCCTTCTGGGCATTGGCCGCTGGAATCGGCGTGTCCTGCAGCGGGAACGGTGGCTACATGACGTTGTTTTGCATCATGAAATTGACGACCGATTGCAGGTCTGCCAATTTGTTCGCCATCCCCTTCATCTCTTCGTCCCTCCGTAGCCATCTGTCTTTCCATACCTGGAGGTTATCCTCGTTATAGTACCCGCTTTGGTTTGTTTTCTTTGGTACGTCACCTTCCTAGCCGACGTCCTTCCCTCCGTGATTCTGGTCACGAGTTTTTTCGTTACAATTGTCTTCTTCGACGTCAAGATCAATAGGTCTCCCACTCCCAGTAGGAGTGTTATCCCCAATCTTCTCTTTCTGTCCGTCATTGGCCATCTATTCTCCTTTCTTTTCCACAGACGGCACCAAATTGTGTGAGTGAATTTCCGACCACACTGCCAACTAAGTATTCAACTAGAGAGCACTGGCAGAATAGGATAATCCCGAACGACCCGCAACAGAAAGAAGAGATTCTGACGGTGGTTCGTCCACCCAGGGGCACTCCGATGATTAAGTCAGTAATCAAAATATCTCTCAAAGATAATCAATAGTGCTTACCCACTGTTCTGAATATAAATTGCGTACCTTAGACCCATTAGGGATGCCTCTCTTTTATAGTCAACTCAATCCTAGTCCCAGTAGAAGCCTAACTTCAATGGACTTCTACTCAGTGCTCATCTTGGACTCTCCAATAGATAAAGATAAACTCCCTAAGAGCTTTATCCTTTATCCAAGCTGAAGTCCTTCCTCATTCTAGGACTCTTGTCCCTTATTCGCTTATCCTGGAATCTAATATCTTCAGAGATAACCTCGGCCTAGCCGAGGTAACCTCGGCGTCACGACCAGGACACGTGGCACGTCGGCTGATACGTCAGCGTTACCTTGGCCACGTGTTGGTACTCAGAAAATATATCCCCACACTAAGTTTATGGAATGCTTGTTTGCTCATTAATATTACATGCTTTGCACCTTCGTAGTATCTGTTGTTTTCTATTTTATTACTGAGTAACCTTAGTTGAAGAGCCCGTGTGAGCCGTGGTTAGGCGTTTTAGGGCAAATTGTAGGCAGAAGGGGAAAAGTAAAAAATAAAAAATAAAAATATACTATGTTGAATGAAGCTTAGCTTCAAGGTGGGAGTACATGTAATGAAAACAAACATTGCCTAAAAATAGTTTTCCAAAGAAAAAGAATTTTACAATACAAGGAGAACAACCCGAGTAAAAATATTAAGGAAATATTGTCCATAAAAGAATTTTAAAAATCAAAATTTTATGCCTTTAGAAGAAGAACTTAGGATTAAAATTAGAACCAGTATTGAGCTTATACAAGAATTAGAAGATCAGAAATTAAGATATCAATTTCTATTATCATTAACTTCCGGTAAATCTCTAGAAAATTATAGTTTGAAAATTACTCAAATAAATAGATAGATAACTATAAAACAAGAAGCCTTACAGCTAGTTATACAGTAGTTAGAAGATTTATTAGCATAACTATAGAATTAATTAAATAATTCTCAGCCTAATTTCAAAATAGTGGTAAACCACTAACTCCAACCCCAAAATTGGTATCAGAGCAGTGTTCGGTTTTAGGACAATTTAAGTTAGTTTATGCATTTTGCCTATGGTAATAGAGTAGTTCTTATTTTTGGACAATTTAGTTATAAATTTCATGTTATAGTAGCTTTTAATAATTTTAAAGTAGGAGTTAATTTTGTGTATGAAAAGAGTAGATTATTTAGATCTAGAACTCAGCAATCATAACCATCAACTTAATATAGATAAAAATAATTCCGTTGTAATTTTGAAGATACTTTTACACATCAGCTTCATAATGAACATAATCCTCACTTAAATAGTATTATAGATTATCAGATTAATTTTGCAAAAAATATTAAAAAGGACATAGATAAAATTAGTAGTCTTTTTACTTCATCTATAGACTATCTTCGTAATACTCGTAGTATAATTAAAAATCAAGATAAAAAATTAGATTATATCAAAGATCAGTGTAGTTCTATCCTACAAAAAAAATAGATTTAAATTTAGAAAAATTTCCCACTGAGCTAGAAATAGAAACTCTAATTTCAGCTACAAATACTAGCAGCTCAAAGCAAATAGAGCAACTAATTGAAAAAATTCATAGTCAGATAAATCAAATAGCTAAACAAATAGAACAAACTAATCAAATTCAAGATAATTTAAAACAGAAATTAGAAATCTTAGAACAACTAATAAGATCTTAGTTTATGAGTAGTGATAAAAAGGCTAATAGGGACTACCAGATTATTTTAAAACAAGCAAAAGACTTTCATAATAACCCAGAAGGAATCAGTAGCTATCAAGGAATAAATCAGTCAGATAAAATATCAGTAAGACAAAACAATATAGAAATTTTATTTCTAATTAGATTGTGTGAAAAATTTGAAGAACTATCAGAACAACTATACAGCTTAGAAAATCGTTTAGCTTCTTTAGAAAGAATAATACTTCAAAAAGGAAAAGGAGTAGAAGGACAAACAAACAAACCCCAATCTTAGATAAACGAAGAAGATATAGCTAGATATTTCGAAAAGCTTAAATTACCAAAGAAACCTGCCTGTAGAACTTACAGAAAATAAAAATGTTTAAACAGCTAGTAAAAGGAAGTAGTAGTAAAAAGCGTAATGAAGATGAAGATGTTAAAATGGAAGAATTTATAGATGTAGAACAACAGATAAAAAAATTTAAGAAGGAAAAGTTAGATGCAGATCAAAGGAGAAGACCCTTAGCATTTCAAGTTGGAGATCATGTATTTCTGAAAATACAACCTCGTCGAAGAGTTGTTCGTTTCGAAAAAAAAGGAAAGTTGTCACCTCGCTTCATTAGACCTTTCGAAATCTTGGACAAAATAGGAGAAGTGGCATACCGTTTGGCTCTACCACCTCAACTGGCTGGAGTACATAATGTTTTCCACGTCTCTATGCTACGGAAATACGAGCCATACTCTTTTCACATCATCAATTGGGAGGAAATTAACCTTGATGAAGACGTGACATTTGAAGAAAAGCCTGTCAAAATTTTAGATCGTCGCGAGAAGAAATTATGAGGTAAAACTATACCGTTGGTTCGAGTTCTCTGGAGACATCGAGGGACGGAAGAGTCAACGTGGGAACGAGAAGATATGATACGTGCCAATTACCCTCAGCTTTTCGAGTCTAATGGTACGAATTAATTTCGAGGACGAATTTTTTTTTTTAGGAGGGTAGATTGTGAAAACCCCACATTTAATTATTCTTAAAAAAAAATAAATAAACAAATTAATTAATTAATTTTGTCTACAGTCTATCTGAATTGTATATTAGTGTAAAAGTTAGTTTTAAATTGACTCAATTCAATCACTAACAAAGACATTATTAAGAATAATAATTTTGTGGGTGTTCAATATTTGTTATTTATAAATTATTTTAATTAGGATTCAATACAATAATTATTCTTACTAAATACCTTAGTTAAAAATCTTAGTGTATCAATTTTCAGAAACCCACACAAATACAAAAAAAAAAAAAAAAAAAAAAAGAGGGAATCAAACCTTTGCAGAAATTTGGTGGAGGCTTTCCACATGTTGATTTGCATGCTTGTTTAGGAAAGAAGAGCTAATGATGCTCTTGGAATTGAGAGAAAGAAAACTTAGAATGAAGAGAAAGAAAGAGAGAGAGAGAGAGAGAGAGAGATTTGTGCAACAAGCATTGTATATATATATGTATGCAAGCCTTCATTGTCTAGAGGGTGCATGCAAGCATTCGGTGAAAAAAAAAAAAAAAAAGAAGAGAGAAATCCCTGAAGCAACCAAGCTTAGTGATAGGAGAGGAAGAAGAGTAGGAGATTAAGGAAGTCAAAATTCTCAACCATTTTGCCACCCTATTACTAAGTAAGAAAACCCTCTCAACCCTCTCATTTCTTTTTATTAGTGAAATTTTCAGATTTCTTCCTTGTGATTAAAATGACTACTCATAAATAGAAATTTTATATATATAGGAATTTTGTGATGAAAATAGTCTGTTTTGAATCTGTCAGAATGTTGCCCGAATTTTTAGACAATTTTATACTCAAAATTTTGAGATGATTTATTCTAAAAAGTTGTTGATAATGATGTCTAGTTCATCCAGGAATTTTGGCAACAATTTTTGAGCTTTCTACGAATTTATACAAATTTTTAACTAAATCTGAAATTGTGATGAAAATAGTCTGTTTTGAATCTGCCAAAATGTTGCCCGAATTTTTAGACAATTTTATACTCAAAATTTTGAGATGATTTCTTCTACAAAGTTGTTGATAATGATGTCTAAGTTCATCCAGGAATTTTGGCAACAATTTTTGAGTTTTTTACAAATTTATACAAATTTTTAACTAAATCTGAAATTGTGATGAAAATAGTCTGTTTTGAATCTGCCAGAATGTTGCCCGAATTTTTAGATAATTTTATACTCAAAATTTCGAGATGACTTCTTCTACAAAATTGTTGATAATGATGTCTAGTTCATCCAGGAATTTTGGCAACAATTTTTGAGCTTTCTACGAATTTATACAAATTTTTAACTAAATCTGAAATTGTGATGAAAATAGTCTATTTTGAATCTGTCAAAATGTTGCCTGAATTTTTAGGCAATTTTATACTCAAAATTTCGATATGATTTCTTCTACAAAGTTGTTGATAATAATGTTTAGTTCATCCAGGAATTTTGGCAATAATTTTTGAGCTTTCTACGAATTTATACAAATTTTTAACTAAATCTGAAATTGTGATGAAAATAGTCTATTTTGAATCTGCCAGAATGTTGTCCGAATTTTTAGACAATTTTATACTCAAAATTTCGAGATTATTTCTTCTACAAAGTTGTTGATAATGATGTCTAGTTCATCCACGAATTTTGGTAACAATTTTTGAGCTTTCTACGAATTTATACAAATTTCTAACTAAATCTGAAACTGTGAGACAGATTTTACCATGTATTTGAAAATTTATTTAAAATTCTATACTAAGCCAAATCTGGTAATTTCTAACTAAAATATGAAATTTGAGAAGTCTAGTTTCATGATAAATTTTTAGATTATGGGTTTGATCTATAAATTTAAGCATGGCATTAATATAAGGAAATGTGACAAATCTGTGTCATAAACACCCTTGGAATTTTTAAGAATTATTTATAATTTATTTTTGGAAAATGCTTTCTGAAAAATGACCATAACATGTTTATTGAGTATTCTGTAGATTGATATGAATTTTAGAGTTGTATAAGTAATGTATTTATAATTTTATTTGCAAGATATATATTCTGAAAATTTTTCTGGACAGGATAAAATCATCACTTTAATATTGTGCTAGTCTAATTTAGTAAATCAAAAATTTGTGCATGTGTGTATTTATGGTTTATTTCTTGTATCTAAGTTATTATGTTCATACCATGGTTTTAAATAATTGTCTACTAAATTTTGTACATTGAACTATTATTGTGTGACATGCATAATGTTTTATGTTGGGAGTTTTTCTTTAGTTGGTATAACGTTATTGGTGATTGAGATTTGAATAATTTGTATTTAATATATAAATTAACCCAAATGATTAACGGTATATAATAAGTTACTGATAAAGGGTTAATACCGGATATTCAAGGTGAGCCCTGGTTTTTAATAAGTTTTAAGTAAATTGCGTCGCAAAACCCTAAGATGAGACGGGACTTATTTGAACCTTTTTCGGTATTCGGTTTTGGAATAAGGGTGGATGTGCCAGTGGCACACAGGGAGGTTACGTACCCCTGGCAGACCGTTTCCTTGGGGCAGACCACGGATGCCACTACTTGGATATATAACTCCGGACGTGGGCATCTGTAGACACCCCATTTTTTACCGTCCTCAATACTTGGACGTCACTGTTTGAATACTCGGTGATTATCCATGTTTGTGTTCGTTTGGAGTTCCCGGAGGTCTCGGCTACGCACCCTGCCTTAGGATCTCCGAACTCGACCGTTTTGTGTCTGGTTTTGCACCAAACACTTGTGTTTTGCCTTGTAAGGGCAGGGAATGGCTTATTAGACATCCCCACACCCCACCGGCCCTCTCCTATCATCATCGGCCGCACATGTGTACCACCGGCAGTGTTTTCTTAAAAAAAATGGCCGGTCGGCACTATGTTTAGCCGACCGGCACTTTATTGTGCCGGTGACCCCTTTTGGTGGCCGGCGTGCACCCTTTGCACCCCTGAGGGATGGTGCATGCCAGCTGTGCCAGCTGGAATACACCATCACTCATCCCCGTGCATAGGAGTGACCTCTTTGCACCTTTGAACCCCCAAACCTTCTAGAAGGTTGACCCCTTTGGCCAAGCTTCTTGGAGAAGCTTGGCCAGCTGTCTTGGCTTCCCCAAGAAGCCAAGACCCCTTTGCACCCTTTGCCCCTTTTAGTTAGCTTCTTGGAGAAGCCTTGAGCCTTGTTTTTTGCCTATATAAGCACCATCTCTCTCCCTTGGTGAGGGGTTAGCCATTTTCATCAAAGAAACCAGAGCTTGTGTATCTATGCATCTGCCATATATCTCCTCTCTCTAGATTTTCCCTCTCTCTCCTCTTGTGTGTGTGTTTTGAGGCCTAAACGTGTGGTTTTACCTTACTTTTGCACCAATACACACACCATTACACCTTAGCTCGAGATTGGGAGGCTTGGAGGGTTGTTTGCTGAGGTTTTGGACTGTTTTTGATCAAAAGAAGAGGGCTGGACCATCTGTTCTTGAGGTGTTCTTCAAGGGTGAGCACTTTGCTTTAGTTTCCCCTTTTTTGCAACAAGTTTTTACCTGTCTTTCTTGCTGATTTAGGCTTTGTGTTTAACATGAAAAAGTCTTATATTTTTACTCTTAAGAACTTTCATTAAGGGTGTTTTGTGGTTGGGGGTCGAAATTTCCCTTTTAGGCCTTGTTTGGCCTCTTTTGGTCCCTTTTCCTTAAGTCTTGCTTATGTTGTTGTGTTGATCTTCTCACCACTGAAATCCAGTGGATTTTCAGTGGTGATGAGGGTGGTTTGAAGTCTTGTATAGGGGAGGGACACCCCTCTCCCCTTTGTCCCTCTTTTGCCTTTTGTTTTGGCTCATAAGGGAGCATGCTTACTTGGTTTGTTTTGGCCTCATTTCAGAGCTTATCTGGATGTTTTGGAGCATGTTTTACCTCTGTCTAATGGTGGTTTGTTGGCCTCTTTCATGCATGTTATACTTGCTTTGCATTCCTCTATTTGGCATAGAAATGCATCTTGTGTTTAGGCCATGATCCTTGCATGTATTAGCATGATTCCATGAAGACATTAGCATCATTTCGCCATGTTTAAGGTCTGTTGGCCACTGGTTTTATCATGTTTAGCATGTTTGACATAGTTGCTTTGCATTAAGGCTTGTAAGTCTTGAGATATGAGTCCTAAACATGCATTTGGTCAAGCTATTTTAGTGATTTGGAATCAATTAACATGCTATTTCAGTCCTTATGCCATGCTTATATGTCTCCATTTATCATCTCTTTCATGTTTTGAAATGTTGATCTCTTATGCTTTAAAATGGGCATTGTGCATGCTTGTATGTTCTAGGCATTTGGGCTACCATATCATCGGATTTTGGGGTGTGTTTTGGTGAATAGAAGTTCTGTTTTTGCTTGTCTAATTCATACCATGTGTGGTCTTGTTGGTGGTAGTGGAGTGCTCTCCTTTATGCCTTAGTTTTAGGCCCATTAGCTTGCATGTTTGTTTGAGCATTTGTTCACTATTTTGGGCACTTTTCGTCACTGTTTTGGGGGAGGTTTGAGGTCTCCCCCATTGTGGTTTAAATCCACCTTTGCATAATCATGTTGCATTACATTAGGAGTAGGCTTGCATTACATCCTATTTGCATGTTTGCACCTTGTTTAGTTAAATTGCAATCTCATTGTATGCTTGACATCATCACATTGCATTTGGTTTAGTTTGCATGGTTAGGAAGTGTCATATTGCATTAACCTAACATTTTCATCTTGCATTTCATATGTTGCCATCACTTTGCATTGAGCATTGCACACATGCATTCCATGGCTTGGTTTGGGATGTCAAACCAAGCATGGGGATTAAGAAGTGTTTGTACTTCAAGTGACAAAACACGTCTCATCCCTCGGTCTCCGAGGCCCTTGACTTAGATATGATAGGGCCTTGGTCTTCATTTGTGTGTTTGCATGCATATTCATTGAAATGCAAACTTGGCCTTTTAGGCCATCATGCACCAAGATGCATCATTGATGGCCCGAGGGTCGAAGGCTATGCTCTCTTGAGTCTAACACATGATAGGGAGCATAGCCATGCTTATTTTTGCTCAAAACTCCATGTCATGCACTGCCTGTCTGCTGTTGCTGTCAAAACTGTCTTCTGCAGGGATTTTCTGCCGACCGACAATATAGAGTGCCGACCGGCCATCAGTGCATGGCCGATAACCTCATGGACAGCCGGTAGATATTTTAGATGGCCGGTGGGCATTTCCTCCAGCCGATGGTGTGCAGCAGCATACAAGGAAGGTATTCTGGGACTTTGGCAGTTTTTGGAGAGACAGGGCAGTAAAAACAGAGGCAACAGTGGCATGACGCGGGTCTTCCGGGCAAGTTGGATCGAGCATGCATCATTCACGCATCTCGAGGCAGGGCTGAGACCCCTTTCTTTTTATATTGGATTTAATTCGATAATTAGAAATTTTGTAATAATTTATTTATTTATTGTTCGGGCTGTAATATTTATTTGGTCCCTCCGAGCGAGGGCGAATTTGTAATAAGGGTGGGTGTGTGTGTGTATGCATTCCAACCCCCACTTCTTTCTTCCCTTTTATTTACCTGCTTACGATGGTAGATTAGGGCATATTTAAATTAGCATACAGTATGATAGCATGCGTGCATCCATACATTTGTCTTACATGCACCGGGCTTGGCACATCATACTAACTGCATTGTATTTCAATTCCAAGTTGAATACGTGTTAGTTGTAGTATCATCATATGCCATGTTTAGATTAGCCGAGCCTATTCTAGCTACATTTTGCCTGTGTTGCATTAGCCATCTTAACATGAACTAGGATCATGCATATGTTTACTAACTAGTTTCTGTTTTGGCTTGGAGTACTATGTAAGTAGTTATGCTTTAGCATCTCGCATGCGTGTGAATGTCAACATAACAGCATGATTACCATGTGGCTAAGTGCTTATATGAGATAAACTGCTTGATTGCCTGTGGGTGAAGGTTGGATTGTTTGAGTTCGAAAAACTCGTTGAAATCCGTGTTTTAGCCTACTTGCGAGTAGCAAATTCCAAAGCGCTTTCCAAAACAAACGGATATGCAATGCTTGTTTCCAAATTAGGCAATCTAGTCTATACTTGTTTGCTGTGCGCATAACATAGTAATTCTAGGCTAATAACTGGAATAAGAACACATAACGTTTTCAAAATCGGATATCATAGTTACTAGAGGCCGGTCTTCGGACCGGGCGAAAGGGGGTGCTCATAGCTGACCTTCCCCGATCGTACCCAAGCTCCCGAGCCAAGACAACTTTGGTGATGACGGACACGTGGCCTTCGGCACCGAGTCAGGGTTTCCTAAATTTCCCATTTTAAAAAAATATTTAGGTGGCGACTCTGTATCTGGCAAAGCAGTCCATGTTTGGCACTTCTTTTCAAAATCTGTTTTTCTCAAAACGATTTGCCAGAGTTGGACTCTTTGGTTCAGATTAAGAACCGCAACAAACAAAAAAGGGGAGTCCGAACTGTAGCCGAGGTCCCTCGCGGGCTTGTTACAGCATCCCTGGTGGTTACGGTTGGTAACACTTAAATATTTGACAAATGGAGGGTTTCAAAATAAACGTTGCCATGCTTAGTGGTTGGTAAGTTAAATCTCTTTGATGAGATTTCGAGTGTCACCTAAGTTATTAAAATTATTTGAATTATTTTATTGCTTGTAATTTATATTTACAATTATATTATTATCTCGTGTTTATAATCTCATTATTTTCTCTCAAAAAGAATGGTAGGTTGGTTATGTTTTCTTATTGTGTTGCAAAACTCATGGCATATATTTTGTTGCCCTGGCGTTTCATGCCAGAATATGTCGAGGAAGGGACTGAAGCTGAAATTGGAGCTGCTGCTAATATCGAACCGTGGCTAACTTAGAGTCAAGATTTTATCAAAATAAAATCCTGTTATTTCTTGTATTAGTATTTAACTATGTTGTGATGTTGTGTGTGAACTTGTAGTTTTATTTTGTTGTTGGACTTTGACTATGTAAGAATTTAAAATTTCCTAATTAGTAGTTAAAATTTTATCTAACAAGTTATTATTATTTAAAGTCTTATGATGTCTTAAAGAAAAAAGAAAAAAGAAATAAATAAATTTGGGGCATCACAGTAAAGGATATAAAATGAAAAAAGGAGAAAATAATTTATTAGTTTGCACAGAATTTTTAGGCTTAGCAATCTTAGAAAGCAATACTCATTATAGACTTACAAATGACTAGATAGTTAAGCTATTAGGCACAAAAGAAATAAAAGCACTACCAGCTAAAAAATTTAATTCTGAAGATAATGCACCACTAGATTGGAATTTAGGAGATTTTCTAGCACAAAAAAGGTTAGCCCCTCAAGTTAACTTATTATATCAAAAAGCAGATGGCAGTTATGCAGTAAGATTTACTCAATATACTTATGTAGTACCAGACAAATCTGAAGATGATGAATTTAGTAGTATAGATAAGGAAGAAAATCAAGATAATCGTAGTGACATAAATCAGCTTTATGTAATGACAGAAGAAAAAACAATATCACAAAATAAGATATACACTATTGATGAGATAGACTTAGAAAATTTCACCCTAAGCGATATGAATAAAATATTAGATACTATATATTATGAACACTTAGCTAGAGGAGATACCCATGATGAAGCAGTGTCATTTTTAGATCAAAAATTTCATACTGAATATGTAGATGATATCATAGAAGATAAAATACATCCTAGCAAAATATTTAAAATACCAAAACAATCTAACTTAGAATAAACTTTTTACATGAACACATAAAGCACAGGAACTAATAACCCACAACCGACGGTAGAAGATCTAGTAGAACCAATGCATTATGCAGTCGGAGGAAGAAGGCCATTAGCTAGTTCAGGATGTAGTAAAGCAGATTCAAATAAAAGTTATAGATTTCATGGAAAACGTAGACAACCAGATATGAGTATACAATTACAGCCAGCTAACAACCAAGGAACCCTTTTAGACTTAGCTAGATTGACCCTCAGATATGGTAAGAAGTAATAGAAAAATGGGAAAAAGATGCAGCAAAAGCATGGATGAGTAATCCCTTTGAATCAACAGATATGTGGGAATATATGGAAACACTTTTAGGAGATTCAGCTTTTAATATATATTTAACCTTTAAAGGAAAATATGAGGAGACAATTAGACAGCTTAAATGACTAGGAGATAACCCATGAAATTTCACTAGCTTTATAAAAGAAATCCTTATAGGATATGACCCTTTTAAAAGAAATAGTTACACTCAAAGCATAGCATTAACTGAATTAGATCAGATAACATTAGGAAGTTGGAAATATGTTGTACCCTTTAGCAAAGAATATTTAGCCATAGCAACCAGAACTGGAAAAAGTTTTGATGAAGAAATAGGAAATAAATATTTTAGAAAATTACCCGGAGAACTAGGAAGAGAAATAGAAAATAAATGGTCAATTTATTATGCAAACTTACCAACCCAAATAGCCTCAGGAGAAGTAAAAATAAAAAGAACTTTAGGAATAGGACCTAGAATAGTTTTTACATTTCATAGGTTCAAAGAAAAATGTATAGAAGTTAAAATACAGAAAGATTTGAAAAAACAAAGCTATGGTTTCTGTAGCAGCGTAATATATACTCCTCAACAATATGAAGATAAATATAATATGAGGAAATATAAGAAATATGAAAAATATAGAAAAAAAAATATTGGAAGAAAAAATATAGAAAACCATGAAAAAAACAGAAATTCATTAGAAATAGTAGAACTTTTAATAGGACAAAATATAAGCAATTACCCAAAGAAGAGAAAGATAAAAGAAAACAAAAATATATTAAAAAACCCAATAGTAAAAAAATGCAATTGTTTTATATGTGGAGAACCCAATCATTTTGCAAAAGTCTGCCCAAAAAGACAAAGGCCACTAATAAACAAATAGAAAGACTACATATTCTAAAAGACTTAGAAGAAGATATCGTGAGCATAAACAGTGACGATTCAGAAGTATATAGCATAGTCAGTGATTACGAATATCAAATAGAAGCCATAAGTTCAGATAGTGATTCAGAAAGTGATACGGATGTAGATAATCTTTTAGGGCAACTTAATCAAGAAATAGGAATACCCCCTTCTCACGACACTTTCTTTATGATGGAATGCAATGCAAATACTGAATGTCAGCATAATTTTCAAATAGGACTAGGATTTGATACCACTAGATGTAGTTATTGTAATTGGTTCCCAGCTAAAGATAAGAGAGCTCAATGTTTATTATGCAGTATAACCTATTGTGTAATTTGTCTAGAAAAATTAAACATGACACACAAGATAACATTAGGCAATAATAATGAAATGCTAAAAGATCGTAGTATAGAAAGCAGAGAATTACATCTAACAATTAGAGAATTAGAAATACAAGTAAGAGAACTTAAGTTCCAAATACAAGAGGTAGAAACTAAAGCTAATTTTGACATAGAATGTTTAGAAGCAGAAAATAGATAGCTTAAACAACAGTTAGAACAGTTTCATACTAAATACCCTTTAAAAGATAATTTGGTTGAAGAACATATGAACTCTTTAGAATTAGTCAACTTAGTTGATTCTCAACCCTTTAGTCAATACTCCCAAACATTGTCAGATAATACATACTTACCATTCAATTACCCTGTCATACCCAAGCCAAATTTAGTTGAGATTTCTTGTGTAATTAAATTTGCGGAAAAAACCCTTAGTATAGATGCCATGATAGATACAAGAGCCAGTAAATCATATATTGAACAGCACATAGTTCCACCGGGATAAAGTACAGCTTTAACAACCCCAGCTTTAGTCAGCATAGCCGATGGCACTAAATAGACATACACACATTGCATTAATGGAGCACAAATTAGTTTTCATCATATAGGATCTCAAACTCAACATATAGAATGGTTCCCTTTACCTCAAGTTTGGATTGGAAATACACGACAAAATCATCATTTCATCTTAGGACTTAACTTTATACTTAGTCTACAGGGTGGCATGTTGTAGACGTCCCCGAACGCCCCGGGAGGGATGAGTCCCCCGTTCCGTTCATTTTGGGCTCACTACAGTTCGGACTCAAATGTCACAGTTCTCAATCTGAACTAAAAAGTCCAAATCCGGCAAATCGTTTTGAGAAAACAGATTTTTTGAAAGAAGTGCCAAACATGGACTGCTTTGCCAGATACAGAGTCGCCACCTAAATATTTTATTTTGGGAAATTTAGGAAACCCTGACTCGTGCCTAAGGTCACATGTCCGTCATCACCAAAGTTGCCTCGGCTCGGGAACTTGGGTACGATTGGGGAAGGTCACTTCGTGAGCACCCCCGCTCGCCCGATCAAAAATCGGTCTCTACTAACCATGATATCTAGTTTTGAAAACATTATGCATTCTTATTCCGGTTATTAGCCTAGATTTACTATGTGATGCGCGTAGCATACAAGTATAGACCGGGTCGCCTGAATTGGAACAAAACACTTCATGTTTGTTTTTGAAAGATGATTTGCTACTCGCAAGTAGGCTTAAAATGCAGATTTTGCCACCCTCGGGTGGGCTTTAGGAAAGATGGTTTTGCCACTATCTAGTGGGCTTAAAACTCTCAGTCAATGCATTGTTCCAATCCAAATAACCCAACCTTCATCCACAGGCATTCAGGCAGATATATCACATAAGCACATAGCCTCATGGTAAGCATGCTATCATGGCAGTCACTCACACACATGCAAGGATGCTAAAGCATAAAAACTTACCGAGTACTCCAAGCCAAAACAGAAGCTGATTAGAAATCATGCATGATCCTAACTATACAGAAATGCCTAATGCAACACATGCAAAATGCAACTAAGATGGGCTCGGCTATTCTAAAGATGACATGTGAAATGCTACAGCTAACAAGTATTCAACTCGGAATTGAAATACAATGCAGTGGGTTATGATGCGCCGAGCCCGGTGCATGCAAGACAGATGAATGAATGCAAACATGCTATCATACTGTATGCTAATTGAAACATGCCCTAATCTAACCATTATAAGCTGGTAAATAAAAGGGAGAAAGAAGTGGGGGTTGGAAGACATACATCACACACACGCACACTTATTACAACATTGCCCTCGCTCGGAGGGTCCGAATAAATAATATACAGTCCGAATAAATAGAAAACCCTAATTAATTAACAAATTTAACTAGGAAAGCAGTAAATGGCACGCAAATCCATGGACCGCCTCGGCTCTATTCCGTAATGATGAATGATGCATGCTTGAGTTGCCTTGCGTGGAAATCCATTGCAATGCCCCGGTTTGCCTCTGTTTGTAATTGTTCTCGGGATTTGTACCAAGCTCCGGAAGGCTGCCGATTTCTGATTTGCTGCAACAGAGAGCAAGAAAGGGGCATGGCAAAGTATTTTCACATATGTATGCATGACTACTCTTCAGGGAGTGTAGTCCTCGATCCTCGTGCCACCAATCACGCATCTCGATGCATGATGGCCGAGGAGTTGAATTGCACGACTCAATGTGAAATGAATGCACACATAAACACAACAAGGCCGAGACTCCATCATGGATAATCCGGAGTGTCGGTGACCAGGAATTGAGACACGTTCCGTCACTCGGAGTACGAAACGTCCCTCGTTTCCCGTGCTCGGGCTAACTCCTATCCCAAACACAATGCAATATGCATGACATGCATGAATGCAATCCTAACATGCAACCTAACATACACAATGTTATGAAATGGCATACACAATGCACGATGTAACAAGGCATACACAATGCTCTAACATACAACCTAGCATACGCAATGCTATGAATTGAAATGGCATACACAATGCATAATGGACTTACACCGACATGAATGGACCTCAGCTGCACTCACATCAGTGGCCATTAGATGAAAATGAGACGCTCGAAATGCGTGCGCACATGCGCGCAAACCGAGGACCGAACCTAAGGCACAAAGACCACTCTAACAAGGCATGGCAAGGCGTGGAATATGGCATACAAACATGCAAGCTCCAGCACTGAAATGTGATGCAAAATGATCTCGAAACATGGAAACATGGCACCCGATGCATGGAATGGTCCCGAAACACAAAACTAGGCACGTGCATTGACCTATAGCTATACAAAGCATGCATTATTTGATCATGAGACCTAAAGACAGAACCAAGACAGTCCCAAAACATGCACATTTCCAGTTTAAGGCATGGCCAAAAGATGCTAGCAAGATGGACTAAAATAGCATGCAACTTTGACTAGTAAACATGGTTTACATGGCAAGTACGTGAAGCAAGTGAGAACTCATCAAACCAGCAAAAATCAGTGAACTAAACATGCCAAAATATGCCCAAATAAACATGGAAATGCAGCCAACACATACAAAAATGAGGGGCTCCTTTGGAGGGCATACAAAGGGATTATTAGGCACATACAAGATAGACATGAAGCATGACCAAAACAACTCTGGAAATCAAATATGACAGTCCCAAAACTCATCAAATTGGGCCTGAAAAGTGGCTAAGAAGCAAGGTTTTAAAAAGCGGCCGCAACCGTTACGTAACGCCGTAACGTAACGGTTTTGATGGTTACCGCCACCCGTTACGGCCGCTTTTGCAGTGTGATTGAGATTCACAGGTGTGTCGGCTGTAACGGCTACCGTAGCGGTCGTAACGGTGCCGTAACAGTCGTAATGGCCTGTTACGCACCGTTACGTAACGTTTCCGAACTATTTCTTTCGAAAAAACACACAAAAAAATGTTAAAAATTGTGGAAGAGGGATAGAGAGAAGTGGGAAGATAAAGAGAGAAGATGGAGAAGCAAGAGATAGAGAGAGAAGAGGGAAGATGAAGAACGTATTATTGATTTGTTGAAACTGTAAAACCTATGCTATTCTATTTAGCTGCTATCACTCAACCATTTTGTTTGTGTGTGTCTATCTATATATTGTTTGATAATAATAATAATAATAATAATAATAATAATAAATGTGGTCATTATCTATTTGGCTTGGTTAAAATATGTATATATATATATTTAGGCTCTTATTTATTCTCTTACTTTTGTCATTGTTTATTTTATATATAATAGTTAATTATGGATTTTTTGTATAATATAAAGTCATTAATTATTAAAATAAAATGTAAAAAACTCAATTTATAGTGATTTAAAAATATAAAATATATTGGATCATACTTAAAAATTTACAAAAATTGATCAATATTTATTTTAAACCCAATAAATATGATCATGGAAAAAAAAAATATGCGTATCGATAAGTTTTTTTTAAATTGTGCTAAAAATAAAAAAATTCACGGTTCCGGTTACCGCAACCGTTACGCTACGACCTTTACACCCCGCAACCGCGCCACCGCCACCATTACGGCGACCGCAACCGCTTTTCAGAACCTTGCTAAGAAGCATGCAAAGAAGGGTCCCTTTGGAAGGCCAAAATGACCATCAAATAAGTCAAGGTGAGAGAGGGTCACCCCCCCTGATTTGGAGGCTCAAAACAGTGTGCTACCCACTGAAAATCCACTGGATTTCAGTGGCTAGAAGGCCAAACAAAGCATGCAATTGGAGCTTAGGTGTAAGGCTCAAAACAATGGACAATCAAGCATACAAGGAAGCATGTGACCTCAAATAAGAAAATGTCCTTAATAAAACATGAAGATGATGTCAAAACAAGCCTCTTTCCAGTTTATAACAAATCTAAAAAATGAACACAAATAGGGCTAATCTATCATGCAAAAATGGCTCTAAAAGAGAGATTAGAGATAAGGGACAGAAGCTGGCCCCAAATGGAAAAGAGCCCTTCAACAAAGTTGAATAGGGGCTCAAGAAAAGTCACTTTACAGTTTATATCAAGCCACGAAAATGATCACAAATAGGGCTAAACTATCATGCAAGAAAAATGCCTAAAAGAGGGATAAAGAGACAAGTGGTAGCAACTGACCTCAAACAGAGGAGAGCCCTTCAACAAAGTTGAAGAGGGGCTCAAAAAAAGACATTTTACAGTTTATGACCAAGTCCAAAACATCTCACAAATAAGCCTAAAATATCATGCAAAAATAGGCCTAAAAGAGAGTTTAAACACAAAGGGTGAGGAGGAGACCTCAAACAGAGAAAGACCCTTGATCAAACATGGAGATGAGCTCAAAATATGGTTATTTATAGTTTGGGTCGGAGCCCAGAAATGTAAGCAAGTATGGCTTATAGATGAGCAAGAAAAGACTAAAAAAAGGGAAAAAGAGGCTCACCCTTGTAGAACCAAACTTCAACAGCCTTTGGACCAAGAAGAGGAGCTCTTAACCTCTGAAAATAGCCTCCAAGTTGCTGGAATAGAGTGTGGAGGTGTGGTGCTATGGGTTGTAGTGTAAAGGGTGCAAGAACCTTAGGGTTTTGAGGCTTGGAAGAGAGGGAGAGGGAGAGTTGTATGCAATGGCTCTTAAACAATTTTGTAACCTCCTGAATGCAGCTGAGGGTGTTGGTTTTATAGAGGAGGAGTGAAGAAAAATGGGGGGAAAATCAAATTCAAATTTCCCCCCCAAAAGGGGGCCCCTCGGATACAAAATCTTGGGAAAAACAAATTGCACAGCTTGAACACACTCAGGAGGGCAAGAATGGCCAGCCAGCTCAAAAGGGCCAAAGTGGTCATCCGACCAGGTAGGTGGCCGGCCTGCCACATTTTCTGGCTGGCCTGCTACTTTTCAGGACAAAAAATGGGTCTTCCGGAAAGAAAGGTGGCTGGCCAGTGATTGGGAAGTCCAATGGTGGCCGACCAGGTGGCTAAATTGAAGCCCCGAAAGTTAGCTTTCCAATGGCACAAACTTTGCATTAAAATTCCTCCTATGAAAAAAGTTATGCCTGTTTTGGTGAAGCCGCGCAAATTCGGTTCAACCGGAGTGATGCCTTACTTCAATCCACCCTATCTCCCCCGTCCGGAATTGGCTTCAAGAAATTCTTGAGTGAAAAATGAAGCCCCGGAAGTCTTATTTCCAACGGTGGTGGCCTCATAGCTTGATTCCAAGTATGCAAATGAATAGGCCCGATTCGGCGAGGGCTGCTCGACTCTTTCTTAATGGTTCATGCCCATTTTCTCCCCCAACTGGATTTCTTCCCTCTTCTCCTCTTTTCTTCAACTCCAAACCCCTAAGTAAGGTGTTTTCAAAGATTTTTCAAAGATTTCATCTCTCTTTCAGTCATTTCCACTTTGTCTTTGCTCGGTTTACCGAAAAGCGCAACATTTGACAAAATGCGAGCCTCGGAACATCGTAAAAACTTTATTTCAAAAAGGTTTTGAAAGAGAGGGTTTTAAGACTAAAATCTTTTGATCAAGATCGTTTTGGTCCAAAAAAAGGGTATGAAGTTGAGATTTGACTCTCTCCTTGCCGAAGGAATTGAACCTTTGCACTGCACAACTTCCAAAACCATCAGTCGCGTCCAAGTCTTAAAGGTGGTCAAAAATGAGGTGTCTACACATGTTTATCAGCCAAAACCACATCAGTTTCTTCAAGCGAATTGTACATACACCCACAGCATATGCCCTTAGCACCATTGCCCATTCATCAGAGTTGCGTGCGAAGCATGGTGATACCATAGGAGTAGATTTCGTTCCCGCTAGTTTTTTATTTCCTAGTAGAAATATTTTTCCCGAGCTAGCCCAAAAGTGTATACCTGATGAGATAGCAAATACGTCTTTAGAAAATTTAGACATAGAAAATTATGAATTAGAAGATTTAGAAAAATTTGATTTCGAAGAAAAAGAAGACTATTGGAACCTAAAAGATTTTCAACAAATTGTTAACCTAGAGTTAGTCTTTGCAAAAATTGGAAAATTAAAGAAAAAACTAGTATACAGAAGAACATAAAATGATTTAGATGAAATAATTAGATTAGCTAAAACAACAGAAATTTTAGGTGAACAGCCCATGAAATATTAGGAAAGGAATAAAATTTTAGCCAGTTTAGATATAAAAAATAAAGATTATAGGATTATATCAGCACAAATAGATCATACACCAGCAGACATAAAAGAGTTTAGGACACAGATTAAGGAGTTATTAGATTTAGGAGTATTTTGACCCAGTAATAACCCACATAGGAGCGCCGCATTTATGGTTAGAAATCATGCAGAAAGGAAAAGCTAGAATGGTTATAAATTACAAAAGATTAAATGACAATACAGAAGAAGATAAATATAATATACCAGATAAAGATCAGCTCATAGACAGAATTCAGACAGCAAAAATATTTAGCAAATTTGATTGCAAGTCAAGATTTTGGCAGATAAAAATGGAGAAGGAAAGCATACCTTGGACAGCTTTTTGTTGCCCACAAGGACATTATGAGTGGCTAGTTATGCCTTTTGGACTAAAAAATGCACCTTCTATATTTCAGCGTAAGATGGATAGCATATTTAATAAATATAGTTTTATATTGGTATATATAGATGACATATTAGTGTTTTGCCCAGATAAAAATAGTCACATAGATCATTTATATATAGTATTGGAAGAATTCATAAATACTGGAATAATAATTAGTAAGAAAAAGATGGTATTAAATAAACCTCATATAGAATTTTTAGGAATGGAGTTAGGAGATGGAAAAATTAGGTTACAACCTCACATAGTTAAGAAAATTTTAGATTGCCCAGATAAATTAGAAGATACAAAACAACTTCAATCATTTTTAGGAATTTTAAATTATGCCCAAATATACATTCATAACCTTAGTAAAATAATAGAACCCCTATATAGTAAGACCACACCCACAGGACAAAAATACTTTAATCAACAAGATATAGTTGTAGTTAGAAAAATTAAAGACATTTGTAGAAATCTACCCAACTTACAACTTCCCCTAGAATCAGAATATATAGTCGTAGAAACAGATGCAAGTCACTTAGGATGGAGAACAGTATTATTAGCTAAACCTAATAAGTATGATAGTAAAAATAAAGAACGCATTTGTAGATACAGTTCTGAAAAATTTAAAGAAAAAGATACAACCATGACCAGCCTAGATTTTGAGATATTAGGAACAGTATATGCAATAAACAAATTTAGATTATTCTTACACAAGCCCTTTACAATTAGAACATACTATGAAGCTATAGTTAGATTTCATAATAAACTTAATGAGCGCAAACTAAGTACCAGAAGATGGGCAAAATTTTTAGATTGTATAATAGGACAAGGATATAAAGTAGAATTTGAACATATTAAAGGGAGTGATAATAGATTAACAGATTGGCTAAGTAGAAAGATTTATTTAGAAAAAAAAAATAACCAGTTCAATTTTTGTGCAGATAAAATGGAGAATAGCAAAACCATGAACTTTGGGGGATTTGCCCTTCCCATTCATGAAGGCAAAAACAAATTCAGACCATTAACAGGAATTGAGCTAGACCCAGTTCAACAGTGTCGACTAGATAACCTTTGGAACAGTCATAACCACCCAGCTAAACGCCTGTCAGCCCTAAATTCCCTTAGTATGTATTTTTAAAAAATCCAGAATAAACCTTTGTCTAAAAGTTTTCTTTCTATGTAGTAGTTAAAGGAACCAAGCCTAGTATTTACCATGATTGGGTAGAAGTTGAACCCTTAGTTAAAAATTTTCCCGTACCTCAGTTTAAAGGATTCTATGATTTCGAGTCAGCTAGTACATATGCCCGTAGACAAATAGGAACCAGTTACTTTATCAGTCAGATAGCTAAAGATTATCTGGACACATTAAGCAAGATGCAGTCAACCATTCTTACTACTAATGGAGTTCCAGTTAGCCAGATAATTGGGAGCAGTAGTTCTAACCCTCAAACAGATTCTCAAAATCCTCTCCAAATGTGCAGACATTGTGAAGGCCTTATCAGAAATTTCAAGAAAATTATGGATAAAGGCAGAAAGGTCAGTGAAGAGCTAGACCAGCTCCGAGATGAAGAAAAACAATTGAGAGCCACCATTCGAACCCTAACTAATCAACTTAAAAAATTAGCTCCAGAAAAAGCACCCACTCCATTTCTTGACCAAGAAACCAGACAACTCACCAGTGAGGAATTTGAACAATTGAGTGCTAGAATGTATTTCTACAGGCATTCTATCATTCGATCTTTTTGTGAGAAAAGCCAAGAAATAGAAGACCTTAAACCATATATATACACTTTAGCCGAAGATAGCAGAAATGATGAGCTCATCATTATACAGCAGTTTCTTCAGGATCTCTTCATAGCAAGAGTTCATTGCCCTAGTATAGCTTATCAATGGACTTATCTCTACGAATAAGAAGAGCAGCCTTGCTTAGAAGAGGAAAGATGTATGGACAGGCCAGAATGTTTTGGTAGATGTCAGTGTAATTTAGACTTCAGCATTTGCCTTTGCTAGATAAATCTAACAACGTTCGAGCCATTAGAGATAGAGATTAGAGGCAAACCGCGTTGTCTAACAGCCTCACAATTGTTAGATTATGGCTTTGTCTCTAGAATAATTTTTTCAGATCCAGATCAGACAGATAGCTTTGGAAATAAACTTGCTCATTCAGTACTTTGTGTAATAGAAGAGTATCATCCATATGTAGAAGCATTAATTGATAACAGGCTACCAGAGTGGAAAGGAATAAGGTGCATTCCAGCTAAACATAAAATGTACCTCAGAGGAACCTCAACATTTCCAGGATACCCAGGATTTCTCAATCGAAGACCCTAGCCATGCAAAAAATTTTCACTCAGAGATCAGCTCAATAAATGGAGGAAATTTGCTAATAATTCTCTATTAGCGTATAATAGAAATTATGGACATCTAGTTTGCGAAGATAGAAATCATAAGATATATTGTAACCTAGCTATCCCAAGATATCCCTTCAACAAAGAAACATTTGTCGATGAAAGTCAGTATCCCAACTATCAGCATAGCGTCTCTCGTGAGTCACCACTAATGGAAGAAGATGACCACGATAACCAATGGGAAAACGAACCAGCCATGGGGGACGATTTCTACGACCAACTTTCAGCGGCAGATCTGGACGATCTCTCAGATAAAATGTATGGGTTAAAAAAAAAAAAAAAAAAAGGTGAACTTCACAATTAAGAATCAAATTCAGAATGTTTTGAAAACAAAATCATTTGGTTTCAATTTTCTAGATTAAGTTTTTAAAAAATTGAGTTTTTTATTTTCGTATTTTTTTTGGTTTTTAATGAATATTTTTAAAATTTTAGGCATTTTTTTTACTTTTTTATAAACATTAGATGTATCTAAAAAATAAATATTTGTGAAAGAATATTTTAAAAAATTAATAAATATACAAAAATATGAAAAATATATTGAATTTTCTTTTTTTTTTTTGTATTTTTGGTATTTAGTGAATTTTTTAAAGATGTTTTTTTCATAAAAATTATACTTTTTAAGTGTATTTATTAGGTGTATTTAAAAATTCAAAAAATTGTTTAAAATATTTAAAAAATTCAATAAAAACAAAAAAAATAAGAAAATAGAATTTTCTGAAAAGTGTTTTCAAAAATCTAAAACCAAACAAGTTGAATGGTTTTCTAGGCTATGTGAATGGAATAATTCCTTGTATGATATGTTGGAATGTGTCCTATATCACCTAAAATTGTTCCATTTGTATTGGTTAAAAGATTTCAATTTGTCTAACACTTCAATTTTAAAGAGAAGTGTGAACTGAGTTTTTCAATTTGATGAACTCTCAAATTTATGTATATTTGTATTACACTTAGGGGTTGTTTGGTAATGATTTTTTTAGTTGGTTTTTTGACTTTTTTAACTTTTTAAACTTAGGACTTTTTTAGTTGTTTGGTATTCCTGTTTGGCTTTTTTGACTTTTTGGCTTTGAAATGACAAAATTGCCCTTCGTATAGAATGATTTTTTTTGACTTTTTATTTGTATATGGGATAGTTTTGTACTTTTGTAGTTTTTTTTATCTTTTTGTCAAAATGTGATAAATAATACTAAACATGTTAAAAATTAACTAAATAATATAATAATAATTTAGATGAGTATTTAAATAATAGATTTGAGTGATTTCACTATATTTATATAAATATGCAGGACTAATTAATTTTTTTGAAATACACTCAATCGAATAAACTCAATTGAAAAGGAAGAGTAAGAGTGAGATTCTATAAATATAAGATAAAGATAAAAAAAAAATTAAGTTCGAATTTGAAGATAAAAAAATATGACCCCACCCATTATACAAATTAAAAATATCCAAAAATTCTAAAATTATGCCACATCATCTGTTAGTATATTAATTGATATACCAATTGGCGCATATAGCATTATTCATTATTTTTTCTTAATTGGAAAACTCCTTCCTTGTTTGATGGTAAGGAATGAATGATTTTAGAAAAAAAAAATGCACTATTTGTTTAAAATAGAAAGTGTTAGTGTGTGATTTATTAATTATTTTTTAAATTGAAAAATCAAGAAATTTAGATTGAACACTTAGACCTCTCTCAACTCTTCTCACTAAAAATCTCCTTTTGCTTATATAATATATAGAATAGATAGTGATGATGCCATTTTGTCGGATGAGGAATGGGTCGGACAGGGTCCGGATGCTCCACAGGATGATTGAACTTCGTCTTCCCAGTTGTACCTGCACCAAGTCCGTCGAAAAGGACCCCGGAGGTGGGGTTCCTTCTTGAGGACCCTCCGATGTTTAAGTTAGATGATTCTCTAGTAGAGAAATGGAAGCTTTTTTAGCTTAGAGAGGAAGTAGGCCATCGATAGAGAGAGAGTGATTACTTGTATATATTGATTTCTTTCATACCTTTCTGGCCTCTTTGCTTACCGTGTCCTGTCAGTCGACCTGTCCTATCAGCCGTAAGTCTATGGTAGTGTTGTCATGCCGTGGACCTCACAGAAGGAGGTTGCTTGTCTCTTCTTCTTGTCTGGCCCCTTGGCCTAAGTTGGGTTAGGAATTGTTTGGACAGCCCATTGGGCCACTTATTTGGGGCTATGCCCATCAGTAGTCCCCTATTCCCAAGTGTAGCTTTAGTCCAACGAAGAGAATAAGAAAGAGTAAAGTAGTCCCCCAAGTCACGGAAGGAGGCAGGGCGACGGTGGCCAAATTTATTGTGCAAATGAGTGGGTGCTGCGATAGAGGTAGGACCGCTCAAAAACCAACCAGGCAAGGCGCAGTGAGAGTTAAAGGGACTAAAGTTAGAGATTTTGGGCCGGCGCAAAGCGGCTCAGACTACGTGCGCCGAGAGGAGTCGGCATGTGCGAAATTGTGAGGAATGTAAAGTGCTAGCCCTCGTGTAGAGCAATGCAACTGAGGCTGGACTATGACGGTTGGAAGTCTTGGAGGTTGGCTAATTTTTGGAGGCCGGCCGATGACTATTGGAAGCCTTGGAGGTCGGTCGAGCAGTTTTGGAGGTTGGCGGAGTACTTTGGTGGTCGGCCAGTGCTCTTTGGCAGTAGGCCGATGGATTTTAGATGGTCGGCTATTGCTCGCGGAGCGAGTGGCGGAAGAAACGGTCCCTATTGTTGCTGAGGACGGCCGTTTTGGACTTGATCCTAATTTTGATGGACAATTTGTAGAGGCGGAGGGGTAGAAACTGGTAGTTCTCGTTAGAAAATGGCTTGGTTTTGCTCAATCAAGTGGTTAACACTGTCGGCGTTTCTCCTTGAAGTATGGAGATGGATTGTTTGGGTTAGGAGGCTCGGCTGGGGCCCTTCTTGTAGTGCCTTGGAGGGCTTGGTTGTTGCGTGAGCGTGCTTGGACACACCGTCGAGCCATTACTTGATCTAATGTGATGGTGCTCAGTGAGTCCGTGTGAACGGCGAGCTGGCTTTTTGTAGGCCATGTCGGTGGACCTTCTTCAGAGTTCAATATTTTGGTCGGAGTAGGTACTTCATCAGTCAAATATGATAATAACATGAGCAATGATGGGTCTTAGTATGCTGACAATGACGATGAGAAGCTCCAGAACAGAGTGGTGATTGAGGCTTTTGCCAATATTTCAGTCATGAAAGCAATATATGCCCACTTACAGTGTGCTTAGTCTCCGTTTGATGTTGATGGCATTCAAGCTGTGGAGTAGCTGGTGGCCTCCCAAATGTTTGTCTTCCGTATAGTGGTTTTCCACATGGAGGCCTTTCGCATGGAGGTCTCCCATATGGTGGTCTTCCTCATAGAGGTCTTTCGCATGGTGGTTGTCCTCGTGGAGGTCTTCATCATGGTGGTTGTCCTCATGGAGGTCTTTCGTATGGAGGTTTTCTATATGGTTGTCGGTCGCCCGTTGGGATCGGTCGATTGGTCTCCCACGTAGGGGTCTTAGAAATGATCTAGGGCAGACAGCAGACCGACGTATATTTAGAGCTTGGTGCCAAGTCATGATGTTGAACTCCTTCATTGTTGCTTGTGCTCATGTTAGAGGAGTGGTTATCTGTGTGGTTTGGAGTCTTCTCCATGCTTAGTCCGGTTGAGACTTTGTAAACTCAGTTTGGCCAAGGTCTTCATGCTCACATGCTCAGTCTGGCTGAGGCTTTGTAAACTCAGTTTCTGCTCAGTCTGGCTGAGGCTTTGTAAACTCAGTTTCTGCTCAGTCTGGCTGAGGCTTTGTAAACTTAGTTTCTGCTCAGTCTGGCTGAGGCTTTGTAAACTCAGTTTGGCCAAGGTCTTGGCTGAGGCTTTCAGTAGTGCTCAGTCTGGCTGAGGCTTTATGTAACTCGGTCTGGCCGAGGTCTTCGTGGGTAGGATCTGATACCATGCCCCTCACGGCTTTAAATTATTCGGTCTGGCCGAGGTCTTCATGCTCAGTCTGGCTGAGGCTTTAAGCAGTGCTCAGTCTGGCTGAGGCTTTGTAAACTCAGTTTGGCCAAGGTCTTGGCTGAGGCTTTTAATAGTGCTCAGTCTAGCTGAGGCTTTGGGTAACTTGGTCTGGACTCCCCCTTGGTGCTCAGTCTGGCTGAGGTTTTAAGTAATGCTCAGTCTGGCTGAGGCTTTATGTAACTCGGTCTGGCCGAGGTCTTCATGCTCGGTCTGGCCGAGGTCTTCGTGGGTAGGATCTGATACCATGCCCCTCACGGCTTTAAATTACTCGGTCTGGCCGAGGTCTTCGTGCTCAGTCTGGTTGAGATCTTCGTGGGTAGGATCTGATACCATGCCCCAGACGTAGGTTAAATTACTCGGTCTGGCCGAGGTCCTCACGGCTTTAAATTACTCGGTCTGGCTGAGGTCTTCATGCTTAGTCTGGCTGAGGCTTTAAGCAGTGCTCAGTCTGGCTGAGGCTTTAAGTAGTGCTCAGTCTGGCTGAGGCTTTAATTAATGCTCAGTCTGGCTGAGGTCTTCATGCTCAGTAGTCTGGTTGAGGCTTTTTGATCTGAAATGTTATGAAATGTGCAACATAGATAAAAGAAGTTTGAATATCTTACTCATGATGTCCTTGAGGAGGGAGGAGTAGACCATTCGGATATGGTGGAGGCGCTAGGCTCCGTCTGATTGTTGCTGAAGTTGCCGACCGAGATAGTTTGCCGACCGACCTAAGTTGTCGACCGACCAGTGATGCCAACCGATCTAGTTTGCCGACCGAGCAATGTTGCCGACCGCCGACCGAACTAGTTTGCTGACTGACCTATGTTGTAGACCGAGCGATGTTGCCGACCGACCTATGTTGCCGACCGAGCGATGTGGTCGAGCTGGGTTGGTTGGCGGTGCACGGGGCTCAAGGTGCAGGGATGCACGTGATGATGTGACATGACACAGATGTAGGGAAAAGAGAGAGAGTTAGTGGCTTGGAGAGTGAAGCCCATGTCTTCACGTGGGGCAATCTGGGCCTTTGATATAGATCAAATGGGAAATACTTGTCCAGAGCTTTGTTCTTGAACTTTTTGCTTGTTTGTGTGTTGTTTTTTTTTTGAAGTCTTGACGACTTTGAATCGCTTGGTGCGGGGGTTGATTTTGGTGCGTAGGTAGACCTCCGCAGTGCTCACCAACGACAATGGTGAGGTGAGCCGAGAACGGTGTGAAGAGGCATCGGAGAGCCAAGTTGAGGTACGATTGGACCGGGCTAGGAATGAGGTCGTCGGCCATGGATCGGTCTAGAATCATGGTGCCGGCGAGAGAGGTGTAGGCGGGGAAAACGTCGCTGTCGCCGTCGCCGCCACCGCCGCCGCTGGGAAGCCATGAATCATGTGGTAACCATTCATTCCGACACTGAATGTGGGTGAAAAGGAAACTATTTCCGGTGACAATGAGCACAACCGCCAATCGGAAGAGTTTCCCACAGACGGCGCCAACTGATGATACCATTTTGTCGGATAAGGAATGGGTCGGACAAGGTCCGTATGCTCCACAGGATGATTGAACTTCGTCTTCCCAGTTGTACCTGCACCAAGTCCGTCGAGAAGGACCCCGGAGGTAGGGTTCCTTCTTGAGGACCCTCCGATGTTTAAGTTAGATGATTCTCTAGTAGAGAAATGGAAGCTTTTTTAGCTTAGAGAGGAAGTAGGCCATCGATAGAGAGAGAGTGATTACTTGTATATATTGATTTCTTCCATGCCTTTCTGGCCTCTTTGCTTACCGTGTCCTGTCAGTCGACCTGTTCTATCAGCCGTAAGTCTATGGTAGTGTTGTCATGCCGTGGACCTCACAGAAGGAGGTTGCTTGTCTCTTCTTCTTGTCTAGCCCCTTGGCCTAAGTTGGGTTAGGAATTGTTTGGACAGCCCATTGGGCCACTTATTTGGGGCTATGCCCATCAGATAGATTAGTGAATAATTGCTTATCCAACTGGATTATTGAGATGAATAATTTTTTTGTTTACTTTTGTTTTGCAATGAATATGAAAATAAATAATTTTAATAGTATGTTTAATTTTAGAGAAAATTATTTATAAGTCATATTAGGGAGACTTATGCTACGTATGGTCCTACTAAAAAACTTATGTTCCTATAAGTCCTATGAGAAATTTGTTGACACATTTACTTTCAATATTAATTGTTAATATCATAAATAATAGTAAAATCATATATAGGAAATTGAATGTTATCATAGATCATATCTATATAAACGTAACGTAATGTGACACCTACATAAACGTAACGTGACACCTATACGTAACGTGACACCTATGATCTATGGCAACATTCAATTTCCTATATATAGGAAATTGAATGTTACCATAAATCATATCTACATAAATGTAACGTAACGTGACACTTATGATCTATGGTAATATTCAATTTCCTATATATAGGAAATTGAATATTACCATAGATCATATTTATATGAAACGTAACGTGACACCAATATAAACCAGTAACATTTTCACATTCAATTTAAAAAAATAAAAACTCATTAAGTTTGCGAAACGTAACGTGATACGTTACGTTACGTTTATGTAGGTGTCACGTTACGTTTATGTAGGTATCACGTTACGTTACGTTTATGTAAGTGTCACATCACGTTACGTTTATGTAAGTGTCACATCACGTTACGTTTATTTAGGATCTTGTGGAATACATTCCTATCTGAATAGGACTTGAGACTCTATAAGAAATTATACAAGACTTTGCCCACCATAAGTGTCTGAAAAAGGACTTATAAATAAGTGTTGGATAGAATGTCTATCGAAAACTAATTTAGATAATAAAAATTATAATCAAATATTGAAATGTGAATTTCATGAATTAACAAGCTCAATTCAATGTTATAATCCAACCAATCAAACAATTATATATCTACTAATAAATCAGCTCCATTCATTTGATCATTGAATTTGTTCCGTTGGATTGGGCAATGAGACTGGCTTCTCTCCATTTTTCCATTAGACTCGAGAGGTACTGTGGGACCCAGTGGACTCACTTTTGAGCCTTATTTTTATAATTTAAACCATTCATATTTTAAGATTCGTCGAGTATATCATTTCTACAAAAAATCAAGTTAATCAGATAACGACAATCACGTATTCGAATCAATTTTGCATAAAAAAAAAATAAACGGTGAGAAAATAAACGATTTATATAAAATTAATCCAAATATATGGTCTCTGTTATCCGATTAACTTAATTTTTTTTTATAGAGATGATGTATTCGATAAATCTTAAAATATGAATGATTCGAATTATCAAAGCGGGGCTGAAAAACAGGCCCACTAGGCCGGACTGAACGACCCAGTCCAATGGAAGATTGGAGAGAGTCCAAGTTGCTCCAAGTTATTGATAAGAGAACTAATTTTCTTGGGTCCGATAACGCGTGATAATTGCGCCTTGTTATTGATAATTGCGTCTGATAATTGCTCCTAGTTATTAATTGTGTTTGTCATCCATCCAAACTAGGCTCCTAGTTATTAATTGTGTTGGTCATCCATCCAAACTAGGAAACTAGGATTTACACTAGTATATATACACTACACAGCTTCATTTCTAGTGACTTCATTCCTTGGATTGGTGTTCACGATTTAATAACTTGATTCATTCTTGGTGGTCTTCACATATCATACACTCGGTGATCTTCAGTAATCTTCTTCTTCTTCTTCGTTGGGTTGGTGTATTTGTTTTTCATTGCATATTAGTAATATGATGTTACACACTCGGGTTCTCTCATCTTCATTTGGTGGATTCGGATTTATTGATATGGAGCCGACAACTCCGTGGTTGCCGTTGCCGACACCAATACCTCCACCTCCACCTCCGTGGTTACCCACATCTACACCTCCGTGGTTCCCTACGTTCCTGTCTACTGACGATGAACAACCCTTGATCATCCTTAAGTTTCTTCAACACTCTCTCGCAACAGAAAAATGGTGTATATGGAAAAAACCAAAAGTCGGCTGGATTAAATTAAACACTGACGGATCTATACGTGGTGGTCGAAATAATGTTAGGACTACGAGTTATGGTGGTCTTCTACGTGATTACAATGGTCTTCCCATTTGTGCTTATGTCTCCTCAGTTCTTCCTCCCAAAGATGTACATAACATCTTCGTAGTCGAATTATGGGCCATATGGAGAGGTCTCATGCATGCATTCAAACTGGGTATTAAATATATTTGGATCGAGTCTGATTCGTTGAGTGTCATCAAAACAATTAAGAAAGAGCAACAGTGCTTTCATTCAACGGCTAATAGCGGATTGGACCACATTTGGCGGCTTCTGAACAAGTTTGACCAATTCGAAATTTCTCATTCATGGCGTGAATCTAACCGGGCTGCGGACTATCTCTCGAAGATGGATTTTGGAGTTAATGATGTTGTTTTGCAGCCAGTTGATTTTCCAGAAAACCTGATCGATATTATCAATGAGGATGCTCGTGGAAAGTTGTACATGAGAAGCAACAAAGATTAGTTATGGCTTTGTTATAGTCATTTGTCATATTATTGTACAATCACAATTTGTTGTGTATGTACATCCTCAAATTTCCATATAATATTAGGGTTGTGTTTTTATTTTGAAAATTTTCTCAAAAGCAATTTGTGTAAATGGCTTTTCTAAATAAGTATCCTGTTTTTTTTTTTTTTTGGGATGTTGTTTTCTTTAATGTCGTCACTTCCTCTGTCTTTAGACTAGAAAATAGGCTTAAGAAAAAATGGCGAACAAAGGCAAAGTTCTCTAGAATGAAAGAAAGGGATAATTTGTAGAAAGTACTTGTGAAATAGCTCTCATTCACCAATAGTAAAAGATGTAATAGACAACGTATAAATCGCGTAATGACATTAATACCTTCGATTTGAGAGTATGAATTAACCATATTAACCTCTTTTCCTTCCCTTTCTTTCACACATATCCTCAATTGCAGCGCTACCATGATCCACCATTTATTCTCTCAACCAAAATCAAACACACTATGATGAAAAGGTCAATAGGCTGTTTGAAACATCTCTAATGAAGTCACGCAACACTTTTGGCTTTGACTATCGTGGAATCAACACTCTGGCTCCAATTGTGATAGATTTACACAAACTCCTCACTCAATTGCATTGTCACTTTCAATTTGGAAACGCACTATGATGGTGGTTTGAAATTTGATTTGGTCTCTTTTTATTTGGTTATATCCATATATTTGATTTTAAGATCTAATTTGGGGGTTTGTTTTTTTGATTTGGTAAAACAGTGGTGTTTGGTGGCAAGGCGAATAATGGTGGTGGTGGCACAGTAGCCATAATACATATACACAAATACACACATGTACATGTATTGATTACAGTGAAACATTAAATGACAAAAATAGAGGTTGGGTTTGGATTACAATGGTTATAGTGGGTAGGAGTGTTGGTTGCAAGTTGTCTTGGAAAAATATAGCAGTAGCAGTGGTTACTAGGGTAGAGAGCGAGCTTGTGTTTGTTACGGCAGTTGTTCACATATGGCGAAAAAGAAGTAGAAGAGGGAGACTAGAAAGGGGAGAATGGAATTAGGTTATTAGGTTAAGAGGGTATTGTGGTCATTTTGTTTTGACAATTAATGCAAGGGAAGAGCAAATCAATGAAGTTCCAAGTTAAAAATAAAATTTTGTATAACAAGGTCAAAGAGTCAGTAATCGAGACTCAACTGTGCTCAAGCAAGCTTTTATAATCACTTCTCTCCATATATATCCCCTGAAACACAAAATAATAAAAATTTGTAATTAACACTGCAAAATCTCAACTTTGCTTAGTAGCATTTCTCAACAAACAAACCTGAAAAATGGACAAGGGTCCCTCTCAAATTCTCACTTCCCTTGGGCCCCGTTTGGAAACAACTAACATTATAGCGTGCAAAAATTTGTTCAATCTTCATTAGTTTCCTACAATTCCTACCAAATAGCATGCTTGCCTAAATGCTAAGACAACCATTATTTTTGCCAAAGGCAATCAACTGTGAACGGACAAAGCTCCCCTTCAAAAACTTACTATGGAATCTTAACTTGAGTATGGTTATGCCAATTCAATTTAAAAACAAAAACAAACCGACTATAATAGGGCCATCACCGTACTTGTAACCCATTTCGTTGCACTTCGAACACTTCCAGTAAAATGAACCACCACATACTAAAGACTGTTTGGATGGTGAATTTACCTATGACTTTGTGAAAGGGAAACCAAAATGAATGAACTATAAACTGTATACTTTACTTTTTCCTTGCCCATTTCTTTTACTCCACAAATTCAAAATCCAAATACAGAATAAATGAATTTGCAATTCCAATGGGATCAATTCCCACAAGAGATGACTGCTATAAACCAAAAAGCATTATATTAAGAAAAGTAAACCTTTGCTATCATTTAGCAAAGTACTAGCACACTGAAATCAAATTTGAGAGAGAGAAAGAGAGTATTTAGGCACCAACTCAGCACACTAATATGGTGCTCCTGAACCAATATGTGCAGTACTCGAGTCATGAATAGAGCCGGACCTAACCCACCTTGATAGGTTTGACCTGGGTGGGAGACAAAATTGTTCTCATCCATCCATCCATCTCCATTTGCACAGCCTCATTGATCATTGATTGGGAACACCACGCGCACATTCAAACAATTTAGTCCGACTTGTAACAAGTTCAGCTACCCAAAAATGTGCAACCACCAAAACTAACACAGAGAGAGAGAGAGAGAGAGAGGAAAGAGTGTTTCTGCACCAACTCAACACATTGAAATGGAATTTCTAAACCAATAATTGCAATAAGACATAAATGGAGCCGACTTGACCCACCTTGGTCAGTTGGGCTTGAGTGAGAGACAAGTTGAGCCCCATCCATTCATCCCTTTTGCATGGGGCCTCGTTGGTCGGGGTCATCATATGCAACACAATGCACTCCGAGACTATTGAATAATTTTCCTAAGAGAGGCCATCAACATTCAAGCAGTCTAGTCTGACTTGTTAAGAAGTTCAACTACCCAAAAATGTGCAACTACCAACAAACTCAACAAGAGGGGAAGACAAAAGAGAAAAATTACATAATCCAGAAATGAAAGGAAAATTACACGAGCAAGAGAAACCCTACCAGAAAATTCCAAGTTCAAAAACCAATCAATCAATCCACCGGCTGATCAACTTCTGCATAAGCCAGGTCGAGATGGGCTTGCTCAGCTTCCTGCACCTCCTTCTCGGTCTTCCTCCCTTTCTTCGACTTATAGTACACACTCATAAAGGTCCCGACAGCTCCGTACTTCATACGGCTGTGCTCGTACAGCCCAGCATCAAACATCCTCCAAAAGTTCTTCTCTGAAAGCTCAGACACGGCGTACTGAGGCTGGTACCCGTGGTTTTCAATCAACCAGTTTTCCATATTATGAACCGCCTCTGCCCCATCGAATACCTCACCCCTCAAGACAGGTCCCGGTGCATAGTAAACACCAACATCTGTGTACATCTGAGCATAATGTGTGTCGCCTTGCCTGCGATGTAGTTCAAATCCAGGTTCTGGGTATATCATTGTTTTGTAGGGGAGCTTGTACAGTTTGTGAGGGCAGAGCCAGAGGGGATATACCTGGAGAAAACATCAAACTTTTAGGTAAAGCCTTGAGAAAATATTGACACAATTTAAGCTAGAATAACGACTTCTTCAGACCTCCAGAAGATTTTATTATGGTCAACCATAGACGTCTACAAAAGCAACTTTAGACAAAAAAAGAGCCTATCGTTTCTTGGGAGAGGTTGTTGGGGCTCGTGGGGCCTGCCACAGGTCCCACTGACAATATGAACTTACCTTTGTTGGATCGTGTGAGTAGATCATTCATGAAAGAAGTCCAATTGATTTGATGAACATAACTACATGATTTTATCATATTTGGTTTCAAAAAAATGGATGATCTATTTTTAAAATTATACTAATCATTCTTTTTTTTAAAAGACATCATGGAATTATGTGACTAAATATCGGATCAATCTAACTTTTTCATAGATGATCTACCCACAAAACCTTTTCATAGATGATCTACCCACAACCTTTAGATTGTCGGAATAGAAACTGTAATGGGCTCCACGGGACCCCAACAGCACCCTCTCCCCCTCTTCTTTAATGAGCATTTGAAATAGTTTCTCCTAAGAAGAAGGTCATAGATTCTCCCGAGGACAAGTTCCATGGCAAATTTAGATCTTAGAACATAGCTTAGACACTTAACATATATATATATATAGAGAGAGAGAGAGAGAGGGAAAGTAATTTATTAGAATGCTGGAGCAAAGAACATCATACCTCCATCTCTTTATGGACAAACTCCAGAGCATCTCCAACCTTGTAAAGAGGTACAAGCATATCCTGAATGACATGCATCTCATGGTAATAGTTCCTGATGGCTTCACCTTGTGTAGCCTTCAGCAGAGAAACCTTAGGCGGCATCAACCAACCCAAGAGAACCCTAAACCACCATTGATCAGCAAATGGAAGGATCAGCTTCCCTTCCCAATACAAACACCTAGTGTGCCTGTGGTAATACTCCCTCGTTGGAATGTACTCTACAAACTCTCCTCTCTTTAGTGCCCTTTGTGCATACTGGTAGAACCAAGGTTTAAACCACCAACCAATGCTGTTAGTCACATTCCCCTTCTTCTTGGCCTCTTCTTTTGAGGCATATCTACCCGTCATGCAAACAGCTTCAGTCGGAGTATAGATCATGGTTTCTACAAAGTCTGGAACCTTCTCGGGATTATCCTGATCCCCATCTCTTGGTGCAAAAGAATCTATATATGCCTGAGCAATGTCTTTCAGATTACCCACTACAGGTTTGTAAGTCAACTTCATGTACTCCTTAATTGGAATAAGCTTGATCTCAGCAGAAACAAGAAGCCCCAGCGTTCCCTGAGACCACGGGATAGCATAGAAAAGATCACAATATTCATTGTCCTTTGTAGCTCTAACAACCTGCCCATCAGCTAAAACAATCTCATAGGCCACAACCGTATCAGCGAACAGGCCATAGATATGGGAGCTTCCTTCAATACCGTAGCCATTGATGAGGCCGCCAACAGTCAGATCATCAAGTTCAGCAACAACTGCAAGGGCAAGATTCATCGGGACAGTAACCCTGGTTATCTGCCCCATGTTGACCAGAGGCTCAACTCGGGCAATCATTCTCTCTCTGTCGATTTCGAGGATATTTCGGAATGCAGAGAGATCAACCTCAAAATGCCGAGCACGCTTGTAGTCCACATTGCGCATTCCAACAGCAATCCAGGGTTTCCGAGCTGTGCAGACAAGGCCGTCCTTGGATGGATTCCTCTGTTTGAGGCGTTTCACTACTTTCTTGACATTTTCATCGTGTTCCTTCTGACGCTGCTTGAAGGACTTGCACTCAGATCTGACGTCCCCAAGATATGTCATGAAGTACAATGTGAAGGAGATAGGGAGGACAACAAAGATAACCAAAATCCATCGGAACTGGACAAAATAGTCCACCCAAATCTTCTTCCTCTTGGGGCGTAGTGGGGCCTCAAGATCTGACATTGTATTGAAAGAAGTGACTGCAATGAAGACAGCAAAATTGTGAGCTGACAGAAAATACATAAATTTTGCATTTGCCTCCAAATTTCTAAATCTAGATAAAAGAAATAAAAAAGAAAAATCAAGCCTGGTACGCCAAGGACAATAGCAAAATATTTAACATTTGATTATCAAAATATCCAATAATGATAAGCTAATTCATAGGTTTAGCTTTAAAATATCTTTAGAAATGTCAGTACATTGCATAAATTTCAAACAAGCAGCATTCCATCAGTTAAAAAAAATGATGTCATTTCAATTAGAAATACGAATTTAATCATCCCAGGTTTGACATGCTGATCAATGGTTTTAAAGATGTCAATATCTATCAACTCATTAATGCCAACTGATGACTTGTAATCTCCTTCAAGGTGAAATAAAATATTGAACAAGAAAGGGGCTTCTTCCAAATTCCAATCATCGGCCTGATGTAATAGAATTAGAAAATATACAACAAAGCCACAGGGTGATCTTATTAAATGTCAAGTGAGTGAGAGTGCAAGGAAAAAGAAGCCTTTAGTACCAAACCATTAGAAGTTCATAACCTTGCCAAAAGAAAGGGAGAAAAGAAGTGCTCATTGTACTCAAGTTTCAAGGTGCATCATGCATTAGTGTCAACAAAATGGTTTTAGAGATAGATGACAAATAAAAATGAGCACCATGCTTCAGGCGGGTTAAGTAAAAGAAGACCAACTCCTACAGCTTGTCTTTTATAAATGCCCTTTAGGCAATTTTGAAAACTAACCCCAATGCTCACTTCTAAAAAGAGACGGATATCTTCACCTCCTCCAAGTGATTGGGGAAGCACAATGGTCTACAGTTACGAGGGGCAGCACAAAGGAAAAAAAAATTATGGTATCCAGTACCAAATTGAGTTAACTTTTCCAAAGGCATGACTGGTGCATTGGCCCTTAACAACGAATTCACCAAGATCAAATTTCAGATAGCCAAAACTTGCATTGTACATCATCCATCATATCACAAAAAACACAAACATCACTAGAAGAAGGTGAATGAATTGAGTTACACAGATAATCTTAATAGAAAAAGAACAAACTTACTCAAGGAAGAATACAAACTAAATATGGTTAAAATATATTTATTTCTTAAAAAACCCACAATACACAATGATTGCTAGAAACTTTATAGTACGTACGATGGTCGGAAAGGAGTAACCTTTACATTTTGCTATATAAACCAATCATATATACACAAAACACCATAAAACAGCAAAGAAAATCAGCTACCTATGACTGATAGAATTACATAGGAATATTATATAATGGAACTGTCTAAAAAACAATAGGAATCAATAATCGACATACAAAACAACACGAATAAAGAAAGGACAGTAAGACTAACATAATAACATAACACAGTAGACAATGCAGAATTGTTGTTCTTACGATATTTTATAACACAAATATGTGAAGAAAGAAATCAATGCTCAGGAAAGAAAATACAATACTTTGATTCCAAATTATAAATCAGCTACATTCAACAGCTTAAAATACCTTCAAGACCAACGTGTAATCATTTGAAATCTTTAAGGTCCTCAAAGCCAAAGGGTTGGACCAATTGGTCAATTAGAACAACATTTCAATTAGAATATGTAATGCACATGGTAGGTGAATATTATTAATACTAAACATTCAGAAGGGGTGGAAAACAATGCATGTTGACCAGTATACAAATGTTTAGTGCTATCTTTAAATTATGGGTTTGCTACTCAGCTCAGATGTTTTAAAGCTAAACCGAATATGGCACATGCAGGCCCACAAAAATATATGTGCATGTGATTTGCTTAATTTGATTGTATCAGGAGACATTAGTTTACTAATGTTGGTTATGTTGTGATTCATTCGTGGTTGGTTGTTAAAATCGAAATTATATGTTGGATCAATGACAGGTAGATCAGATCGTAGGATCAGATCTGGGATCATAGGATTAGATCTAGGATCGTAGGATCAGATCGGAAATCGTAAGATTTTATTTTCTATAATACATATATAAAAATACCTACAGATGATGGATATCAAAAATTGGTGAATAATCAAGAAGCAAGCAATCCAACATGATTCCACTTGCAATTCTACTATAATACCAATTTTACAATAATTTGAATTGCTTTGAAAATTTAGGATTGTAGCATCGTAGTCCAGATTGAAATTTTGGTAACCATAGTTTTATTGAATATTTTCAAAATAATTTATTGTGATATTTATCTCTTGACTAAGTGACAAAATGAATCAATACACTCAATTAATCACATGTGTGCCAAGCAGGTGTGATATCATGTCAAAATTATTAACTCCATAGTCAATTTGAAGTGATGTCAACTAATCTCACTAGTTCAACAATTAATGCTTTAAAACGATAGTTAACATATTTTATGGAGGCAAATAGAATTTTTCCCCAACTTTGCTACATAAACCCTACTGAAAGAATCAACTTTTCTACCAACCGCACACGTGTGTAGTTGTTTGGTAAGATATCTATCAAGTTACACTTTTTCTCTACAAAAAATCCAAAATCTTAGCACAGTAAATCCAATTCAATATGAGAAAATTCGACATGCAGATTAAGAATCACAAAATCGGATCTCGCAGATTTCACGATCAAGCTTATCGATCGCTTGGAAAACAGTATTTCAAGGCAAACACAGTCTCCAAAATTCATTTTCGAGATAAAAGAATCGATTTGCATGCTCTGAATTTGCAAAAAAATAGTTCAAAAATTAAAAAAAAAAAAACTACTAGCGAACAATGTAAAATCAAGTACATATATAGAATTACAGATCCATAGATCTACTACTACTTGTACGAAGAACTGTTGAGAGTAGAATCAAATCGAACATTGATCGAAACTTGAAAATGAAGACTACACAGTTCGAAGTGAACAGTAAGAGAATAAGCGGCTGCTAAAACCCTAAGAGAGAGAGAGAGAGAGAGAGAGAGAGAGAGAATATACCTGAGAGAGCAAATGCAAATGCTATGGTATAGTGCAGACGCAGAGGCTTTCAGATGAGGCAAAATCTGAGGTGAAAAGGATCGGACATTTATAGCAGAAAAATTAACAAAACAATAAAAAAATTGTTAAAGATGCGTTAATGGAACGGTAACGATGCACTTGTGGGCGCTGATAAAAAATAAAAATAAAATAAAATAAAAAGGATGCACCTGTGGCCCCACTCCATTCTGAAAAAGGTTGGACAAGTGAGAGTGACTATTTCCGCTCTATTTTATTCTAAATATATTTTTTTATTTAACTTATTGTGATAATTAAGAAAAAATTAATTATATTTTTTTATTTAACTTATTGTGATAATTAAGAAAAAAATTAATTTATTTGAATTATATTATTTTTTATTTTTTTTTATTTTTTTAAAAAAAATAAAAAGGTGATTTTTTTTTTTACTTTCCAAAATAGACATTTGTCTTTATTATATATAATTATATTAATATTCTTTCACACAAAAGATAGAAATGTAAAAATGACCCGCGATCTAAGATGGACCCGACCCATTTAGGCTCGTATGGGCCCAAGCCCAGCCTGATCTCCTGGGCCATCATTTTAAAGCCCGGCCCGTGGCCTAACCCATCAACCTGCTTAAGGCCCGGATCGAGGCCCAATGTATTATTAAGTGAAAATAATAAAATTTTAATAAAAAAATTAAAAATTAAAAAAAAATAGTTAGGCCCAGCCCACTCGAGGCCCGAATACCTTTGGGCCTAATTTTTTTGCCCGTGGGCAAGTCCAAATTTTGGTGGGAGCCCACGAGACCCGACATAGATAGGGTCGGATCAAATTTACACCCCTAACAAAAGGCAATTAAGGTATATGTGCAAGATTAAAAAGAATATTAATATAATTATGTATAATAATAATAATAATAATAAAGAAAAAAGTGTATTTCAAGCAACGTAAAGTAAGAAAAACGTGGAAGGTCAAGTTTCAAATTGATGGAGACAGGAGCCCTTTAGTTGTAATCTAACTACAGTAACAAACTAACGCTATTTCAGAAGAAGGAAAAAAAAGAAAAAAAAGTAAGAATAGCGGCTCGCTATAAAATTTGAAATACTGAGATAAAAGCAAAGGGCATTCACTTGGTTTTGAATTTTTCAAAATAATTTTTGAATATCTTTACTTTACTTGTTTTTAGATATATCTAATTTGGGTGTGTTTGATTTGACGGACTGGATAAGGGGGATTAGAATCCATCGGATTTGAGCTATGGGATTGTGAATCCCCCGGACTATTTGGTTGGATTGGATATGTATCTTGTGTTTGTTTTTTTCATGAAATTAGATGTCTGGAAATGGCTATTTTTAGTGAATCCAACGTTTGGTTGGATGGACTGGATAGAATAAATAAACAAAGGACTATTTTACCCTTTTTTAATTGTTTACTAAGTAATAGTAATATTAAACATATCTTTAATATTTTAATTTTTTAGCTAGATTAAATAAAATTTTATTTTATTTTATTTTTTACACAATTAAATAAATTTATTTTTTAAAAATTAAATAAATAAAATATCAATAAAAATATGTGTTATTTTTTTAATTAAAATTTTAAATAAATTTATTTTTTTAAAAAATAATAATTAAATAATGAAATTAAATAAAACATCTATTAAAATTTAAATAATGAAATTAAATAAATTATAAACAAAATTTTAAAATAAAACATCAATAAAATATCTATAAAAAATTATTTTAAAAAATTAAATAAATAAAACATCAATAAAAAATTATTTTATTTTTAAATTGAGACATTTAAATTTTATTGAATTTTACTAAATATAATACATAATTAAATAGTAGATGGTCAAAATGATCATTTTATCACCTAATCCCAACAGTGGATAGTCCCTTGAAAATTGTCTCATACCCCCCCTAAGGATACAATAGTCCCCCATATGGGGGATAAGGAGTCCGGCCGGACTCCATGTCCGGCGGACTAAAAAAAAAAAAACGCCGGATAAAGAGCCTCCCCCGGATTACAATCCCAATAGTAAATAATCCCCCCCTTATCCCCGAATCAAACAAAAAAAATAAAATATTTATGATGGATTTTTTAAAAAAAAATCAATAAATACAAAGAAATAAGAAAATGTATTAATTTTTTATATTTTTTTAGCATTTAGTGAATTTTAAATATATAAAAACAAAAAAAGAAATTCATAGATTTTGTAGATTAATTGTATCTAAAAAGTATATATATATATTAAAAATATTCATTAAAAACAAAAAAAAAATGCAAATTTAAAATTTACAAATTATTGTTAAAAACTCAAAAACTAGACAGAGTGATTACTACTCGTTTGTTATTATTTGTATTATGTGTTTTAAGAAATTTTTAAAAGAAACAATTGGAATTATAGTTCCAATTATGAATTGTTGAAGTAAAAGAGATGCAATGTGTACTAACGTTATTGTTAATGCTCTAATTTGATAATATAACTGTAATATTAATTTTATTCGCTAATATTTTGTTCAAATTACTAAAAAGACATATAATGAATGATCATTATTATAATCGAATAATCATTTTATTTTATTATAATAAATTAAAAAATATTTAATTGGTTGAATTGTTCTAATAATAATAATAATAATACACCATTTTGGTTCTAGAAATTTGAGTTTTTTATTTTTCGTATTTTTTTTATTTTTAGTAAAAAAATTTAAATAGTTTGTACAAATTTTTATATTTTTTTAGAGACTCCTAATCTAAATACACTTAAAAAATATAATATTTGTCCCAAAAAAAACTTTAAAAAATTCACCATACATAAAAAAATACAAAAAAAAATATGGAAATTCAATACGTTTTCACATGTTGTTGTATTCAATGAGTTTTTTAAAGATTTATATATATATATTTTACTTTTTTAGTATATTAAGATTAAGCGGATCTAAAAATTAAAATATTTTGATTAAAATATTTTTAAAAATAATTTAAAAAATCAAAAATACCAATTGAAAACTGAGAAAATTGTTTTTGAAAACTCAAAACCAATGTGAAGGTATAGGTTAACGATTCAATAATGTAAAATAAATAAATAAATAAATTTAACACGTATTATTATTATTATTATTATTATTATTATTACATATTTTAAGAAATTATTAAATATTTATAAGGTATCATATTACATTGTTTATGTGATACTCCCAACTAGTAAGAAATTGTGACACATGATAAATAAATTATTTTTTGTCTCCTAAATACCTAAAAAGGTGAATCAACATGTTTTGTTAGCAAATTTTTTCACTATGTGACTGATTCTGACCACTATATAAACAATGTCACACTGTGCTATGAGACTATAGAATATTTATCTCAAACTTCAATATACTTTTTATACATATATCAATATTAACTATAGTTAAAATGTCCTACATACATATACGCTTGGAGTTTGATTTTTTTAGTAATATCCTTACTTTTTTAGCAAGAGAAAATGGGTTCTTCTGAGAATTAATTTTTTCGTGATTTTTTAAATTTATAAAAAGTCATTACAAAAATAGTTGATTTTTTTTTTAACGATTTTTTTATTTTTTCACTAAAAAAACATGTTCAAAACAGGCGAAGATAATGCGTTTGGAAATTACTTTTGCAATTATATGAAAAAACGTGAATGATAAGGGTATATTTGGTAATGTTTTTATTTTTAATTTTCTGTTTATATTTTAAAATTTTCATATAAGCTTCTTTGGTAACTTTTTGAATTTATGAATAAATTTCTTCAAATCTATATCTATCTATCTATCTATATGTTATATAAGGAAAATGAAATTTTTAACCCACAAGCCTTACAGGAGCTCAAATGTCCTAATCTTAATTTTTTAATTTTTTATTTAAAAAATAAATAAAATCTCATCTATCTATATCTATCTATATATTATATGAGAGCTGCTAGGTAGCTCCACAAACTCATTGCCCCGAATGGCTCGATTGTTGGGGACGACTTCGTTTAACATTTTTTTTTTTTTCTCTTTCTTTTTCCCTCTGCTTCCTCTTCTTCCATTCCCCAAGGCAATCTAAAAAATTAGAGGAAGAAGGAAAAATTGGGGTTGTATGAAGAAGAATAAGAGCCCAAAAAAATCAAACAGCCCCAAAAACTAATCTGAGAAAAAAAAATCAAAATCCAAAATCAAAATCAAAATCAAAACCAAAACCAATTTCAACACAAGAAAGAGAAAAAAAAAAAAAAAGGAAAAAAAACAACCCTAATTTCAGCTAAAAAACAAAAAGAAGAATAATAAAAAAATAGCCCCAATTTCAGCAAAAAAACACAGCCCCCATTTCAGCACAAAATAGCCTCAATTTCAGCACCAAAACAACACCTAAAACAGTAGCAATTTGAGCAAAACCCATGTCCAAAACCCACAAAAGCCATCAAAATAGAAACATAATCTACTTATTATTATTATTATTATCAGCCTTAGGAGCACCATGAAGACCAGAGAAGTAACCCTGAGGGTTGTTCTCAAAACCAGTTCTTGATATATATGCTCCATGTCAAAACCAGTTCTTGATAAATATGTTCCATCTGCGAATCGACACCGGTAGCTCACAATCTGTCTCTACGCGTTCACAGAGATGGATGTTTCATAGAGAGATGAAGGATGAAAGGATACAAGACGGACCAAATCACGGCTTTCCATTCGGTCGGCGAAGTCATCTCCGACGTCCTCTCTTCCTCTTCCTCCTCTTCCTCTTCTTTCTCAATTTCTCTCTTTCTCTCTGTTCGTTTGGGTTTGGAGTGGAAGGGAAAGAAAGCAAGAAAGGAAAGAAAAAAAACAAACAAAAAAAAGGTCAAACGACGTCGTTTCAGAAAATCAAGCCATTTGGGACAAATAAGTTTCGAACTACTAGACATTTTCCATATTATATAAGGAAAATGGGGTTTTTAACCCACAAACCTTATGAGAGTTCCAATATCTTAATCTTATTTTTCTAATTTTTTTATTTAAAAAATAAATAAAATCTCAACATTTATTGAATTCTCCAAACCCACAAGCCTTTTTTACTTCTTTCATACCTACTACTACACCCTTTTCAACTTCTCTCATACACTATAGTTAGTGATGAAATTGTTAAATTATTATTAAATCTATCTATCTATCTATCTATCGATATATTATATAAGTAAAAGAGTTTTTTAACTACAACTCTTGTGGGAGTTCTAATATTTCAAACTAAAATTTCTAATTTTTTGATTTTAAATAATTAAAAAAATCCTCTATAACTCTCATTCAAGCAAAAATTTTTTTTTTTTTTCCTTTCAATATCTCTACATTTATGACTTTCAAATGGAAAATATATCAAATATATAAAATAAAAAATATAAAGTATACTAATTCATTCCAAAATTGAAATTTGAGGGGTACTAAATATGAAAAAGTATTCCATTAATTTAAATTTAAAATTATAATGATTTATCCCATAATATATAAGTTTTAAATAATGATCTATTCTATGATTTATCTATATATCTATATGAGAGGGTAATTTATGCTAAATTGGGCCGAGCTGGGAGTTGGGCCGGGATAGGCCCAAATGCGAAGGATATCAGGTACACCGGTCAAAGGCGACTTTGGTTAGTCCGGTTAAAGGTTGGGCTGCGGACGAGTGGTAGTCCGGTCCGAAGAAGATGCCTTGATGTTAGTCCGGTCGTGGCCATGGTGGTCGCTCCGGCCGAAGTAAGGTCTTGTTGTTATACTCCGGTTGAGAGTAGACCATAAGTAGTTCGGTCTTCAGTGGTTACTTCGGTCGAAGCATGTGGAAAACCGAGGTAAGCCATGGTTCTGTAAGTAGTTCGCCTTAACTCCCTTTATGGATAGCTCGGTCTTAGCATGGAAAAGCCGAGGTAAGGGAGAGTATAGTAAGGGCCGAACTAACAGGTACTCCGGTCGTTTGGAGTTCGGCCATAGAAGGACCATCTCACTTGGTTTAAGCAGTGAGGGGGGTGTTGGAGGATAAGCATTATCTTCCAGGAATTTGAATCCTAGGAGGACTCTACATGGAGGAGTTAGAGTCCTACTAGGATTGTGCCACTTGAAACCTATATAAGCTCACCAATATCACCTATGAAGAGGTAATGCAATTTTTGCTCCCTGACTACATTGAGCTTTTGCCTATTTGTCTTGCTTACTGACTTAGGCATCGGAGGGGTTTTCCGGCACACACCCGCCGGCCAGCTCAAGTTTGAGTTTTCAGGTGGAAGAACGACGACGTGCAGAAGAACACAGGCTTGATCAACAGGATTATACGTGAAGGTGAATCTCTTTCCCGTACAATTGGCGCCGTCTGTGGGAACAACAGACAAGAACAACCTCTTGATCAAGTGTTTTTCTCTCAAAATTCGATGGCAAACAATGAAGAACTACCTCAGTCCGCCATTGACGGACAAACTCCAGACGGAGGTGCAAGGCGTGAAGGCCTACCTTTGGTCCCTCCTATGGCGAACCTCGAACCACAAAGGCAAAATTCCAGGAGGGATGCAAGGGGACGAAGGAGGAATAGCAGCCCTCATCTCTCTCGTTCGCAAAGCCCAGAGAGGCAAAGGCGCAGGGTTGATCCTCAGGCCTTGGAGGATCGCGTCAAAGCACAAGACGAGTTGATACGGCGGATGGCGGCAGACATGGAATCTCTCAAACGCCAGGTGAAAGGAAAAGAAGTGGCGACAGGAGAGGGGCGCACAAACGAGACGCCCCCTCGCCACTCAGAGGGTCGTAGTAGGAATTCTACACCCTCCCAAGTAGAAGAGAGAAGCCTCAGGACAGGCGATACGCAATCAAGATCTTCCAGAACTCGTCACTCCAGGTCTGAGAGGGCGAGATCTGAAAGGTCTTACACGGAAGGAAGCACATACTGGCCTTCGCATACGCACCAAACAAGGTCCAGACAAACGGAGTTACCCAGGTCATCCGACCTACGAACCGTGCTAGAAGAAAAGGCGCGACGCAGGGAGGATGCCAGGGCGCGTGATCCACATAGAGTTTCGGCCTTACAGCGGTTGGCTCCTCGGACGCATGGAAGCGTCGAGGTTGGAATGCCACAACCGCGCCCGGCCTACGAACCAACGGACAAAGTATTGGCAAGGCTGCAGACCTCACCGTTTGTCCCAGCAATTGAGAACGCGCCTTTACCGTCGGGCTTTCTACAGCCGAAGTTCACCACATACGAGGGGAAGACGGACCCCTACTTACACTTAAGCCACTTCCGCCAGGTCATGGCTGTATACCGGCGGAACGAGGCCTTAATGTGCATCTTGTTTCCCTCAAGCCTTGGTGACCTTGGCTTGACTTGGTTTGAGAAACTCCCAGAGGGCAGCATAGCCTCCTGGGCGCAGTTGGCAGAAGCATTTGTCACAAGATTCAGAACAAACACTAAGACTCCGGTGGAGATCGACCAGCTACTTTCCATCGACATGGGCGAAAAAGAGACCCTGAGGTCATATAACAGTCGTTATTGGGAGACATTCAACCAGATTGGGGACTGCCCAACCAATCTTGCCATTGCGCAATACAAGAGGGGACTCCCAGTTGGGAACAGACTGAGGGATTCTATAACCATGACGCCACCTCTTACCATGGAAGCCCTGATGGAAAGAGTGCATCAGCACATCAGGGTGGAAGAGGATGGCGCCCGTGCCAAAGCAAAGTCTGGCACGACCGCAGCGCCAGAAAAGAAGGCCTCAGCAAAGGTCAATGCGGTAAATCGGCCGAACAAAAATGGGCGTGGAAGACGCGACAACGAAGAAGACCGAGACGAGAGGTGGTTGAGAGTTCGCACTGCCATCACCACGGTCTTCAAGAAGCCGATCTACCGAATACTTAGCGAAATTCGAGACGAACCTTTCGTCAAGTGGCCAGCCAAGTTAGGCGAGGCACAGAAGGACTATGACGATAGATCACGGTGCACCTTCCACAAAGAAAAGGGGCACCGAACTGAGAACTGCACCCCGTTGAGGCAGCATTTGGAGGAGTTGGTGGCGGCGGGCCACTTAGACAAATACATTGAAGGAGGGGCACAGCCAGCCCCCCAGGACCGTAATAACCCCAACGGAATGCCAATCGACGCTCCACCTCAAGGCATTATCAATGTGATACATGGAGTTTTCGAACCTGAGCGTGTATGTGAGCTCAGAGGTTCAATCAAAAAGGCTGAGCACTTAAGGGAAGTACTAAGTGCCCAACCAGTCGCCAAGAAGGGGAGGACAGAGGCTACAAATGTTATGTCTTTTTCGGATAAAGACTTGGACAGAATATATTGCCCCCATAATGATGCCCTGGTCGTCACTCTCCGAGTCAAGGATTTTGACGTCAAGCGGATTCTGATTGACCAGGGTAGTTCGTGCGAAATCATGTATTATGAGACGTTCAAACAATTGAAGTTGCAAGATAAAGACTTAGCACCTGCAGTGTCACCTTTGATTGGATTTAACTCGATGCCAGAATGGCCAGTTGGCAAGATCATCCTTCCAGTCAGAGCAGGGAGTGTGACGAAGCAAGTAGAGTTCTGGGTGTTAAAGGTCCCATCCACCTATAACATCATCCTGGGCAGAACATGGCTGCACGCCATGCGCTCGGTGGCGTCATCCTACCACCAAGTGATGCGGTTCCCAAACAACACCGGAGTAATAGAAGAAGTCTATGGAGACCAAATCATGTCCAAGCAATGTTTTGTCACGGTGAATGGAAGTCGCGCTGCAAAGGGGTATGTTCATTCGGTGGAAGAACCGGAGAGTAATGAACTATTCGCAGACGTCGGCAAAGCAGCAAGCCAAAAAGCAGTGGAAGACTTGGTGGAAGTCAGAATAGATGAAAAGAACCCGGATAAGTTCTTTCTGCTTGGTTCATCGTTGTCCGGCGCTGAGAGGTTAGAGGTCTTGGAATTTTTGACCTCTAACATCGAAGTGTTTGCCTGGACTCCATACAACATGCCAGGCATCGATCCCAACTTCATCTGCCACCAACTCAATGTCCACCCATCAGCCAGGCCAATCATTCAGCGCACCCGCAGATCGGCACTCCACCACGCCGAGATAGTGGCGGAAGAAGTGGGAAACTTGTTGGAAGTAGGGGCAATCAGAGAGGTACACTACCCCAGATGGATCTCCAACACAGTTGTAGTGCCAAAGAAGAATGGCAAGTGGCGCGTCTGCGTCGACTATAAAACTGTCAACAAAGCATGCCCTAAAGATAGCTTTCCGCTACCACGGATTGATCAACTGGTAGACCTGACGGCAGGGCACAACCGACTAAGCTTCTTGGATGCATACAGAGGCTACCACCAGATCGCAATGCATGAACCGGACCAGGAGGTCACATCTTTCACCACACCAAGGGGACTCTACTGCTACAAGGTCATGCCCTTTGGCCTAAAGAACGCAGGGGCGACATTCCAAAGAATGGTTACCAAGATGTTTGAGCCATTGTTAGGCAAAACAATGGAGGCTTACATCGATGATATGGTGGTCAAGAGCAAGGATGAGAATGACCACTTGAAGGACCTAAGCGAGATGTTCGAAATCCTGAAGAAGCATAAGTTACGCCTCAACGCGTCGAAGTGTGCTTTCGGAGTAGGATCAGGCAAATTCTTAGGCTTTCTGGTGACCAACCGAGGTATAGAAGCAGACCCATCTCAGATCAAGGCAATACAAGATCTGGAGAGACCAAACTCGGTGAAAGAAGTGCAGCATCTCACCGGAATGGCAGCCGCGCTCAATCGGTTTATTAGCCGATCGTCAGACAGGCTACGACCATTTTTTCATGCACTCAAGGCCAAGTTTGAGTGGGACGAAGAATGTGACCGAGCTCTGGAAAGCTTGAAGGAATACATGTCTTCTCCACCACTACTTGTAACACCAATTCCTGGAGAAGAACTCTTCTTATATCTGGCAGTGTCGCAGCACGCGGTCAGCGCGGTGTTGGTCCGTGCAGAAGGAGTCCAACATCTGCCCATCTACTATGTTAACAAGACACTGCTGGGCGCCGAAACAAGGTATTTGCCACTGGAGAAAGTGGCATTGGCCTTAATGATGGCCGCAAGGAAGCTATCGCACTACTTTCACGCTCACACTATAGTTGTCCTTACAGCCTTCCCACTAAAGGCTTTGTTTGAAAGGGCGAATTTCTCTGGAAGAATTCTGAAGTGGGCAGTAGAGTTGGGACAATACGACATCAAGTTCCAACCTAGAACCGCAATAAAAGCTCAAGCGTTGGCGGATTTTGTCGCAGAGTTCACTCCTGGAAGTCATCATATCTGCCCAGTCGACCTGACTGACTCAACCAAACTAGGGACAGAAGTTGACGTCGGAATAACGCAACCCCTAGTATTGGTTACTCAGCCAAGTCCTAAGGCAGACCGGAGTAATACAAACAAGGAAGAAGTAAACCATGCTACACCAAGTCCAGACTCGCCAACGAAGAAAAACTTGGTGCAACAAGATGACAAGGGGCAGGCAGCAAGCCTGGACTTAGACGGAGAAATCAGCAGCATGGAAGATCCCAAGGCATCATCCGATCCCTCTACTTGTTGGAAGTTGTTCGTTGGGGAGATGTGGAAGCTCTTTGTGGATGGAGCATCCAACCGACATGGAGCAGGACTTGGCATAGTCCTCATCTCTCCAGACGGCCTGGTAGTGGAGCAGGCAATCAACCTTGGCTTCCCAGCATCAAACAACGAAGCAGAGTACGAAGCGCTTCTTGCAGGTCTCAAATCAGCATTCTACATGAAGGCCACCGAGCTAATGGTTTACAGCGACTCACAGCTGGTGGTAAACCAAATACCGGGTGACTATGAGGCAAAGGATGACAGAATGGCTAAGTACCAAGAGCTGATCAGAACCGAAATCAAGAAGTTTGAAGTGGTGAGGATAGAACAGATCGGCAGGGAGGAGAACAGCAGAGCAGACGAACTAGCAGGCTTTGCTTCAATGGCAGATACCTCCATCCCACATCCTCTTTTGATCGACTATCTGCCCAGACCAAGTATTGAAGACCCAGAAGCAGAAGAAGTATGCTGCGCCGATCTAGGTCCTTCTTGGATGGATCCTATCATCTTGTTCCTGAAAGACGGCACCTTACCAGAAGATAAGAAAGAAGCCAACAGAATTAGAGCAAAGTCGCAGCGATTTTAGCTCTCTCCATCCTTGGCATTATACAAGAAGTCATTCTCAGGACCTTACTTAAAGTGTGTGCACCCCAGCAAAGTGGAAGCATTCCTGTTCGAAATACATGAGGGGGTGTGTGGCAGCCATCAAGGAGGAAGATCATTGGCATACCGAGCTATTTCACAAGGATACTGGTGGCCATACATGCAGGCGGATTCAGAGAAGTACGTCAAAAAATGTGAAAAGTGTCAGAAGTTTGCGCATCAAATACACCAACCTGCCAGAGAGCTTCTACCTCTCACTAGTCCATGGCCTTTCGCAATGTGGGGCTTGGACATAGTGGGACCACTCCCAACAGCACCAGGCAACAGGAAGTTCTTCCTTGCGGCAACAGACTACTTCACAAAGTGGGTGGAAGCAGAAGCCTTGGCGTCAATCAAGGAAAAAGACGTGAAGAAGTTTGTCTGGCAGAACATCATTACTCGCTTCGGCATACCAAAAGCACTGATCTCAGACAACGGCACGCAGTTCGACGGCAGAATTTTCAGAGGCTTTTGTGAGGAGTACAAGATAGAATTCTACAATTCCACACCGGCGTATCCCCAAGCGAATGGACAAGCAGAAGCTTCAAACAAGGTAGTCTTGGATGGACTGAAGAAAAGACTAGAGAAAGCTAAAGGCAAATGGGCAGAAGAACTCCCTCATGTTTTATGGGCTTACCGCACTACACCTCGGCGGTCAACAGGAGAGACCCCATTCTCCTTAGCTTATGGCATGGAAGCAGTCATCCCATTAGAAGTTGGCCTCCCCACAATTCGGAGTGAAAACTTTGATCCAGACTTAAACGCCGAAGCAATAGCATTGGAACTTGACCTCGTGGAAGAGAGAAGAGACAGAGCTTTGGTTCACATCGCCTCCTACCAACAAGAGTTGTCTAGGAAGTACAACAAAACAGTGCATCCCAGACAGTTCAAGATCGGCGATTGGGTACTTCGCAAAGTGATGGGAAACACACTGGTTCCAGGAGATGGCAAGTTGGGGCCGAATTGGGAAGGACCTTACAAAGGGGTCGGCTTAGCAGGCAAAGGGGCATACCACTTGGAAGACAAGGACGGCAAAGCAATCCCAAGTCCATGGAACACTGCCAATCTTAAATTATTTTATTTTTAGTTTTTTCTCTTCCAAGAACGTGTAATCTTTTCCTTTCTCAATAAAACAAGTCGATTCTTTTCAGCATGGTTGTTTCTTCTGTAGGAGATAGTTTTGATGAGTTAGGTGCAGTGCAGACTTTATTCTAAGTTGGCTGGAAAAACCAACTTAGAGGTTGGCTGGATTAAACCAACACCATTCCTAAGCCCAGGATAAGGATCCAAGCTGCAGGACGTTTGGCCGGAATAACCAAACATTTTATTCTAAGTTGGCTGAAAAAACCAACTTAGAGGTTGGCTGGATTAAACCAACACTGTGTACTCTTCAGCCGAAGTAAGTTATATCGGCTGAAGAGTGGTTGGCTGGATTAAACCAACACTGTATACTCTTCAGCCGAAGTATGGGCATGGCCGAAGAGTGGTTGGCTGGATTAAACCAACACTGTATACTCTTCAGCCGAAGTATGGGCATGGCCGAAAAGTGGTTGGCTGGATTAAACCAACACTGTATACTCTTCAGCCGAAGTAAGTTATATCGGCTGAAGAGTGGTTGGCTGGATTAAACCAACACTGTATACTCTTCAGCCGAAGTATGGGCATGGCCGAAGAGTGGTTGGCTGGATTAAACCAACACTGTATACTCTTCAGCCGAAGTATGGGCATGGCTGAAGAGTGGTTGGCTGGATTAAACCAACACTGTGTACTCTTCAGCCGAAGTAAGTTATATCGGCTGAAGAGTGGTTGGCTGGATTAAACCAACACTGTATACTCTTCAGCCGAAGTATGGGCATGGCTGAAGAGTGGTTGGCTGGATTAAACCAACACTGTATACTCTTCAGCCGAAGTATGGGCATGGCCGAAGAGTGGTTGGCTGGATTAAACCAACACTGTATACTCTTCAGCCGAAGTATGGGCATGGCCGAAGAGTGGTTGGCTGGATTAAACCAACACTGTATACTCTTCAGCCGAAGTATGGGCATGGCCGAAGAGTGGTTGGCTGGATTAAACCAACACTGTATACTCTTCAGCCGAAGTAAGTTATATCGGCTGAAGAGTGGTTGGCTGGATTAAGCCAACACTGTATACTCTTCAGCCGAAGTAAGTTATATCGGCTGAAGAGTGGTTGGCTGGATTAAACCAACACTGTATACTCTTCAGCCGAAGTAAGTTATATCGGCTGAAGAGTGGTTGGCTAGTAAGGTAAGATAGTTAAAACCGAGATCACAGTTTGGGCAAATTGAAGTTCATGAACAAATTCAATTCAAGTACAGGCAGACATCCAGAACCGAAACGAGAGTTGATGGTTTTTTCATTGAAAAACAAAGGAAGTACAATTATGGGGCCATAGCCCGGTTACAGAGTTCAAAAAAAAAAAAAAAAAAAAGTTCAAACAAAAAGATCATCTATCTCAGCATCTAGATCGGCACCAAGGTCAGCATGTACTCCGGCATCTGCAGTTAGCATAGTCTCGGTGGGAAGCTCGGGCGCAGCATTTTCAATTATGGGCTCTGACCGAACTGACTGATCGCCAGCTTGCCCTTGGATAGCCGGAGTCTCTGCTGCCTCTTCGTCGTCATCGTCATCGTCATCATCAGACGAACCTAGGAATTCTTTTTGGAGCTCATCAGCATATTCTTGCAGTGAGGCCGGGATAAAGTGCTCAGGAGCATCGTAGACCTCGCTTTCAGGTCCACAACCGACCTTCTCCACTGCACCTCTCCAGCCGCACTTGAAGAACAGTTTTTTCGCTGCTTCGCACTGTAGAGAGTAGCCAGCCTCGGCTTCCTTGAAACCCTCTTTGGAAGCGTCCTCAGCCTTCCGCTTCAGCTCAGATATTTCGGCATTCTTCTTGTTTTCAAGCTCCGCCATCTCCCGTTTCACTTCGGTCACGGCGCGCTGTTTGTCACTTTCAGCCGAGGTGACCAGTCCGGTCAAGCGAGCTACCTCGGCCTCCAGTTTGGCCGACCTTTGTTTGGACAATGCCAGCTCGGCCGCCCTGGCTTCGGCGTCCCTTATTGCGTGCCTCGTCGTTTTGCGAAGTTCCATTATTTGCCCATGAGCAATGGTGTTCTTCTGAATGGCCTGCAAAAGAAGAGTTCCTTTGTCAGCCGAGCTAAGAGTTGGGAAAAATCAGACCGATCCAAGACAAAACAGTACTGCTTACCAAAATCATGGACTTGGTGGATGACCGGATGGCTTTCAGCTCGGTATTTAGCTGTTTGTTGTGATGCTCCATGTCTTTGGGAAGACAAACACCCCGGGCCAGGTTGAAGGCTAGGAGGTGATCCTTGTCAGCAACAACGGAGTCACTTTCGTCGATATCTCGGTTGTTGAAGACGAAGGGTGGAGCCCATTTGTTGATCGGCGTAGCTCGGTCAGAAGATTCCGGTTGCGGGTTGAGTTCGGGGCTCGGTGGAAGGATGGGATCAACTTCATCAACCAAACGCTGCTCGGTCTCAGTAGTCCGGGCGCGTTTGGCTCGGCGTGAGGAAGATGGCTGTTGTGAGGGAAGAGCTACCACGGCTTCAGTGGTTTGTTGAGTTGGTGGCACTTCGGCCCTTGTGGTGGCGGTAAGCATGGCCCTCATCTTGTTCTTCTTTGCCATCTCTTGTTCGGCTATTAAGGGAACAAGGACAATTTCTGGCAAGGTTGGGTCCGGTTCTGGTGGGTCTTCAAGAAGAAAATCGGTCACCCTTGCTTTGCGGCGACCGGAGTAGCGGTAGGTCGGTTTGAAATCAAGGAGTTTGGCCCAACTTCTCTCCCTTACTCTTAGCGCGGTGCGCAGAAGATCGAGGTTCGGATAGTTGTACTGGGAGTGAAGATAAGCTGAATCTGCAAGAGTAAACAACTGTTAGTTCGGTTCCTAGCAAAACGCCGAAATAAAAAGAAAAGTGAGAAAGGCGACCGAGGTATGTATACCGGGTTGTCCCATTTTCCAGTTTATTCTTCGGCCAGGGATTTGAGCCTCAAGGCGACCGAGGTAATTTATGCTAAATTGGGCCGAGCTGGGAGTTGGGCCGGGATAGGCCCAAATGTGAAGGATATCAGGTACACCGGTCAAAGGCGACTTCGGTTAGTCCGGTTAAAGGTTGGGCTGCGGACGAGTGGTAGTCCGGTCCGAAGAAGATGCCTTGATGTTAGTCCGGTCGTGGCCATGGTGGTCGCTCCGGCCGAAGTAAGGTCTTGTTGTTATACTCCGGTTGAGAGTAGACCATAAGTAGTTCGGTCTTCAGTGGTTACTTCGGTCGAAGCATGTGGAAAACCGAGGTAAGCCATGGTTCTGTAAGTAGTTCGCCTTAACTCCCTTATGGATAGCTCGGTCTTAGCATGGAAAAGCCGAGGTAAGGGAGAGTATAGTAAGGGCCGAACTAACAGGTACTCCGGTCGTTTGGAGTTCGGCCATAGAAGGACCATCTCACTTGGTTTAAGCAGTGAGGGGGGTGTTGGAGGATAAGCATTATCTTCCAGGAATTTGAATCCTAGGAGGACTCTACATGGAGGAGTTAGAGTCCTACTAGGATTGTGCCACTCGAAACCTATATAAGCTCACCAATATCACCTATGAAGAGGTAATGCAATTTTTGCTCCCTGACTACATTGAGCTTTTGCCTATTTGTCTTGCTTACTGACTTAGGCATCGGAGGGGTTTTCCGGCACACACCCGCCGGCCAGCTCAAGTTTGAGTTTTCAGGTGGAAGAACGACGACGTGCAGAAGAACACAGGCTTGATCAACAGGATTATACGTGAAGGTGAATCTCTTTCCCGTACTATCTATATACTATTATAATTGCAAAATACTATCATTTCATTCAGGTTGAAAGTTATAGGCTGTGTTTGTTTGAGTTTTTGAACTTTAGTTTCAGTCATTGGTTCTCACGTAGTGTTTGTTTGTAGTTTTAAAAAATTAATTTCACGCTTACTTTTGAAAACTCAGCCAAAGGCAGGAAAATTTAAACTAACTGGTCGTCCCACCGGTTGACCAGAACAGTAATTTTTTTTTTTTTTTTTTTTTTTTTTTTTTTTTTTGCAATTGACACATTTTAATTTTTATATATTCAACAAAAAAATATTTCCCGAATTTTTTAAAATTTTTTTATGAGTTTTAATAGAATTTTGAGTTGTGTATTTGGTTATGAGTTGTAAGTTTTTGTATCAAATATCATATGCCACATCAAAAATTCCCCACTCAATTCAAAACTCATTCACCAAACAAATTTTTCACACTCAAATCATAATTCCAAAACTCACAAACTCAAAATACAACTCCTATTCTCAAATCATATTTAGAAAGCTCTACCAAACGCTATCATAATTCTTTTTTATTGTGTTTAATTTTTTGTTAATACATGTTATAATATGATTCTTTTATATATTAACTTTGTATTCTTAAAATAAAATTTCTAATGGGATCAATATTTATTTCTTAAATTTTGCATCCTTTATTAAATTATAAAATAAAATTTCAAATTTAAATTATTCTTCAAAATATATTACTATAATTAAAATGAGATCAATATTCACATGTGTCATAATATTATTTATCTAAATATAATTTATTTTAAATACATGTGTTAAAATTATTAATCGCTATCAATTTTTTTTCTTTATTTGTTTTAAATTTTATAAAAAAAATCATATAATTCTAAACTATAAAGACTTGAACAATAATATTTTTTAATATATATATTTTTACAAAAGAACAAAACATAGTAACTTTTTTAGTACTTACCAAACATGGTGGATTTCGTTAGTTTTTTTTTTTAAAAAAAAATTTCAATTGTCAATTAAAGAAATTAAAATAAAGAATAAAGATATCTTTGGGTCAAATTGCTAAAAAGTTACTTTTGCTAAAATAAATTAGAAAGAAACGTTTTTTTTTTTTATGTATTAAAAGTGATTGTTCGTTAAACTTTTTTTTTATTTAAAAAAAAAGAGAATTAAAGGTGATAATTTATTATTCATCTAAAATTATTTTCTGATTGAATGAAAATACCATATCAAATTTTCTTCTTACCTTTTTTATTCAAATACTTTTATTTTGTAAGAAATTTGTTTTTATTCTATTTAATATTTTATTGTAATTTTTAAATTAAAAAGAATTTCTAAAAAATCATATTTAAATTATTTAGGCCATTATAAAAGGTTTTTTTTTTTTTTTAATATCAACTTAGTGGTAGTTTGAGAAGTGTAAAATAAATATATATATTTTTTTACTTTTTACGAAAATATATACAAAAAAATAAATATGTGATATGACTCAAAAAAATAATTAAGTATACCTTTTTATTTTTTACGAAAAGATACGTAGAAAAGTATAGATATGATGTGACTCAAAAAAATTTTTATTTTTATTTTTAAATGAGCTAATATGGCACAACCCTTTATTCGATGATCCCTTTATAAAATATGTATTTTTTAAATTGTTTTCAAGAAAAATTTTATTGGAAATTTTAAGTATATTACTTTTTCTTTTGTTCATTAATATTAAATTTTTAATTAATTTTATTTATTATTTAAAAATAAATTAGCAAAATAATTTATATATATATAACTTTGTTTTGGTTTCTCAAGTTATTTGGTATTTCTACCAAAGTCTACTCAAATTTAGGGGTCATTTGACAATAACTTTTTTAGTTGATTTTTTGGCTTTTTTTACTTTTTTAGACCGAAACTTTTTTAGTCGTTTGGCATTATTGTTTGACTTTTTTGACTTTTTGGCTTTGGAATGACAAAATTGCCCTTAGTATAGAATGATGCTTTTTTGACTCTTTGTTTGTATATGGGGTAGTTTGGTAGTTTTGTAACTTTTTTTGTCTTTTTTGTGATTTTGTAGCTTTTTTTTGGTCTTTTGTGATTATATAGCCTACCAAGAATGCCAAACCAAGGCTTAATTTGAATTTTTTAATTTTTACATAGATCCTCACTTAATTAAAAATTATATTGTTAAATCTTTAAAAAAATTTAAACTCGACTGAAGTTGCTCGGGTTGAGCTCACCTAAATTTACAACTGTAGCAAGGATAATTGAAAGTTACATGATTAAAATTTGTGACAAATTAAAAAATAGTAAATAAATTTTGATAAAATTATGAGACTTAAATTATGAATTTAAATCTTCTTTGTTTTCATAATTTGCATACAAAAAATTAATTATTTATATTATTTTATATAAAAATATATTATTAATTTTTTTTACATGCCGGTTACCACTAGTCTATGCTATATATTAAGCAAAATGGAATTTTTAACCACCAAGGCTTGTGGGAACTCTAATATGCCAATTCTGATTTTCTAATTTTTTTGTTTTAAAAAAAAAAAATTAACCTCAGCATTTATTAGCTTCTCTCAACCCATAAGATTTTTTGACTTCTCTCATAATTATTGCAGTACCTTTTCCAAAACAAATAATTTGTATATTAAAAATTTTTTAAAACAAATATAAATATCTATATCTATATCTATCTATTTATTTATATCTATCTCTAACCCACAAGTTTTGTGGGAGTTCCAATATCTGAACCTTAATTTCTTAATTTTTTTGATTTTTTTTTGAAAAAAAAACTTAGAATTTATTAAATTCTTCCAAGTCTTTTTAACTTCTCCAATACACACACTCTTTTTAACTTTTCACATACCTATTGCAAACAGTGAGTCTTTTTTTTGTTTTCTCCTTCTTGACTTCTCACTTCTACACTTTTAACTTCAGTGACCACGTATGCAAACAGTAAGTTTTTTTTTTGTTTTCTCCTTCTTGACTTTTCTTTTTGTTTACTATTTTAATATTGTAGTTAGATAGCGCATAAAAATATTTGTAATTTGTCTAGCGAATACAAAATTATAACTTGATTTTTTAATATGATTGAAGTTAGATAAATATAAACCCTCACAAAGAGAAAATGTAATTATAATTAGTTGAATGATTTTTTTTTTTAAATGTGATTGTAATTAGTTTAATAGTTCTTTTTTTCATTTATTTATTTTATTATGGGAAAAATGTGATGTGATTGTAGTTTGTTCAATGGCTCTTTTTTTTAATATGATTGTTGTAGTTAGTTTAATGGTTTTTTTTTAATGTTATTTAATCTTTTTATTTACTATTTTAATTTTATTTTTAATATGATTGAAGTTAAATAAACATAAACACTCACAAAGAAAAAAATGTGATTGTAATGTGATGTGATTGTAGTTTATTCAATGACTCTTTTTTTTAATATGATTGTTGTAGTTAGTTCAATGATTTTTTTTTTAATGTTATTTAATCTTTTTATTTACTATTTTAATTTTATTTTTAATATGATTGAAATTAGATAAACATAAACATGAAAAAAATGTGATTGTAGTTAGTTCAATGGTTCTTTTTTTTTTAATGTAATTGTAGTTAGTCAATGGTTCTTTTTTTCATTTATTTATTTTTTTATTATGGGAAAAATATGATGTGATTGCAGTTTGTTCAATGGTTCTTTTTTTTAATGTGATTTAATCTTTTATTTACTGTTTTAATGGTATTTCTTTACAATTATTTATAAAAAAATATGATTGTAGTTAAATAGCATAAAAATATTTGTGATTTCATTTGATTTTTTTCTGATTTGATTTTTAAAGTACCAATTATTGATAATGATTAGATTGTATTTTGAAAAAAAAAATTATAATTGATTTTTTAACTCACTGTGTTTTTTGAAAAAAAATTATTATGTTTTTTTAACTATCAATTCACTTAATTTGTGATTTTGATTTTTAACTCACTGTGTTTTTTGGAAAAAAAAAAAAGATTGTACTCATTAGGGTCACATAATGTATCAATTATTGATGATGATTACATTGTATTTTGACCCAAAAAAATTGTAATTGATCTTTTTAACTCACTAGGTTTTTTGAAAAATAAATTATTGTGTTTTTTAATTATCAATTGACTTAATTTATGATTGATTTTTTTAATTATTGATGATGATTAGATAGCATTAAAAAAATTATGATTTGTATGATTGAAGTTATCTCCTTTTGTTTATAATTTTATTTTTTAATATAATTGAAGTTAGATAAACATAAACATTCACAAAAAGAAAAATGTGATTGTAGTTTGTTCAATAGTTCTAAATAATCTTTTTTATTTACTATTTTAATGGTTATTTTTTTCAATTATTTTTTTATTATGAGAAAAATGTCATTGTAGTTAGATAGCATTAAAAAAATTGTGATTTGTATGATTGAAGTTAGCTTCTTTTGTTTATAATTTGATTTTTTTAATATGATTGAAGTTAGATAAACATAAACACTCACAAAAAGAAAAATGTGGTTGTCTTTTGTTCAATGCTTCTAAATAATCTTTTTATTTACTATTTTAATGGTCTTTTTTTTGAATTATTATTTTTTTATTATGAGAAAAATGTGATTGTAGTTAGATAGCATTAAAAAAAATGTGATTTATATGATTGAAGTTATCTCCTTTTGTTTATAATTTTATTTTTTTAATATGATTCAAGTTAGATAAACATAAATACTCAAAAAAAGAAAAATGTGATTGTCGTTTGTTTAATGCTTTTAAATAATCTTTTTATTTACTATTTTAATGGTTCTTTTTTTGAATTATTTTTTTTATTATGAGAAAAATATGATTGTAGTTAGATAGCATTAAAAAAAATGTGATTTGTATGATTGAAGTTATCTCCTTTTGTTTATAATTTGATTTTTTTAATATGATTGAAGTTAGATAAATATAAACACACAAGGGGGTTTTTAAGGAAAATGGGGTTTTTAATCCCAAGGCCTGTGGGAGCTTCAATATCCCAATTTAAATTTTGTAATTTTTTTATTTAAAAAAAAAAAAAACTCAACACTTATTGATTTGGTCAAAATCCTCTAATCAGCATTTATTAACTTTTTTCAATCTATATGCCTGCATTTATTGATTTCGTCAAAATCTCCTGATCAATATTTAAAATCCCTTCATACAAATAATTATAGATACAATCTGTGTATAGTTACTGCAGTACCTTTTTTAACTTTTTTCATACACTATGGCCTTGCGCCCCGCATCACACTCCTTTAGCTGTTCTTTATATTTAAAAACAAGTTTCTTTTTTTTTTTTTTTTTTCTTTTTCAAACAAAACGTATTTACAATTTTTTTTGAAATAAATAAAAACTAATTTACAATTTTTTTTAATTATAAATGAAAACATAAACGTTTCCAAACACCACCTTAATATATGATATGGTTTTTAGTAATTTTTCAATCAATCGTGCTACGTAGCTCGAAAGAGAGGGCGCCTGAATCCCCCGAATTCAAAACGACGTCATTTCGTCATTTTGAATTTTTTTTATTTTTATTTTTATTTTTTTTCAATCAGAAAATAAGAAGAAGAAGAAAGAAAGAAGAAGAGAAGAAGAAAGAAGAAGAAGAAGAAGCGGAGGCAGAAGCAGAAGCAGGGGGTGGAGACAGAGGCGGAGGCTGTGAAGCAGAGGCGGAGGCGACGGTGGGCGGAGGCAGAGGCAGAGGCGGAGGCGGGGCTGCGACGATCGAGCAGCGGCGACGGTGGGCGAAGGGTTGCGACGAGCGGCCATCTCCTCTTCCCCTCTCTTCTCTTTCTCTCTCTCTTTCTCTTTCTCTTCTAAATTTCGAGCTGTTCGGGGGGACAAATTTGTGGGGAAAAATCATTTTCCTTTTTCAATTTTCTTAATAATATTTTGATTATTTTAAATTAAAAAGTTAAATTACCAAACAAAGTCTTACTAGAGATGTGCACGATATCATCGGACAATTTAAGAGTAAAATTAGAAATTGGGTAAATTACACTAATATCCCTTGAGATTTATGTTTATTACAGTTCCCTTTTCACATTTGTGAAATTACACTGACCCCCTTATCAGTGTAATTATTTGACGGTGTTAACTTTTAAGTTAAAATGATATATTTACCCTTAACCATTACATATACTTTAAAGGGTAAATTACATTGACATTCCCTGAAATTTCAATTTAAAACGGATCTCCCCTGACATTTAAAAAAAAAAACTAATTTAATAAAAATAAATATGAAGAAATATATTTAATTTGTAAAAAATTATTTCTAACCACTCCAAAGATAAAAATTATATAAAAATGATAATTATTTTTTATTTCTTATTTCTTATTTCTTAACCAAATTAATTTTTAATTTTTTAAAAAAATTTCTAAAAATCAAACTATACATAGCCTAAGAATCTTTTGATAAGTCATTTCTTACGCTGATAACTTATTTAATTATTTGTTAATTTTATGACATTTTTACCATCTGAGACTTATTTGGTAACCATTTCGTTTTCAGTTTTCAATTTATATTTACAAAAAATTTAAAAACTGTTATAAAAATTTGTTTGATAACTTTTTTATTTATTTATAAATGGTTGTCTCAGTTTGTAAATTTAAGGAAAAAAACGTAAATTCAAAAAATGAGTTTACGTTGGTTTTTAAACAGAAATTTAAAATTTTGATTTACAAAAAAAATTTCAATTTTTTTTCGAATAATTTTTTTCCCAATTAATTTTTTTTTTTCAATTAAATTTTCAACTAATGCTAACCGAGGGAGCAATTGGTAATGGTATTTTAAACTTTGGGGAGGGGATTGTAATTTCTAAAATGTGAGGGGTGTCAATGTAATTTACCCAGTGATGACAAAATTAGTATTTTAAAATTTTAAATTGCTGACATAAGCAAAATCTGTTAGTTGACTTAACAATCAACTAACTGAGGGAGCAATCTGCAATGAAATTTTAAATCTTAAGGAGAGAGATATAATTTCCAAAAAATAAGAGAAAAATTATAATAAATATAAATTTCAGGGGTGTCAATGTAATTTACCCTTATAAATTACACTGTAAATAACGAATTAGTAAATAATCAAACGACTATTGTTAAAATCAAAATTGCAATACAGCACTCATGTGCTGTTTGGAACTTGACTTTCCATGAGGTGATGTTTAGAATGTTTTTTTAAAAGTTAAACAGATAGTTGTGACAAATAAATAAATAAATAAATAATTCATTGATAAGTCATTATAGTATAAACAATCTTCACATAAGGTATAGCTAATTTTTTTTCAATCCTAATAGTTACAATTAATATTGTAAAGAGTTATAACTATCACCACAATGAATTATAACAAACTCATAATTAACACAATAATAAATCAAATATTACAAAAATCAAAACTGAGACATATAATTCACACATTAAAAGGAATTGTGCAATATAAAATTTTCCATATATATAATGTGGTTGTTTGGGAAGTGGATTTTTTTGTAAGTTTTTTTAGTTGTAAGATATTACTAGAGAAATTTTTTTTTGTGTTTGGAAAAACAGTTGGGTTTTTTTGTGGTTAGATGTGATGTTTGTGAGAGAAAAAGTGAAATGATTATAGAGTTTGATGTGATATTTTGTTTGAATTTATTTTTTTTGGTTTTGTAAAATGTTTGTCTTGTAGTGAAAAAAATCAAAAAAAAAAACCTAAAAACTTTTCAAATTTTAGTTTCATTTAGCAACATTATAGCAAAAAAATCAAAAATGCATTATAAGTTATCATATCATTCTTTTTTATTTTTTATACGTTTTTTCATAAAAAAAATTAAAAACTCAATTAAAATATAGTCTAATTCTCAAATGGGGTTTTTTTAAGCTTAAGAAAAAAAACTTAATGCCAAACAGCGTCTTCACCGCGGAAGATGGCAAAAGAAGGAAAACGACAAGGGATCGTAAAAAGTGATAAAGTCACTGGCAGTCACGTTACTCTGGCCCCCACCTGCCTCTTATCCCCCACGTGACGTCGTGACAAATCTCCCAATTAACTAATCTTCCATATTTTAAGAGTATTTGGAAAGTTAGGTTATTTTAATTTTTTATTATTTTAATAAATTAAAATAATTATATTTGAAATGATTGTTTAATTTTTTTTATAATTAGATATGATATTTATAAGAAAAAATGTGAAATATTTATAAATTTGATATGATATTTTATTTTATTAATTATTTTGAATCTATTTTATTTTTTAATTCTATTTTAGCCCAAAAAATCATAAAAATCTATTGCCAAACACTACCAAAGATCTTCACCATGAAATTGTTTCTTTATTAGTTCATATATTCTATAATTAAAAATAAGAGTTTGTTTGGCATAATTTATATCAATAAAACTTTTTATTCTTTTTAAGTTACATCATCTTTTTATTTTTTTATATCTTTTATAAGAAATTTAAAAATATATTTATTTAGATGATGCCAAATAATCATTAATAAGTAGTTGTTTGGCATGTGCTAAAATAGCACATGTTATTTTAACACATCATCTTATTTTAGTTACAATTATCTTGTTTGGATCACATCAGTTTTTCTTTGAGTCATATCACCTCTCTATAACATCACTTCAAATTCAACCCATATTTCATATTTTTTCTAAAAAAAAGTCAAAAAGTATACTAATTTAACACTTCCCAAACAACCCCTAAATGTATAAATATAAAACAAGATATATTTCAATAAAAACTGCTGTCTTTTAAAAAGGCTACAATAAAATAAATGAACCCAAGGGTGGGTGGCATTGTGGTTAAGGTCTGGGGATTAAGCCCCCAGGTCACAGGTTCAATTCCCTCATTGGGCCAATTTTCTGGGCGAAACACAGTCGGTTAGAAGGTTAGATCTCAAGTTCTGGGGATTAAGCCCTCAGGTCACAGGTTCAATTCCCCAGGTCACAGGTTCAACTCCCTCATTGGGCCAATCTTCTAGGCAAAGCACAGTTGGTTAGAAGGTTAGATCTCAAGTTGTCTAATTAGCACTTAGTATGGGTTCAATACTCCCCCGCTATGCGAGTCTCTCTGTAAGGGGCGCTGCCTTAGACCTGTGGGAGAGTAAGGAAGATTTTTCTATAACAAAATAAATAAATAAATTTTCTTTTAAGATTATCAATTATGGAGAAATTATTTAGTAAACCTCGTAATTGATGAAAATAGTAAGGATAGTGTATTAGACCAATTCAAAAGTACAAACATATCAATGTCATGAATTGCGAAGTTTGTCTTGAGAGATTGGGATAAGTTCTCAGGTTATAGTCTCTTCGCTCGGAACGGCTAATAAGATACTTTGGTAATCTTTGCAAGAGGCCTTAAACCTGCGGGAGAGTAGAGATGATTTTCCTATAACCAAAAAAAAAAGAAAAAAAAATGAATTGCGAATCAAATGTCAATAACTGATAAAAGACATCAAATAATGTATAGATCACTAAACAATTTTTATCATTTAAGTGCTTGTTTGGGATGTCTTATCAGAATTTAAATAGTTATATAAGATAAAATAAGTTATTTTAATTAAATATAACAAAATTTCACATCTAATCAATAATTATTTCATTTTTTCTCTCACAAAAGTCAAAAAAATTAAAAAGTCTATCTCAAATGAAACTTTTTAACTCCAAACTAAAATAACAAAAAAGATTAAAAAAAACTAAATTGACAAGGAGGTTTGGGGCTATTTTAAACACAAAAGACAAAATAAACTATTTTAGACACAACAAACAAAACATTACATCTAACTCATAATCATTACACTCTTCTCTCACAAAAAAAAAGTCAAAAACGTCAAAAAGTTAAAAAATTTTACTCAAACTAAACTTTTTAACTCAGATTAAAATAATCAAAAAAATCAAAAAGTCAAAAACTAAACCGACTTCCCAAACGAAGGCAAACTAATCTACCTCCCAAACCATCACATGTCATGTCATGTTTGTTTATTACTTTATTTTTGGCGTGGTCCAAATCGAGATCCATGACATATTTGTTTTCATTTTTTATTAGATTCGATTTCAATTCGGGTTTGATTTGTGAGTTATTTGTTGATTAGTTTTTAATATTTTTTAATGTAAAGGGTATTCAAGCTAACCAATAAGATTTGAATACCATTATTGATTGTTGAATTTATAAGTGTTAATCAACTTATTAAGGTCATGTTTGGGACTAGTTTTTTTTTTTTGTTGCTAAAACACCTAATAAAAAACAAAGTAAAAAAAAATTTAATAAGACAAAATATAATATTTTACACATCAATCAATCATTTTTTTCTCACAACCATCTATTCAACTACTAAAAAAATCACTGTTCCAAAAACAAAAAAAAAAACTATAAAAAAAAAATCATCAAATCATCCCAACATAACTTTTTTCTATCTCATTAGCAAAAATAAATAAATTAATTAATTAAATTAAATAGTCAAATTTTCAAACAAGACCTAAATGTAGGGCTTTTTTTTTCCCTACTCCTTGTCATAGTCTTTATTTACTTCATAGTTTAAGTTTTTAATAGTATGTTTAATTCTTTGGAACAAAATTGCCCTTATTAATTGTGTTTGAAATCTGAAATTTTCATATTTGAAATAGATTTTAAAAATTCAGGATGCTCTGCTTGGCTTTGGAGTTTTCAAAAATATTTTTTGAGTTTTCAATTCTTATAATTATTTTTTTTAAATGAATTTTTTTAATATTAAATCAAAAAATTTAACTTTTTCAATACATTTAATCTGACTACATTTAAAATTACAAATTTTGTAAAAAAATTCACTCAAATACAAAAAATATTTTAAAATATAAAAGTTCAATATTTTTCTGTATTTATTAAATTTTTTAAAAATTTATTTATAAATGTTTTACTTTTTAAATACATTTAAATTAAGTGCATCTAAAAAAATATAAAATTTGATTAAAATATGAATTTTGTTTACTAAAGACAACAAAATATGACATAAAAAACTTAAAAAAAACTCAAAATTTATTTTTGAAAATTCAAAACCAAACAGAGTAATATACAACTTTTTATTTAGATATTAATTTTTCATAAAATTTGTATTTTTAGAATTGTCCCATCATATCAATTTTTTATTAATTAAGGAGAAGTTATTAGCGGTTTTGGACATTGTGATTGATAAAAACAGTAGAGCCCACAATTTTATATTGGGTTATGAAACAATAGCATAGATATAGTATTTAATGATTAACGAGAGATGTTATCAAATAGTATTCTTGGACCACTAAATATTTTTTCTCAATTAAAAGAGACATTCTAATTCGCGATCCTTGACATGTGTTGTCTGTACAAATTTTCAATTGGATGGATCTAGGAGCATATTTGGTACGATAAAATGAAATGAAGTAGGAATTAAATGAGAGTGAGAATAGAATACAAAGTTGAATAGTGGGAGAACACAATCAAAGGCTTAGGATCATTTTGAAAAGATTGAGGGTATTGATAGGAAAGATAAGGACCATGTGCAAGTACTGTAAAAAATAATATATGGCAAGCTCTAAAAGTCATGGAATAAGTAATTTATTAACGGGTTGTGCTAGGGAGCCCTAATTTTTGGCCCCCTAATCCCCCGAAATTTCAGACCAAGGCAAAAAAAAAAAAGAAAAAAAAAAAGAAAGTAAAACGACGTCATTTTGGGCATTAGGGGGATTAGGGGGGGCATTTTTAGGGGGACAAATCATTTTCCTTTATTAACTCATTTGAAAAATTGTACAAAGTATCTATATAGGGATACTGAGGGGCAACAAACATTAGGATTTAAACCTAGAGAAGTTGGTGGGGAATAGAATGGAATATCCATTACCATTTCATTGTATGGTTGTCAATATGGAATGACATAGGAATAAATTAATAATTTTCATTCTCTTGTTTGGTTATACTTATCAAATTCATGGAATTGAATAAATTTGTATTATTTATTTATTTTTTAACAAGTTAGTAACAAATAAATTAAAATTTTATATACATCATGATAATATTGATAGTTATGAAAGTAATGGTGTGAGTCATAGTAGTGATGGCGGCATTTGTAGTGGTGATAGCAATGATAATATGATGGTGGTAGTAGATTGTTGTGGCCTTAGTGGTGGCAGCGGTGGTGTTGTGGTTACAATAATGGTGATGGTGGCAGCAGCGGCCAATGGTAGTGGTGTGGTAGTAGTGGCGACATCAGTAGAATGGTGGTGTGGTGGTTGTGGTAGCGATCATGGTGGTGGTTATGGTGGCAATAGGGTGGTGGTGGTGGTGGCGGCGACAGCGGTGACGTTGGTGGTGGCAATATGGTGATGGAATAGGTAATAGAAGAAAGAACGGAATGGTGATAGTTAGGGGTAAGCAGCGGATATTCCGATCTACCCAAACTGAACCGATCTACCGCATTTTGGACGGATGCGTGATAACGAGCGAATGGTTATAGAATGATTTTTTCCAATTCGCCTAGTTTTGGACGGATGACAGATTTGAGGTTCCTTTGACCGCAACCGAACTGTCAAACCACGAGCACCCCTAATAATTTATAAAATTTTGTGTTTTCAATTTATTTACATATTCTGTTTGTATTTTCAATTGAAAAAGAGTTTAGTTATTCTGCTGTATTTTCAATTTATTTTCAATTTGGAAATCCTTTTATCAAATGTCAAGTATTGATATTTGGTATTTTTGTGTGAAAAATATAAGGCTTAAATTTGTTTTTTGAAAAAAAAAATCAAATTAAATAGTTTTTGAATAAAAAAAGTAATGAAATAGTTTTGATAATGCATGGTTTTTTTATACGTATTTATTATTGGTATTTGACAATTTACTTAATAATTTTTTGATTATGTTGAGTTAGATTGTTGTAAAAAAAATAAAAAAGTTGACAACTTGTTATATTATGTTCAAAATTTGTAAAAATTTAAACCGCCAAACCGATTCGCATCCATCCACCAATCCGCATCCGTTAACACAGCAGACTGGTGTGGATTGATTTTTTTCCAATCCTCTAATCCGGTAGACGAATGGCGGATTGGAGGTTTTCCAGCCACAACCGAACCGCGAACACCCCTAGTGATAGAAGTTAAATAAAAATATTTTTTTAAGTGCCAACAAAAAAGATAATAATAAAATTTTATGGTAATTACATGATTGAATGAAATTATTATTCCTTATGTTTGACGAATGAATATGTATTCCCACATTTTGTTGGAATAGCCGTTCCGATAGAATGACTATTTCTACTTGAATAAGGCATACCAAATAAGAAAAAAGAAATGCAAAACTATAATGAACATTCCATTTAAGCCCATTCCATTGTACCAAAAATGCGTTAGATAGACAAATTTAAAATTTCAATGTGTTAACACAAAGAAATTTTCGATAAATGAAAAAATTTTAATTTAAAAAGATATTATATTTGAAATCCTCTTAGTGGCATCTGTCAAATAAACCGGAAATGAATATGAAATTGAAGTAAAAAATTGATCACATTTTCACTATCTTTCTATTTTCGGACAGTAATTAGTGAAATTTGACAAAAATAGGTGAAATTATTGATATGATTCTTTGAATCGATTCTCCAGTTCAAATCAAACAGTCACATGAAATGAAACCCACAAAGCTTTGATTGGAAGGATTAGAGTATAGGATTGGGATTATTAATTCGTGGGCCCAATTATCCTATGTTTGTTTTGACATTTTGTTTTAGGATTATTAATCCAATGGATAATCAATCCAACAAATTTGTAGGATTATTAGTAATGGGGTAGGGGTGAGATTATATATCCTGAATTGAGAAATAAAATAAAAGACTATTTTACCCCTAACTATATAAGCAAAAATGTAAGCCAAATCAAATCATCTCTACACAGCAAAGACACAGCAGCTTTGCTAAGAGAATATCTCCACCTTCGTGAAGATCTCCATCTCGGTGTGCTAATTTCAGCCTTCGTTCGCCGGAAAATTCACCATCGGCACTGAAAAGCTCTCATTATCGGTGAGATTATCATCTTCGCCATTTATTTTTTCCAGATTTTTATCTATTTCAACAATTAATTTTACATGTTTGGTTCAAAATTTATGATAAATCATCATTTTCAGAATTTATGAGATGTATTTGTATATATATACATAAATCTATGTATTTGTAACAACGTTTTGATGGTTTTGATATATTATATACTATATCTGTGCAATGATTGATGGTTTGATCAGAATCACAAATCTACCGTTCATGATTTTGTGTAGAGATCACAAATCCAAATTCAATTTAATTTACATAATCACATAAATTTAATTTCTTTTTATTGAAATTAATCGTTCATGATTATGTGTTTTGGGATGAAGTTCTTTTTTTACATTTGTTAAAATTCTACCCACCATGTGTTTGATTCTATGTTCAAGTGAGAAACTCATCATAAACAATTGGAACATGCTCATGAAGTTATTGTTGCTTTAATATCCCAACTCCCAAGTGCACTTACAGTATTTGTAGTTAACTGTTGCATGTTTTTCTTTCTTTACTTCTTATCCTTTGTGCTAAAGGTGTGGTTGATCATCCTCAAAAATCTGATTGCATGCGATATCTGATGGTATTGACACCCTGTAGATTAACCTCTCATTAAGAACATGTTTGCCTTGACTTTCTCTTATTAATTAGTATTTGGGTGTTTGATTGCCTTTAGATAAGAAGCTCATTAAGTTAAATTTCACAGTGTGGTTCTTGAAATATAGCTTCATTTATTTCACAACATAAGAAGGTTTCTATTATTGATTCAGACTTTATTGCCTTGCATTTACAGCATCCTCCCTCATTTACAGCATCTCCCCTGTCTTCCAAAAGTATATACACACTTCTAATATGCAACCACTACAACAACAAAAAAAATAAAAAAAGAAGGGGGTTTTCCCCCTTGATTTCTAGATCTTGGAAAAAGTAGAAAAAATGCCGGCAAAAGTGTTCCTAGCGTATTTCGAAAGAGGAATTGCAAATTTAGCATGTCTATTGCATGTATTGTGCATTGTAACAGAGGAAATGGTCGCATGGCTGTGAATCATTTGTACAATTTGGTCTATGTGAACACCCAATTTTTTACCGACCTTAAGATTTAGACGTCACCAACTGAGCGCTCGGTATTGTTGCATATTGTGCTCGTTCTGAGGTTTCAGAGTCTCGGCTGCAAGCCTTGCCTTCGGACTTCCGGACTCTTTTGTACTTTACCTCAGTTTGCGAACCAGGTCCCCGTTTTCTTCGTTTTCTCTTCCCGAAGGGAGGGAGAGGTCTCGTAGACCATCTCTCAGTGGCCGTAGGCTACGTTTTGTGGTCGTAGGCCATTTTTCCCGTTTGGAGCCCGGTTTTCGATTTTTCGGAGCCGTTGACCGTGTGCCTCAGTTCGGGACCGCTTAACTACCTCCGTTTGCTCCGGTTTTTGGCACACACCTTGTTTCTCTCTTTTGAGGGACACTGTGGCCCAGGAGACCACCTTCGGGGTCGCATGCCACTTCCGATGGTTTACATGGTGGAGAAAGATGTGCAGGGCAAAGGTTCAATTTCTTCGGCAAGGAGAGAGTCAAATCTCAACTTCATACCCCTGTTCTAGACCAAAACAATCTTGATCAAAAGATTTTAGTCCTAAAACCCTCTCTTTCAAAATGTTTTTGAAATAAATTTTTTACGATGTTCCAAGGCTCACATTTTGTCAAATGTTGCGCTTTTCGGTAAACCGAGCAAGGACAAAGTGGAAATGAACGAAAGAGAGATGAAATCTTTGAAAAATCTTTCAAAACACCTTACTTAGGGGTTTGAAGTTGAAGAAAGGAGGAGAAGAGAGAAGAAAACTAGTTTGGGAGAAGTTCGGCATGAATCCGGGTAGGGCCAAAGCTGCGCGGCTTCACCGAAACAGGCATAACTCTTTGCATAGAAAGAATTTTGATGTGAGGTTGGCGCCATTGGAAAGCTAACTTCTGGGGCTTCAATGTGGCCACATGGCAGCCCATAAAATCAGATGGCTGACTAGCTTTTTTGGGTCAAAAGTGGTTCAGCATGAATCTGGGAAGGAGAGAAAACACTGCGCGGCTTCACCGAAACGAGCATAACTCTTTGCATACTTGGATTTAAGATATGAGGTTACCACCGTTGGAAAGCTTACTTCCGGGGCTTCATTTTTCACTCAAGAATCTCCTAAGGACAAGTCCGGGTGGGGGAGATATGGTTGGTTGAAGTCCGTTTGGATCGAATCTGCGCGGCTTCACCACAACTGGCATAATTTTTTCCACAGGAGGAATTTTAATGCAAGGTTTGCGGCATTGGAAAGCTAACTTCAAGGGCTACATGGACGACCAGCTTTAGGGCTTGAACCTTTTGACCCTGGTCGGCCGGCCACTTAGACTGGTCGGCCTGCCACCTTGCCTGGCCGACCGGCCACTTGGACCTTTTGCACCTGGCCGGCCATTCTTCTCTCTCCTAGTGTATTCCAGCTGTGCCAGCTATTTTGCACCAGACCCTCTGTCCGAGGGTCTTTCCTTTTGGGGGGAAATTTGAATTAGTTTTTCCCCCCCTTTTCCCTTGGCCTCTCTCCCTCTATATAACCACAACCCCATCTCATTTTCTAAGGGTTAGAAGGTTTTGGCTGGAGCATACATACAACTCCCCCTATCTCTATACTTCAAGCCTCCAAACCCTAATATTCTTGACCATTTTACACTACAACTCCTAGCCTACCACCTCCACCATCCATTCCAGCCCCTTGAAGCTGATTTTCAGAAGTTGAGAGCTTACAATCTTGGACCAAAAGCTGCTGCATTGCTGTGCTACAAGGGTAAGTCCTCATTTCCCCTTTTCTTGCACTATTTTGCTCTATACTTTAGCTCCATTTGCAAGCATTTTTTAGCCTTGGTGCAAACTGGAAATAGTCTTATTTTGAGCTCATCTTCATGTTTGATCAAGGACTTTTTCCTGTTTAAGGTTTTCTACTCCCCCTTTGTGCTTTATCTCTCTTTTAGAGCTTATCTTGCATGATACATTAGCCTTATTTGTAAGCATTTCTGGGCTTCGAGCCAAACTTTAAAGTGCCTTATTTTGAGCCCCTCTTCAACTTTGTTGAAGGGCTCTTTGCTGTTTGAGGTCATCTGCTGCCTCTTGTCCCCTATCCCTCTTTTAGGGTTATTTTTGCGCAATGTTTTAGCCCTACTTGTGAATATTTTCGAGGCTTGATATAAACTGGAAAAAGTCTTTTTTTGACCTCCTATTTAAGTTTGTTTGAGGTCACTTTTCTGTTTGGAGTCATCTCCTTCCTTGCATGCTTCATTTCCTCATGCTTTGAGCCTTGTGTTTGAGCATTTGCATTGGCCTTGTTTCGGCCTCTTGGCCACTGAAATCCAGTGGATTTTCAGTGGCCTTGATGTGTCTTTGAGCCTTAAAATCATGGAGGGGTGACCCTCTCACCCCTCATTCTCTTTACTAGCATGTTTGGCCATCCAAAGGGACTCTATTTTGCACGCATTGAAGTCATGTTTCAGGCCTCATTCTGTGAGTTTTTAGGTCTGCCTTGGCGCTGTCCAAGGCCCCTTTAGCCATATTTTATGTCTATGTTGCATGTGTAGAGCAATCCCATTCAAGGCCTCTCAAAGAGGCCTTTCTTTGCATGTTTTCGAGGCTGATTTCAGGGCCCATTTTGTGAGTTTCAGGGCTGTCATATTCCATTTTCAAAGTTTGTTTTGCCATGATAAGTGTCTATCTTGCATGTGCTTAATAAACCCTTATATGCCCCTTTAAAGGAACTCCTCATTTTTGCATGTGTTAGCTGCATTGCAGAGGTTATTTGGGCATATTTTGATGCATTTTATTCACTGATTTTTGCTGGTTTGGTGAGTTCTCATGCGATTCATATACATGCCATGTAAACCATGTTTGCTAGTCAAAGTTGCATGCTATTTTAGTCCATCATGCTAGCATCTTTTGGTCATGCTTCGAACTAGAAATGTTCATGTTTTGGGACCGCCTTGGTTCTGTCTTTGTGCTTCGTAGTCAAATAATGCATGCTTTGTATAGCTATAAGTCAATACATGTGCCTAGTTTTGAGTTTCGGGGCTTATCTCATGCATCGGGTGCCATGTTTCCATGTTTCGGGGCCATTTAGCATCATGTTTTAGTGCTGGAAATTACATGCTTGTATGCCATATTTCATGCCTTGCCATGCCATGTTAGAGTCGCATACTATGCCTTAGGTTCGGCCCTCGGTTCGCGTGCATGTGTGCACGCATTTCGATAGTCTCATTTTCATCTTATGGCTACTAATGTCAGTGTGGCTGAGGTCCACTCATGTTGGTATAAGTCCATTGTGCATTGTGTATGCCATTTCATTTCATAGCATTGCGTATACTAGGTTGCATGTTAGAGCATTGTGTATGCCATGTTACATCGAGCATTGTGTATGCCATTTCATAGCATTGAGTATGTTAGGTTGTATGTTAGAGCATTGTGTATGTCTTCCTACATCGTGCATTGTGAATGCCATCTTATAGCATTGCGTATGCTAGGTTGCATGTTAGGATTGCATTCATGCATGTCATGCATATTGCATTGTGCTTGGGATAGGAGTTAGCCCGAGCACGGGAAATGAGGGACGTTTCGTACTCCGAGTGACGGAACGTGTCTCAATTCCTAGTCGCCGACACTCCGGATTAACCATGATGGAGTCTCGGTCCTGCTATGTTTATATGTGCATTCATTTTATATTGAGTCGTGCAATTCGACTCCTCGACCATCATGCATCGAGATGCGTGATTAGTGGCACGAGGATTGAGGTGTGCATACATATGTGAAAATACGTTGCCATGCCCCTTTCTTGCTCTCTGTTACAGCAAATCAGAAACCGGCAACCTTTTGGAGCTTCGTGCATTATCCCGGGTTTAATTATAAACAGAGGCTAATTGGGGCATCGCAATGGATTTCCGCGCAAGGCAACTCAAGCATGCATCATCCATCATCCGGAGCAGAGCTGAGGCAATCCATAGGCTTGCATGCTAATTTACTGCTTTCCTAGATTAATTTGTTAATTACTTAGGGTTTTATACTTATTCGGACTGTATTATTTATTCGGGACTGTATTATTTATTCGGACCCTCCGAGTGAGGGCAATGTTGTAATAAGTGTGCGTGCGTGTGATGTATGTCTTCCAACCCCACGTCTTTCTCCCTTTTATTTACCAGCTTATGATGGTTAGATTAGGGCATGTTTCAATTAGCATACAGTATGATAGCATGTTTGTATTCATTCATCTGTCTTGCATGCACCGGGCTCGGCGCATCATATTAACTGCATTGTATTTCAATTCCGAGTTGAATACTTGTTAATTGTAGCATTTCACATGCCATCTTTAGAGTAGCCGAGCCTATCTTAGTTGCATTTTGCATGTGTTGCATTAGGCATTTCTGTATAGTTAGGATCATACATTGATTTCTAATTAGCTTCTTTCTTTGGCTTGGAGTACTCGGTAAGTGGTTATGCTTTAGCATCCTTGCATGCGTGTGAGTGACTGCCATGATAGCATGCTTACCATGAGGCTATGTGCTTATGTGATATAACTGTCTGAATGCCTGTGGGTGAAGGTTGGGTTATTTAGATTGGAACAATTCATTGATTGTGAGTTTTAAGTCCACTAAATAGTGGCAAAACCATCTTTTCTAAAGCCCACCTGAGGGTGGCAAAATCTGCATTTTAAGCCTACTTGCGAGTAGCAAACCACTTTCAAAAATAAATAGGAAATGTTTTGTTCCAATTCAGGCGATCCAGTCTATACTTGTATGCTGTGCGCATCACATAGTAAATCTAGGCTAATAACCGGAATAAGAACGCATAATATTTTCAAAACTAGATATCATGGTTAGTAGAGGCTGATCTTTGATCGGGCGAGCGGGGGTGCTCACGAAGTGACCTTCCCCAATCGTACCCAAGTTCCCGAGCCGAGGCAACTTTGGTGATGACGGACACGTGGCCTTAGGCAACGAGTCAGGGTTTCCTAAATTTCCCAAAATAAAATATTTAGGTGGCGACTCTGTATCTGGCAAAGCAGTCCATGTTTGGCACTTCTTTCTAAAAATTTGTTTTCTCAAAACGATTTGTCGGATTTGGACTCTTTGGTTCAGATTAAGAACCGTGACAATTTGAGTCTGAACTGTAGTGAGCCCAAAAAGAACAGAACGGGACTCATCCTCCCGGGGCGTTCGGGGACGTCTACAGTCCATTACTTCATGGTTATTCAATTGGTATTTGAAGAGAAATTTATGAATAATATATATAAATATATATAACGAGATCATTTATAATAATAATAATAATAATATCAGAGAGTGAAAATTTGTCTAAACATAGATTGTGATCCTCTCTCTCTCTCTCTCCAATTACTATGCATTTTTGATCCTGTATTAGATATGTTTGTGAAGAAGCTATTTTGGTACCCATCAGAACTACATGATGTTCTAATCTCTTACACTAACTAGATCTGATGTGTTAGTTGAAACATTTGTCAGATGGACAATAATGAATGCTCGGACAGTATAATGGACCTATTTGAAGCATTTGTAGCACTCCAAGAAGTTGTGTTGTAACGGCCCAAAATTTATAATATCATTTAAGTACATCAACCAACACTCATTATAAGGAAAGAAGTAGTTTTCCAACCTTTACATTACTTGATCATTAAGGTTTGAACAAAATAGATCCACAAGCAAATTATACATTCAGTGATATCAAATACATGAATCTATAGCGTGTAGAACATCGAATCCAAAAATAAATAAATGCCCTTAAAGGGGCTTACAAATTCCAAGGCTTAAGCCCGGTTACACAAAAATGGTCTCTCGAACCCACACAATTATAGACCTTGGCTAGCAAAAATACATCACAACAAAAGAGGAGCCATATGCCCTCAACAAATATGTCCACGCCCTAATTCCGCGGAATTGCCACATCCTTTCCTGCACCAAAATCCCATAGAGGTGAGCTTGAAGTCCAGTAGGAAATTCTTAACAAAGTATATACATTTTATACAAGCTTTACAAATGAAATGCACATGCCATGCTATGTTCTTTGAAGGAAAATCACATTTGCATCTTTTGAAAACCATAGTACTCAATGATAACTTGAAATTTCAATAGATTTAAATACTTTAAACCAAGATCACAGGGCGATAAATACGACTCAAGTAATCCCTAGGTTGGTGTCTGCAAGTAGGCATAACTCGCACTACCAAATCTCCACTACCGGTAGCTAACCGGAAGGCACGTGGTACCTACTCCGCGGGTGTTTTCGGTCTTTCACCTTGAACATTCAGGCTAACTTAATCAATTTCATTTACATCTCACATCCAGACTTACCAACGTATTTACCCAAAAACATTTCAATACATCTCATTTTATAACATTCTCTTCTCAATGCAAGGTTTCAAATCTCAATTCAACACTTGTAACAAGCAAAAAATATTGAAATGCCAATGCAACAACTATTAATGCCATGAAGTATCCTTTCCATTTTCAATTATTCCATGCAATGTTCCCATAATATTCGCAACACTCATTTCTCTTTTCAATAACATTCTTCATGATAGTCATATGTTCATTTAAATCTTTCAATAAATAACCAGCAATCTCACATTTCTTACATCGTCAATAATTTAACCATTTCATAACCACATCACATTTTGAGCAACAACCACCCAAAATCAACAATTCTCATGTTCCATGAAAATTTGTCATTTGCTAAGTAAAGCAAGAGATTTTTATATCATTCATTCGTTTTAACATGGTAATAGATAAACACCCACAAATTTTCAACATCTCACATATAATCTCAAATTTCTAGGTTTTTGCCAAACTAAACAATTCTCCATCTTTTAAAAGGAAAATCTTTTCCCAAAGCATCATTTCCCATAAAAATAGCCAAGCTCACTAGTATTGTAAGAAAAACAAGGTGTAAACCCATTTTTGAAATCACCACAACCCATGAGCCAAAATTAAAGTTTCTACATTTTCCAAAAGAGTTCCTAATCAACCCAATATTGCAAAAATATATATATAACTCTAAGAACATCCCTACCTCAAGTTTTGGAGAAGAAGAGATAAGAAACCCCCAAATTTGACGGTGTTCAAATCAAATCTCCATCACACAAGATGAAGCCCTCGGTTAGTTCTCTAACTTTGATGAAGAAACTTGGGTCAAAAATCCAATGGATCTAAGGAAATCAAGGATTTGATCTTGTTTGGTGTAGGAAATGTAGAGAAAATGAGGAGAAAAGGGTTTTTAGAGAGAGAGTGATGCACAAAAAGTGATATACACACAGCCCAAGAAGGAAAAGAAAAGCAGAGATTCAGACATCAGCGGCTCTTGCACGTACGGCGCTCATTCCTACACGTGCGGAGCATGCCTTTTGCACGTGCCGCACTCACTCCGCACGTGCGACGTCTCCCCCGTACCTCCTTCCACACCTCCTTCTGCACGTGCCTTTTATACAGAAGGCAACCCAGAATTTTCCCTATTTCCCACACGTGCGGCATCACCTCTCGCACGTGCAGCTCAAGGTCCCGCACGTGCGGCTCTGTCCCTCCCAGCCAGGAAACTCTGTAGCTCAACATGAGCCACTTTGGACCCAACTTAACACCTTCCGAACATGAGAAACTCAACACAGAAATAAAAGCAAAGACTTGAAACAAGTTTCCAAATACAACAAAACAAACCGTTAACAACACTCCCGGTTAAACCCGACACCCTAATAAGGCAAACCCAAGGTTAAACAAAGAAGAACGAGACGAATAACATACTCGGTCATCACATGTGTCATCTATTAACTACGTATGTGGTGTGTACATTATTATACTACATGTTGCCTTGGAGAGGTACCAATCTAGGTTGGATATGAAAAGGTCACCACTTCACTTCCAAGTACAATTAGACTATTTGAATAGATTGGTGAAGAATAGTGCTATTGATTGTCATGAACAACTCCGAGTGAATAGGCATACCTTCATGTGTCTCTGTACACTTGTCCGAAGTGTAGGATTATCTGATTCCAAATATGTCCTCTTAGATGAGAAAGTTGCAATGTTTTTAAATGTGATTGCACACGACTATAAGAATCGCAACATCAAGTTCAATTTCATGCGGTCTGGGCAAACACTAACATGTTTAAAATAAATAACCTTATTATTATATTTTGATCTTTGGTAGAATTGTCTTGGAGCTCTAGATGGAACTTATGTTAGGGTTCGTATTCCTACAATAGATAAGCCAAGATATAGAACACGGAATGGTGAAATTGCTACTAATGTCTTGGGTGTTTGCTTGCAAGACATGCAATTCATTTATGTGTTGCCTCGATGGAAAGGGTCAGCTTCAGATTCTAGGGTACTTAGAGATGCTGTGAATAGACCAAATGGTTTAAAGGTGTTGACCGTAAGAATCTCTATAGTTAATTGATGTAATCTTAATTGCCCAATTTTTGAAGTACTTATACATATGAAACCCATACTTGTTTTCAGGTTTCTACTATCCTGTAGATACGGGTTACACTAATGGGGAGGGTTTCTTAGCGCCGTATAGAGGGCAACGCTATCACCTTTGTACATGGAGAGAAGGGGGTATCCCAGTGAATCCTGAGGAGTTCTTCAACATGAAGCACTCCGCTGCTCGTAACATTATTGAAAGGTGTTTTGGGTTACTCAAGATTAGGTGGGCAATACTAAGAAATGCTTCGTACTATCCTATCAAGACCTAGTGTCGTATTATTACTACATGTTGCCTTCTCCACAACCTCATCAGATGTGAAATGCCAGTGGAGCCATTTGAGTTCAAGTTAAATAACACTCTTATACCTCAACCTGATTTAGGAGAAGAGTTCATCGATACGGTAGAGCCATCAAATCAATGGAGTGATTGGAGAGATACATTGGCAAACATAATGTTTAATGAATGGCAAGCAAATAGAGGAGTTGGTAGAAATCCTCGGTAGTTGAGATAGTTTATTTAAATATTTTATTTGTAATGATGAGAATCTTGTCTATTTTCATAATTGCAAAATATGTAATGAGAATTTACGTAGTTGAGATGGATTTATTTTTCAAGCTAATCAATTTTATTTGTTTTAATCCTTATTTCATGGAGAACCATTTGTTGCTTTTATGATTGCATGATAATATCTATATTTTAGGTAGATTGAGCAATTGTTTAATATCAAGAGTGCTTTTTTATTTTTATTTTTTATATGTAGTTCATGCACACTTTTCAATCATATTTCTACCTTGTCTTCCATACTTGTATTTTGTATATTAGAATGAGCTATTAAATCAATATGTGTTGTACGTCATTATTATAGGCATGCATAGTGTTGTTACCAGTCATTCTCGAAAGAAAAGTAAAGGGAAGGCAGATGCTGGTTCAATTGGGAGTCGTAGGATTTGGATGAAGTGGGAGGAGTTGTTTCTCATAAGTGCAATGAGAGATTTGTGTAATAATCCTAAATGGAAGGTTCACAATGGGCAATTTAAGTCGGGGTTTTATGGCGAACTTGAGAAGATAATAGTCATGACTTTTCCTGGAAGTGACCTTTGTGCTTGTCCTCACATTGAGTCAAAGATACAAATTTGGAGGTAACACTATGGCCTTTTGTATGAAATGACTAAGCTTTGCAGGTTTGGATGGAATGACACTAAGAAGATGGTTCTTGTTGACAATGATGATGTTTGGGAAAACTTTGTTTGGATAAGTTTTTTTCTTCTATTTTTTAGTGTTCATCTCATCATAACTACTAGATATCCCATTCATCATTTCAATTTGATCTCATTTAGCTTACCTTTAATTGAAAGAGCTCTTGTTCATTTTCAATATTATCAAAGAAATTTTGATAAGAAGAGTAGAAAATAAAAAGTGATAGGGAATGCATGTGTGTGTACTATTCAATGGCATTGATGCAACAGTTCTTTTAAGTACAAGTTGAGATATGGAACCTTAGATGAGACTATAAAGCAACAAGTTAATCTTTCTCATGCTTTGTATTTCAAGACATGTCCAAGTACATATTCACTCCCTGTACTTTTGTTTATGTGTTGCATGCTTGAATGTTCTTTCTTTCTTTTGAACTTGTGTAGAGACAACCAAGTGCGAGTTCTATGCGAAACAAGTCATTTCCATATTATGAAGATTGGCTTGTTCTCTTTGGCAAAGACAGAGCCACTGGTGAGTTAGCTGAAGATCCCGCAGATGTAGTTGAAGCAATTGCTGTGGAGGAAACCATGGGAGAGAAGGGAGATGGTTCTCCAGCTAAGCAATTCAATGTTGCTGACTTCGAGTGTTCAATGTCTACAAATGGAAATGCATCTAACTTTTCTACCTTTAGCAAGGGAGAAACAAAAAGAGGCAGGACTACTGAAGGAATTGCAATTAATATTGCTATAATGACGGAGACACTCGGCTCTTTTTTGGACAAAACGGACACTAGATTGGGTGAGATGTTAAGAGGATTGGATATCAACATGACTTATCCCAAGCTAAGAGGAATGGCAATGTTGAACTTCTAAAGCTCCCTTTTACATCAACTCAAAGGTTGACAGTAGGTTCTCTCATTGTCAAAGATGCTTAGCGAGTTGACTTCTTTTTCAGTCTCTCCGACTCCGACAAATTGGAGTGGGTATGTCTTTTGTTGGAAGGGCGCGTATGAGTACACATGTTGGGGATTGTGGTTTATTTGACACTATAAAATATATAATAGTATTTGATAATGTGGGAATTTAGTTGTGTAGAAGATATTGGAGGTGCTATATTTCTAACTTACACACATCACTGTTCTACAAACTATTGTGAACATTGTTTTTCTGAGTTTAATATTGAACTTGAGTTGATTGGTGGACCCAAAAAAAAAAAACATAATACGTTATATGTGGTTCTGATGGATGAATCAAACATAATCTGTGTTTAGACAAATCTGTGTTCAAACATAATTTTGCATGTGTACTTTTAGGCCATGTTTGCATGTGTTTAATTACCATTTTGTGTGTGTGTGTGAGTGTGTGTGGAGATGTTTGCATGTGTTTAATTACCATTTTGTGTGTGTGGATGGGTGTGTGTTGGTCATGTTTGGTTTGTATAAACTTGTTTTAAACTTGTTTTGAAAATTAATTTGGTGAAAGAAATAAAATAAAATAAAATAAAACACTTATTATTAAATCTATGTAATTTTATATTTTAGAAGGCCAAAAATAATTTTTATAAATTTTAAAATATTTTTTGATATTTATTTTATCAAATTAATTTATATTTTTAAAAATAAAAAATAAAAAACAAACCAAACATGGCCTTTGTGTTTTGTATTTTAATTTTTATTTTATTTATTTATTTATAATTTTTTTCAAAATCATGTTTATGAAGAAATTTTGATAAAATAAAGATTGTGAAAAAACATTGATGGAGGGTAAGATTGAAAAATAAGATAAATATAGTTGTAATCCTACATTCATAACTTTTCTTATCTCATGCAAATCAAACAACGGAGAAGAGGATAATTTATTTTATTAATCCAATTAGATAGTGAATATCACACTAATTTGATAGGATTATTAATATCTCACTATTAGTCTTGTGAAATCAAACAAGGGCTAAAGAGACTCGCACAAACAAATACTAGTATTGATATGCACAAATATAGCTGCATTTTTAAGTAGGATCCCAACGCTTATAAATTTATTGGAGAGGAGAATTTAAATAAGTAAAAATAAAATAATAATAATATAATTATTATAATGTGTACTTAATTTAAGTGGTACGAATTTTCTTGCCTTAAAATCATAGTCATGAGTAGGTTCAAGCCTTGTCCACCTATTTGTGTAATTTTTTTTTTAAAAATACTGCCACGCGACATGAGAATAATAAAAGTTTTACTTCACTTAATAATAGTAAGCATAGAAGATAAATTTTAAGGGATGTATCACTATTTTTTTCCATGAATATACTCATTATTGTTAATTGTTTTAATACTGTGAACTATAAAAATTTTAGAACTATTTACTAAATCGACTTCTATGATTCAATTAGAATTTTATTTTATTTTGTTTTTAATTATAATGATGGGTCAATTTTTGATTGAGTCTAAAATTTAAAATTGAACTGTTGGAAAAATAGTTTAATATAGGAATATTTTTTAGCCCAAGTTGAGTGGGCCCCAAACGTCTTTTGGGGTGGGTCCGAAGAGGTGACACGTTCCTTGCCGCGTGGCAAGTCACACGGTGAAGACGGAACGTCAAAACCATTTATGAGTGAATGGGAAGTTGACATTGTTTTCGGGTCTAACATTAATTTTTTAGATAAAATTCATTTGAATCTTTCAATAAAAAATTATTGTGGGAATTTAATTTAATTCTAAATTCAAATTTTGGGTTCTTAAGTGGTTTCCTAAAGTTTGTAATTGTGGGAATTTAATTTAATTCTAAATTCAAATTGTGGTTTCCTTAAAAAAAAAAATGATGATTAAACTATTCAAAATAGTTTAATAAATGTATTCCAATAGTTTAATGTTATTTCACAATAGTTGCTTTGACTTTGGACCAACGACACTTTTCAATTGTTTGAAATTTTGGTTTTTTCAACGGTCAGAATTGTTTTGAAATTAAACTGTGGCATTTGTTCATTCATTTTAGGAACCTGTTCGGACCACAGGTTTTGCCTATAAATAGAGCCTTATTCCAGCAGTCTTGAGATCTGAAAAAAAAAATCGAATTTCCTATTCGAAAAATCAGTCTACTTTTTGCATTTGCTGTCTATTTTGTTCCAGTGCATTTATTCTTCATATATTAGTTTTAGAATAAATATTCAGAGAGTTAGATCACAGGTTTGGTTCGCCGAACAATTTGTTTTGGAGTGCTACTACAAATTGGTTAAGATCATTGTATCTTGGGAGATAGACGCCACTCAACCGTAAGCACCGTAGCGAGGTGAATCTGTCTTAAGGACAGAGTGTCACACACTCGACTTGGTTTTTAATTTTTGATTCGGTTCAACAAAATAATTTTTGTAAGTTTATTTTATTTTGTTTGAATTATTTTCAGTTTATTTTATTTACATAGAAGATTGATCCAACAATCTAAAGACAGATAAAATCTTCTGTGTAAATAAAATAAACTGAAAATAATTCAAACAAAATAAAATAAACTTACAGAAATTATTTTGTTGAACCGAATCAAAAATTAAAGACCAAGTCGAGTGTGTGACACTCTGTCCTTAAGACAGATTCGCCCCGCTACGGTGCTTACGGTTGAGTGGCTTCTATCTCCCAAGATACAATGATCTTAACCAATTTGTAGTAGCACTCCAAAACAAATTGTTCGGTGAACCAAACCTGTGATCTAACTCTCTGAATATTTATTCTAAAACTAATATATGAAGAATAAATGCACTGGAACAAAATGCACAGCAAATGCAAAAAGCAGACTGAATTTTCGGATAGGAAATTCAAATTTTTTTTTCAGATCACAAGACTGCTGGAATAAGGCTCTATTTATAGGCAAAACCTATGGTCCGAACAGGTTCCTAAAATGAATGAACAGATGCCATAGTTTAATTTCAAAACAATTCTGACCGTTGGAAAAACCAAAATTTCAAACAATTGAAAAGTGCCGTTGGTCCAAAGTCAAAGCAACTGTTGTGAAATAACATTAAACTATTGGAATACATTTATTAAACTATTTTGAATAGTTTAATCATCATTTTTTTTTAAGGAAACCACAATTTGAATTTAGAATTAAATTAAATTTCCACAATTACAAACTTTAGGAAACCACTTAAGAACCCAAAATTTGAATTTAGAATTAAATTAAATTCCCATAATAATTTTTTATTGAAAAATTCAAATGAATTTTATCTAAAAAATTAATGTTAGACCCGAAAACAATGTCAACTTCCCATTCACTCATAAATGATTTTGACGTTCCGTCTTCACCGTGTGACTTGCCATGCGGCAAGGAACACGTCACCTTTTCGGAGCCACCCCAAAAGACGTTTGGGGGCCACTCAACTTGGGCTAAAAAATATGCCTATATTAAACCATTTTTCCAACAATCCCCCACATGAATGGAATTTGACGGAGAGAAAATGCAACAACATGATCTAATTACAGAGAGTACAGAAATTGGAAATCTTCTGCAAAGGATAGGCAGCTTTTGGCTTTGAACCTTCCCTTGTGAGACACTATCGGATTTACTAGCTAACCAGTGAACATAATGTCTTGAACTGTTCAGTCGTTTGTGTAAACCAAGACAATAGAACTCACACAGTATATCTCTAGATACAGTTTAGTTCTCACTATTGTGTTCATTTTGGCCCTGAACAACCTGGTCTTCATGAGTGCTCTAAAGACTTGTAGCCCTTCACAAATCTTATAGAACCGGCCCAGTTCACACTCACATAGGTGATTCTTATGAAAAGTATCCTGCCATACTCCACTAGGTTTACCTAGATATAAGAATCATTAAAAGTATTACTTAACCTAAATCGCTGCAGACATCACTTATTTCATCATAGAAATGGGTAGGAGTTGGACTCCACAGTGATCCTTCTGAGTCAATCACAACTCGGTTGTCCCTTTGAACCTAAATCTTGGGATCTCCAGTCAACTAGGTTGGGTTGCCGTTGTGGTAACTCTTATTTAATAGGCTTAAGTCTCATTCCCTTCGCTGAATTCTCAACTAACTCTCTTGCTAACCCTTTAGTTAGTGGATCCGCTATGTTGTCTTTAGACTGAACATATTCTATGGACATAATTCCATTAGAGAGTAGTTGTCTTACAATGTTATGTCGACAATGAAAGTGTCGTGACTTACCGTTATACATATGACTTTGTGCTCTACCTATAGCTGATTGACTATCGCAATGTATGCATATAGCAGGCACCGGTTTAGGCCATATTGGAATATCTTCAAGGAAGTGGCGAAGCCATTCTGCCTCTTCCCCAGCTTTGTCTAAGGCTATGAATTCAGATTCCATAGTAGACCTAGCAATACAAGTCTGTTTGGAAGATTTCCAAGATACAGCCGCCCTCCCCCCCCCCAAGAGTAAAGACATACCCACCGGTGGACTTAGAGTCTCTAGTATCCGATATCCAATTTGTATCACAGTATCCTTCAAGTACTGCTGGATATCTAGTATAATTAAGCTCAATGTTACGAGTAAATCGGAGATATCTTACAACCCTTATAATTGCTTTCCAGTGTTCTACTCCCAGATTACTCGTATATCTACTTAATTTACTTACTACATAAGCTATATCTGGGCGAGTGCAGTTCATCAAGTACATTAAGCTTCCAATAATTTGAGCATACTCTAATTGAGAAATACTTTCCTGTACATTCTTAGAAAGATACAAATTAACATCTACAGGAGTTCTAGCCAGATGATCATCATCTTTGCTGAATTTGTCAAGTATTTTCTCAATGTAATGAGATTGTGACAAAGCATATCCTTCTGATGTTTTGGTAATTTTCATACCAAGTATTACATCAGCAATGTCCATGTCCTTCATGCCAAAATGTTTATTCAACATTTTCTTGGTAGTTTTAATCATGTCATTATTACTACCAATGATGAGCATATCATCTACATAAAGACATACAATGACATAACCTTTATCTGTGTTTTTAATATAAACACATTTGTCACACTCTTTAATTTTAAATCCATTTGACATCATTGCCTTGTCAAATTTTTCATGCCATTGCTTTGGCGCTTGTTTTAAACCATATAATGATTTAACCAATTTACACACTTTCTTTTCTTTCCCAGGAACAGAAAACCCTTCTGGTTGTTCCATGTAAATTTCTTCATTTAACTCACAATTTAAGAAAGCGGTTTTAACATCCATTTGATGAATTTCTAGATTATATAGAGATGCAATGGCAATTAGCATTCTAATGGATGTTATTCTAGTAACCGGTGAGTATGTGTCAAAGTAATCTAGACCTTCTTTTTGTCTAAAACCTTTGACTACAACTCTTACCTTGTATTTGTCTATTGATCCATCCGCTTTCAATTTTCTTTTGAAAATCCACTTATACCCAAGAGGTTTACAACCTGGTGGCAAGTCCACTAATTCCCAAGTGTGATTTTGCAAGATGGATTCAACTTCACTGTTGACAGCTTCTTTCCATAAAGGAGCTTCAGGACTGGACATAGCCTCTTTAAAAGTTAAAGGCTCATTTTCTAACAAAAATGTTAGAAAATCTGGACCAAACGATTTTGAGGTTCTAACACGTTTACTATGCCTAGGTTCCTCTTCCTCATTTTGATCTAACTTTTGTTCTTGATCATTACTAGTAATAACATCAAAAGATCTTTTCTTATTACTAGTCTCTTGTCCAGTTTTATTTGGAAATACATGTTCAAAGAAAGATACATTCCGAGATTCAATAATAGTATTTACATGCATTTCGGAATGTTCTGATTTATGAATCAAAAACCGATATGCACTACTATTCTTGGCATAACCAATGAAAATGCAATCAATGATCTTAGGACTTATCTTAGTCTTTTTAGGATTAGGAATAGCCACTTTCGCCAAACACCCCCACACTTTTAAGTATTTGTAGGATGGTACTCTTCCATGCCACAATTCATAAGGTATTTGATTTATTTTCTTTCGGCGTGCTTTATTTAAAATATAATTAGCAGAAAGTATTGCTTCCCCCCACAAGTTCTGAGGTAATCCAGAACTGATTAACATAGCATTCATCATTTCATTTAAAGTCCTATTTTTCCTTTCAGCAACTCCATTTTGCTGAGGTGAGCAAGGAGCGGTGGTTTGATGAATTATTCAATGTTCTTTACAAAATTCACCAAAAGGTGATTCATATTCACCATCTCTATCACTTCTAAGTTTCTTGATTTTCTTACCAAGTTTATTTTCAACTTCATTCTTATATTGAATGAAAGTTTCCAAAACTTCATCCTTGGTTCGAATTAAATAAACATAACTATATCTAGTATAATCATCTATAAAAGTGATTACATACTTTTTCCCACCTCTGGTTTGAATTGATTTAAAATCACAAATGTCACTATGAATTAATTCAAGTGGTTCCGTACTTCTTTCAATTGAATGAAAAGGAGTTTTAGATAATTTTGCCTCAACACAAATTTCACATTTATGATTTGAATCAATATCAAATTTTGGTAAACATTCCATATTAATTAATCTACGCAAAGATCCATAATTAACATGTCCTAGTCTACCATGCCATAAATTTGAAGACTCAAGCAAGTGAGAAGAAGATGTATTATTATTAATAACTAAAGGTACAACGGTCATTACATTTAACTTGAAAAGGCCATCAGACATGTAACCTTTTCCTACATACATCCCGTTTTTGGTAAGTACAAACTTGTTACTTTCAAAAACTAGCCTAAACCCATTCTTACTCAACAAAGATCCGAAAACTAAATCCTTGCGAATATCCAGTACATGCAGCACATTGTTGAGAGTGAGTTCCTTTCCAGATGTCATCTTGAGTACAATCTTTCCTTGTCCTTCAACTTTGGAAGTTGAGGAGTTGCCCATAAAAAGTTGTTCACCATTGTCCACTGAAGAATAAGATGTGAACATCTTTTTGTCGGCACAAATATGGCGAGTAGCACCAGTGTCCACCCACCATTCTTTAGGATTTCCAACAAGATTTGCCTTGGAAACAACTGCAGAAAGATTGATGTCATCGACACCATTGGAAATATTGTCCACTTCGGTCATATGGGCTTGAGCAGGCTTCTTGCTTGTTCTTCTTTTGCTTTTGCCTTTGCGACGGCAATCTTTGGCCCGATGTCCCACTTTGTCACAGATGTAACATTTGCCATTAAACTTGTACTTTTTATTATCCCCCTCTTTAGAGCCTTGTGATGAACTTTCACCAGAAAACTTTCGTTTCTTGGTTTTTGAAGTATGTTCTACCACATTTGCCTTAGACTTCATAGGATGCTTACCAGCCCGCTTTTCAGAATTGCGGTTGTCCTCCTCAATTCTCAAACGCACAATTAATTTGTCCATAGAAATTTCTTTGCGCTTGTATTTGAGGTAATTCTTGAATTCCTTCCAGCCTTTTGGTAATTTTTCAATTAAGGCTGCAACTTAAAAGGATTCAATGAGTGACATGCCTTCCGCGTGAATGTCATGCAGAATGAGTTGGAAATCTTGAGTTTGGCTAATCACAGTTTTTGAATCAACCATTACAAAATCCAAGAATCTGCCAACCACAAATTTCTTTGAGCCGGCATCTTCCGTTTTGTACTTTTTCTCCAACGATTCCCAAAGTTCCTTTGCTATCTTGATTTGACTGTAGACGTTGTATAATGTGTTGTCAAGTCCGTTCAAGATGTAGTTCCAGCAAAGGAAATCGACATGTTTCCAAGCATCAACTGCAACAACCACTTGTCTGTCGGTTTCATCCTCTTTCATGATAGGAGCATCTTCACGGAGAAAATGAGCCAGGTTCAGAGTTGTAAGATAGAACAACATTTTCTGTTGCCATCTTTTAAAGTCAGTTCCTGAGAACTTCTCTGGCTTCTCTCCATGATTTATTGGTACTGTCATCACAGGAGAGGGGGTTGGTGCAATCGCAGCCACCATAGAAGTACTTGTTTGGGCATTAGTTTCAGTAGCCATCAATTCTAATATATAAAACAAAATTATAATTAGAATTTACACTACACAGAATATTAAACCAAATTCACAGAATTAAATTCTGTAAAAATAAAAGAAACAAGATGTAACTTTTATTTTCCAATTAATTTGAAAATAAAATAAAATTTTATTTAAACAAATTAATTCCACACAGAATATTAAATTCTGTAAAATAAAAGGAAAAAAAAAACTATAACTTTTATTTTTCAATTAATTTGGAAATAAAATAAAATTTTATTTAACCAAAATAATTCCACACAGAAAATTAAATTCTGTAAAATAAAAGAAATAAGAATATAACTTTTATTTTTCAATTAATTTGGAAATAAAATAAAATTTTATTTAACCAAATTAATTCCACACAAGAAATTAAATTCTGTAAAATAAAATAAATAAGAATATAACTTTTATTTTTCAATTAATTTGGAAATAAAATAAAATTTTATTTAACCAAATTAATTTCACACAGAAACTTAAATTTCTTGTAACACTCCAATAATTAAAATACTGAAACAGAATTTTAAGTAATGAAAACTCAGAAAATAATTTCTAAAACCCAAAATTAATTTCTGAAAAAATTTCACAAAAATATATTCTGAATTGTTAATGACACCAGTATTGTACTACTAGTTGTCAAAGAAAAGAGACAGTATATTACTACTATCTGTCAAATAGCATATAATCACTATTTGTTTTTCCAACCAGAATATTATTTTGTAAATTCACAGAAAATAATTTTCTTAAAAGAAGAAAGATAAAAGGAAATAAACAAAAAATTCTGTAAACAGAATAATTCGAATTTGTTTTAAGATTGTTGGATCAATCTTCTGTGTAAATAAAATAAACTGAAAATAATTCAAACAAAATAAAATAAACTTACAGAAATTATTTTGTTGAACCGAATCAAAAATTAAAGACCAAGTCGAGTATGTGACACTCTGTCCTTAAGATAGATTCGTCCCGCTACGGTGCTTACGGTTGAGTGGCGTCTATCTCCTAGAATACAATGATCTTAACCAATTTGTAGTAGCACTCCAAAACAAATTGTTCAGCGAACCAAACCTGTGATCTAACTCTCTGAATATTTATTCTAAAACTAATATATGAAGAATAAATGCACTGGAACAAAATGGACAGCAAATGCAAAAAGCAGACTGAATTTTCGGATAGGAAATTCGATTTTTTTTTTTTTCTTCCAGATCTCAAGACTGTTGGAATAAGGCTCTATTTATAGGCAAAACCTGTGGTCCGAACAGGTTCCTAAAATGAATGAACAGATGCCACAGTTTAATTTCAAAACAATTTTGACCGTTGGAAAAACCAAAATTTCAAACAATTGAAAAGTGCCGTTGGTCCCAAGTCAAAGCAACTGCTGTGAAATAACATTAAACTATTGGAATACATTTATTAAACTATTTTGAATAGAGTAATCATCATTTTTTTTTAGGAAACCATAATTTGAATTTAGAATTAAATTAAATTCCCACAATTACAAACTTTAGGAAACCACTTAAGAATTCAAAATTTGAATTTAGAATTAAATTAAATTCCCACAATAATTTTTTATTGAAAAATTCAAATGAATTTTATCTAAAAAATTAATGTTAGACCCGAAAACAACGTCAACTTCCCATTCACTCATAAATGGTTTTGACGTTCCGTCTTCATCGTGTTCCTTGCCATTGTTGAAACAATCTTCTGTGTATATAAAATAACTTGAAGTAAATTCAAACAAAATAAATAAATAACATACCAGATTTATTTATCGAACCAAATTAAAAATAAGACCAAGTCGAGTGTGTGACACTCTGTCCTTAAGACAGATTCGCCCCGCTACGGTACTTACGGTTGAGTGGCGTCTATCTCCCAGGATACAATGATCTTCACAAATTGTAGTAGTACTCCAAACAATTTGTTCGGCGAATCAAACCTATGTTCTAACTCCCTGAAATTTATTCCTAAAATTATATATGAAGAATAAAATACACCAGAGCAAAATGGACAGAAATTAGACAAAGTCTAGACTGATTTTCGGATACTCTCTTATTACTGGAAAGGGATTTGTATTTATAGGCAACAATAGTAGTCCGAACAGGTGCAACCTGTGAATGAACAGATGCAAACAATCCCTCTGACCATTAGCACTAAGAAAACCAAAATTCAAACAATTTGAAAAGTTTGACCGTTAGTGGACAAATATCAAACTGTTGGAACTTTTATTTATTAATTAAACTATTTAAAATATATATATATTAAACTATTTGAATATATATATATTAAACTATTGAAATAGTTTAATTAATAAAGAAAGAGGTACAAACTTTAGAAAACCACTTAGGAATCCAAAATTTAAATTTAAAATTAAATTAAATTCTCACAATTACAAATTTTAGGAAACCACTCAGGAACCCAAAATTTGAATTTAGAATTAAATTGAGTTCCCACAATAATTTTTATTGAAAAAATTCAAATGAATTTTATCTAAAAAATTAATGTTAGACTCGAAACACGACGTCAACTACCCATTCACTCATAAATGGTTTTGACGTTCTGTCTTCACCTCTTCGGACCCACTTCAAACAACGTTTGGGGCCCACTCAAAATTGGCCTAAAAAATATGCCTATATTAAACAATTTTTCCAACAATCCCCCACATGAATGGAATTTGACGGAGAGAAAATGTAACAACATGATCCAATTACAGAGAGTACAGAAATTGAAAATATTCTGCAAAGGATAGGTAGCTTTTGGCTTTGAACCTTCCCTTGTGAGACACTATCGGATTTACTAGCTAACCAGTGAATATGATGTCTTGAACTGTTCATCCGTTTGTGTAAACCAAGACAATAGAACTCACACAGTATATCCCCAGACACAGTTTAGTTCTCACTATTGTGTTCATTTTGGCCCTGAACAACCTGGTCTTTCATGAGTGCTCTAGAGAATTGTAGCCCTTCACAAATCTCATAGAATCGGCCCAGTTCACACTCACATAGGTGATTCTTATGAAGAGTATTCTGCCATACTCCACTAGGTTTACCTAGATATAAAAATCATTAAAATTTTACTTAACCTCAAACGCTATAGTCATCACTATTTCAACATAGAAATGGGTAGGAGTTAGACTCCCCAGTGATTCTTCTGAGTCATTCACAACTCGGTTGTCCCTTTGAACCTAGATCTTGGGATCTCCAGTCAACTAGGTTGGGTTGCCGTTGTGGTAACTCTTATTTAATAGGCTTAAGTCCCATTCCCCTTGATGAATTCTCAACTAACTCTCTTGCTAACCCTTTGGTTAGTGGATCCGCTATGTTGTCTTTAGACTTCACATAATCAATGGAAATAATTCCATTAGAGAGTAGTTGTCTTATGGTATTATGTCGACGACGAATGTGTCGTGACTTACCATTATATATATGACTCTGTGCTCTATCTATGGCTGATTGACTATCGCAATGTATGCATATAATAGGCACTAGTTTTGGCTATATTGGAATATCTTCAAGGAAGTGGCGAAGCCATTCTGCCTCTTCCCCAGCTTTGTTTAAAGTTATGAATTCAGATTCCATAGTAGACCTAGTAATACAAGTCTGTTTGGAAGATTTCCAAGATACAGCCGTACTACCAAGAGTAAAGACATTCCCACTGGTGGACTTCGAGTCTTTAGTATCCGATATCCAATTTGCATCACAGTATCCTTCAAGTACTGCTGGATATCTAGTATAATTAAGCCCAATGTTACAAGTAAATCGGAGATATCTTAGAACCCTTATCATTGCTTTCCAGTGTTCTACTCCCGGATTACTTGTATATCTACTTAATTTACTTACTGCATAAGCTATATCTGGGCGAGTGCAGTTCATCAAGTACATTAAGCTTCCAATAATTTGGGCATACTCTAATTGAGAAATACTTTCCTGTACATTTTTAGAAAGATACAAATTAACATCTACAGGTGTTCTAGCAAGATGATCATCATCTTTGCTGAATTTGTCAAGTATTTTATCAATGTAATGAGATTGTGACAAAGCATATCCTTCTGATGTTTTGGTAATTTTCATACCAAGAATTACATTAGCAATGCCCATGTCCTTCATGTCAAAATATTTATTCAACATTTTCTTGGTAGTTTTAATCATAACATTATTACTACCTATGATGAGCATATCATCTACATAAAAACATACAAAGACATAACCTTTGTCAGTGTTTTTAATATAAACATATTTGTCACACTCGTTAATTTTAAATCCATTTGACATCATTGCCTTGTCAAATTTTTCATGCCATTGCTTTGGCGCTTGTTTTAAACCATATAATGATTTAACCAATTTACACACTTTCTTTTCTTTCCCTAGAACAGAAAACCCTTCTGGTTGTTCTATGTAAGTTTCTTCATTTAACTCACCATTTAAGAAAGCGGTTTTAACATCCATTTGATGAATTTCTAGATTGTATAGAGATGCAATGTCAATTAGCATTCTAATGAATGTTATTCTAGTAACCGGTGAGTATGTGTCAAAGTAATCTAGACCTTCTTTCTGTCTAAAACCTTTTACTACAAGTCTTGTCTTATATTTGTCTATTGATCCATCCGTTTTCAATTTTCTTTTGAAAATTCACTTGTACCCAAGAGGTTTACAACCTGGTGGCACGTCCACTAATTCCCAAGTGTGATTTTGCAAGATGGATTCAATTTCACTGTTGACAACTTCTTTCCATAAAGGAGTTTCAGGACTGGACATAGCCTCTTTAAAAGTTAAAGGCTCATTTTCTAACAAAAATGTTAGGAAATCTGGACCAAAAGATTTTGAGATTCTAGCACGTTTACTACGCCTAGGTTCATCTTCCTTATTTTGATCTAACTCTTGTTCTTGATCATGTTCTTGATCATTACTAGTAATAGCATCAAAAGATCTCTTATTATTACTAGTCTCTTGTCCAGTCTTATTTGGAAATATATATTCAAAGAATGATGCATTCCGATATTCAATAATAGTATTTACATGCATTTCGGAATGTTCTGATTTATGAATCAAAAACTAATATGCACTACTATTCTTGGCATAACCAATGAAAATGCAATCAATGGTCTTAGGACCTATCTTAGTCTTTTTAGGAGTAACACGAAAGACACCCAGACATTAGTTGTCCTAATTAATATAGATTATCTTTATATTAGGAAGAACTTTTAGGCTTAAGTGAGCATGAATGAAATTAAATTGACATAATATAAATTTAAAATCTATTTAGTAACAGTTAGTTGAGATGGCTAAAGTTTGACATAATAAAAAATAATTGGGTTTCTCTCGTATTGGGATCTCAATATGCAAAAACTTGAAGGACTTGTATGACCTACTACGGATCACGTTTCAATGATGTGAATCATTTATTATGTGAGGCTCTTAATGTATTTTATCCATGAAAAAAAATTATGGTGATTCGATAATCATAACCCTTTTATTTTGTCGCATTTGTCTCTAAAAAATAGATGGTCAATGTCAAAAATATATTTGTTGTCCATTTTTTTTTGAGACAAATATGATAAAATGAAAATGTTTATGATTATTGGATCGAACTAATTTTTTTCATGAATAATATACATTAACGACCTTACAAAATGAACGGTTCATATCATAGAAACAGAACCGATAATGAGTCCTGTAAACCCCTCAAGGTCTCTTATATTGAGATTTCAATAAGAGACAAGCCGAACCTTAAAACAATTAACGCTTCTTTTGGGAGTTGGTTAAAAATATTTCCATCAAATTAGTTATTTTAAATTTTTATCTATAATATTGAGTAAATCATCAAATTTTAATTCCATCAAACTAACCATCAATTTAGTTGTTTTAGTTTTGATAGTTCTGGTCTAGTATTTTGGGTAATCAAAAATTATAAAAATACTATTTTTGATATTTTAAAATTAATTAGGTTGAGTTTATAAAAAATAATTTTAAATTAAAATAAAATTTTATTTAATAGAGAGTTTATGGAGAGTGTATTAAAAAAGATGAAACCAAAAATAGAAAAATAACTTTTAAACAAAAATTTAACTCGTTTGATTGAGATGGTATCCTTTGCCAACTCCTGAAAGCCAATTTATTGGTCAAAATTTTTGATTTTGCATAAAAAAAAAAGGTCATTTGGGCATATTAATTTATGGCCAAAAAATCAACTTTAATCACTCTTAAGGGTCATTAGAAAATTAAAAATAAGGTGTTAAATAAGTTAACTTTTTTTAGTATTATTTTTTATTAACTTATTTTTAAATAATAAATTAATTCTAACTAAGAACTTGTTTGAAAAATAAATTTCCCGTTCGCTTGGGAATTGACTATTTTAATTTACTTTTTAACTATTTAAATTGACTTTTGACATTTTAGTTGACAACTGGTAGTAGAATTCTAAATTTTTAACTATGAAAGTCTATTGAAAAATTAAGGTGACTTTTTGACTAAAACAATAGATGAAAAAAATTAATATATTTATGAATGACTTTTTTACTTTTTAGGGAAAACACATGCAAAATATGGAATGAAGGAAAATGAATCTTTAATTTTTTTTGTATTAGTTAAAAATTAATTAACTTTTTAACACTTTTAATAATTTTTTAACTAAAATATGTAATTGCCAAACCACTTCTACCTTTTAAGGAAAACTTATAAGGAAAAAAACATTTGAATTTAAAAAAATAAAAATTTTAAAGTAAAAAAGACAACTCATAAAGAAATCTTTTGGAATTTTAAGGAAAACTTATAAGGAAAAAAACATTTGAATTTAAAAAAATAAAAATTTTAAAGTACAAAAGACAACTCATAAAGAAATCTTTTGGAATTTTAAGAAAAACTTATAAGGAAAAAAACATTTACCTTACTTGTTTTCACTTTTTAAAAAATTCTATTTTTTTATTTTTCATGTTTTTTTGTTTTTATTAAATTTTTTTAATATTTTAAGTAATTTTTTTACTTTTTAGACACACCTAACATAAATACACTTGAAAAGTAAAAAAATTATAAAAAAAATCTTTTAAAAAATCACCAAATACCAAAAATACAAAAAAATACAAGAATTCAATACATTTTTTATATTTTTATGTATTTATTAATTTTTTAAAATACTTTTTCATAAATTTTTTACTTTTTAGATACATCTAAGTAAGGTGTATCTAAAAAAGTTAAAAAAAAAATATTTAAAATTTTAAAAATATTCACTAAAAATACAAAAATATAAAAATGAAAAAAAATTAATTTTTAAAAAATTTAATTAAAAAAACTCAAACTAAACACACATATTTAAATTTAAAAAAATAAAAATTTTAAAATACAAAAGACAACTCATCATTAAAAAAATATTGAGAAGAATCTCCCCCAAAAAGGCGGCAAAAGGTACAACAACACCCGCAAATTCCATTTTTAATGAACAAAAATGAGTGAGAGCTCTAAAAGTTGAGCTCTAAAATGACATTAAATTATCTTTTTCCTACTCTTATTTTGTCATTTACCTTTTTTTTTTTTTTTTTCCTTCAAGTGAGGCCAGCTCATTAGAGCTGTTGGAGGACAGCTCTAATCAGAGCTCTTTAGCAAGAAAAATGGTTGTGGCCCTAATTTTCTTGGCTAGAATGGCTCAAATTTGCCAATTTTGATAACTTTGTTGTTTTTTTTTTTTTTTTTTTTTACCTGATAAGGAAATTTGAGCCATTCTAGCCAAAGAAATTAGGGCCACCAACCATCGCCCCTTTAGCAAATAGGGTCTTGCGGTGATGGCGGACAAACCCATCATGATTAACGGACATGTATTTATTATTTGATGCAGTGTGGCGGCTGTGTATCACAGTTGTAAGCACAATGGCCCCATTTCTCACCTTCATAATTCGGTGGTTTTACATCAAGGTAATATATTAATTAATGCATCAATATCAATTATGACTTTTTAAATAAATTTTATTAATTTAGGAATTCTTCCTAATTTTATTAATTTATTAAGATTCAATAAATTTAGGAATTCTTCCTAATTTATTAATTACATTGATAATTTAATTAATTAGAATGTTATTTTTTTCCTTTAAAAGTCTCCATTTTTAAGTGGACTCGCGCGTGGATAGTTGATAAATTTTCTTTAAAAACTCCGATATGTAGCTCGAAAATGAGCCCTCGAATCGCCCGAAATTGAAAAAGGTGATTTTTGAATGTTTGGCCCAATTATAACATTGGTCAATTGACACCACGCGCGAGAAATAAAAGAGAGGAGAGAGAGAGAAACCAGTCCAAGAAGAATAGGTGAGAGCGACCGCCACTGAGATCGACCGGTGCTAACACTACAGACCTGGGTGACCACCGACGACTAGCAAAAAACTTGGCCCATTGTCAGTGATGTTCGTCAACTGGCAAAATACCACTTCGACGTCAATCTGGATTACTCACTGTACTCATCGTCCGTCTGTCCGTCAATCTCTGAATCTTGTCGTCCGTCTTGAATCTGCTGGTGCGTTTTTTTTGTTTTTTTTCTTCTTATAAATTATTATTTTTTTTGTTATGCTTGAATGTGGGGATTAGAAGAATGGTTCTCTATGTTTGGGTCTATGTGGGTAAATGATTTCAATTAAAAAATCTATTTTGGGTCTATGTTTGTTCTTGTTGATTTTCTATGTTTTCATTGGGGATTAGAAGACCATGTTAAGAAATGTAGACCATATTTGTTGTATAACTTGGCTCACTTATCTTGAATGGAATTTCTAAATTTTTCATCAGTTAGTTGCATATTTCCTAGACTTCTATGCACACCACTTTGTAATAATCAAAGTAAAATTGCTATGTGTGTGATGTATAGCTATATAATTCTTCTGCTATGTGTGATGTATATGTGTGTTTTGGGATGTGTCCATAGCTGAATCTGTGTGTATACAAACTATGATTTGAATCTGTCTATAGCTGAATCTGTTTTGGCATGTGTGATGTATACAAAGTTGCAATTGCCTTGTTGCTCTATAGCTAAATTTGTGATGTCTAAATCTGTAGTGGTTATATTTGTGATGTACTGACTGAATCTGTGATGTCTCTAAGTGGTGTTTAACATCCACTTTAACCTTATTTATGTGAATCTAAATTTATGAATCTGTGAATATGTGATGTCTGAATCTGAATCTAAGTGGTGTTTAACATCACTGAATCTGAATCTGTGAATCTGTGATGTCTCTAACCTTATTTATGATTTGTTGTGCATTTTAAAATCCACTTTCATTCTGCTGATTTTATACAAATTATAGTAGAGTGTTTCACACAATGGACATTGATTTAAACAATCCTACATTGAGTGGGGGTGAGGAAGTTAAGGAACCAGAGAACAATCTTTTAGTAAATGAGAGCGGTGAAATTGAAGAACCTAAGAAGGGGATGTGTTTTACCTCAAAGTAAGAAGTGCACGAGTTTTATGCAAAATATGCTAAAAACCTTGGATTTGCTATAGCTTACAGAACACAGAATGTTGGAGCGGATGGAAAGGTGAAATACTTTGGAATTGAATGTACTCGGGCACAGAAGAGGACAAAAAGATCAGAAGTAAACCCCCTGAAACCATCTCTGTCATCAAAAATTGATTGTAAAGCAAAGGTAATGTCATGACCCAACCCCAGGGGCTTAGGGTTGGAATCACAACTTACTAACTTATTCTGTTTGTAGCAAATTAAACTGCACAAGTGGAAATAAAAATAATTAAACAGGAAATTACTCCATTTTACCATTTTAATAAGAGAAAATACATTTATAGGATTTTTATTATTTTATTATTCAATGACCGGCCCCGAGTAGAATAAAATGGAGCAAAAATATAAAATAAAAATAAAAAAGAAGAAGGAAAAAAAAAGTAGTTCAATATCGATCCACGTATAGGTTCCGTTTCGTGAGGTTATGGGTTTCCCCTACATCTCGTCACCTGAAATGGTAACAGTTATAAGTACACAGCAGAGTGAGAAATATTATGCCAAGAGTACATGGAATACAAAATAACCATGGATAATTAGTTATGCCAAAACATTTACATAACTCAATTTGGTAAATAAATCATTTAAGTGGCAGAAACTGAAATACAGAAATTATGAAAATAAATAACCATAACCACAGAACAGAACATAACAGAACAGAGGTCACAGAAGTGACAATCAGAACAGAGGTCAATGGATTCATGACAAACAGAGGATCACAAAGTGGCTAAACAGATGTCAATAGTTATTTAAATCCCCCAAGGCGTGGGACTCCCGTGGTAGTACTTACAAAACACAATTGCTTATAAGGTTATAGTCAAATATTCTTTGAAATTTAAACAAACATATCCATGGGTTTCATTTAAACAAACAGAGTTTAGCAATTAATCTACGTAACTGAAATATTTCTCAAACATAACTTGAATTAATATACTTATAAAATATAACTGGTATAAAATAAATTATGGTAAATCAAAACATACGTAAAACTTATTATGGAAATTTAAGGTATAATAAAACTCACCTTAATAATGACCCTTAGTCTTACTCTAGTATCACAACTTTCTTACTATAAGTTTCTTACTTTCATTATTTACCTGTCTCTGTCTTTTTTTTTCCCCTTTTCCTTACTTTCTTTTCTATAGATTGATCCATTCCTCCCTATTATAGGGAGGTAAGATCACTAGCAAGCCAACAAGTGGCCGATTTCGAATCATCTCACAGATTGTTTGATAACTCCCCTGATTTGCTCATAGATTTATAGTTATCTTAATAAATATTTAAGATAATTACATTTTGGCCCAGATTCCTAATATAATTATATAAACAAATTGATCACTAATTAAATTATACTTTATCGTATACTCACAGAAAATTAATTATTTATTTTACTACCACACCCACTATTATTATTATTATTATTTATTTATTTATTTATTTATTTACTCTTACTTTTGTATTTATTTATTTACTATCTTTAACTCTAATTTGGTCCAACTAATATTATAATTTCATATTTGTGTTAATTTGGCCCGAAATAATAATCTCTAATTAATCCCATATTTGATAACCCAATGCCAAATTAGATTTATATATTTATTATTATTATTTATTTAATAATATATCATCACATATAACCATAACTATATTTAACTATAATTATTTATATGGTATTTAATTAAACGTTCAGGGTGTCACATTTATTTCCTCCTAAATAGAAGTTTGTTCCCAAACTTGACGTACCTTAATTTTTGAAGAGGTGTGGATACTTGGCTCACATTTGACTTTCCGTTTCCCACGTAGCTTCTTCGATACGATGATTTCGCCTTAAGACCTTTATCAACGGTATGGTCTTGTTTCGGAGAATTTGATCACGACGATCAAGAATCTGCATTGGTTGGTCTTCATAAGAGAGATCCTCTTGAACTTCCAGATCCTCGTAATCAACAACGTACTCTGGATCTCAAAGGTACCACCGAAGCATTGAAACGTGAAACACATTTTGGACATTAGATAGTTCAGGTGGTAGTGTAAGGCGATAGGCTACAGGACCAATCCTTTCCAGTATCTCGAATGGCTCGATGTAACGTGGGTTTAGCTTTCCTCGATTTCCAAGTTGGATCACTCCTCTTGTTGGTGAGATCTTGAGAAACACATGATCCCCTACTTGAAATTCCAAGTCCCGTCTCCAAGTATCTGCATAACCTTTCTGACGGCTCTACGCAGTGCGAATTCGCTGTTGGATGAGTTGGATTTTCTCATTTGTGACTTGCACGATCTCGGGGCCTAACAATTTCCTGTCCTTGACTTCCGTCCAACACAGAGGTGATCGACATCTCCTTCCATATAGAGCTTCTGTAGACACCCCATTTTTGATCGCCTTTAAGACTTGGACGCGACTGATGGTTTTGAAAGATGTGCAGGGCAAAGGTTCAGTTTATTCAGCAATGAGAGAGTCAAAGCTCAACTTCATACCCCTTTTTGGACCAAAACAATCTTGATCAAAAGATTTTAGACCTTAAAACCCTCGCTTTCAAATCGTTTTTGAAATAAAGTTTCTACGATGTTCCAACGCTCGCATTTTGTTAAATGTTGCGCTTTTCGGTAAACCGAGCAAGGACAAAGTGGAAATGAATGAAAGAGAGATGAAATCTTTGAAAAATCTTTCAAAACACCTTGCTTAGGGGTTTGGAGTTGAAGAAAAGAGGAGAAGAGGGAAGAAATCTAGTTGGGGGACAAAACGGGCATGAACCGTTAAGAAAGAGTCGAGTAACCCTCGCCGAATCGGGCCTATTCATTTGCAAACTTGGAATCAATCTATGAGGCCACCACCGTTGGAAATAAGACTTCTGGGGCTTCATTTTGCACTCAAGAATCTCCTAAATCCAATTCCGGACGGGGGAGATATAGTTGATTGAAGTAGGGCATCACTCCGGTTGGACCGAATCTGCGCGGCTTCACCAAAAAGGGCATAGCTTTTTCCACAGGAGGAATTTTAATACAAGGTTTGCGCCATTAGAAAGCTAACTTCTGGGGCTTCAATTTGGACACTTGAACAGCCACCATTGGACTTCCCTATCACTGGCCGACCACCTTTCTTTCCGGCAAACCCATTTTTTTGTCCTGAAAGTAACAGGCCGGCCAGAAAATGTGGCAGGCCGACCACCTAGCTGGTTGAATGACCTTTTTGGCCCTTTTGAGCTGGCCGGCCATGGTACCCTCCCCAAGGGTGTTCTAGTTGTGCAATTTGTTTTCCTCTAGGCCCTGTACCCGAGGGTCAACCTTTTGGGGGGGAAATTTGAATTTGATTTCCCTCCCCCCCCTTTTTCCCTTCTCTCCCTCTATAAAACCAGCAGCTCCAGCTGCATTTTGGGGTGTGAAAAAAACTGTTTAAGAACCATTGCATACAACTCTCCCTCTCCCTCTCTTCCAAGCCTCAAAACCCTAAGGTTTTGACACCATTTACCCTACACCTCATAGCACAAGACCTCCATCCTTCATTCCAGCACTTTGGAGGACATTTGAAGAGGTTGAAGGCTCAGGAATTTGGACCAAAAGTTGCTAGAAAGTTGGTCTTCAAGGATTTGTCCTCTTCTCTCCTTTTGAAGCTTTGTTTTGCATGATATCTAAGCCATACTTGCTTACATTTTTGGGCTCCGACCCAAACTGTAAATAGTCATATTTTGAGCTCCTTTTCATGTTTGATCAAGAACCTCTTGCTGTTTGAGGTCTTCTACTATCACTTGCCTCTTTAACTCTCTTTTAGGCCTTTTTTTGCATGGTATTTTAGGCTTATTTGTGGGGTTTTTTGGACTTGTCCATAAACTGTGAAATGTCTTTTTTTGAGCCCCTCTTCAACTTTGTTGAAGGGCTCTCCTCTGTTTGAGGTCAGTTACTACCACTTGTCTCTTTATCCCTCTTTTAGGCCTTTTCTTGCATGATAGTTTAGCCTCACTTGTGTTTATTTTCGTGGCTTGATGTAAACTGTAAAATACCATGTTTTGAGCCCCTCTTAAACTTTGTTGAAGGGCTCTTTGCCATTTGGGGCCAGCTTCTGTGCCTTATCTCTATTCTCTCTTTTAGGGCCATTTTTGTATGATAGATTAGCCCTATTTGTGTTCACTTTTGAGATCTGTTATAAACTGGAAAAAAGGCTTGTTTTGACATCATCTTCATGTTTTATTAAGGGCATTTTCTTATTTGAGGTCACATGCTTCCTTGAATGCTTGATTGTCCCTTGTTTTGAGTCTTACACCTAAGCTCCACTTGCATGCTTTGTTTGGTCTTCTAGCCACTGGAATCCAGTGGATTTCCAGTGGCCTTGATGCTGTTTTGAGCCTCCAAATCAGAGGGGGGTGACCCCCTCTCACCTTGACTTGTTTGGTGGTCATTTTGGCCTTTCAAAGAGACCTTATCTTGCATGCTTTTAAGTCATATTTCAGAGTCAATTTGGTGAGTTTTGGGACTACCATATTTGATTTCCAGAGTTTTTTTGGTCATGCTTCATGTCTATCTTGTATGTGCTTAAGAATCCCTTGCATGGCCCTCTAAAGTAACTCATCATTTTTGCATGCCATGGTTGTATATCAGTGGTTATTTGGGCCTATTTTCACATATTTTATTCACTTATTTTTTATGGTTTGGTGAGATTCCATGTGCGTCATATACTTGCCATGTAAACCATGTTAGCTAGTCAAAGTTGCATGCTATTTTAAGTCATCTTGATAGCATCTTTTGGCCATGCTTTGAACTAGAAAAGTTCATGTTTTGGGACTGCCTTGACCCTGTCTTCATGCTTCATGTTCAAATAATGCTTGCTTTGTATAGCTATAAGTCATTCCATGTGTCTAGTTTTGAGTTTCGGGGTTCATCTCATGTATCGGGTGCCATGTTTCCATGTTTCGGGGCCGTTTAGCATCATGTTTCAGTGCTGAAATTTGCTTGTTTTCATATCATGTTCCATGCCTTACCATGCTTTGGTAGAGTGGCATTTGTGCCTTAGGTTCGGTCCTCGGTTTGCGTGCACATGTGCACGCATCTCGAGTGTCTCATTTCCATCTAATGGCCTCCTACGTGAGTGTGGCTGAGGTCCACTTGTGTTGGTGTAAGTCCATTATGCATTGTGTATGTCATTTCATTTCATAGCATTGTGTATGCTAGGGTGTATGTTAGCGCATTGTGTATGCCATGTTACCTCGTGCATCGTGCATGCCATTTCATAGCATTGTGCATGTTAGGTTGTATCTTAGTTGCATTCATGCATGTCATGCATATTGCATTGCGTTTGGGATAGGAGTTAGCCCGAGCACGGGAAACGAGGTACGTTTCGTACTCCGAGTGACGGAACGTGTCTTAATTCCCCAGTCGCCGACACTCCAGATTACCTATGATGGAGTTTAGGTCTTGTTCTGTTTATACGTGCATTCATTTCATATTGAGTTGTGCAGTTCGACTCCTCGGCCATCATGCATCGAGATGCGTGATTGGTGGCGCGAGGATCGAGGCATGCATACATATGCGAAAATACATTGCTATGCCCCTTTCCTGCTCTCTGTTGCAGCAAATCAGAAATCAGCAGCTTTCAAAAGCCTTGCATAGCATTCCGGCATCAATTGCAAACAAAGACTAATTGGGGCATCGCGATGGATTTCCGTGCCAGGCAACCCGAACATGCATCATACATCATCCGGATCAGAGTTGAGGCAGTCCCTGGCTTGCATGCCAATTTATTGCTTTCCTAGATTAAATTGTTGATTAATTAGGATTTTGTATTTATTCGGGCTGTATTATTTGTTTGGGACTGCATATTATTTATTCGGACCCTCCGAGCGAGGGAAATGTTGTAATAAGTGTGCGTGTGTGTGATGTATGTCTTCCAACCCCACGTCTTTCTCCTTTTTATTTACCAGCTTATGATGGTTAGATTAGGGCATGTTTCAATTAGCATACAGTATGATAGCATGTTTGCATTCATTCATCTGTCTTGCATGCATCGGGCTCGGCGCATCATACTAACTGCATTTGTATTTCAATTCCAAGTTGAATACATGTTAGTTGTAACATTTCACATGCCATCTTTAGAATAGCCGAGCCTGCTTATAGTTGCATTTTTGCATGTGTTGCATTAGGCATTTCTGTATAGTTAGGATCATGCATGGATTTCTAATTAGCTTCTGTTTTGGCTTGGAGTACTCGGTAAGTTTTATGCTTTAGCATCCTTGCATGCGTGTGAGTGACTGCCATGATAGCATGCTTACCATGAGGCTATGTGCTTATGTGATATAACTGCTTGAATGCCTGTGGGTGAAGGTTGGGTTATTTGGATCGGAACAATTCATTCACTGTGAGTTTTAAGCCCACTAGATAGTGGCAAAACCATATTTTCTAAAGCCCACCTGAGGGTGGCAAAATCTGCATTTTAAGCCTACTTGCGAGTAGCAAACCATCTTTCAATAACAAACATGAAGTGTTTTGTTCCAATTCAGGCGACCCGGTCTATACTTGTATGCTGTGCGCATCACATGGTAAATCTAGGCTAATAACCGGAATAAGAACGCATAATGTTTTCAAAACTAGATATCATGGTTAGTAGAGGCCGATCTTTGATCGGGCGAGCGGGGGTGTTCACGAAGTGACCTTCCCCAATCGTACCCAAGTTCCGGAGCCGAGGCAACTTTGGTGATGACTAACACATGGCCTTAGGCACGAGTCAGGGTTTCCTAAATTTCCCAAAAATAAAATATTTAGGTGGCGACTCTGTATCTGGCAAAGCAGTCCATGTTTGGCACTTCTTTCAAAAATTTGTTTTCTCAAAATGATTTACCGGATTTGGACTCTTTGGTTCAGATTAAGAACCGTGACAATTTGAGTCCTGAACTGTAGTGAGCCCAAAACGAACGGAACGGGGGACTCAACCCTCCCGAAGGCGTTCGGGGACATCTACAGTTTCTGGCGACTCTATTGGGGATTTAGAGAACTTGACTCGAACTCATGATATCTTGTTTTGACAACATTTATGTGTTTCTTTGCATTGCATTTGCATTGATGCGCCTAGGACACCGTGTTTGCCATCTGCTATTCCTGAACGGTTTGCCGGAGGCTTGTCTTGTCAAGGCATGACCATAAGGCTGACTGGTTGTGGGCTCTGCCAGTATGGGAACACAAACCCCGGTTTTACCGGGGCACCCTTTTGACCATTCGACCTAGTGCATATTCGGATCCGTAGTGACCATTCCAAACTAGGGCAGGTTGCTTACCCGATATAGGTTGTTTGAAACCGCTGCGTGTGTAGTGAAACACTAGTTCCTGACAAAATAGGACAGGGAAACCCTACCCTAACATAGGGGTGTTTTGGCTCTCACTTACTTGTTATGTGCTTTAGAGTACGTCTCTACAAGAATGCGTATATCAGTTTACAAGTTTGGACATCAGGCCTGCGGGCACCAGTTCAGTATTTTGGGATTCAGTTTACCTGAGGGTATCAGTTTACAGGGCAGAGATTTGGGCAGAATTCGGTAGAGGGCACAGTCATCCTGTTACGCTCATATCTGTTCAGGTGAAATCAGGCTGAGATGCTGTCTGTTTTCTCTTTTGCTAGATAGTCTGGGAACCATAGCTTCAGAGGGCTCCAATATCCCCCGGGTACACCGAACTTGTGTTGATAGACTTTGTCGGGTCAGAGACTCAGTTCAAGGGCAATCAGTGTTCCTTTACCAGAGGCAGGGTAAAAGGGCCAGTCAGGCACAAATCACCAGTTCAGCAGTTACCAGATCAGTGGCCCTTATCCACCCCACCAGTGAACAGTCAGGCTGAGGTCTCAGTTTCTACTGCAGGAATAGATATACCAGTTAGTCAGATGGATCAGCAGAACACGTCAGGGATGGAGGCAATGATGCGTCAGATGCAAGAGAGTATGAAGCTCATGCAGGAGGACGCTGTCCGCCAAGCGGAATTTTCCAAGCAGCAGGCTGCAATCATGGCTCAGCAAGCCGAGCTCATCACTAGGTTGCAACAGCAAGCCGGAGCATCAGCCTCACATCAAGCTCCTCCTCCACCAAGGGTTCCGATACCCGAGGAGACACCAAATGTCCAGGCAGATACGGGCATTCCGACAGGGCCAGCTCCGCCCCCGGTTCTACCCCAGCTATCTAAAACACCCACCAACTTACCAGACTCCCCCTTTGAGTTCGAGACGGACCCCACAGCATTAAAAGTGAGCAAGCTTGAGAAATTGTTCAAAAAGTCTCAGAGGGCCCACTCTATTCCTGATATAGAGGATGGTTATACCGACTCAGTTGTGACATTACCGGATCGGTTCAAGATGCCACATATCGATCGATTCAATGGCTTTGAAGACCCAATGGTGCACCTCCAACTGTTTTCTGATATCTTAAGGCCAATGGGTTTGGCCACAACCCAGAAATTGTCATTATTCGGCCGAACCCTGTCTGGGATAGCCGCAATCTGGTATGCAAAATTGGAGAGCTCTGTGAAACAGAACTGGGAAGAGCTGGCTGAGGCCTTTATTGCTCAATACTCCTACAACACACAGATTGAGGTCACAACTCGTGATCTCGAAGTCACCCGCCAAGAACTAAAGGAGGGTTTCTTAGAATTCGTAACGAGATGGAGAGCAAAGGCCTCAATGATGACTACAAGGCCTTCCGACAAAGATCAGATCAGGATGATTGTTCGGAATTTGCATGGCAAGTTGCTGCAAAAGATGGTCGTTCTACCTCTGTTTACCTTTCCAACCCTTCATGAAATGGGGGTTCAAATCGAGGATGCCATCAGACAAGGGATATTTGCAGAAGATAATGAGCCTTTGAAGAGGAATGTTGCTCACAGTTCCAATGCTACTACTGATGGTAGCACAGCTGCGAAATGCTCAGAAGTAGACACTATCACCACTTCCCTCAATGGCCAAGAACCAACCACTTCAACTCGGCCCCAAGCCCGAAAATTCCATCCTCTTTACATGAGTCTCTCTCAAGCTTTAAAAAAGCTACGAAAAGAAGGGCACCTAGAACTTCTAGAACCCCAACCCCTTCCAAACCCTCTTCCGCCAAGATATGACCCAGCTAAATACTGTGCTTACCATCAACAGCACGGTCATGATACGAACCGTTGCATCCGCCTCCGTCATAAGATTCAGGATCTTATTGACGAAGAGATCCTAGCTTCACCAAAAGGACCTCAGGATAGTACTGACCCATCACCTCTACATCTCAACCTCATCAATATACTGTCGTCCACCTACGACCCCAGCATATACATTACCCCAGCCCATCTACCCAAGCCTGAGGTGTTCATTCCAGAAAGCATGGACTTATGCATGATGGATACACCTGGACCCCAATCATCTCAAACCCGTGAGCCCACTACTTCAGAGCTGAAGAGAATGATCGAAGATCTTCAAAGAACTGTGACAGATTTGGCCTCCGGGACATTGGCTCCGTCATCAACCACATCTCATACCAGGGAGTTCGTGTCAAAAGGCTCCCCAGTCTTGAAACGGGCTGTATTTGAGGAATGCCAATCCCTTGGCGAGGTAAAGGCGAGTGGAAAGAACAAGATAGGGGCAGACATGGATCCCCATGAACATCTTCTGTTGGCTGTTGAGGCTTTGAAAGCCGAGGGACTGAACAAAGAGCAAGTGCTCGCAGTCGTTGCAAAAACTGTGGATGACATTTTCGCCACTCAAGTTGAGGGCAGTTTGAATCAAGGGACAAGCCGGGAGAAGGGTCGTTGTATCAGAAACGTTCCTTTTAGCTATAATCCTGCACTCAGAAGAGATCAACAAACCAGACCAGCACCTGCCAATCCCTTTACTGGTGCGTCCAGCAAAAATCCACAAACCTTGAAGTACCAACCCTGAGGTCAGAGGGTCTTCCATGCCCTCTATATGCCTTTGTCCAAAGCTCTCAAAGTCCTTGTTGGACAAGGCCATCTCAAACCCCTTGAGCCTCGGCCTCTCCCGAACCCTCTTCTGGCTACACATGATGCTACCTAGTACTGTGCATACCATTAGCAAACCGGTCATAGCACCAACAATTGCTCTCGTCTTCGCCACGAAGTGCAAGATCTGATTGACAACGGGCTCATTGCCGCGCCAAGCTCTGCAAAGTCTATCGGCACTGGATCGGTGAACTTGGGGGATAATGTGACCATGTGATCGGGGGATGAACCCGCTGCGTGTGGCGCTCGATTAACTCCAGACGTGGGAATGGCACGCACTGTTCTGAACAATATGCAAACACCAGTTTTTGTGCTTTCTGACTTGGGTATTGAGTCAGTCTTGTTGTTTTGTATAGAGTCAGTCTTTTCTTACTGAGTCAATTGGGTCTGTCTTGTTGTACCGAGTCAGTCCTATTTTATAGGAGTCGGGTGATTCAGGGGGGTGTTACCTCGAGCGTCACCATTTTGTTTTGTTTTTTGTCTTTTCGTTTTGTTTTGAGTCTGTTTCTGCCTTGGAGCCAGTAATGCCAACAGATTTGAATGAACAGCAGTGATTTTCACATTCTTGTGCTCGCTTCTGCCTTGTGCCAGCTGTGCCAGAAGTTCTGAATGAAATGGCAGTGCTTTTCACCTGCTTTTCTGTGCCTTGAAGTCGTTGTATTGACCTAAGTTTTTCAAAACTTTTTTTGAACACTGCAGTGAAAACGAAGAGGAAGGAATTCCTCGGGATTTGCAAAACTTTGATCATTTGAGAGAAAGAGAGGCGTGCTAAGCCCTTAATGAATGAAATCATGCTTGTTAGCGTGAGTACTGAGAAGGACCCTGGCTTGATCCAGACTGGTTTCACACTATCTTCAGCGCGAGCGATTTGTCGCTTTCTTAAAAATTTTCAAAAACAAAATGTTTTACGCGGTCCTACGAATACCTGTGTGGAATCGCTCTTGAGATTGTGCAGCCTAGGATCGCTCTCAGCCTCGAGACTCAACCCCTTTGCTTCCAAACCTTAAACTTGAATTCAGAATGTTCAACGGTCAACTACAATGTGAGGCCTGTGTGGCCAGATCAGAAGCAGCCCATGAACTAGGGGCGAGAATATCAGATGTGATCAAAGAAAGCTTGCGAAGCTAAATCAAAAGCACCCCCCCTAACTAGGGGCAAAAATGTCAGATGCGCTCAAAGAGTCAAAGATGAGTCACCAAGTTCCTATCCACAACACTAGGGGCAAATTCGGCCCCCTATTGGATGGACTCCTGCATCGTCAGCGAACAGCGACCTTTCTCCTGGATTCAGATGACGTCGGGATCTCAAACCATTCAACATGGATAAAGCTACACTTTTACCCTTGAGAGGCTCGCTGGGCCGAAAACCCGGAAGGGCGACCCAAGCAAAAGTTAGAGCAAGAAAAGAAAAGAAAAAGAAAAAATGCAAAAAAAAAAAAAAAAAAAAAAGAGAAGAAGAAAAAGGAATGAAAAGAATATAAAAAAGAAAGAAAGAAAGAAAGAAGAACAAAGCTCGCAAGGTCGAAAACCCGCGACGGGCGCCTTGGCAAAAGTTAGAGCGCAAAAAGTGAGGGTTAATACACGAGTGTACCTTAACCCCCGAACTACGTAACGCTTGATTCCCATCTTTGGGATACGTAGGCAACTTCATCCTGAAGCCCAGCCGTAAAACACTTCAATTTGATTGTGCCCATGTAATGGTTTTGATCATCTTCGCCTTCTCTGTATCCGAGAATTTGGTTGTGTTCGTCACTTTGAGGACTGACTACAATGCGCTGCGGTGCCATTCAAACAAGGGGCAACTTTCTGTTGCCATTCAATGCGCCGCGGTGCCGTTCAAACAAGGGGCAACTTTCCGTTGCCATGCAGCTCTCTTCAAGCAAGGGGCAATTTTCCTTCGGATCTGAGGTTGTGCATCTCGAGAGTGGGTTCTATGCTCGTTGAGCAGTGGCCGATTGCAAAAACAGTTTTTGAGAATTTTTACTGAGGTTGACTGATTTTCTCTCAAAAACTATTCCATTTTTTTTTCCAAAACTGGACATTTTTCCTGGACCCAAAAAAGGAAAATTTTCAGTGCTCATAACCTAACTTGCATGATTTTGAATCAGAAAATCGAACAAGCGCGTTAATCTAACTCTCATTTTGGTTAAAATTGTTTTAGTAGAAAACCAAAAAAAATGGTCAAAACGATAAACTAGGGGCACAGTTGAGTCAGGCTTCCTGTCTTTCCCCATTGTCAACGTACTTGCCAAGAAGGACACTCTACCTGCCAGAAGAGGGCACAACTGAAGCTAACAGCAAAAGGGCAGAACGCTCTCACATCCTCCAAGCAATGAGGTATCAAGCCAAGTGCAAAGCACGAACTGGAATGGGGCCAGATATTCCACTCCCTCATCTGGATAGATCTGATCACATCCAAACTCCCCCGCGGAGCATCGTCAACCAATGTCAGCTGCAGATTTGCTACACACCCAATTGTGGCATGGCCCCTCTGTGGAAGAAACTCACTGTTGTGAACAAGAAGAAGGATCTAGCAGAATGCTAGGGACATGAGCCCGCAATTTCCTGTTTATCCATCAACCACCCAGGGGAGGGATGAAAAATGAGAGATTGAAGAATAGAGAGATGTGCGTTGAGAGAAAAAGTGAGAAAAGGGCTTTTTCAGAAAAACAGAGCCTGAGGGCCGAGTGATGTGAGAACCACAATTGAGAAAGGGTGGGAAACAATACCCGGAGAAACTGGCTCCTCGTGCACCGAGAGGTCTCTCACCTTTGTAACACAGCTGAGTGTTGAGTTTGTACGTTTTTGTTTGTCTCGATTCTTGTTTTGAGTCGTTTAAGTGTCAACAGATGTGTTTAGGTCATTCTACCTTGTTTTTCCTTTGTTGAGTTGTGTTTTGGTTGTTCTATCTTTGTTTTCCATTGTTGAGTCGTTTTAGCTGTGGTCAGTTGTAGGCTCAATACCCGATTGAGAACCCTTTTCTCATTGCAATTTCAAAAATCGTTTTGTGCTCAGAGTGCCGTGTCGTTCTCCACATTTGTGCAAAACAAGATTTTGTTCTTTCAAAAACCGCAGGGTTCAATCTAGGTCACGTGACAACAGTAAAACAAGGACCTATCTGAAGCTATGTGGGTCCCAGACTGCAAAGCAAAAGAAAAGAGGGAAAATGGAAGCGTCCGAGTGTGCTTCAACTTCAGAAAATTCCGTGATTGTATTCCGGATGTACCTTTTCAAGCCTTGTCAATGCTCCGAAGTATGAGTGTGCCTCTACCTCAAGCGCAAGATCAAGCCTGCTTCAAAGTTATGCACCCTTCCACCCGCATTGTTATGCATTCTTCCACTGGTATTGTCATGCACACCTTTACTTGCGTTGTCACGCACACTCGTTGTATTGTCATACACACCTTACTTGCATTTATTTGCATCTTGTGTTATCTTCTACCATTTATCCTTTTACGCTGAGCAGCGTTTGGGATCGTTGTCCTCTGGGACTTTCTCAGGTTGCGTTGTGCACGCACTTGAGCGGTTGTTTTTGGACCTCTTCTCACGATTTTAGCGTGGTTAGAGTGTTCTCTTCCTCACAAGATTTCAGCGTGTTTGGAATTTATCCCAGGTTGTGTTGTAGACGCGCTGGGCGGGTTGTTTTTGGACCTCCTCTCACGGTTTCAGCGTGGTTTGAGTGTCCCGTTCCTCACACGATTTCAGCGTGTTTGGATTTTATCTCAAGTTGCGTTGTGCGCGCACTTGAGCGGGTGTTTTCGGACCTCTTCTCACGATTTTAGCGTGGTTAGAGTGTTCTTTTCCTCACACGATTTGAACATGTTTGGAATTTATCCCAGGTTGCGTTGTAGACGCGCTGGGCGGGTTGTCTTTGTTTACTTCTTCTCACGATTTCAACGTGGTTAGAGTGTTCTCTTCCTTACGCGATTTCAGCGTGTTTGGATTTTATCTCAGGTTGCGTTGTGCACACACTTGAGCGGTTGTTTTCAGACCTCTTCTCACGATTTCAGCGTGGTTAGAGTGTTCTTTTCCTCACACGATTTCAGCGTGTTTGAAATTTATCCCAGGTTGCGTTGTAGACGCGTTGGGCGGGTTGTCTTTGTTTACCTCTTCTCACGATTTCAGCGTGATTGGAGCCTCCCATTCCTCACACGATTTCAGCGTGTTTGGAATTTATCTTAGGTTGCGTGGAACGCGCTTCTCATTGATTTTCTTTGTTCTTCCTCCACTCACGAGTCCAGCGTGGTTGGCGTATGCCACCATTTTGCATCTATTGTACTTTCTGTTGCATCGCATCTATTATCTATTGCATCACATCTATTATATCCGTTGCATCATATTTGTTTTATTGTATGGTCTGGGAGACCTTAAATCCTGCATCATCATTCGCGCTGTTTTGCACATCGTACTTGCATTTTACTTGCATTTCATCGCACTGTCTCGTGCACTCTCTGGTCTAGGAGACCTTAAATCCTCTAAAGGTGCAATTCCTTTGGTGTTTGTCGTGCCCGAACGACTTCCGGTGGTCTGGTATAGCCACCTGCCTATGTTTACGGTGAGTTCCTAGGAGACCAACTGAGACGGTGGAAACTAGAGTTCGAACGGCTTATGCCTAGAACGCAAAGGTTCGGGATTTCCGAGACTAAAGTCTGGTTTAAATACCCAGGGGTATATCCTCGGCTTGAAATCTGTATGGCAGCCCCATAGATTGAGATAGCATCTGTATGCACCTCAATTTTGGATACTGATCCAACCTAGTCTGTCACCCTGTTGGAGAATAGGGAAAGCTGCAACCATAGTCAGGGAGAAAAGTAGTACCTGTGGTTCAATCAAGAAGAAGCGAGAGATCTCCAGCAGCATGAGGTAAGTCATTGCCAATTGCCCCTGTGAGGTACCTTCATTTCCTAGCTATTACATTGCATTTTAGCCACTACATTGCAGTGCATTACATGAATCCTCAATCTTCAAACCGGCTTCGGGTAGCGTATAAGTCCAATTATCAAACCGGCTTCGCGTAGCGTATAAGTCCAATTTTCAAACCGGTTTCGCGTAGCGTATAAGTCCAATTTTCAAACCGGCTTCGCGTAGCGTATAAGTCCAATTATCAAACCGGCTTCGCGTAGCGTATAAGTCCAATTATCAAACCGGCTTCGCGTAGCGTATAAGTCCAATTATCAAAATATTTCTGCATATCATTTTGCATCCTGCCCCTGAACTACGCTGGTTTGATTCCTTGCAAAGGGATACGTAGGTAGCCTGCGGGCGCAACCATTTATTTATCTGTATTTTGTTTGTTTGTCCAAGTCTTCGACCTTGTCAAAAATGGGTCGTCTCTGGTCTTTGACATTCACTCCCGTCACTCCTTGACTTCCGACTTCTATCAAAGAGGGGCAACTGTAGACACCCCATTTTTGACCGCCTTTAAGACTTGGACGCGACTGATGGTTTTGAAAGATGTGCAGGGCAAAGGTTCAGTTTCTTCGGCAATGAGAGAGTCAAAGCTCAACTTCATACCCCTTTTTGAACCAAAACAATCTTGATCAAAAAATTTTAGACCTTAAAACCCTCGCTTTCAAAACGTTTTTGAAATAAAGTTTCTACGATGTTCCAACGCCCGCATTTCGTTAAATGTTGCGCTTTTTGGTAAACTGAGCAAGGACAAAGTGGAAATGAATGAAAGAGAGATGAAATCTTTGAAAAATCTTTCAAAACACCTTGTTTAGGGGTTTGGAGTTGAAGAAAAGAGGAGAAGAGGGAAGAAATCTAGTTGGGGGACAAAACGGGCATGAACCGTTAAGAAAGAGTCGAGCAGCCCTCGCCGAATCGGGCCTATTCATTTGCATACTTGGAATCAAGCTATGAGGCCACCACCGTTGGAAATAAGGCTTCCGGGGCTTCATTTTTCACTCAAGAATCTCCTAAATCCAATTCCGGACGGGGGAGATATAGTTCATTGAAGTAGGGCATCACTCTGGTTGGACCGAATCTGCGTGGCTTCACCAAAAAGGGTATAACTTTTTCCACAGGAGGAATTTTAATGCAAGGTTTACGCTATTAGAAAGCTAACTTCTGGGGCTTCAATTTGGATACTTGAACGGCCACCATTGGACTTCCCTATCACTGGCCGGCCACCTTTCTTTCCGGCAAACCCATTTTTTTGTCCTGAAAGTAGCAGGCCGGCCAGAAAATGTGGCAGGCCGGCCACCTAGCTGGTTGAATGACCTTTTTGCCCTTTTGAGCTGGCCGGCCATGGTACCCTCCCCAAGGGTGCTCTAGTTGTGCAATTTGTTTTCCTCTAGGCCCTGTACCCGAGGGTCAACCTTTTGGGGGGGAAATTTGAATTTGATTTCCCTCCCCCCTTTTTCCCTTCTCTCCCTCTATAAAACCAGCAGCTCCAGCTGCATTTTGGGGTGTGAAAAAAATTGTTTAAGAACCATTGCATACAACTCTCCCTCTCCCTCTCTTCCAAGCCTCAAAACCCTAAGGTTTTGGCACCATTTACCCTACACCTCATAGCACAAGACCTCCATCCTTCATTCCATCACTTTGGAGGACATTTGAAGAGGTTGAAGGCTCATGAATTTGGACCAAAAGTTGCTAGAAAGTTGGTCTTCAAAGGCAAGTCCTTTTCTCCCCTTTTGAAGCTTTGTTTTGCATGATATCTAAGCCATACTTGCTTACATTTTTGGGCTCCGACCCAAACTTTAAATAGTCATATTTTGAGCTCCTTTTCATGTTTGATCAAGGACCTCTTGCTATTTGAGGTCTTCTACTATCACTTGCCTCTTTAACTCTCTTTTAGGCCTTTTTTTGCATGGTATTTTAGGCTTATTTGTGAGCTGTTTTGGACTTGTCCATAAACTGTGAAATGTTTTTTTTGAGCCCCTCTTCAACTTTGTTGAAGGGCTCTCCTCTGTTTGAGGTCAGTTGCTACCACTTGTCTCTTTATCCCTCTTTTAGGCCTTTTCTTGCATGATAGTTTAGCCTCACTTGTGTTTATTTTCGTGGCTTGATGTAAACTGTAAAGTACCATGTTTTGAGCCCCTCTTCAACTTTGTTAAAGGGCTCTTTGCCATTTGGGGCCAGCTGCTGTCCCTTGTCTCTATTCTCTCTTTTAGGGCCATTTTTGCATGATAGATTAGCCCTATTTGTGTTAACTTTTGAGATCTGTTATAAACTGGAAAAAAGGCTTGTTTTGACATCATCTTCATGTTTTATTAAGGGCATTTTCTTATTTGAGGTCACATGCTTCCTTGAATGCTTGATTATCCCTTGTTTTGAGTCTTACACCTAAGCTCCACTTGCATCCTTTGTTTGGTCTTTTAGCCACTGGAATCCAATGGATTTTCAGTGGTCTTGATGCTGTTTTGAGCCTCCAAATCAGAGGGGGGTGACCCCCCTCACCTTGACTTATTTGGTGGTCATTTTGGCCTTTCAAAAAGACCTTATCTTGCATGCTTTTAAGTCACATTTCAGGGTCAATTTGGTGAGTTTTGGGACTACCATATTTGATTCCTAGAGTTTTTTTGGTCATGCTTCATGTCTATCTTGTATGTGCTTAAGAATCTCTTGCATGGCCCTCTAAAGTAACTCATCATTTTTGCATGCCATGGTTGTATATCAGTGGTTATTTGGGCCTATTTTCACATGTTTTATTCACTGATTTTTGATGGTTTGGTGAGATTCCATGTGCATCATATACTTGCCATGTAAACCATGTTAGCTAGTCAAAGTTGCATGCTATTTTAAGTCATCTTGCTAGCATCTTTTGGCCATGCTTTGAACTAGAAAAGTTCATGTTTTGGGACTGCCTTGACCCTTTCTTCATGCTTCATGTTCAAATAATGCTTGCATTGTATAGCTATAAGTCATTCCATGTGCCTAGTTTTGAGTTTCGGGGTTCATCTCATGCATCGGGTGCCATGTTTCCATGTTTCGGGGCCGTTTAGCATCATGTTTCAGTGCTGAAATTTGCTTGTTTGCATATCATGTTTCATGCCTTACCATGCTTTGGTAGAGTGGCATTCGTGCCTTAGGTTCGGTCCTCGATTTACGTGCACATCTCGAGTGTCTCATTTCCATCTAATGGCCTCCTACGTGAGTGTGGCTGAGGTCCACTTGTGTTGGTGTAAGTCCATTATGCATTGTGTATGTCATTTCATTTCATAGCATTGTGTATGCTAGGGTGTATGTTAGCGCATTGCGTATGCCATGTTACCTCGTGCATCATGCATGCCATTTCATAGCATTGTGCATGTTAGGTTGTATCTTAGTTGCATTCATGCATGTCATGCATATTGCATTGCGTTTGGGATAGGAGTTAGCCCGAGCATGGGAAACGAGGTACGTTTCGTACTCCGAGTGACGGAACGTGTCTCAATTCCCCAGTCGCCGACACTCCGGATTACCCATGATGGAGTTTAGGTCTTGTTGTGTTTATACGTGCATTCATTTCATATTGAGTTGTGCAGTTCGACTCCTCGGCCATCATGCATCGAGATGCGTGATTAGTGGCGCGAGGATCGAGGCATGCATACATATGCGAAAATATATTGCTATGCCCCTTTCCTGCTCTCTGTTGTAGCAAATCAGAAATCAGCAGCTTTCAAAAGCCTTGCATAGCATTCCGGCATCAATTGCAAACAAAGACTAATTGGGGCATCGCGATGGATTTCCGTGCCAGGCAACCCGAACATGCATCATACATCATCCGGATCAGAGTTGAGGCAGTCCCTGGCTTGCATGCCAATTTATTGCTTTCCTAGATTAAATTGTTGATTAATTAGGATTTTGTATTTATTCGGACTGTATTATTTATTTGGGACTGTATATTATTTATTCGGACCCTCCGAGCGAGGGCAATGTTGTAATAAGTGTGCGTGTGTGTGATGTATGTCTTCCAACCCCACGTCTTTCTCCCTTTTATTTACCAGCTTATGATGGTTAGATTAGGGCATGTTTCAATTAGCATACAGTATGATAGCATGTTTGCATTCATTCATCTGTCTTGCATGCATCAGGCTCGGCGCATCATACTAACTGCATTTGTATTTCAATTCCAAGTTGAATACATGTTAGTTGTAACATTTCACATGCCATCTTTAGAATAGCCGAGCCTACTTATAGTTGCATTTTTGCATGTGTTGCATTAGGCATTTCTGTATAGTTAGGATCATGCATGGATTTCTAATTAGCTTCTGTTTTGGCTTGGAGTACTCGGTAAGTTTTATGCTTTAGCATCCTTGCATGCGTGTGAGTGACTGCCATGATAGCATGCTTACCATGAGGCTATGTGCTTATGTGATATAACTGCTTGAATGCCTGTGGGTGAAGGTTGGGTTATTTGGATCGGAACAATTCATTCACTGTGAGTTTTAAGCCCACTAGATAGTGGCAAAACCATGTTTTCTAAAGCCCACCTGAGGGTGGTAAAATCTGCATTTTAAGCCTACTTGCGAGTAGCAAACTATCTTTCAAAAACAAACATGAAGTGTTTTGTTCCAATTCAGGCAACCCGGTCTATACTTGTATGTTGTGCGCATCACATAGTAAATCTAGGCTAATAACCGGAATAAGAACGCATAATGTTTTCAAAACTAGATATTATGGTTAGTAGAGGCCGATCTTTGATCGGGCGAAGTGACCTTCCCCAATCGTACCCAAGTTCCGGAGTCGAGGTAACTTTGGTGATGACGGACACATGGCCTTAGGCACGAGTCAGGGTTTCCTAAATTTCCCAAAAATAAAATATTTAGGTGGTGACTCTGTATCTGGCAAAGTAGTCCATGTTTGGCACTTCTTTCAAAAATCTGTTTTCTTAAAACGATTTGTCGGATTTGGACTCTTTGGTTCAGATTAAGAACCGTGACAATTTGAGTCCTGAACTGTAGTGAGCCCAAAACGAACGGAACGGGGGACTCAACTCTCCCGGGGGCGTTCAGGGACGTCTACAGCTTCGTACGGTGCCATTCCAATGCTTGCTTGGTAGCTGTTGTTATAGGTGAATTCCACTAAAGGTAGGTGCTCATCCCAGTTACCTTTGAGGTCCAACACGCATACACGTAACATGTCTTCCAATGTCTGAATTGTTCTTTCGGATTGCCCATCGGTTTATGGATGATAAGCCGTGCTAAATTTCAGTGTTGTTCCCAAAGCTTCTTGCAATTTGTTCCAGAAGTGAGATACAAAACAGGGGTCTCGGTCAGATACGATCGAAACTGGGGTACCATGCAAACAAATAATTTTCTTAATATATAAAGCGGCAAACTTATCAAGGAAGTACATAATTTTGATTGGCAGAAAATAAGTCGACTTCGTCAATCGGTCTATTATAATCCATATTGCATCATTCTTCGAAAATGACTGAGGTAGCCCGACCACGAAATCCATAGTGATGTGTTCCCATTTCCATTCAGGAATAGGGAGTGGTTGCAGTAGTCCTGCAGGTCTCTGATGTTCTGCTTTAACACGCTAACAATGCAGACATTTGGAGACATGGCTTGCTATGTCTCTTTTCATTCCTGTCCACCAGTAGTGTTTCTTCAGATCAAGGTACATCTTGGTGTTGCCAGGGTGGACTGCAATTCTCGAGCTATGAGCTTCCACCAATATCTTCTTCTTAAGTTTCGAAATGTTGGGTACGCAAAGTCGATTCAGAAATTTTAGTATCCCATTGCGTATAGTGAAATCAGGATCAGGCGTACTCTTTTGCTCATCGTACTTTTTCTTCAAAAGTTTATCTTCCCATTGGCGCACTTTAATTTCTTATATTAATGTAGGTTCCACGGTTATATTGATGAGTAGTCCATTGATCTTGCGGAAAATGAGAGTACATGCTAAACTTTTAGTCGTCTTTCAACTCAGTGCGTCTGCCACCACATTAGCTTTGCCTGGATGGTGATAGATCTCTACATGATAGTCTTTTATAAATTCTAGCCACCGTCGTTGCCTCATATTCAGTTCCTTCTGTGTGAACAGATATTTAAGGCTCTTGTGGTCAGTTTAAATCTTGCAAGTTGCACCGTAAAGATAATGACGCCAGATTTTGAGGGCAAAGATTACCGCAGCCAATTCCAAATCATGAGTCGGGTAGTTCTTCTCGTGAGTCTTTAATTGTCACGACGCATAAGCGATGACTTTTCCATTTTGCATGAGAACGCAACCCAAACTATTGTATGAGACATCACTGTAGATTACAAACCCATCTGTCCCTGTAGGGAGTGCTAGTATAGGGGCTGACACAAGTCGACTTTTTAATTCTTGAAAGCAACGCTCTTGTTTATCAGTCCATTCGAAGGTTGTATTCTTCTGAGTTGGCTGGGTTAAGGGTGATGCCAACTTTGAGAAATCTTGCACGAAGCATCGATAATAGCCAGCTAGACCCAAGAAACTTCGGATTTCTGACACATTAGTAGGTTGTGGCCAGTCCACGATTGCTGCAACTTTTTGAGGGTCAACCGAGATGCCATCTTTGTTAATGACGTGACCAAGAAAGTGTACACTAGTGATCTAAAATTTGCATTTCTTCAATTTGGCATAATGTTTGTGATCCCGTAGTGTTTGTAGAACCGTTCGTAAGTGCTGCTTATGGGCCTCTGGTGACTTGGAGTATATGAGGATGTCGTCAATGAAGACGATGACGAACTCGTCAAGATAGGGTTTGAACACTCGGTTCATGAGGTCCATGAAGATTGCTGGGGCATTTGTGACGCCAAAAGGCATTACAAGAAACTCGTAATGCCCGTAACGGGTTTTGAAGGCAGTCCTTTCGATGCTTTCCGTTTTGACTTATAGCTGATGGTAGCCAGAACGCAAGTCGATTTTAGAGAATACTTAGGCGCCTTGAAGTTGATCGAACAAGTCATCGATTTGTAGCAGAGGATACCGATTCTTGATGATGACCTTGTTCAACTCCTGGTAATAGATGCATAATCTCATCGTGCCATCCTTTTTGTTCACGAACAATACTGGAGCTCCCCAGGTTAAGGTACTAGGTCGAATAAAACCTTTGTCTAGGAGTTCCTGGAATTGAGTCTTCAGCTTTTTCAATTCTGTCATCGGACTGCGATAAGGAGCTTTTGATATTGGTTGTGTGCCAAGTTGGGTTTCAATGGTGAACTTGATTTCCCGATCAACCGGAATACCCGGTAGATCTTCAAGAAAAACATTCGGAAATTCTCGAACCACGGGGATTGCATCAACGGTGGAGGCCTCTTTTTGTGTATCGATCACATAACAAATATAACTACCACATCCCTTTCTTAGAAGTCGTTGGGCTGTCATGGAGGATATAATATAGGAAGGGTTAGAAACTCCAGTCCCGTCAAAGACAAGTTCGGGTTGGTTTGGTAACCTGAAGAAGACCTTTTTGGCTTTACAATCGATAGAGGCGTAGTTAGCAGCCAGCCAATCCATACTTAAGATCACATCAAAGTTCCCAATGCGGAGAGGAATCAAGTCTACATATAAGGTTTTGCCTTTTAAGAATATAGCACAAGATCTGTACACATCGCGGTACTGCAAGCAAACTTACCAGAAGAAAAAGACACAGACAATATATATCCTAATGGTTCAGGTGTTGACACCAACTTGGCAGCAAAGTGTGGTGCAACAAAAGAATGAGTTGACCCAGAGTCAACGAGGACATGAGCTAAATGACCATGGATAGAAAGTATACCTGACACAATGTTTTCGGTAACTTCTGATTTCCCAGGTACTAAGGCGAAAGCCCGTCCTTGATGTTTTTGGTCCTTCCTTTCTCCTCTAGGTCCTGCGGGTTTCATGATTGGGCCAGAGGGCTGGCTATAGGATTAGTCAGCTTTGGACAATCCCTCAGTAAGTGGCCAACTGGACCACATTTAAAACATGCTCCCGTGTCTCGATGGCATTGTCCCCAATGAGCCGTCCCACAAGTGGGACAAATTGGAACAGTGTCACCTCGGGGGTTGGTAGGACCTTGATGGCTTGAGTTGGTTATGCCCATATTCACCTTTTTAGGAGGCGCAACATCGAGTCTTCTGTTATCTCTTTCCCAAAATCGTTTCTTATGGCTTGGTTCTCCAAAACGCGAGGCTTTAATCCATTTTTCTGCACTGTACGCCCGGTCTACCACTTCTGCATAGGTTGGCAGTTTCAAGACCTCGACCCCGTCTTTAATTTCAGCATCCAATCCTACTTCAAATTTTCTTGCTTTTCGAGTTTCAGTGGGGATGACGTATGTTGCAAACCTAGCGAGTTATGTGAACTTGCTCTCGTATTCGGCCACCGTCATGGTTCCTTGCTTTAGATGTATGAATTTGGATGCCTTCTGTTCCCGCAATGAATCTGGGAAGTATCTCTCGTAGAATACCTCCAAGAATCTTGCCCAAGTCGTAATTTCTTCTTTGGCCAGAGTGAGAAGCCACCAGTCCTGTACATTGTCTTTAAAAGTGAAAGTGGCGAAAGTTACCTTTTGTCTTTCGGTGTAGGGTAGGGTGCGAAAAATCTTTTCCTTGTCTTTAACCCAAGAGTCTGCTATCATTGGGTTTGGGCCATCGGTAAATGTGGTGGGTTTCAGATCCTGGAATTGTTTGATGGTAACGGGCTCTTCTCGCCGTTTCGGCATCCCATTGTTGATGTTAGTCTGCAAGGCTTATAAAAAGCTAGTAACCGCTCTTTCCATTATTCTTTCCATCGATGCAGTGCCACTGACTAATGACTCACTTCCGTTACCATTATTGACCATTCTACAAAGTAATAAACGAGGCATTACATTCACAACGCAGCATATATGTAAGTATGTGTAGCGCAATCTATATCTATATAAAATGCCAACTTTACTATTTCTATAATTAATATTACATCTTTGTTCCAAACATCAAAAATTGTGTTAGTGTCTCATCCCTGTGGTAAACAAAAACAAAAAGACAACAAAAGGGATCAGAACACATTATGGTTAGCATACAAAAAGGTTTTCTTCTACAAAATCTAAAGTGGTGGGTCAAATGGGCCAAACAACCATACGAAATAGTGCTGCATAAAAAGCTCAAATTCCCACCCCAATTGGACTACACCAAAACACATCCACGCTGTCTGGACTATGAAAATGGGGACGGACTGTATGTATCCCAAAAATACTCGGTCGACAATCCAGCCGAGTGTCTCAATATATGACAAGTCATTATTAAAGTCAACATTTTGAATATTAATGATCTCCAGTGGGTTAGGGACTGTGGTGAAAATATAGTCCTCAGGGTATACGTTCCCCCTTCTGGCCACAAAATCTAGGGGTAGAGGGCCTATAATATGCGGGCAGTGATGTCCCGGGGCAACGTCAAAGACACGAGATGGTCCAAGAAAACGTCTACGTGTATCGACAAGGCTGTGCCTCCATAGTAAATGTAAGACATCGGTAGGGTCAGCCTGGATATAAACTGGCCGACCCATCAACTGGGCAAGGCCTGGGTGCAGTTCTCTAATTATGTTCTCTGAATCTCCCCAACCCTCAAGTGAGGCGGGGGTGGGGTGCTCGGCTAAAATCTCATTTAAATTGATGGCCCCGGGCTCATCCCAAAATGCATCATCAAGGTTAATTTCTGACATTCCTACATCACCAGAATAAACGTGAGATTTTACAAAATGACTAACGTTGCAGGTAAATATTTATTTTATTATGTTTATTTAGCTATATAGTTTTATTTATAGATTTATTTATAACTTTTCGAACTTCTTGATCCAATTAAAATAGAATTTTTTTTTTTTGGGTTTGAACCGTTGCTCTGATACCACATTTGTCACGACCCAACCCAGGGGCTTAGGATTGGAATCGCAACTTACTAACTTATTCTATTTATAGCAAATTAAACTGCGCAAGCGGAAATAAAAATAATTAAACAGGAAATTATTTCATTTTACCATTTTAATAAGAGAAAATACATTTATAGGGCTTTTATTATTTTATTATTCAGTGACTGGTCCCAAGTAGAACAAAAGGGAGCAAAAATATAAAATAAAAAAAAAGAAGGAAAAAAAAAGTGGTTCAACATCGATACACATGCGGGTTTCGTTTCGTGAGGTTATGTGTTTCCCCTATATCTTGTCACCTGAAATGGTAACAGGTATAAGCACACAGCAGAGTGGGAAATATTATGCCAAGAGTATAGGAAATACAAAATAACCATGGATAGGTAGTTAAGCCAAAACATTTACATAACTCAATTTGGTAAATAAATCATTTAAGTGGTAGAAACTGAAATACAAAAATTATGAAAATAAATAACTATAACCACGGAACAAAACAGAACATAACAGAATAGAGATCACAAAAGTGACAATCAGAACAGAGGTCAATAGATCCATGACAAGCAGAAGACCACAAAGTGGCCAAACAGAGGCCAATGGTTATTTAAGTCCCCCAAAGCGTGGGACTCTTGTGGTGGTACTTACAAAACATAATTGTTTATAAGGTTATAGTCAAATATTATTTGAAATTTAAACAAACATATTCATGGGTTTCATTTAAACAAATAGAGTTTAAAAATTAATCCATGTAACTGAAACATTTCTAAAACATAACTTGAATTAATATACTTATAAAATATAACTTGTATAAAATAAATTATGGTAAATCAAAACATTCGTAAAACTTATTATGGTAACTCAAGGTATAATATAACTCACCTTAATATTGACCTTTAGCCTTACTCCAGTATCACAATCTTCTTACTATAAATTTCTTACTTTCAGTACTTACGTGCCTTTGTCTCGTTTTTTTTCCTTTTTCCTTACTTTCTTTTCTACAGATTGATCCATTCGGTAAGATCACTAGCAAGCCAACACGTAGCCAATTCTGAATCATCTCATAGGTTGTTTAATAACTCCCCTAATTTGCTCATAGATTTATAGTTATTTTAATAAATATTTAAGATAATTACATTTTGACCCAGATTTCTAATATAACTATATAAATAAATTAATCCCTAATTAAATTATACTCTATCATACACCCACAGAAAATTAATTATTTATTTTACTACCACACCCACTATTATTATTATTATTATTATTATTTTTATTTATTTATTTATTTATTTACTCTTACTTTTGTATTTATTTATTTACTATCTTTAACTCTAATTTGGCCCAACTAGTATTATAATTCCATATTTGTGTTAATTTGGCACCAAATAATAATCCCTAATTAATCCCATATTTGATAACCTAATGCCGAATTAGATTTATATATTTATTATTATTTATTTATTTAATAATATATCATCACATACAACCATAATTCTATTTAACTATAATTACTTATATGGTATTTAATTAAACGTTTAGGGCCACAGGTAAGAGCGACTTTACAACAGGATGAAAGATATAAGTTAACTACACTTGTGCTTGAACATACGCATGATTTGATTCCTAGTGACTCACGGCATTTTCCAATGAATAAGAGGATTCGTACTCCTGTGAAGAGAAGATTAGAAATAAACGATGAAGAAGGAATAAGGGTGTCTAGGAATTTTCATTCTATAGTTGTTGAAGCGGGGGGATATGAGGCATTAATATTTAATGAACGAGATGCAAGGAACCACATTGAAAATGCTAGAAGATTAAGGCTTGAGGTAGGAGACGCCGAATCAGTTGCATTTTATTTTCATAGAATGCAACAAGAAAATTCAAACTTCTATTCTGCAATTGACTTTGATGTAGATGGTCGCATACGAAACTTATTTTGGGTGGATGCAAGGAGTATGGCGGCTTATAAAGCATTTGGAGATGTTGTCTCATTTGACATCACTTATCTCACAAACAAGTATGATATGTCGTTTACTCCGTTTGTAGGAGTTAATCACCATGGAGAGTCAATCTTTTTTGGTTGTGGGCTATTATGTAATGAGAACACGAAGACATTTGTTTGGCTATTCAAAGAATGGTTAAATTGCATGTCAGCTACTCCTCCAAAAGCTATTATAACTGACCAGTGCAGAGCCATGCAAAATGCCATAGAAATTGTCTTCCTACAGGCTTGACATCGTTGGTGTTTATGGCATATAATGAAGAAAATTCCCAAGAAATTGAGAGGATATTCCCAATATGAAGCCATGAAATTCGCTTTACAAAATGCAATGTATGATTCTTTCACAAAAGATGAATTTGATGAGGAATGGCATACGATGATTGAAAAGTTTAGCCTTCATGACAACGAGTGGTTGGGGGTATTATATGGTGTGCGACATAGGTGGATTCCTGCCTATATGAAAGATATATTTTAGGCTGGCATGTCAACTACACAACGAAATGAGAGCATGAATGCATTTTTCGATGGCTATATAAACTCAAAGACTACTTTAAAGCAATTTGTTGAATAGTATGAAAATACATTGAGAAGTAAGGTGGAGAAGGAGACCAAAGTAGACTTCAAATCTTGAAACAAATTGTATGATTGCTTAACGGTGTATGAGTTTGAGAAGCAATTTCGTGCAGCCTACACAATGCAAAATTTAAAGAAGTTCAAGTAGAATTGAAGCGATTATTGTATTGTGATGCGACTCTTGTGAAGAAAGAGGGATCCATTTGTACTTATTATGTCAAGGAGGTTGTGCTTGTGGGTAAGAAAATGAAGAAAGTTGAATTTCTTGTTTACTTTAATTTAACTGAATTTGAAATGCAATGTGTGTGTCGGTGGTTTGAGTTTAGGGGGATCATGTGTGCCCATTCCTTTAGTGTGCTCACTGAGAGGTGCATATATGAGGTTCTAGATAAGTACATTATGCCGAGATAGAGAAAAGATTTGGAAAGAGGGTACACATGTATTCCAACGACATACACGAAATCCTGGTTGCTCTCAATGCAAAGGTACATGATAACTACCACAAGACATTGGATGAAATTATAGAAATTGCTTCCAATGATGATGGTAAACATAAAGCCATTCAACTTGGGTTGAGAGAAATCAAGAAAAGAGTCAGAAAAGATGAATCTGGTTGTGCGAGTAATGTGCCACCTTATAGTAGTATTGTCCCACCTTCTAGTAGTAATGTGTCACCTTTTAGTAGCACTCGCAAGGTGCTTAGTCCTTTAGGTGCTCGCCGAAGAGGCCGTCCATGTATGAAACGAAAGGTGAGCAAGGTGGACAAAATAGTGAATCAGTTGAAGGGAAAGAATAAAAAGGCACCAAAAGTCCAGGTATATTTTTTATTTTCTGCTTATATGTAAATTTCAGAATTTATATTGTCAAACTTATTCACCAATATGTGTTACTATAGGATCGTAAGATGGGCCAAGGTGAACCTCGTAAGTTGAATTTTGGTTGTACGGATGACATGGAAGACAATACGTATGATCGGGTATGTGTTTCATGGTCCACTACTATTTTTTGTACGGTATTTATTTCAATGTTTGAACTTATTAATGAAATTTTGTTATTATGTATCATAAGGTGCCGCAAGCTCAATCCTGTTATTTTCCTCATATGGATGACGCACAAGAGAGTATGTATGTATCGGTATGTATTGATAATATCACACCTCAATAGTTTTGCTTCTTCTGATTTGTAAATATGTTTGTGAGAAATTTTTTTAATATTAGTTACTTTGGCATTGAATAGGCACAAGATAGTGCATTGTAAATGGTGGACAAAATTGAAAGAGTATCTTCGAGTGAATAAGGAATGGCGAATATAGATGGTTCAACTTTTGCGGACTTGCATATAGATGTGGATCCAAACGCTCCATTTTTTTTTTTTATAGTTTCGTACTATGGTATTTATCACTTTGGTTTGTAAACTTGGGATAGTTACTGTACGGGGAGCAAACATTCCGGCAAGCCCATATTTCTTTCTTCCAAGCTCCGTTTCTGTCCGATCACCTGCGACACAATGGCGGTGAGCTACCCGGCAGTGTGTGGCCGGAAAACCCCTCCGACAATCAAGTTAGCACACATCTTGGGATAGAGAGAGAAATAGGAGAGAGTGTTTAAGTGTAAGTATTTCTTACAAAAAGGTTCGTCCTCAGGTATAGGGGGCGCAGACATGCTTATATACCCTCTGCGCCCCAAATCTACTCCCAGTGATCTCTCAACACGTGGCACTACTATCCCATCTGTCAGTACAAACCTTATCACCTAACCCAACTGCCTGCCCACTCTACTGGGAGCTCGGTAGCCGGGCTGTACCATCTCGGCTGTCAACGGCCATATTGTGCTTCAAGCCTAGGTACTCCAATGGTCAAGACCAATAAGAGCCGGGCTCGGCCCCATCCCGGCATAGCCGAGCTCGGGAAAGCTTACGCTGGTTCGCCATCGACCTTCCCGCCAAGCAAACACAAGTATCTCGGTCAAACCTTGGCCGACGTCAAACATCTCACTCGACCTGTTTCAATGCCATGAGGCCACGTAGCTCGGTCAAACCTTGGCCTGCCTTAACCGAGCAGGTTCCTGAAAGAGAGGGCCGAACTACCTCAACCCAACCGTGTTAGGTCCAAATCTGTCTGGCCCAATTCCAGATCATAAATCTCCCTCTCAATTGCCCCTTAATTTCGTCCGCGCAAGCGTGACTGGGATTACATATTACGACCGGGATACCCTCTTCGTCGGTTCACAATTTGCAAGAAACCGACCGAGCTAATTTACGCGCTCCCATCCTTGTCTTGCTCGGTCGACGTCTCGTCTGCTCTCACTGTCTCTTCGACTCTGACGTTACCATTAATGGAGACACGTGTCAATCTTCTATTAGTCCTCGAGCAGCCAACCTAGCCATCCCATGAAATTCGAATTTGGGCGGTCTTTCTACCTCTATAAACATGGCCCCTCCCTCTTCGATTCATCCTTACTGACATTCCTCCATTTCAAGCATTCCTGAGCACTTGCCCTTTCTCACTTGCCATTCCTGAACTCGCGCTCGAAGAAAAAGAAGCCACTGCCCTTTATAGGTATGCCCTCCAACTCCCTTTTTTGTTGTTATTTCCTTTGATATTTCACACATTAGGGCACTAAAACATAGTTTCTAGGGCATAGGCACTAAAAGCCGTCCCAAACCTCAACTGTCCATGGTGTTTTCATTTTCTCTGATGAACATCGAAGATCTGGGGCGGACCGGGCTCCAGGTCTTCTTTTGATCCAAAAAATCACTCCGGCCGAGCTAATAACTTGTTTGTCCCAACCTTAGTAAAAACCGGGCTAGCAAAAGGACCTGGCCGCTCGACCGGGCTAACATCTGGTCCGCTTGGGCGACTGAGCTCCTTGGTTAGTCTTTACGACCGAGGTGGTTTGGCACTCTTCATGACCGAGCTAAAGTCAAGCTCACTTTGCGCGACCGCGCTCCCACTTACACTTGCCATCATTTTCCTGCAGAGTCCAAAGGGACCACTGACCATTACCGAGGCTCTCAAAGACCGAGCAGCCGTCAATCACCAGCAAGTGCCAAACCTCCTCAGCCGAGCTAACCTAGCCGGTTATACATGGGGAAATTCCGCTTCCTCGTCGATACCCCGGCTGCTCTGGCCGCATTCCGGGAGGAGTATAGCATCTCGGCCGACGTCCACCTTGAGCTCGCAAAAATTGAAATAACCCCTTGGGGTAGATTAGACCAGTGCCCCTTTACCGTGCTGTCCATCGTCGAAGAAGGCCTCCGCTTTCCGGTCAACCCATTGATAACCGAATTTCTGCGTCGGACTAAGCTTGCCCCCACACAAGTATCAACAAACACTTACCGAATTATCAATGGTGTCCACGAACTAAACAACCGGCTAGGCACCAACTTAGGTTTAGCCGAGATACTAAGGCAATACACACTTGGGCATACCGGCGACAGCCTTGCCTATTATTTAAAAATCCGACCGGGCAAAGAAAAAATAGTGACCGGCACCCCAGATAAAGACTTGCACGACGATGATTTTTTCTAGGTACCTGGCAACTACGAAACAGCCGACGTACCGGGCTGGGCAATTAGCAAGAACTTTGGCTCCACATGTAAGCCGCGCTAACTTGCTCGGTTACTCGCCTTTTTTCAATATTTTGTACTTAACCACTTTTCTTGTTTCCTTTGCAGCGATCCAAGCCTTGCAAGCCAACTACCAGTATCCCAACGTTGACGCCATCCAGACCGTGCTCCGCTACAACCACCGGGACTGTAACGAGCTGCTCGGCTACACCCCAACTTACAGATATTCAGCTCCACGCCGGAGCAAAGTGACAGACTTTCTCCGTGCTCCATCACCTCCTTCAGACCCAACTCTACCGGACGTGCTGCTAATCCGGTTGACCGAAGAACAAGAAATGGCCAAAAGAAGTCGCATTAAAAACTTGCTCACAACAGCCTCAGCCGAGATACCGAGCATCGTGACCTGTTCACCAGCTGCCGGTCAGTCCAGCAGCCCCGTGGTTGCCTTGGCATCTCCAGCCACCGGGCAATCCAGACAGGAAACTCGCCGGGCTGACAAGAGACCTCGCGCAGACCCTTCTGCCGAGCTAGTTGCTAAGCTGACCACCGAGCAACTCGCCGAAACTGCCGACCCAACCCCACCCTGGCGACCGCAGCTGAAGCACTGGGGCAAAGACATCCCGGCAAATGCTTCCGTCAAGGGCGACAAGGAACACCTGCTCGCCTTCGACCTTTCAAAAGCTCTTCTGCTGCCGAGCGACGTGGTTGGCAGTGACCACGTCCCTGACACCCGGTTAGTGAAATCAGCCGTGAAGTCCATGACCAGGGTAAGAATCTCAATCTCCTACTACAATTTTTACAAGTGTTTGCATGGTTTCTTCTCTGATCAAATTTCCTTCTTGCAGGCCATCCAAAAGCAGCACTTGGTCATGGGGCGCATCCATCGACTACGGCAAAAGGCGAACGACACTGCAAGCCAAGTCCAGAGCCTTCAAACCGAGCTCGGCCGAGCAAAATCCTCACTTCAAATCGCAAATGCTGACAACAGCAGGTTGCTCGGCCAGCTTGATGAAGCCGAGAAGAAGAGGGACAAGCTCCAGGCCGAGCTGGAGGCACTCAAAAAGTCGAGGGAGAAGGACTGCGAAGATGCCAATAACGCCGGTTTTAAAGAAGCCGAGGACAGCTACAAGGAGCAGGTCTTTGCTACTCAAGACATTTATTTCAAGGCGGGTTGGAAGTCTGCCTGCCAGCAGCTCGGTCAGGGTTCTGACACTGACGTGTTTTCCTCTCCACCGGCTGCCTTCCTACCGACCTACCTCGTGCCATATGCCAACGACATCTTCAGCGCGTTGCAGGCCGAGGCCGAGGAAGGGCTTGAAGAAGAGGCCGAAGAAGATGCTGAGGGAGAAGACCGCGAAGAGCAAGAGCAGCCCGACCAAACTCTGACTGGCGTACAAGACCAATCTCCAACAGTCAACTTGGAGACAACCGGGGATGAATTCAGCAACCTCTCCCCCTTAGCTTAGTTTTTCTTTTTTGTTTTTTGGCTTTTTGCTTGGCACATGTAACCGGGCTCTCTGCCCCTCCTTTTGTACATCTTTTTTCATTAATGAAAAAGATGTAGTTACACCACGTGTTTGCACGGTCCTACAGCTGAGTAACTTCAACCGGACAAAATATCTCGGCAAGACAAATCTCATTAATTTAACTCATATAACCAGAGTAAATCATCTCGGTAGTACACCCAGAGTTAAGCAAAACACCAAGTCTTCCAACCGGAATAAACACCTCGGTTGAGGATACCTAAGTTGAGCAAAACATCAACTCTTTCAACCGGAATTAACATCTTGGGTGAAAATACCAAGTTGAACAAAACATCAACTCCTTCAACCGGAGTAAACATCTCGGTTAAGAATGCCTAAGTTGAACAAAACATCAACTCTTTCAACCGGAATAAACATCTCGGTTGAGAAGAACTAAGTTGAACAAAACATCAACTCTTTCAACCGGAATAAGCATCTCGGTTGAGAAGAACTAAGTTGAACAAACCATCAACAATTTCAACCGAAGTAAACATCTCGGTTGAGAATATCTAAGTTGAACAAAACATCAACTCTTTCAACTGGAGTAAACATCTCAGTTGAGAATACCTAAGTTGAACAAAACATCAACTTATTTAGTCGGAGTAAATCATCTCGGTTGAAAATTCTTAGAACTTAAAGCAACAAAAAATGCTAAGGCAAAGATGAGTCACTTCTATATATGGACAAAAAATGAATATTACATGAAGTGTAAGGCAAAAAATTCCTTTGCACAAAGAAGAAAACAAAAGCTAGAAATAATACAGCTTGAGGTTGGCTGCATTCCATGGCCGGGGTATTCCTCTACCATCCAAGTCCTCCAAGTGATATGCCCCCTTGCCCACCAGACCAGTTATCTTGTAGGGTCCTTCCCAATTTGCCCCTACTTTGCCTTCTCCTGGCACCAGGGTATTGCCCATGACCTTCCTTAAGATAAAATCACCTACTTTGAACGGTCTGGGGTGCACCGTTTTGTTATATTTCCTTGAAAGTTCTTGTTGATAGGCGGCCACGTGGATGAGAGCCTTCTCCCGACGCTCTTCCACCAGATCTAGTTCCAGGGCAATGGCCTCGGCGTTCAGCTCGGGCTCAAAACTTTCACTTCTGAGTGTGGGCATGCTAACTTCTAAAGGTATGACCGCCTCCATTCCATAAGCCAAAGCAAATGGAGTTTCCCCGGTGGACCGCCGAGGGGTTGTTTGGTATGCCCAAAGGACGCTGGGGAGTTCCTCAGCCCACTTTCCCTTTGCTTTTTCCAGCCGTTTCTTCAACCCATCAAGTATGGTCTTGTTTGACGCCTCAGCTTGACCATTAGACGGCGGGTAAGCCGGAGTGGAGTTGTAGAATTCAATCTTTAAATCTTCACAAAACCCTCTGAAGAGGCGACCGTCAAACTAGGTGTCGTTATCCAAGATCAGAATTTTGGGGACGCCAAACCGCGTGACTACATTCTGTCAGACAAACCGCTTCACGTCTTTCTCCTTGATTATTGCCAAAGGCTCCGCTTCAACCCACTTGGTGAAGTAGTCTGTGGCCGCGATGAAGAACTTTCGGTTGCCTGGTGCGGTGGGGAGCGGCCCCACTATATCTAGCCCCCACATCGCAAAGGGCCAAGGGCTGGTGAGGGGAAGAAGTTCCCTGGCAGGCTGGTGGATCTGGTGGGCAAACTTCTGGCACTTCTCACACTTGCGAACATACTTCTGTGCGTCGGCTTGCATGCACGGCCACCAATAACCTTGCGAAATAGCTCGGTAGGCCAAGGACCTGCCCCTTATGTGACTGCCACAGATGCTTTCGTGAATTTCGTACAAGAAGGCCTCCACGCTGCTCGGGTGCACACATTTTAGGTAAGGACCGGTGAAAGACTTCTTGTATAAAGCGTCGTATGGAGAGAGCCAAAACCGCTCTGACTTCACCCGCACTTTATGGGCTTCCTTCTTGTCGGCTAGAAGGGTCTGTTCTCTGAGAAAAAGTATGATAGGGTCCATCCAAGAGGGCCCTAGCTCGGCGCAGAGTACTTCTGTCTGCCCGGTCGCTTCAATGCTGGGTCTTGGAAGGAATTCAATCAAAAGAGGGTTGGGAGATGAGCTATCGACCATGGAGGCAAGCCCGGCCAACTCATCCGCTCGGCTATTTTCTTCTCGGCCAATCTGTTGGACCCTGATCGCCTGAAATCGCTTGATGTGGTCCCTGACCAATGCTTGGTACTTCACCATTCTGTCATCCTTTGCTTCGTACACCCCAGAGACTTGGTTAACCACAAGTTGGGAATCACTGTAAACCATTAGCTCGGATGCTTGCATTTGAAGCGTGCTCTTCAGCCCGGCCAATAACGCCTCGTACTCGGCCTCGTTGTTGGATGTTGAGAAGCCAAGCGTGATAGAGTGTTCAATAGTCAGTCCATCCGGCGAGATCAGAACTATACCTAGCTCGGCACCATGACGGTTCGAGGCGCCATCAACAAAAAGTTTCCACATCTCCCCCACAAAGAGCTTCCAGCATTCATAGGGGTCCTGAGAGGATTGGAGGTTGATGGGATCATGGCTGCGCGGCTGTTTGGTTCCAAGCTCTGTGCTGAGCGGCTCCACTGCAGCCCCCCCTGGCGATTCGGTACCGGACTCAGCAAGTTGATCAGTAATGCTCAAGTCCGTAGGCGAATCGCCGGGTTACGGTAATATGCCGACCGCAATCTCTGTGCTGAGTGGCTCCACTTCTTCCCCCCTAGGTGATGCGGAACCGGACAAAGCAGGTTGATCGGTGTTACCCAACTCCGCCATCGCATCACCGGGTTGTAGAATCGTATTAACTGAAGGTGCTTCGGCGAGGCGCGCAAGTTCCGCATCGCCAATACCGCCCAGCTGTTATATTTCGGTCGCGCTTGCAGTCTCCTCATCTTCCGCGGCAATATCGACCGGGCATACCAGATAAGTTCCGGGTGAAAACTCAGCGACGAAGTCGGCCAAGGTCTGGGCTTTTATAGCAGTGCGCGGCTGGAACTTTACATCAAATTGTCCCAGTTCGACCGCCCACTTGAGAATTCGACCGAAAAAGTCCACCCGTTCGAACAAAGCTTTAAGGGGGAACTCGGTCAGAACGACGATGGTATGGGCATGGAAATAGTGTGCCAATTTCCTCGAAGCGATCATCAATGCCAACGCAAGCTTTTCCAACGGCAAGTATCTGGACTCTGCCGGCAACAAAGTTTTACTGACGTAGAAGATTGGAAGGTGCTTGATCCCTTTAGCTCGGACGATCACTACGCTGACGGCATGTTGTGAAACGGCCAGGTAAAGGTAGAGTTCCTCACCAGGCTTCGGTGTTACCAATAGTAGCGCCGAAGACAAATACTCCTTGAGTTCGGCCAAAGTCCCACAAGAATTTTGATTTCAATGCCTGAAAGAAAGGGCGGCAGCGATCTAATGACCGGCTTATAAATCGATTAAGCGCGGCGACCATTCCGGCCAGATGCTGCACGTCCTTAGCCGAACTAGGCTGTTTCAACTCTTGTACAGCTCTGATCTGTGTCGAGTCTGCTTCGATACCTCGATTCGTGACTAGGAGTCCCAAAAATTTTCCGGATCCCACGCCAAAGGCACACTTAGATGCATTCAGGTGTGGCTTGTGTTTTTTGAGAATGGCGAACATCTCAGCTAAGTCAGACAAGTGGTCTGCTTGATACTGGCTTTTAACCACCATATCATCAATGTAAGCCTCCATTGTCCGGCCCAGCAGAGGGGCAAACATCTTGGTCACCATCCTCTGAAAAGTTGCCCCGGCGTTCTTTAAACCAAAAGGCATGACTCGGTAGCAGAAGAGTCCCCTAGGAGTCGTGAAGGAGGTGATCTCTCGGTCGGGCCCATGCATGGAAATCTGATGGTAGCCACGGTAGGCATCTAAGAAACTAAGCCTGTTGTGTCCAGCTGTTAAGTCCACAAGCTGGTCGATTCTAGGCAAAGGGAAGCTGTCTTTCGGACAAGCTCGGTTGACTGTCTTGTAATCGACACAAACTCACCACTTCCCATTCTTCTTGGGCACCACCACTATGTTAGAAATCCACCGAGGGTAGTGCACTTCCTGAATTGCTCATGCCTCAAGCAAGTTTTTCACTTCCTCCGCAACTACCTCGGCGTGATGCAGCGGTGACCTCCTTGTTCGCTGAATGACTGGCTTTGCTCTAGGGAAGACATTGAGGTGATGGTAGATAAAACTTGGATCGAGGTCGGGCATGTCGTAAGGCGACCACGCGAAGACCTCGATGTTGGCCATCAAAAACTCAACCATTTCGGTCATTTCTTGGGCAGTAAGGCTGGAGCCGAGCAAGAAGAACTTGTCCAGATGCTCTGTATCAATTTGCACCTCCACCAATTCCTCAACGGCTTTGTCCTCTGCCTTAGTGCCAACATCGTCAAGAACGCCCCGGTTCTCCGGTCCTTCTATCATTTGAATGAAGCCTTTGGCAGCCCGGCTCCCGTTGACTGCCACAAAGCACTGTTTCGACATGACTTGATCTCCCCAAATTTCTTCGATTGCCCCCATAGCCGAGGTGAATCTCATCACCTGATGGTAGGTTGATGCCACGGCTTGCATCGCGTGAAGCCATCCCCTTCCAAGGATCAGGTTATAAGTAGATGGTACTTGCAACACCCAGAACTCCACTTGCTTGACCACGAACCCCGCTTTGACCGGCAGGATAATCTTTCCCAAAGGCCACTCCGGTTGTGAGTTGAAACCAACCAATGGCGAAGTTGCCGGGGCCAAGTCTGTATCACAGAGCTTGAGCTGCTTGAATGCATCGTAGTACATGATCTCGACCGAGCTCCCCTGATCGATCAAGATCCGTTTGACATCAAATTCCTTGACGCGGAGCGTCTACTAAGGCGTCATTGTGCGGCGTCTGAATGCGTTCTAGATCCCTTGAGGAGAAACTGAGCACATCTTTTTCTTCAGTCTTCCCCCTCTTGATCGTAGGCTGAACTGACAAGACTTCCCTCATGTGTTCTGTCTTCTTGATTATACCCCGGAGCTCCCATACCCGCGCCGGCTCCACTACGCTGTGGATGACATTAACAACTCCTTGTGGGGGCGCATCACGGTCATCCGGTCCCCGCGGATCAACCGGAGTTTGATTTGCCTTAACTCCTCCATCGATGTAAAGGTCCAGGTGTTCGGCTGCGACTAGCTCTTCCAAGTGTTGCCTTAAAGGCAAACAATCCTCTGTCTGGTGGCCGCGCTCCCGGTGAAACGTGCAACGATACCGCGGATTGAAGCCCTTCTGACCGTCGCCCAACTTAGCTAGAAACCGGACATACTCCTCGTCTCGGATTTCACTAAGTATGCGATAGATTGGAATCTTGAAGACCGTGGTGATGCCTGTCCTGGCGTTCAACCTTCTATTTGCTTCGACCACGTCATCTCGGGGATAGTCATCTCGGTCATTCCGACGTCCCCTTCCCCGGTTCTTGCGATTCGAGCCACGGTCCGATTTCTCAGCGCGGTCACTTGATCGGCTGGACTCTTGCCCAACTGCGTGCACCTTGCCAGCCGACTTCTTGTCTGTTGCTACCGGAATCGCCTTTGCGGTAGATGCTGACGCATCATCCTCTACTCGGATGTGCTCATTAATACGCTGCATAAGCTGGCCCATGGATGTCGGCTGGTGCATGGTAAGCGAGTCCCGCAGTCTATGTCCGACCGGGAGTCCACGCTTGTATTGAGTGATTGCAAGGTTGACCGGGCAATCCAAGATCTCGTTGAAGGTCTCCCAATATCTGGAGTTGTACGCCTTCAATGTGTCGCTCAGTTCCATCTTGACACTTAGTAGGTGATCAACTTCCTTAGGTGTTTTGGTGTTGGTTTTAAAGCGCGTCACAAAGGCTTCAGCCAACTGATGCCACCTCTCGATACTCCTTTCCGGCAACCTTTCAAACCATTTCAAACCCAACTCGCCTAAACTTGATGGGAATATAAGGCACATAAGTGCGTCATTCCACCTATGTCCGGCTATAACCTGTCGGAAGTGGCTTACATGCATGTAAGGATCGGTCTTTCCGTCGTAAAATGTGAATTTAGGCTGGTGGAAGCCTGCCGGGAGCAGCGTTGTTTCTATCTCTAAAGAGAAAGGGGTGGCGCTGAACCTCGCCAAGTCTGAGTCCACAAGGAACGGCGCTGGTTGGCGGGGTGAAGGCATTCCGACCTCCTCGCTGGCGTGAACCCCATAGGATAGCTGCTGGAGCGCCGGCACCCTCTGAGCCTCGCGCCGGCGAGCCCGTTCCTTTAAGACTGCCTGCAAATCTTCCGAACGAGCGGAATAGGAGTACCTCGACGTCGTCGCCGGATGTGAGGGCTGGTAAGTGCTATCTTGCGCGCTGGACTTCTCTGCACGCACATCGGAATCACCAACCTTGTAACTTCTGGTAATAGAAATGGACGGAGTGTGTCGTTGACTCTGACTGCCTAAACGGCGGGGTTGGGTGCGCTCACTGTGGTCTCCCACTCCAGCTACACCCTTCCCTTTCACATGCCGCTTCAGCTCCTCCATCTCCGCTGCCATCCGCCGGATGACGGCGTCCTAGTCCCTGAGCTTGTGTTCCAAACGTCTCGCATGTGATTCTCTCCGTCGCCGATGACCGTCTGGGCTCCGTGAATGACCATAACTCCTTCCGCGCTTATCCCGCGCGTCTTCCAACTGCCCTCCTGGGAACGTCTCCAAGTCCGCCATTGGAGGAACGGTGGTATGACCTTCTCTCCGTCTGCCTGACTCCGGGGTAACTCCGTCGATGGCGGATAACGGAATCTCGTCGTTGTTCGCCATGAACGGCGATCAAATGAGCTTGGAAGACAAGGTTTTGTCTGCAACAGGTTCCCACAGACGGCGCCAATTGTACGGGGAGCAAATATTTCGGCAAGCCCGTATTCCTTTCTTCTAAGCTCCGTTTCTGTTCGATCACCTACGACACAACGGCGGTGAGCTACCCGGCGGTGTGTGGCTAGAAAACTCCTCCGACGATCAAGTTAGCACACATCTTGGGATAGAGAGAGAAAGAGGAGAGAGTGTTTGAGTGTAAGTATTTCTTACAAAAAGGTTCGTCCTCAGGTATAGGGGGCGCAGACATGCTTCTATACCCTTTGCGCCCCAAATCTACTCCCAATGATCTCTCAACACGTGGCACTGCTATCCCATCTGTCAGCACAGACCTTGCTGAGCATCACCTAACCCAACTGCCTGCCCACTCTACTGGGAGCTCGGCAGCCGGGCTATACCATCTCGGCTGTCAACGGCCATATTGTGCTTCAAGCCTAGGTACTCCAATGGTCAAGACCAATGAGAGCCGGGCTCGGCCCCATCTCGGTATAGCCGAGCTCGAGAAAGCTTACGCTGGTTCGCCATCGACCTTCCCGCCAAGCAAACACAAGTATCTCGGTCAGACCTTGGCTGACGTCAAACATCTCACTCGACCTGCTTCAATGCCATGAGGCCACGTAGCTCGGTTAAACCTTGGCCTGTCTTAACCGAGCAGGTTCCTAAAAGAGAGGGTCGAACTACCTCGGCCCAACCGTGTTAGGTCCAAATCTATTCGGCCCAATTCCAGATCATAAATCTCCCTCTCAGTTACTTTTGTGGACTTGAATATAGATGCGGATCCAATCGCCCCCCTTTTTTTTTCATTCTATGGTATTTATAACTTTGTTTTGTAAACTTGGAATAGTTTGATTTGTAAACATTGGTTTCCTTATTATTAGATTGAAGACAATGAAGCATTTATTGGAGATTTTTTCTTTTATAATTTGGATAGGTTTCTAAACAGGTTGTGGTTATTTTGGTTATTTTAGGCATCAGCTCATGTTTTGGTAACATGTCATGTGGGTTTGAACACGTTTTGTTTCTTGCCAACAGGTTCTGTTTTGGTAACAGGTTTGTTCTGTTTCTTGCCAAGCTCATGTTTTGAAAACATGACCTGTTCTCATGTTTTGAACCTGTTACAATGCATATATTGGTAACAGCTTTTGTTTTGGATACATTAGAAATGATTCTGAACAGGTTTTGATGAATCAATATATGCATTCTAACTGAATATGATTCTGAACAGGTTTTGAACAGCTTATGTTTTGAACATATTCTGTTTTGATGAATTTCTGTTGTGAATAGGTTCTGTTTTGATTACTAGGGAATCTGTCAAGTTATGTTTGGAACAGGTTATATTTTGAACAGGTTCTGTAAATGATGAATCAATATATGCATTATAACTGAACAGATTCTGTTTTGATAAATTCCTGCTTTGAACAAGTTCTGGTTTTTTGGTTTTTGAAAGGAAAAATCTATCCATAATGTAATAAATGTGTGTTCACCATTAAGTTGACAATATTTCTTTATGGTTATCTTGATTTGGTAATGATGCCCAAAGCACCTCATCAGGAGCACATGCATTTGTGTAATGTTTATTTCCAAGTTCCAACTATTTATGCCACTTTTGTCAAAACGCTCACGTAGACCCATGTGATTGTAATGCCATAATTTTGTACAATAAGAAGTTGAATCAAAGTTGTTGCATTAAAAAACAAGCGGGAAAACCCAGGAAAATTGGAAAACCTTTGGTAAACATGAGTCGGCTGTATGTTATATCCTATAAATCCCAGACAAACTTGATTTAGAAAATGACAAAAAAATAAAACATTCTGTTATGTTATCTGCAAGAAAAAACTAAATACGCTTCCAATTACATGACCGGAGAAGACAATATCAACACAATATTGATACAGAAGTGCTTCCATTTCCTATCTCATGTATTCAAATTCCAGGTAGTGTGTTTTATAGCTGTTATACCAAGGAGGATGCAATGAAAACATAACAGGTTCATTATCCATCTGTTATACCAAAACATAACAGGTTCATTAACCATATGCAATGAAAACAAAACATAACAGCTGTTATACCAACAATTGAAAACATAACATGCTCCTGAAATATAATGAAAACATAACAGGTTCATTATCCATCTCATTCAATTGAAAACATAACAGGTTCATTATCCATCTCATTCAACAACAGGTTTTTCATCAACAACAATCCATCAAGTCCATTCCATCCATAAGTACATCCATCAAATTCCCCAAAAGCTATCAACTCAGTAATTTACATTATAAAATAGAAAACAATACAAAATACAATGACATAACGCATCACATTCAATTTCTTCTCTATCCTTCGAAGCCTTCTACCATGGTCTTGAAATTCATTATCCATCTCATAAACCCTTGTGCTTAGATCGTTAAATTCTTCCCTTCTTATAGATTTACGAGGTGCAGCATTGGAGATCACGTCGTCGTCATTATCATCTGCGAACTTGAAGTAATTGCAGTGTTCTTTACTAATCTACAATGCATGACAATTAGTTAATCAAATCAGGCTAATAAATTTCCAAACAAATTTACAAACAAATTTTCATACTGCTTACATATTTCGATGGACAAACAAAGTACAAACGCCTTTTATTTCCATTCTCATTGGTTCGGACAATGTACATGGCAGTTGTTCTCCCACAATCACACAATCTTGGTTTCAATCTTATGTTGCTATTGTTACTAGAGGAACAAGCCATTTTTTAATCTGCATACAAAATAAAAACAGAGACATGATACATACATAGCTATTATTGCTACTGTTGATACACACATAGCAACTGTTTTATTAATGTTATTAAAACCCTGTCCTTTTTTAATTGCTAAATATGCAGCCAGCTTCATAAGCATACCCATATCCAGATAAAGCCACTGTATATATCTTAAACTGTGAGAAGCAACAACATCAAATGGTTAAAAGCATGAGCATCTAGAGGAATATCATGGTATTATAAAAAAACTAACTCTTAATAAAATCAAATAAAAAAGAAGCACTAACCATAATGCTTACGAGCATGTATTCCTAATGTTCCATGTCACGTTCTAACCAACATTAGTGAAGATTCAGTATACCTTATTTGACTAAATTGATGTCGGGCGAGGCTCAATAATATCATCTTCACAATGACAAACATCATAAAACAGCAGAAACACCTCTTGCAATTATTCTTTGTGCATTAAAACAAATGGAGATAAGACATACACAAGACACTTCTCAATATCATCAATCTTCTCAAATAATCAAAACCAATTGTCATTTAATTCATTTGTCAACCAGGACTAGGAGTATAATAGTGAATTACTCAGAGCAAACAACATAGACAAATATGATGAATGTCAAATATTTTCCTCAAATCATGCTAGATGATCTTCATTCACTATCATTCGATGTCATAGACAAACCAGTTTTTTTTTTCTTTTCTTTTTTTTTCACAATTCATTTATGTATAGCAAGTTGAGTTTTCTGATCAAATTTCTGTTTAGCAGGTTGAAAGTTTAAAAATAAAATTTTCTGCAGCAAGTGTAGTAAGGGAAAAATAAAATATTTGAACTAATTATCAAGTATTCCATAAATGGCATAGAAAACCCAAACAAAACTAACCCAACACACTGAAAATACAATCGGACATTCTCAAATCTTAGAAACACAAACATAGCCATCATCAAAAGCAGAGAGAAAGGGAGAGAGGCAAAAGCAAACCTCCAATGACCCATTAGGAGAGGCCTGAACTTGACACCTTAACTGTTATGTTTAAACCTCAAATTGAGACATCAAAACCTCATCAATCCTATTAAATCATGTTTGACTCAATCAACAGATATCTCATAATGCCCAAACAATCAACATAATGGCCTATCAAAAACAACATAACAATCAAAAATTGAAGGCAAAACCCATAATGCCCAAACCCTAACAAACAATCATAACCCTAACAATCATTAATTGATAAGGCCGGAAAACATGTTCTACAAATTGAAAACAAAACCAAAACCCTAACACAAATTGCAAGAAAAATCCAAACACAAACCCTAGTTTTTTTGCGATTATGGGTTTACCTTTTGTTGTGGTACCTTTTTTCTACTAGTCGACATCGCCGTATGCGAGTCCACACCCGTAACTGAAGATTTGTTATGCAAGTCCACACTCGTAGCTGAAGATCTGTTCTACATGTTCACAGAGATTTATGGGGATACGGTGTTGATGAGAGGATTTATAAGAGATTAAGGGCTCGAGGAGAGAGTGAGTAGAGAGAGATGAGAGGATTTGGAAGAGATTAAGGGCTCGAATGCTTTTGGAATGAGTAGATGATATTTTGGAGTCGAGTCTAAGGAGAGAGTGAGTAGACAGAGATGGTTTTGGAGTATGAGGAGAGAGAATAGACTTTACTTTTTTTTCGGGCCATTCGAGCTCGAAAATTTGGAGCTACAGATCATTTTTGTTTCTTTAAAAGCCTTCTCTTTAAGTATTTTAAATATAGATTTATTGTTTAATAGGTTCTATGATAATTAATTGTATTTTTTATCAAACACTATCAAAAAAGTTACTAATTGTTAATTTTCAATAACCGTTTAAAATTGTCATAAAAAAATGTCACTAATTATAAATTTTAACAACAATTTGAAAAAATTGTCACAAAAAAAACTGCTAATTTTTTATTTTTAGTAATAGTTTAAAAAATTCGTCATAAAAAATATTACTAATTGTAAATTTTAGTGACAATTTATATAAAAAAAAGTTATTAATTGTCAATTTTTAGCGACACATGCAAACAATTGTTACAAAAAATTATTTTTAGTGACAATTTTATTAAAACTTTATAAAAATTAAGTCCAACTATTAAGATCTATTCATAATTTATCTTAAAAATAATATAGACGAGTAGTGGTTCGGATAAAAAACTATCAGAAGTGGGGTGTTTTGAAAAGTTAGTTAAAAGTTAGCCTTTTGACTTTTTTAACCTAATTTGTCTCTCTGTGCGTAAGTTATGTGAGAGGTAATATAACAAAAAATGAGTTAAAAGTTAGAAATTGACTTTTAACCAGCTTTCCAAAAGAAACATAGAGTGTTGGAAGGGGTACATGAAAAAAAAATTATAACAATAATGTAGGTAAGGGAGGATTTTGTTTATCTTTATTTATATATGTAATGGAGGATTTTCATTATATATTTAATGGTTATAAAATAGAAATGCAAATTTATGATTAATTTAAATTAAAAAATATTATTACACTCACTGTTAAATGATATAGTGAATATTTTCATTACAAATATATAATAGGGAGGATCACAATCTGGTAAAACTAATATGAAAGAGTGAAGAGTGGATGGTGGTCCAAGGTCGAAGCTTTATTTCTTTTTTATTTTAAGAAAAATACAATAAATTTAAAAGTTGGGCCATTTTATTTGAACAAAAACATATCTCAATACGCTTAATTCAAATATTATTTTTTTTATATCTTATTGTAAATATACTAATAAGGATAATATATATTAAATTTTGAAAATAAAATATTATTTTTTCTTATGGTACACCTTAATTAATTATACACATATTTTTTTTATTCAAATATCTTCATCTTTTTTCCCATGTTTCAATTATTTCATCTTTTTATTCTTTTTCTTCACCCCAAAACTCTAATTCACTCCCACAAAAACTCATTATTATCATCAACATCATTATTTTTAATTATATTATTATTTGCAAATATAATAAAGTTTGAACAAAATCAAACAATAGATGAGAGTAATAATCAAAACAGTTTTTTGAAACAACCCATAAAAGAGGAGGTAAGTATTCATATAAATATTAAAGTACAATTATTGATTTATGTGTTTTTTCACATAAAAGCGAATAATTAGCATGTTTTCGTCATTATTGTTCAGATTTTCATAATCAAACAAATTCACTTTGTTCAGCAATGTGCATCCTCTGAACAAATTCACTTTGTTCGGTTCTGGAAGTCCAAATGCGAAGTTCACCCTTTTATTCTCCTTCGCCGTACTCCTTCACTGTTTTCTTTCGCCGATGTCGGTTCCCCATGCGAGCAAAATAAAGATTTTCCAAATGATTTTTTAAAAGTAATTTGAATTTTTAAAGTTGTTTTATTTGGGTATATCTCAAAAGGGTAATTAAAAAAAAAAATAGAATGTACTAAAAATAAATTATAATCCTAAATAATTTAATAAGATATACTAAAAATTTAGGCTTATTTAAATGGATAATGATATATGCACCAATTAGTATATCAATTAGTGTACCAATTAATGATATGACATAATTTAAGAGATTTTTAGTATTTGTAATTTGTATAATGAGTAGAGTCAATAATAATATCATAACTAGTGTTGGTATACCAATTGGTATATGTAGCACCATTGTATTTAAATATGTTTTTTTTAGTATAATAAGAGTTTCCCTTAAAAGCCCAAGGGACACAGCCCAGAAATAAAGGGGTTTTGCTAAATTTTTATCTGATGGGCTGGCTCAAAATAGCAACCCATAATTTTTTTGGGTTGGGTCTTGGACTGGAAGCATGACCATTACTAGCCCAATTGGGCTTTTGATATTTTTTTAAATATAAATATACATTTATATTTATGTAATAGATATTAATCATGCATATATAAATATATATATAGAGAGAGAGAGAGAGAGAGAGAGAGAGAAGTTGGCTTTCTGTCCAGATTTGAACTAGAGGTGCTATTTGACCCCGGGTTTTATTTCAATAATTTAAACTATTTACTTTGTTGGATCTTTCGTGCATATTATCTACAAAAAAAATTAAGTCTATTCTATTATTATGGTCTATTCAATTTATCCCATTTATCTCAAAAAGAAAAAGGCGATAATTTTTTATTTTTGTTTGTGCGACAAACGCAAAAAACTGAATAGATAATTCGAATAATCGAAACAGAACCCGTAATGAACCCCGCAAGTCTGAACAACAATCTCTAATCCACATATATGTAGGCTCTTACAAATAAGTATTTTTGAGACACAAGACAAAAGGCAAAACAATTTAAAAATACGAGACACTTTTACTAAATTCAATATACTTTTAATACTTCTACTTATTTTTAATATAATCACAATGTTAAACAATGTTGTAGGGGTATTTTTTAGCCTTTGTCATACATACATACAATTTTTTTATAATTAAGAGTAAAAAAGGTGTATTTACTAATTTAAAAAATAAATAAATAATGGGCCAAATGATTAATGATTTATATGATTTTTCGTATGGATAAATTATGTGAAACTTTAATTCTAAACTGAGTTGAACAGTGTTTAAATAGTTTGATTCATATTAGTTTCATGATTTAAACAGATTAAATTAGTTCCAATTTTCATAAAACCATATATAACGAATTTGTTCTGATTTTGGGAGGCTTTAAATGCATTCCAATAATTAGGTTTGACACACCATTACTTTAAGCACCCCAATAATAAATTTGAAATTTTATTTATTTGTTTGGGCATCCCAAATAATATATATCCTAACTGTAAAACCCTTAAAATCCTATACAAATCTACTTTGTATATCCCGTTACCCATATATAGAGGAACAAAATCAAAGAAGAATTTCAAGCAACGAAGAGCTTTCATCTAAGGCGAATAGGCACTACAAGAAAAAACACTTTCCGTGACCAACATTTTGGTCGCGAAAAGTACCATATTTGGTCGCTAAAACCTTTTTGCGACCAAAATATGTTGGTCATGAGTTGGTCGCCAAAGCCTCGTCACAGATGGTTTTCTGCGACCAAAAAAGCCTTTGGTCGCTAAAAGTGACCATTGGCGACCAACTTTTTTGGTCGCGGAAAGTCCAATTCATATTAGTCAAAAGTAAACTTTTAGCGACCAAAGGTAAGTTGGTCGCCAAAAGTCAACGCCTTGACCAAAAAAAAAATTTCTTTTATGCTGCCTGGGACTTGAACTCCTGACCAAGGAGTCACCATGCACCCAATCCACTCTCCACTCTGCCAATAACATGCTTCTTATTCATATTTGGCAAACAAAATATATAACCCATAAAAATTGGGTTATATATTATTTTATAAAATTTTTAATGCCTAAATAGAAAAATAGCATATAATTACAGTAGTATCCTTTTTTTTTAAATTTATCCCGCCATAACTTTTCGCGACCAACCTTTCTTTTTGGTCGCCAAAGGGTAACCTTCCGCGACTAAAAAAGCCTTTGGTCACCAATAGTATACTTTCCACGACTAACTTTTTTTTTTGGTCATCAAAAGCTGATCTTCCGCGACCAAAAAAGCCTTTGGTCGCCAATAGTATACTTTCCGCGACAAACTTTTTTTTTTGTCGCCAAAGGGTAATCTTTCGTGACAAAAAAAGCCTTTGGTCGTCAATGGTATACTTTCCGCGACCAACTTTTTTTTGGTCGCCAAAGGGTATACTTTCCGTGACCAACTTTTTTTTTGGTCACCAAAAGGTGATCTTCCGCGACCAAAAAAGCCTTTGGTCGCCAATAGATATACTTTCTGCTACCAACTTTTTTTTTGGTCACCAAAAGGTGATTTTCCGCGACCAAAAAATTGTGGTCGCCAAAAGTTAAATTTTAGTCGCAGAAAGTGGACTATTGGTGACCAAAAAAAATAGGTGGTCGCCAAAAGTGTTTTTTCTTGTAGTGAGGGTTTCCAAGCGACGGAGGTCTCCTTCCACTCCATATTCATTGACAATCTCCTTACACTCTACATCAAACGAAGGTTTCCTTAAACTCTACACCTACTGACGACTACCGGTTTTTGGATATTTAGTGCAAAATATAAAAAAATTTGATTCCAATTGTTTCATATGGATACTCAGTGCCGAATACAAGAAAATCGGTTTCAGTTGTTTCATATGAATATTCAGTGCCGAGCAAAATATATTCTTCCAAATACTTAACTCCAAACATATAAAGTTTGTTTGGATACTCAGTACTGAACACCAAAAAAAAAAAAAAATTTGATTACAGTTGTTTCGCATGGATAGTAGGTGTCAAGTAAATATATATTTGTTCGGATACTTAATTCCAAATGTATGGAGTTTTTTTCAGATACTTAGTTCTGAACAAATTAGGAAAACCAAACAATGAAAAACAATTAAAAACTACTTTCTTTATAGAAAATTGTTTGGAAACATCTTTGTTGTCCATTGTTGATTTCAATATAAAATAAAATATAAGAATGATGAATTAAAGCAAATAGGGTTGGGTTTGGGTTGAATATGAAGATGTAAAATGATGAAAGTAGGAAGAGAAGAGAGAAAATAAATATTGAGACTGATGATTAATGAGATATCCAAAACACATTTATTTACACTTTTTCCAATGTCAAATATTTTTTGGTCATTTAAAATAAAAGTTATGTTAGGAACCCAAATAAATTATCTAATTTTCTATAAAAACCTCTCTCATAGGTGTGGGACCCGCACACATGTGATTTGTGTGGGTCACACACTTATGTGAGAGATTTGGTAGAAAATTTGGTAATTTATTTGGAATCCATAGTATTTTCCTTTTAAATAGGGACTTAATTAATTGTAATAAAAATATATAATTAAATTGGGATATCCAATCTAATTTTTAAAGTACAAACAAAAGTTTTTTATGATTTTACTCAAAATTGAATCAATTTGGACAATACTTACTCTTAGCGGAGTGCGCAGTGCGGTTCAGGTTGTTTGAGTGTAAAATTATAAATTGAATGATGGATTAGCGGATTAGCAGATTGACAAATTACGATTTGAGCAATTTTGGACAGATTGAAAAATATTGTAACAAATTATCAACGCTTTGCACAATATATAACATCAATTTGTATAATAATTTTTATATATATAACAAAAATTAATTTTACATAATATTATATATATATAACTACTAATTTATAATAAATTTTACATTTTAAATCTTTCTAACACTTTTTTTTTATTTTGATATTTTATTATAGATTAAAAAAATATATATATATATATTAACTATAGTAGAGCAGAACAATTTCGAAAGCGGTTCATAAATTTTAAAATTTAAACCATAATTAACAAAATAAAACAATATAAAATAATAGAAATCAATACAATTTTAACGAATTAAGCATATGTTACACCGTCATGCTCACTTCTATTAGAACATCCTCATCAAGCTTTTCAAAATCATTTTTTAACTAATAAATTTCAAAAAATCAACTTTATCAAACTCGCTTACAGCTCGTCAAAATTTACGATGGCTACAGTAACTCGTTACAACAAGTGAAACGCTGTTCATCGCTACTTGTGTGTTATCGGATGTCTGCCCAGAAGTATGACCGGACGTCCGGCTGGTCAATTGGTCAACGACAATATATATATGTTTTTGTTTTTTTTAAGAATTATTTGGTTGGTAACTTATCAATTTAATAAAAAAAGAAAGGCTAACAAACATAATAAAAAAAATAATATTTAATAAGAATAAATTAGAATAAAAAATTTAATGCAACAAATGTTAAAATGTGACTAATTAAAATAATAAAATAAATTTAATTTAATTAAAAGTTTGAAGAGATTTAGGGCTTGTTTGGTTTGTTTTTGAGAGAGTTGTTTTTGAAAAAAATTTGGGAGAGTTGTTTTAGAAATTTTTTTGATTTGTTTGGTTGTATATTTTGAGAGAAATTTTTTTTGTAGGAGTTTGAGATGATTTGATATTTTGGAAGAATTGAGTAAACATGCGTGAGAGACAAAGTAATTGAGAAGGAGAGAGGAGAAAGAAAAAGTGATTGACTGATGTGTAAGAGAGAGAAGTGATTTTGAAAATTGTTTGAGAAAAATCTCAAACCAAACAAATTTTGAAATTTTTTTTTTTTAAATTCATCTCCAAAATTCAAACCAAACAAGCCATTAAAGTTTTCCTGTCCGTCTTGGTTGGGTAATTAAAAATAATTTTTTTTATTAACAAGCCAAAAAAAAAAAAAAAAAACCCAAAACCCATTTTTGACTTCTTTGTTTTGAAAAAAAAAACTCTCTCTCTCTTTTCTCCGCGTACTACTAGGGTTCTTCAGCATTCGCGCGAGCGACCTAGAGACAGAGAGAACACAATCGTAGCTGTTCTCGATTGCGGTTGATTGAGCGTGAAATCCACAAGAATCAATGGCGGCAGTGGCGGGAACGTCCGTGGTGGTGCCGGCGAACAGAAATCGCGGCGGTCGCATGGACGAAGACGAGAAGCTAGTTTTCGAGACGAGTAAGGGTGTAGAACCCATCATGAGCTTCGATGATATGGGTATCAAGGACGATTTGCTTCGAGGTATCTACAACTACGGCTTCGAGAAGCCATCGGCGATCCAACAACGGGCTGTTTTGCCCATTATTCAGGGTCGCGATGTCATTGCTCAGGCTCAGTCTGGTACCGGAAAGTCCTCCATGATTGCTCTTACTGTTTGCCAGATAGTCGATACTTCATCGAGAGAGTACGTTTTTCTTCTTCAAAACCCTAATGTGCTTTTCCCTATTTGTTTCTATGTTTAGGGTTTAACTGTTTTTTTTCTCTCTTTGGGTATATATGAATTTAGGCCACTTTTGGGGGCAAAAGGCTACTTTTGTTGTCAAACGACACTAATTTGTGCAGAAAATCATGGGTGAGAGACAGAGAGGGAGAGAGTTGTGGTAATTTTACTGTTTGATCCTTAGGCAAGATAAATATTTGGGAACAATATAGTATTTTGTGGGGGGTTTTTTGGAATCAAAATTGTGTGATGAACACTTGAGTTTTGTACAATAGTATAGATGATTATTTTTTATGTGATTTCTGGAGTTCTAATTGTGAGTTTCCAAACTCTAGTTATGTGCTTTATTTTTTGATTACCCAAATCTCAGCTTTCTGGGTTTCATGGATGATGTTAGTAATTGAACCCTAATCTGACATGCTTTTTTTTTGTGTTTTTTTTCAAATTTTTTTGGGGGTTCCATTAAATTATGAGTTGTTGTATTAGGCTACCTTTGTTGTCTTGTGCAGAAAATCATGGTGGGGCTGGATAAATATTACTTTTGATTCTTATAGTAACTCATAGGCAAGATAAATATTTGGGAAAAATATAGTCTTCTTGTGGGTTTCTGGAGAATCAAAATTGTGTGATGAGGTTTTCATATGAAGGGAGTTATGTGCTTTGTACAACAGTAGAGATTATTATTTTTAGTGTGATTTCTGGAGTTCTAATTGTGAGTTTCCAAACTCGAATTAAAACTATAATTTTTACAGAAGAGCATGTGTATAGCTGGAAAAGGTCAAATTTTCATGCAATGTCGTGTAGAATCTCCTACAGAATCTCCTAGAAGTGCTGCAACTTGGGGCAGAGATGCTATATCTGGGAGAAAATAATAGGAGAGGGCTAAAGATGGTTTACCCAAATAGATAAATAAAAGAAAACGTAAGCTGGCCTGGACACCCAGTTATCAAAAAAAAATAAATAAATAAAAAATAAATAAATAGGAGAAAAGGCTAGGAGACAGACAGGGCTAAAGATGGTTAACCCAAATAAATAAATAAAGACAAAAAAGAAAAAGAAAAAGAAAAAGAAAAATACAGTGTAGTGTTTGACTGGCCTAGTATATTATAATTACTGGGTCAATTTTTTCCTTCTAGTACCATTAACGGTTCAGTTACCTTTCTTCCTTATTGTCTCAGTCTGTGTTACAGCTTGATAATATTCATGAGTCATGTTTCTCCTGCAGGGTTCAAGCATTGATACTGTCATAAAAATAATAATATTTTTTCTGATATTTGCTTGGGCTCTCTGAAGTTCTTTTCAATAAGCAAAAATATGTTTTTCTTGGCAAAGTGCAGAAAAAAAAGATGTGGCCTTTTCTTTCTTTCCCCCCTTAACTCTCTTCCCTATAAGTAGCGCTGAATGGATTTTTGATCTACCATGCTGAAGGATCAAATTAGCAAATTTGATTATTGTGATGTTGCTATTCCATTATCCCATGTGATTCTAACAAAGTCCTTTTCCATCAATCCTGTATGATTTCTTAGTTTTTTTTTTTTCCCCCCTCCATGACCTGATCACCTGTACTGCTGGTATGCATTTATTCATATTGACACGGACTCAAGTTCAGTACTTTTTATGTCAAACTGAGGGATCTGAGATTTTTTTTGGGTAAGGGGACTTTTGGTTGGGGTAGTATTCTTTGGTTAGCCGACTTGTGCTGCTTTTGAGTTCTTGGAAAGCATGGCTCAGTTTCAGTTGACTTGTTTTGGCCTTTATTGTGGGCTTAAGTTGCTTTGTGCATTTTCACAGATGTGTAGATATTTTTCTTTTGTTTTGTTTAATTACCCGAATCCTATCTTTTAATAGTTGATGTTAGTAAATGAACCATAGTTTGAGTTTGAAGCAATTCATTGTATTATATTTTACTTTATTCTTTTGTTTGGTTTTCTATTAAGGGGTGGTTTGGGATGATCTAAATAAGTACAATTTTTGACTTTTTATGAAATATGGGTTGGGTTTGAGTTTGAAGTGATGTGGTATAAAGGTGACTTGACTTAAATAAGGCCAAGTTTGGCAAGTTGAAAAAAAATCAAAAAGTTAAAAAGTTACTCAAAAAGTTAAAAAGTTATCACTATTCACCAAAAGTCAAAAATTACGGTTGCACAACTTCCAATCCTAATTTTCCCCTACACACTAATTTATACAATTTTTTAATACACATTTTTTCATAAAAAGTCAAAAAGTTAACCATACAACCATATTTTTTTTCTCAACTATTTAGTCCAAAAAGTCAAAAAATGCACTTATTTAGGACATCCCAAACAACCCCTAATATGATGTGATTTAAATAGGATAGTGACTTTTTAATTTTTTGACTTTTTTTGAAGATGCCAAACCAAGTATGAGTTGTTGAGGAAAGGCTTCTTTGGCTTAATGAAAAAGCTGCATCAACAAAATTATGTTGAGTTGTCCTGAAGAAGTGTCACAATTTGTTTTGCTTCTCTAGTGGGTTTTTTGGGTTGTCTATAGTTTTAGTTGTTCTAAGAAGGTAACGTGTCATGTGCGACAGTGACATGACACTTGTCGGACACTTTTCAACACTTAAAAACACATATGAAATGCATTATAAATTTGAATAAATTAACTTAAAATTCAGTGATAAAACAAAAATAATGTAAATTTATGTACATACTCCTTTAAACTTTAAAAATTATTATCTCTGACTTAAATATTCATATATATGACGTATAATAAATATATAAAATTATTAGCGTGTCTTGTGTCGTGTTACATGATCGTGTTTCGCAGGTTCACATAGTGGTTGCCCTCCACTTGAAGTGGTATCTAAGTAATGACCCTAAAAAAGGGGGCATATCCTGCCTGGTTTTAATTTGAATTTTTTTAAAAGTAATTTTGCTAATGTTTGCTTGGGCTTTGTAAAGTTATTTTCAGTAAGCAAGAAGAGTGCTCTAATTGCTTTATGGGTGGAGTTAGGGGTGGGCCCGGATCGGTTACGGTCACGAAACTTCCAATCCGCCATCCGTCCGCTATATTGGTGAATTGGAGAAAATCAATCCGCATCCGTCCGCCAATCCGACAGATGTGGATTGAGCGGATTGGTGGATTGATACGAATCGGTTTGGCGGTTTAAAATTTTATAAATTTTCAACGTAATTCAATTTGTGCACTTCTTTAAAAAAAAATAGAAAAAAATATTACAGTCAATGACTTAAAAAAGTATTACAATCATTGGACGCCTCATCCAAAAAAAGAAAGTTTGAAACTTTAGAATATTAAAATCACTGCATGTCTCATCCACATATTACAATCACTGCATGTCTCATCCACATAAAGTATTACAATTTGTGGTTCTTAAAATATAAAAATAATTCAAACCACCAAAACCATAAACAGAGCAGTAGTAGAGATTGGATGCCTCTGTATCGTTACATCTATATCTGTTTTCAAAACAAAAACCATTATTTTTAGAGTTAGATTTAAAAACAAAAAAATATAGATAAATAATACATTTATTTTTTTTCAATTCAAAAAATATATTCAAGTTGAAAGCTCTTTTTCAACAGAATATATTCAGCATAATATTTAAACTCCTTTTCAATTGAAAACACAAATAGAATATCTAAACAAATTAAAAACACAAAGTCTTATAAATTACTAGGGATGTTCGCGGTTTGGCGGTTCGGTTGCGGCCAAAGGAACCTCAATTCCGCCATCGGTCCAAAACTAGATGGATTGGAAAAAATCAATCCGCAACCGTCCGCTCGTCATCACGTATCTGTCCAAAGTGTGGCGGATCGGTTTGGTTTGGTCGGATCGTTATATCCATTATTCATCCCTAGGTGGAGTGCAATAAAGATGTCTTTTTTTTTAAACCTCCCAATGTGTTTTTATTTTCAGAGATTCTCGATAGTATTTTCTTTGTGATCATTCTATGATCTAATGTGGTACTTTGGTTAAGTTGGGTTTTGGTCATTGCGAGTTCTTTATTCCGTCACCCTTTTTTATAAGTATTGTTCCATCACTCTATCTGATTCTATAAGATGATAATGCCCCTATCATGTCAATAGTGTCCTACATGGTCTAAACTGCTATAAGACCATACAGTCAAACTCTTCTTACACCCTTTTCCCATGTCAACTAACAGGTCAACAATCATTGAGCTGACATAGAAAAACCGTGGGCCACTGTTGCAATTTGAAGTTTTGAACGAATATTCTCAAAATACTCTTGTTTCAATCAACCAGAAGAAAAACATCACTTGTAAAAACCAGTAGCATGCTAACCAATAAAAGCATACAATAAGACCCATATTGAACCCAAGTTGGTGTGGCAGGGTTCCAAGTAGGCCTATGTGAAAGTTTTAGATTGGCCTTTTTTGGTCAAATGCTATACATGGTTTTAGGGGCTTGATGTTGTTTGCCTTTGGTTATTGATTTGAGTCTTGGATAGGCTAGCTTTGCCGTTATGTCCTTTTAAAAAACTCTTATCTATTTTCTGGCTGCTGGCACCATTGCAATGAGTTGCATAAAAGTACTCCTGCAACTTTTTCAGCCCTGGTTCCCATCTTCTCTTCTGGGAACTGACCTGGAATAACTGGAAAATGTTTAAGTTTTTCATGCAATGTCATGTAGAATCTCCTACAAGTGCTGCAACTTGGGGCAGAGATGCTGTATCTTGGAGAAAATAATAAGAGAGAGCTAAGATGGTTTTGACTGGCCTAGTATATTATAATTACTTGGTCAATTTCTGCCTTCTAGTTGCATTAACAGTTCAGTTATCTTTCTTCCTTAAAGTCTCAGTCTGTGTTACAGCTTGATAATATTCATATGAATCCTGTTTCCTCTGCAGGGTCCAAGCATTGATAATGTCACCTACAAGGGAACTCGCAACTCAAACAGAGAAAGTTATATTAGCCATTGGGAATTTCATTAATATACAGGCCCATGCATGCGTTGGAGGCAAAAGTGTGGGTGAGGATATCAGAAAACTAGAATATGGAGTTCATGTGGTGTCTGGAACTCCAGGTCGAGTTTGTGACATGATCAAGCGGAGGACATTGCGGACTAGAGCTATCAAATTATTGATTCTTGTGAGTACATGACTTCATGTTTTGTGTGTTGTTTTGTTGTTTTTTTTATTGCTTTTACTATTTTTAAAAAAAATTATTTTAATCTACTTTTTCTTTAACATTATTGTTAAATATTGAGGTATTTATGTGGGAAATTATTTTCATGGGATTGATGTTTAAACAGGATGAGTCTGATGAGATGTTGAGCCGAGGTTTTAAGGATCAAATTTATGATGTCTACAGATACCTTCCACCAGAGCTTCAAGTAATCATCTCTCTCTCTCTCTCTCTCTCTCTCTCTCTCTCTCTCTCTCATGTTTTTATAATGCTGCTTACATGCTTGCATTAGTGGTAATTTTGATCCTTGTCATACGTCATGTCTTTTGTATGATGATTTCATCTGTATATACTTCTTTTATCTCACATATACATTATGTTTACTCATAATATGGGAATGTTTTAATGGTAGTTTGCTGCTAAGTAAGGCCAGTATGGTGCATGTCCTGTAGCCTGTAGGGAGTGGCATTTTGAATCTAAAATATATAACTCAATTGCAGGTTGTTTTGATTTCTGCCACCCTTCCTAATGAAATTTTGGAGATGACGAGCAAATTTATGACAGATCCTGTTAGGATTCTTGTGAAACGTGATGAGTTGACTCTTGAGGTAACTAATTGTTTTGCTCTTATATCAGCTGCCTTTGAGAAACAAGCTAAAATTTCAAATTTTCTCCGTTGTCCGTCTTATATTGCAATTTAACTATATTATCCCAAATATGACAGGGAATCAAGCAATTCTTCGTTGCAGTAGAAAGGGAGGAGTGGAAATTTGATACTTTGTGTGATCTTTATGATACCCTTACTATCACTCAGGCTGTTATTTTCTGCAACACAAAGAGGAAGGTAATATTTCAGTTGCTTTTTTCTTAATATTGAAAGCCATTTGGCTTAATTGCTTACTATTTCGTATGAGATGGGCCCACTTCGCATAATTTGTTCTGGTTGCTAGACAGCTCAATATTAATATAAAACTAAATGTAATGCTATTATGAATGTATGTATAATTGAATGAGAATTCTTTTTCTCCAGATTCATTTTTGTAGTTGGAACTGTTTGCTTATTAAATACCTGAGTAACATTACCAATCTGTTGTTTCCATAGTGTAGCCAGACACATATTAAACATCTGATTTTTTTGGCGGACTTTGCTTAATATTTTTGGTGCACTTGATGATTCAGTGCCTTCAACTTATAAGGCCCAACATTTCTAAGTATTCGACGAGTTTTTATCCATTGGATGATTGATCCTCCATGGTACTGTATATACAAGAAACCAAAATTTTGAAATTCAAGTAACTATGACTTTTCCCAAGTTGGCCAAAATATGTTTCCATTCATGCATACATTGAAAACCTGGATACTATTAACCTTTAAGGCTTTTGTGTTCTTGATGTTCAACCTGTGTTTATTTAAGGATTAACATCCTGATAGTTTAATATCAGTAAACAATTTGATACCAGTGCTGTTGACCAGGAACTCATTAGCTGCTGAACCTCTGAGTTCTTTAGATAATTTCTGAGATGCTGTGAGCTCGACAGATTATTTTTGTACCGTACATTACAATTTTGGGATATCTACGGTTGTCAACAATAATGCATTGTGAGGGGGGAAATGGTTTGGGGATACCTATGATTCTCAACTGCAATGCATTGTGAGGGATTTTTTTATATCCTGAATTGAATTTTGCTACTTCATAGTCATTAACAGGATGATGGTTAGTTTCAATAAGTCCTAGTATTAGGAGTTAATGCACTTGTATATTTGGACAGGTGGATTGGCTAACTGAGAAGATGCGTAGCAACAACTTTACTGTCTCTTCTATGCATGGAGATATGCCCCAGAAGGAAAGAGATGCAATAATGGCCGAGTTCCGTGCTGGTGAAACCCGTGTTCTGATCACAACAGATGTTTGGGCTCGAGGGTTGGATGTTCAACAGGCAAGTACTTTTATTTATTTACTTTGTTTCTTTATGGTATGCATTATGGTTTTATATTGATCATGGTTTTAAATCACGGTATCAGTTGGCGTAATGGGCGTGGTCATTGTGTATTATTATTGGGAGTATTGGCCAATGTGTAATGTGAATCAGAAACCAATCTCGTAATTTTTTTAATCACTAGTAAATGCCAAAAAAACTCAATTCATAAGCATGTGCTGAGCCTATTTATCACAATTTTGATATTTGTAATGGTTTATAATCAGCAATGTGGCTCCTGAAAACATGATTTATAAATGATATTGAGTTTTATATTACTTTTAAGGCAGGCAATGCAGGTTTCATTTGGTAGAAGAGTTTCACTGTCTAGAATAATTAGAAATGTCATTAAAATAGATATTCCATAAGAATAAATCAAAACATTAATATCCTCAAACAAAGAGAGCTTGAAGATGACCCACTGCACAGTGTACAGAGTCACAAACAGCTTGTATAAAACCCACAATACAAATTCATTTATCTGCAAATCATGTATAAAAGCTATGGCATCTACAACTCATATCAACCAGATTTAAGTGCACAAGTCTGCCTCAACACTAAGAAGAACCACATCTTAGATCTCAATATCAAGTTTGAATCTCGAAGTTTCAAGCTCCAAATGAGTAGATCTATCTAAGTATTGCAAACAAGTGGAGTTCCGCAACAGAGGGAGAATAGGACACTTTTGGCATTATTGTTTTTTAAGAATAATGGTGGGCACCAACCTTTTTGGAGTGCATATGGTTCCTTATGTAACCAAACTGTTTGGGTGTATCATGCAATTGAGCATCTAAGCTCACAAAATGCATTGATCATAAGTATTTGAACGATTTTATAATTTGATTCTCATTTTTTGTTGCCTTATTAGGTTTCTCTGGTGATCAATTATGACCTTCCAAACAATCGAGAGCTTTACATTCATCGCATTGGTCGGTCTGGTCGTTTTGGACGCAAGGTATGTGTTATAGATATTGGGCTTTGCCTAGGGCATGGAACTTTTTTTTTTCACCAGGAAGTGGATATGATTTTATTTCATCAAAAGTGGGACTATTGTTTTTGGCTACAGCCCAAAGAAACCAGGCAGTCATACACTGCCTGATGGATGCTGTATATTGTAATATTCATGTTAAGAGATTGTTTATCTTCTTGACGCTCTTGCATTATGCATAGAATTGTGGCTCATATACCTGTAGTCTTCATTGATATATTGCCTGATTTATGTGCATGACCTTCATTGCTGTGTACACTGTACCCAGCAATTTGTTAACAGCATTTGCATAGTTTTTAGCAAGGGTGTAAAAAAACCGATGAAACCAAACTAGCCAGTCAAAACCCATCAAAATTTCGATTTTCAGCCTGTTTTTCACAATGAATGATCTGTTTCAGTTTTCAAAATTGTTACGCTGAGTGACCAAAAATATAATGCTGTTAACAAAATCGACAAGTGACCAACATAATGTACGGCCTACGTAGTATCTTGATTTTTACACTATATGGTCTGTATAGTGTCTAAATTCTCGGTCACTCAAATGTATTTTTGTTTGGTCACATATATTTTAATTCTTTGAGCATTAAAAGATAAGTTGTTTTGTAATAAAAGTTAGGGAGGAGGCATTTATAGTGCTACTTTCACCATTTTTCTTCATTTATTCCCAATGTGCAATTCTACAAGTTTTAACTGTTAAAATCTCGTGTGAATCTCTCCTCTATACTACACTGATAAGAACGTAGCCATGGCATGGAGTTTGTTTTGGTTCCTCAACTAGCAAAACCGAAAGGTTCAGTTCAGTGCTAAACTTTCCCTCAACCCTGACCGAAACAGAACTGCTTACACCTCTAGTTTTTAGCATCAAATAGCAATTGTTCTGCTTCATAGGATAATGTCTGTAGTTTTATAACCTAGATTGTCATGTGAGAACAGATGTATTATGTGTTGAGTTCGACTTATGACATGTTCAATGGGGTTTACTGAAATGTTTGACCTTATATGTGTTCTTGCTTGACCTGCATGCATTATTGTGTTTCTTACTAGCTGTTTTGCCAAATTTACTAGTGGTACATAATTATTGACATCCCATTTGTCATGGAAATTGGCTTGATGAAATGCAGGGTGTTGCAATAAACTTTGTCAAAAGTGATGATATCAAGATTCTAAGAGACATTGAGCAGTATTACAGTACCCAGATTGATGAAATGCCAATGAACGTGGCTGATTTGATATAACGACCACTTGCGCATGCACCCAATAGGCAAATCTTAAAATTGTGTGAACAGGATTGTGTTCAGTATCTCCGGACCTTGGTTGGATGTTTTCTAGGTGATGGGTTCCATGCTCTGGCGGTATGTAGTTTTCGAGGTTTTGTAACAAGAAACATTTGAGTGACTGTCATACTCTGTATTTATTGAATCGGTGTCTGATGCTCTACATTGTCGCGTCGTGTCATTTCACAGATTGCAGGGGGACAGTATGGAAGACAATCATGACTCTTTATCTTAAGGATTGATATATATATTTGACATTGTTGGTTTGGATTTTTAACCGAGTGTTCGATGCATGATGACCCTTTTTTTTTTTTGGGTGGTTAGTGAGGAATTGACAGTAGTAAATTTTTTTTAAGAATTTTTTTTTTTCTTGTATTTTACCTTTGAACAATTTCAGTTACATTAACTTGGTTACAAATGAGGTTTCCATAAGATGTTAAGCTTTGTGGTATTTTTTTCCTGATAATTATCTGTGGCAATTGCTTACACACTAGAGATCAGGTAGTCAAGTCCCCAACAGCGGGGTAAGCTGCTTATATATATATATATATAGCTTGGGTGTCTTGTTACAAATTATTTGGTATAGTTTCTAAAATTAAATTTGAATAATTTATTATTTAGTTTGATTATTTATATAAAAAATTGAGCTAATTGAACATTAGTGCGTACGGGACAAAATTATGTTCGTCTTAAAAAAAATTTATAATTTATTTTTAGAAGTTACAAGACAAATTTGATCTGACTATGGAAAATTTGAAAAAATTGTAAATCAGTCCAATCTAAATTAAATTGCAGTGTCTGATTTGATTTTTTTTTTGTTTTTTTCCAGTGCATAGTTTGGTTCAAGTTCTTAAAATAGGCAAATTGTGTGTGTGTTTGGGATGTGGGTTGAGTTTTTGAGTTTTTTATTTTTTGAATTTTTGTCTATTTTAGTTTGGGGTTAAAATTTTTGTTTAGAATAGATTTTTTGAACTTTTTTATTTTTATTTTTGTGAAAGAAAAAATTAAATGATTGTGTTTGAGATGTGACATTCTATTTTGTTAAAATAGTCAAACAACCTCCCAACTTGCCAAACGAGTGTTGTGTTTTACAGTTTGATCCATGATTTTATAGACTGATAAGACTTATACATAATAGTAATCAGTGTGTTGGGTTTCAGTTTTTTGAATTTAATTTTTTGAAAATTGAGTTTTTTGTTTTTGTTTTTTGTTTTTGTGAATATTTTTAAAATTTTAAGCATTTTTTTAAACTTTTTTATATGGACCTTACTTAGATATATCTAAAAAGTAAAATATTTGTAAAAAAATATTTTTTAAAATTAATAAATACACGAAAATATAAAAATATATTGAATTTTCATTTTTTTTTTGTATTTTTGGTATTTAGTGAATTTTTTAAAGATTTTTTTCACAAAATTTATATTTTTCAAGTGTATTTATATTAGACGCGTTTAAAAATTAAAAACAAATTAATTAAGAAAGTTTTTTAAAAAAGTAAATTCTAAAAATTGAAAACAAATCGAGTGATGTTTTAAAATTTTTTACATAAGGTGTCAATTCTTTACTCTTCAAAACGTGTTCTTGTTCTTGTATAGTAGAATGAATAGTTTATAAACAATCATCTAAATATTTGAAATTTTTTTATTTTTACACACTTAATTATTTCAGTGCACAAACTTAATGAAATTTTATTTTAATAACAATTATATTCTAAATTAAAATGACCATAATGGACATTTACCAACACTTACAATATTATATAAAAATATTCTCTGTACATATTTTTGAGAAAGAATAAAATCTCAGTGTAGACCTTTTGACTAAAAAAGGCTAAACCCTAGTTTTTTTTTTTTTCTTCTCATTGTTGTCAGTTTGCTTGCTACACACTCTATACTCCTCTATTGCTTGTAAAGCAATACTCTCATAACAATTTGCATATTGCTTTAATTTGTACGTTTATACTCTATTATTTATATTGTTTCTTATTAGTTTTTGCTTGATTTTGTTATGAAAGAGTTGTAAAATAATGGAAGTTTAAACTCAAGCAAAATTATGTCTGGTGACAACAAAATCAGCGATGAACAGGTTAGTTTTTTTGTGCACAAATTTATTTATTTATTTTTTCTTTTCACAGTTTTCACTCAGGCAACCAATGTCTAATTATTGCAATATATTCAGACATCAACTGCTGAATTATTTAATTTATTTCAACACACTAAGACAAAAAATAAGAGATTATTTCAATAATTTAATACCGGTTTTTAATTAATTTTTCGATATTTGATTGGGACCATCATCCACCTGCATAAGAAAAATTGTTCTCATCAACTTAATATAGCATTTATAGTGAAAACACTCTAATAAAAATACTATGAAACAGTCAAATTACATGAAATGTGAGTTTAAATAGTACCAATACAATAAAATAAAATTGTTGGAAAAGAGGAACGAAAAGGGAAAAAAAAAGACCTAAAAGAATAAAATTATAACACGAATTTCAGTGAATAATACTAGTTTCCATGTCAGTGCACCACCATAGATTTGCTTCAACCATCGATTTTTTTGTTTTTATTCAGAACTAACTGGTCGACTTAGTAAATATTATTCGAAAGTAGATTTTTGAAAAAAAAATCCATAATCTCGGAAAACCAACGCCAAATGCTCAAAATGACAAAAGTTTGAAGAAAAATAGAAGGTTTTATGGCAATGGAATACACAAATATCTGAAAATAATAAATGCAATAACAAAATAGTAAATGCAATAATAAAATTGAATGATACCCCACCTTCAACAATGCAATGGAGTCTTTTCAATGGTGTTGCCAATGGAGGTCTTCAATGGAATTGAGGTTTTCAATAGAGGAGTTTGGTTTTTCAATGTGGGTCTTCACTTTGATTGTGTTCTTTAATGGGTCTTCACTTTGACTACAAATTTCCAAACCGTGGGCTACAAAATTCCAAACCCTAGCAATAGTAGTGTGTGAAAGGAGGGCAAATGTGTGGAAGGAGGTTTGAGGGAGAGTGTGCATAATGGTATGAGTGAAGACTATAATTGATACATTTAGTGTGTGAATTGAGAAAATTAATTAATAATTAAATTACAAAGTGTGTGTACTGAGAAATTGTGTGAATTGAGATAATTAGATGTGTAGAAATAGAATTATCCAAATATTTATTGTTTGCATAAATGATGGTATATTACTTGATATTATGAATGATGATGAATATGTTAATTTTTTTTAAAGATAAATACAATAAATTTGATAAATTATAATTTTATTTTTTTAAATAATATATACAAAAAATTTAATAAAATTTAAAGGGCAAATTACACTAATAGTCCTTGTAATTTGGGACTTGTGTTATTTTGGTCTCTAATTTTTCAATAGTGATATATTTGGCCATAAATTTTGAATATCATTTTAAATAAGAACATTTGAAGATGTCATTTTATTTGCAAACAAAAAATGCTCAATTTCAACGGCAAAATCGTCAATTTGATAAAATATAAACTAACTTGACAAAAATAAATGTAAAAAAAGATATTTTTGAATTTTTAAAAATTATTTGTATCTACCAAAAATAAAATTATATAAAATGACAAATTTTTTTTTATATTTGTTTACCAAATTAATTTTTAGTATGTATTTGGATGGTGATCATATAATGAGTGATTGTTTTTGTTGATGTTTTCGGATGGTTATCATGTTGGTTGTTTTTGTTATTAACAGATATTTTTAGATGGTTATCGTGTAATGGTTTTAATGTGCAATCGATATGTTTAATATATAAAATATTTTTAATTTTTTGATTTAATAGATTGGTTTAATAATGATATCAAAATTACCGCCATGTTTGACTTGAATTTTTAAATATATTTTTATAATTTTTTTTTTGAAAAAACGGAAATTAATTTAACGAAGATAAATATAAAAAATAATTTTTAAAATTTATTTATACCCTCTCAAAAATTTGTTTTTTTCACTATTTAATTTTTAGTTTCTTAAAAAAAAAATTTGAAAATTAAATCAGGCATAACTTTATAATCAATAAAGTGAAACATTATTCATTAAAAAAAAAGTCATTACGTTTGAAACAATATACAAGGTAATCAACATAAAAAAAAAAGAGAGAGGTTATATTTCGTTTGCAAAGGAAATAGAATCTTTGATTATTATTATTTGAAACAAAATTTAAAATTTATAATTAAATATATCACAATTAAATTGAATGATTAGAGACTAAAGTGATATAAGTCTCAAATTATAATTTGTTTGTTTGGAAAAACTTACGGTAAATTATACTTATACCAATGAGATTTGGATTTAACACATATCACTCCTTAACGTTTGAGAAATTACATTAACTCTTGTCATCATAATTATTTAGATGGAATAAAAATATTAAACTCATGTACTCTATTTTTTCTTACTTTGCTTTGCTTTACTACTTGTTTTTTTTTTTAATTTTCCTTTGCTTTGCTCTTTTTTTTTTTTTTTCAATATAAAATTTTCTATTTTTCTATTAAGAGTTATTGTCTTTTATATAAATAGAAGGGTTATAAAATGAAAATATTAACTTAAAAAGTGAGAATGTAATTTTCAAAACGTCAAAAAATAAAATTATAATGTAATTGAATCAAACTACAAAAGTGTTAGTATAATTTAACCACTACCTTATATGAAGACACTTTTTATATTTTTAAATCACATTACCTTTTTATATTTTTACACATTTAAAAAAAAAAAAAAAAATGAAAAGGCGGCAAAAAGGCACAAATCGGCGCCAAAAAATCCCCATTATCTCTCTGTGTTGGTTGATCGGTTGAATGAAGAAGAGAGAATCAATGGCTGCTTCCAAAACTCTAATGGACTTCTTCCAACCCACTGCAAAACGCTTAAAAAAGGACTCTTCTTCTTCTTCTTCCAAAACCCTAAAATCAGTTCCAAATCGTGTTAACACCATCGCTTCTTCAACCCTCTGCAAATCGGCTGATCATTCCGATATCCCTATTTCTTCCTCTGGTCTCACTGCCGATGAGAAATCGAGGATCCAATTCAAGAAATTACAGGCTCAATCCAGAAGAAACATCCGAATCTGTTTGGATCGTCTCTCTAACTCCTCCGTTTCTGGTTCGCTTCTTCTTCTTCTTCTTCTTCTTATTTTTTTCTAATTAATTATTAATCATCAGTCGCCTAGTACTAATACCTTGTGTGGATTGACGAATTTCATGAGAAAACAAAAGAAAATAAATATTGTATTTTTCGCAGGGCTTGGTACACGGAGGCGTCCTAAACTATAGTTTAGTTATTCTAATTTGTACCGTTTTATAGCTTAGGGCTTAAAACTCAATACTGAAGAACAAAATAACTTAATAATTTCATAATTTCGAAGTCATAAGTACCTAACTTAATAATTTAGATCAAAGCTTGATTTGATATAGCTCACTCTAATGTTGAGAACCAAATTTTTCTACCAAATCTTTTTTAAAAATACCTAACCTATTCCAAAACCTCATTTAACTAATTTAGGTGAAAAAATTGATCTCCAATCCACTATGTTTGGGAACTTAGGAGAGAAAAGAAAAGAAATGGTTACTTAAGTTATAGGAGAAAAGAAAAGAAAAAAAATGATTGTGATTTCTCTCATTCTTGTTTGGATAAGTAAAAAATAAAAGAAAAGAAATGATTGTGATTTCTCTCATTCTTATTTGGTTAGATTTCAAAAGAGAAAAGAAAAGAACTGTTTTACATTATATTATCAAAATAACCTTTTTTATATTTTGCCAATCATTTTATTTCTTTTATTTTTACAGGGATAAAATTGGTATTATGAAAATATAAAAATATGTTGGTTTCTTTTCTCTCCCAATCTCTCTACTTTTGGAAAAATTGAAAATGCGGGTTATAAGAGAAATGAATGTCTCCGTTTCTCTCTATTTCTTCTCAACTTAAGTTATCCACACAAGTAAGAGAAATACATATCTCTTCGTTTCTTTTCTTTTCTCTCTAAATCACTCAATCCCTCGTTTGATATTTTTTTGGTGAAAACTTGATTCGATACAAGTTTGATGAATGGGTTGGATCTCATTTTCACCATTTTTTTTCATCAAATTTAAATTTGATGAAGAATTTGGTGAAGGATTTGAGATGCAGCAATACATGTGACAGATATGAGTGAGATTTTTTTTGTTTTGATTGTTTTGTATTTTAATGAGCAACGTTACGTTAGTATTATGAAAATTTTATATCCAATTAATTTGTTTCTCACTAAATTTAATCAACTTTGGTAATGAATGAAATAGACAAAAAGCTCATCATTTTCAATATTTTTTAAAACAAGTCAATAATGAGAAAAAGAAATAACTACTATTAAAACTTACTTTTTGACTCCACTTTAGACAGATTGACAAATGATTTTGGTATTATAATTAATAATAATTTATTTTCTTTTATCTATTCTATCTAAACTAAAATAAAAGTTATAATTATTTTCTCTTTGTCTCAATCAAACAAGAGGTAACAAATAAGAACGAGAGAAAACACAATCTTCTTTCAACTTTTCTTTTTCTTGCTTCTTTTCTGTCTTACCTTAACAAATCATTTCATTTCATTTTTCAACCAAACAGGCTGTAAATTTATAATATGTTTTGTATCTTCAGAAGGGGTGAATTTTGTGAAATTGGAACAGCTGTTGGTGGAGGAGACATGGTTGGAAGCTCTTCCTGGAGAGTTTCAGAAGCCCTATGCAAAGGAGTTGTGCAAGTTTGTCCAAACTGAACTACATGGTGGAGGTGATGGTGGCAGCAGCGGTGGGAATAGCCGTGTGCCAATCTATCCGCCTCAGCACTTGATCTTCAATGCTCTTAATACTACCCCATTTGACAGGGTCAAGGCTGTCATCATTGGTCAGGTATACTGCTCTTTCTCCTCCATGATGTAGTGTTGTGTTTGTGTTCCCTTTCTATACTTGTTTTCCTACTTTCTGCGCTACTGAAAGATAATATAAAGTAATTTTTATTGAAAAAGATAGAACCAAAGCTCACCCAGCCAAGCCAAGCCATATATACCCTATGTACTATCAGTATTATGTAGCTATTTGTTTACATGGAGCTCAACTAATCACAAACCTAAGAATGGAAATTTTAGAATTTTAGAATGGAATTTGTTTACATTTTACAATAAAAAATATTTACGCTAAACAAAATAAGATTCAGACATTTTTTAAATATTGAAAAAATAAATAAAACCCAAAAATTTCAAAATACAACTCAAAAATCAAAACTCATAATCAATCACTTCATCCTCTTTTCAAAACTCATAAGTAAACAAATTTTTTCTTTTCAAATCTCAATTTAAAAACTCAAAATACAACTCCACACTCAAATAATGATTTTAATACTAAACCAAACGGAGCCTTATTATGGTTTGCAATTGCTCTGCTAAGTAGATAATGCCATGCTTAAGTTTTTATTTTTTATTTTATTTTGGTAGGATCCCTACCATGGGCCTGGTCAAGCAATGGGCCTTTCCTTTTCTGTGCCAGAAGGCGTGGAAGTCCCTTCAAGTCTGAAAAACATATACAAGGAGCTTCAGCAAGATTTGTGCTGCTTAATTCCATCTCACGGGAATTTGGAAAAATGGGCTATCCAGGTACCAATTGATCTAGTGATGTTACTATGAATGTGTTTCTTCTTATAATTATTGCTGTCCCTTTTTCTCCCCCTAGCACTTCTTGCTTGTATTTTCTGTTATAAACTGCTGTTCTCATGTGGTCTGTTATGAATGTTGTCCGTTCTTTTACTTTTTCCTTTTATTATCCACTTCTTCCTTCAACTGACATATTTTGAAGCTTAGAAATAATAAACTAGCAATTTGATCCTTTCTTATTCTTCTTAAATTTCTAGAAGTCAATCATTAAATATGCAATTTGTGTCAAATGTAAATGTGCAAAAATGCACACTAATGATCCCATCCCACATAGGAAGTTTGCATGGATGATATTGGGTTTGTTAGTAGGAACAATTAACCCAAATGACATCTCATTGGCTAGCTCTTTTGGGTAAGTTCCTGTGGTTGTTATTAATGGTATCAGAGACAATCTATGCGCACGATCATGTAGGCTCGAGGATCATGCCTGGAAGTCCAGGAAATATTCTTGTGTATGAGTGACTCTGGCCATTACATTTAAAGAGTTACTGCACATAAATTGTTACAGAGAATCATGTGGTCCACCTCACTAAATGATGTTCACTAAATGATGTAGGACAATGGGGGTCATTATTCTGGGTGAGTTTTGGTTGAATATGCTATTTATAAAGCAATTTCACTTTAAAGTAAGGTCTCTGTAATAATGATTTAGTTTTATTTTTTTTATATCAAGGAAACATTTGTCCTATCGCTAGTTGCTACATATTTGAACATACTACTCTTTCTTCTATATCATTTGTTTTTTCCACATTGGAGTGCATGCTAGCCTATTTCATCCAAAATGACATGTTATCTTGTGGTGGTGCCTTTTTCTTTTTTGAATTGTATCTGACAATAATACTATACATTGTAGGGTGTTCTGCTGCTCAATGCCGTTCTTACTGGTAAAATTCCTAATTTCTCTGAACTTCCAAATCCTGCACTGTCATATAGTCTTAGTTATGAATTTTGCTACATTGCTTTCCCACTTTCTCTGTTCCGTAAGTCTCTTATTGCTTCCCCCTCCCCCTTTTCAGTTAGGCAGCATCAGGCAAATTCTCATGCAAAGAAAGGGTGGGAGCAATTTACTGATGCTGTCATCAAAGCAATTTCACAGAAGAAGAAGGGAGTAGTATTTCTTCTGTGGGGAAATTATGCTCAAGCAAAATCCAGGTAACCTCGTGTCATAAGCTTGGCATTGTGGCAAGTCTGAAGGCTGATCAAGAAATATGCTAAATTTATCTCCACTCACTACAAAATGAAATATTAATACTCTCACTTTCTTTCGCTCTCAAGTTCTATGTGTCAAATCCATCATTTTTTTGGTTCAGTCTTTGATGTTTTGTTCATTATACCACTCAAATCAGGTGGAAAGAATCTGAATATCCTTTAAATTTTACTTTTAAATGGAATCTCTTAAGCAGAATTTAGGCCATCATTGATTGGTTCTAGTGTTAGTTTCTGCAGGATATTAATCATCGTTAAAAATGAAGCCAACTTTGCATGAAACAATCTGGCATTGTTTCTCTAGCTTACAAAAAATTTGCTATTCATCTGATGCTTAATGTAATAATATTGTCCTAAACTTTGTTGGGGGATTTTTGGTGTTGTTTTAGGTTTTAATAATTTACTTGTTTGCTTTTCCTGCCTGGATTATTATCTTGAATTTAAAATTTGGAGAAGTGTATTTTTATTTGTTATCTCAGCTTCTAGTGATGAAATGTAGCATCCATGAAGTGCACGGGCAGGGCAACAACTAAAATGAATTTTTCCAAGAAACTTGAAGCATATGTCGTTTGAGCTTGGGGATGGTTGTAGGATTCAGCTTTGCATGGTGTGGTGCAAAAAGGAACCTTTGTTGTGGTTTTCCTAGTCCTATATAATATTTCAGTCTATCGGTGGAGGTGTGGCAATGGGAATTTCTTGGTTAAATCCTATCACCTTTTTTTTTTTTTTTTCATTTATGTTTTTTAATAATCTTTGGAAGGTTCAGGAATTCTTTCCCGTGAAGTTCATTTAGAAGTCGGGAGCTCCAACAAAAGTGTCATTTTTTGTTTGGACAGCCACTTTAAGTTCTATCCTTTCTACTGACAATTTGATAAAAAGAGGCGACAGACTACCTAGTACTAGGTGTTGCAAGTGCTGTATGGTGGAGGAGAGTGGACCACTTGTTGCTTCACTGTGCAATTGCAAAAGATAAATGGAACTTATTGTTCTCCATTTTGTAGTGAACTTTAGAATCTACTTGAGTAGACATTTGACCTCTTCACTTGTAGCTTCTTTAGTGAACTTTTTTTTAAAAAAAAATATTAAGAGTTTTTATTTTTATTTTTTGCCTTTTAGATTCTTCCACACTAGACGGACTGGAAAAGTAAAAAATTTTGACACAAATTTGAAAAAAAAAAAATTCACTGAACACAAAAGTTCAGGAAAAAAAAAATGTAGCTTTTTTAGCTGGATGCCAAATGAGGCCTTAGTCTCTTTATAACCTTTTTGTGAGAGATCAAATGACATCTTAAGGAGAGTGATGTTTGGAACTATTTCCCACTACGACAAACCTTAGATGACACAATGTGGAATTCTCATGGGGCTTCCAAACTGAATTTTCAAAACCATATCTATAAAGCTGTCATGCGTCTTCAAAATGAAAGCATGAGCTTCTGGTTTTATATAGTTATATATCAGATTACATTGGTGTAAACATATTGTGAGTTTTGAAGTTGAGAAATTACAGGACTCAATAGGGAAAAAGAAAAAAGATGTTGGGATGAGTTTGTAGTCAGTAGGAAACTTCTAACTAAAAAGACGGTTAATTATAATTATATTTTTAAACAATTATATTGGGATCTTTGATAATTTATAATTTTTTTCACTACACTAATGATTATTAATTTTGTGCAGATTGATCGATGAGACAAAGCACCATATTCTCAAAGCAGCTCATCCCTCTGGTTTATCTGCAAATAGGGGCTTCTTTGGGTGCAGGTCCATTTTTTCCTTGTATGAATGCGATTACAGTTCTGCAATAAATGTTTCCATATAGGGAATATATGTTTGACCAAAATTATTATTACCATTCTAATCTTGCATACCCTGTTTGTTCCCTTGGATTGCTTGAGTAACATTAATGAACTGTCTTGTCAAATTCTAGTTTTTGGGATCAGCAAGCATGTTGAATTCTTGTTAAAAATTAAATAAATAAATAATCAAAAATTTCCGGAGATTACCCTTAAGAGGAGCCCCTCCAAAATAATTGTCTCCAAGCCCTTCCTGAGTTAGTTGAGGAATGTTGTTTCCTTGCTTTTGGGATGTGATTGTCTATCATGGTATCACTGAATAGCAAAAATCATGCCTTTTGAGTTGTTTACTATCAATTCTTCTATATTTTAATTCTTTTGATTAAATTAACTATTGATGTATGGTTTATTCCAATTAGTTGTTTGACAGTAAACATTTTTGTTTCCACAGTGGTGTACTTGGGGTGTGGTATAGAGCATCTTAGTGAGCTCTGTTTCTTATGTTTCTTTTGAGCAAAAATAAAAGAGAAAGGTTGTTTCATTTTGTTGTGAGTCCATGTGGAAATAACAGGAATGATACACTTCATGTATAAAAATCAATTAAGTAGTCAGTGCATCCTTGTAACTGTTGTAGTTAACTTGCACATGCAGTAATGAGGAACGAATTTATGCAATCTGAATTCATGTGTGGATGGGTCAACCTTCTTGGATCTCATTTTGACTTTCCCATTAGTTTGTTGGCCAACTAGGACTTACAGTAGGCCTGCCCATGTTTGGTTGTTTCTGAAAACTAATCGTTGGACTAGCCTTCTTCTTGGGAAAGTATAAATACCAAGGTACCCTCACTTGGTATTTTTTGATGAGAAAAACTCTTCAAGTGTCTATACACTTCTTGTACATTCTAAATCACACCTCTTCAATGCATCCACTTTATGTGAGTGAATGTGAGCTTAAGAAACTTCCATTGTACCTTGTGTGGAGAGTTTTCTTTCCTTGAAATCTTGAAAGTTCTCATTGGAGGTATAATTTCTCATCATAATGTTATAAATATTTTGTTTTATACGCACACCTACACTCTAATCTCACATAGAGAGGCTCCTCGTGAAGCTCTTAGTGAGCCTCTTTGTTAAGTGATAAGTTGTGTTTCTTGGTGGTTTTGGGTTTCGGGTTGAGCCACCAAAAAAAAAAAAAAAAAACCCTAATGTTTAATTTGTGATTTGGATTGTAAAGGTTAGAGTTTGTTCTACTGAAAACCTCTTTGAGTTGTAAGATTTTTGGTTAACCTAGGGAAAACCCTAGTTGATAACTGGATTATGCCAACAACAAAGGCTGAGAATGGACGTAGGACAGGGTTGTGCCAAATCACTATAATCTTTACATTATTGCACTTTAAATTGAATGGGTGATGGATGCGATTGATGTATGTAATTGACATTACTAGGAGATATTGATCTTATTATTAAGAAATGTTGAGGTACACTTGGGGTTAATAAGTGAATTTACATGTCATGTAACCTGGTTGACAGCGATATAAATGTTGGTTGACCAGAATTCATCTAACAAAGAAAGATGTTACTTTTGTGGTGAAGCAGATTTAAAAATAAAGTTGATTAAGTATAGAACTGTCCTAGTTGACATTATTCATTAATGGGTTCACTGTAGTACTAAATCCCGAGCTTTGCTGTCACATTATAGAATCTCAACCGTGGATGTTACCTTGTGATTACTTCTATTTGTTTATGCTTATTAAGTTTTTGAGCATGTACCGGATTTCTGAAGACTTGGGCAGTTGTTACTAGGCGACACACGGCGGTTTCATTTCATGTAAACTAATTTTATTGATATTAGATGAATTTTATATTCCAAGGGTTAAAACCTAATTCATACCGTGTGATATACTTATTGCCTTCGATTGATTAACATGTACACAGGCATTTTTCTCGCACAAACCAGCTTTTGGAGCAAATGGGAATGCCTCCTATAGATTGGCAATTATAATTGGGAGAACCTGCTCGAATTTTGTGACTGACTATTAACATCTGTGATGTACTTGCATTGCAAGACAAGAATTCCAGGATTTACTCGGTACTTATTCCCGTTACTATTTAGTTGCTTTTGCCGATATTTTTGGTCCATCTTTATCGTTGTTGCACTGTATGGTTTGAAGTTTGTTCAGCAACATGTAATTGAACCGTATGGATTACTTTTTGAGTTGTATATTTTTTGGGGTTGAAATTCATGAATGATCTGGTTTATGTACTGAGAAGAACAATTTGGTTTTATTTGGGTTTTGTGAACAATATTGTACATTCTGTGATGACAATGTTTTGGTTTGGGTTTTTAAAAATAGTTTTGAGTTTTCTATCCATATTTCTTTGTTTTTAGTGAATTTTTTAACATTTTAATCAATTTTTTTCTTCTTACTTTTTAGATCTACTCAATTTAGATACACTTTAAAAATACAAAATTTGTAGAAAAATCTTTAAAAAAATCATTGAATACAAAATATACAAAGGTATTGAATTTTTGTATTTTTTGTATTTTTTTTGTTTGTTTGTTTGTTTTTGTATTCAATGAATTTTTAAAAGATTTTTTGTATAAATTTTATACTTTTTAAGTGTATCTAGATTAAATGAATCTAAAAATTAAAAAAAATTGATTAAAATATTAAAAAAATCACTAAAAATTAAAAAATACTAATTGAAAATTTAGAAAATTATTTTTAAAAATTTCAAACCAAAATTGACTTTTTTTGTTGCTTGTTTCTTGATAGGGAAGATGCTTTGGGACAGAATCAAGGTGTATAAGGTTATTTGATGGGAAAAAATCATTTTGATCTTAACCTTGTTGCTAATATTAGGAATTTCTATGTCATTTTTCACACACAATAATTTTACTGTCCCTCATATTTTGGATAAATATTTTTGCTCGACACCAAATGCATTGCATTCAGTATATCTTGAAACTTGCATTGCAAATCTTGACAAAGATCATCAATGTTTTCCATGACGTTTCTCATAAGATGTAAGATGAACACAAGATCTGAAAGATGAGATCGCATCATATAAGCTAAATTTGCATCACCACATTGTGCATAAGTATTTTCAGTAGCAATGATTTTTTTCATATAAATTTCCATAGAATAACAAGATACAAAAATATGGATTAGAGTCATCCTAGAGAGCCATCTAATAGAACATCAAAAGAACAAAAGATAGTAAGACCTACTACTAAAAGAAAGTTCCAAGGTTGGAATCCGAATCTTTTGTAGTCAATTGCATGTATTGCACCTTTTTGTGTCCCAAAATGATGTCGTTTTGGGGGAGAAAGGTAAAGAGGAAAAGGGTAAGGTTTATTCTATTATGTTTCAAAATGGCGTCATTTTGAAACACTACAGGATACACTACAAACAATGCACTATAATGAATTCGGATTCGTTGGTTGATACTAAAGGACAAGACACACACCAAGAAAACTAAGATCTTCTAACAATACATCTTGAGCAAAGCACTAACAGACCCATGTAAGGGGAGAGATTCAAATTTAGAGCAAGCATTTTTGCAAATTTTAATAACTTGAGCAACTCTCAATAGCATGATGTTTGCATAAAGAACCAACAATATTGACTATGAGAGTTTCTGGAGAGAAAAAAATTATGTTACTTTTTTATCCAATATTTTTTGGGATGCTGCAATTCTTTGAATTCAACCAGTATATTTGTTAAATTGCCGGTTTGGAGTTGCTTAAGTGGATTTAGTAGTGCCAAATGAAATTTTTGGACTTGGATTGCTAACAGAGATGAAAAAAAGAAATGTGGATCCTTGGCTATTCCGGGAAGATTGAAAGAGGAACTAGTCTAGAGGCAGAAATCTGGAGCATATATCCTGGTTTAACAATCATTTTTGAAAAGAGCTGGATTGATATGGAAATTGAAGTGAATTGCAATGAGGCATGGCCAAACTCGATGCACTCTCAAACGTGTACCGCGAAACTAACAAATGTCCAGATTCTCTAGCGAACACTGGAGCTGAGCAACTCGAAGGCCGGGTCATCATGAAGACCCACCTGATGCAATCTGACCACTTCTCATAGCAAATATGGTTAGAACCTTGTATGAGAGGATATAGCCTCTCTTCTTCTTGTTTGTTGTTGCTTTTGTGTGTATAACTCTATTATCTTTAAATTCCAAAGTGCTAAAAAAAAAAAAATAGAGTAAGATGATTACATTTGTGTGCATAAACCAAATAAAGTGATATGATAAGTCAACACTGCAAAGACATAATACGACAAGTCACTGTCACATATCCACATGACTTACAATGACATATGAGATTCGTTAGTGTTGAAATTTCAAAAGAAATGACATCTCTTTTTTATGAAATTTACAAGTCATTGCTAAAAAGACATAATATGACAAGTCATTACTATGAAATGATATATTTCTCACATGTTATTTTTAATTTTCAAAAGTAAAAAAAAAATAAATAAATAAAGATAAATCTTTGAAGTTTTTAGAGAGTACTCTTAAACCCCCTTTTCTTTTTTCCCCTTTCTGACTTTGAAATATTGTTCTACACTTTGTTGGTTTTATGACCAATTGATACAGCTTAATATAATCATATTCTTTAGATACAAAAAAATAAATGAATAAATAAGAAAATGAGTCATCTTGTGCTCAGGAAGGGCAGTGACTACCTCACCCTTTCAAAATTACTATTGAACCTACAGTCATAAAATTTTGTTTCAATTTGCCCCCTGAATGTTTATTTTTATTTTTTTATATACTCCATTTTTCTCTTCAAAAAACGCAATATTCTGTTCGAAACATCAACATAAGAAACAGAAATAATCGTTGGCCAACCCAAACACAAAAGTTGGGCTAAAGATCGAAATTAAGCTTTGAACAGATTGCTTTGGCTTCATATATAAACGAAAAGCCACTTGATAGATGTTGCCTTTTTTTAATTTCCTAAAAATAATACCCCATGCAACTGTCTTATTTTTGTAATTGTTCAGATCAAAGTCTCTTATAACTAATCAAATTCAAATTCAGATTCAAATCAAAATTTGTAACTTGTAGCACGTGTGCAAACACCGCTAGTATTATATAAAGCATACACCTCATTTGGTGTGATTATGAGCTTTTTGTATTTTCCAATAATGCCCTCAATATCTAATAACTGTTTGAAGAGTTTCTTTTTTTTCCTTTAATCAAACGTTCCTTCTGTCCTATCTCAATATATATGTGGTTTATAGCTTAACAAAACCATAAACAAAAGTGGATATGTAACTGTTAGTCCTCTCTCTCTCTCTCTCTCTCTCTCTCTTCTTTACAACTATCTAAAAACCTCCTCTAGGAGAGTGCAAACAGACAACCTCCACTCCTCCCTTTAGTTGCTAAAGATTTTAAACACAAACAAGAAGCTCATGCCGCATTTCAAACAAGAAACGAACAAAGGTGAGGTTCGCTAGGTATAACCTACGGACAAAAGTGGAAAATCAAAAGGAATTCTATATAATCATCCGGTTTTCACGATTTGTTGCATTGAACGCCTCTCTCATCAACAGCCTCCTGGCAGCTGAGTATCTGTCTTCTTAAGAGAGCGGTATTGCAAGCGAACGCTCTCCCCACTACCAATAATCTTAAGCAAATACCTGCGAGAAAGATGAGAACAAAATGAGAAACAAAATGACCTAATGGCACAGACATGGACAAACACAAGGTTCTATGCACATCATAAGGGATTAAAATATTCTAGTGAACCATTGATTGATGTAAATAGAAGGTTTCAGCCATTACAAATCTGTGTAACCCTTTCATTTATAATTTTTGTCTAGTAATTTCTTTTGTCAAGGGTCATCCACCCCAAAATGTATTTGTCCTCAAATGCAAGAGCAACTTGTAAGAAAGCTGGACAATGAAGAACAAAATAAGTGTAGAACAAGCACACAACGAAAACGAGGACATTGAGGTGGATATGTGGAAATACAAACTCAGATATAGATGGATAAACAAATGAGAATATGGTCATTCCACCAATAATAAAAATTGTTCAACAATATGCAGAATGAATGGACCAGGAAAGGGAGATTTGATGTAAGTTACGGGTAGAATGTCAATCAGGATGCCAAAAGAATGTGGAAGTGGGGGGAAAAAAAACATGATCCTCATAATGTACAAGCCATATGGACCTAGAGAGTGATGAAAGTGAACCAAAAAAATAAAAATAAAATTCATGTAGCCGACACAAGTTAAACAATCCGAATCTTAAGATGTTATACAACAATTTGAGTTGAAGTGAACCATCTCACCAGCCATTGAGACATTGCGATGTGATTATTGCTTCCTTCCCAACAAATTTATCTGGTGTTCTCCTATTTCCCTGCATGGCATAGTTATTTAGCATTTCTTCCATTTTAACTAGCTGTGAGTAGGATAGTAAGACAACTCACCTTGATTACCACTTTTTCATTCACTGCAAAGGGATACTGCACCCCCTTTTGCAGCACATCATCGCCAGCAGTATCCCCATTTTCCTGGAGAAAAGAAAATTCAATTAGTCAAAACTAGTTTTTTTTTAACTTTTTACAACAAATTTGTTTTTGTTTTTGGCAACAAAATGAGAATATACATTAAAAATAAGAAACAGTACAGGGATGGGAGAACAAGGAGTCGTCCAGAGATGAAAAAAAATAAATTAATAAACTCGCTACAAACACCGCCCTCCAATCTCTAGAAATAAAAACCAGTAGTATCTCCCTTGGTGAGACCCACAAAGAGGCCAAATGACAACCTTCTCCCATAAAGAATCAACTCATCCTAAAAAATCCTAGTATTACACTTCAACCAAATAATCCAAAAATTTGCACGAGATACACAATCCCACAAAAATCTGCCTTTTGGATATATTATTATGAATTTGACACCAACATATATATATATAATAAACACGATTTGTTTCAAATGCTTGTGTTTCTTTTCAAGATTCAATTAATTCATACAATGTTTAAAAGGGTCATGTCCTAAACCTCCAACAGCAACTTGAAAACATTCTGTTAAGGTTCAATGCCTCGAGATGCAGCTCACCCACATAGGTAACTAGGAGTCGTTGGGTGTAGCCCAAAATTTAGCTCACTACTCATCACCCCAAAACCTAGACCCAGATGTAAATGATTAATTTTTAGTTTTTAAAAAATCCAACAGCCATTTTGTAGGAGAAAGATTAGAGTACAACTATTCAAATCTGTTTTTCATTATTTCTAATTCTACCAGGCCTTATTTATGACTGCTCGAGCATGTATTTTCCTAGTTGATAATGGACGAGAGAATACAAACTTCAGATATTTATATGAAGAAGGTACCCTGTTTTGTCTCTTCACCATATGCATCTGGTCACCCATCTCTTTGCGGCGTTTCCGCAGAGCTGCATTGTGGAAAAGCCTCCTGTCATCCTCATGCTTTACAGCTGCAGCCGCAGCTCTCAGAGCTGTGGACAAAAAATAAACAAAGTGGGTTGGAACATGGAATGTAAAAAACAGATAAGAAGCTAGCCAAGAGAGAGAGAAAGAGAAAGAGATGATAAGGGAAAGCTAGAAAACAATGAGGAAAAAAAATGGATTTAAAAAGAAAAACTGAAATGTACCGTAGTTAGGGATCAAAGAACTGCTGTCAATTTCTGCACTGCAGAGGTTACACCTTGACTGTGAGCAGACAAATAATTAAGCTCCATTACATTGGATAACTGTTCATTCTTCACGCAAGTATCAAAGAGACCTCTACTTGTGAACACAACATGAAGGGGATCTATTCAACAAATTTCTCAATAATTATAATAGATGTGATGTAAGGTAGATATTCATCTAACAATTAAGGAGCCAATTTCTTCCAACAAGTGCCAAATACATCTCTTATTTGTCAACATAACACAAGGGCTCTATCTATTTATCACATTTCTCAAGAATTAAAACAGACAACACACAATATGCAGCTAGCTAATAGTTGCAGAGCCAATTTCTTTCAAAGTTACTCTTTTTTTTTTTTTTTTGGTGAAAGTACCTTTTACCCCCTCTGGTTTGGCCCAATTTTACATTTTCACCCTCAGATTTCAAAATGCAACATACTCATTGCTGTGAGGAGCAAAGTACCATTTTTAACATGGGTACAATGACCAAAATGTCGTCTTGTTCATTCCATTTTCTTTGCATTTCAATGCCTTCTTTTTATCTTCATGGATGATTTCAGGAAACAGTTTAAGTTAAGGAAACATATGCGAATATTAAATATGTTGCGGTTATTGGAAAGATGGGTAGAGATAAATGGAAACCTTTCGTGGAATTTGTATTTTTTATAGATCCATGATACTTTGTAATTTTAAAAACATATGTATATATTGCAATGCAAATCATCAATATTCTATATATCAATGGATATATCGTGAGATTTTACAAATTGTGTTCACAATCCAAACTTGCATGATTCATATATTGTAGCAAATATGACAAAATATACCAAAAGTAAAAATGGGGAAGCATTAATATAGCTTTGTAGGATCGCAATAGAGTTCGTGTAGATCTTTCTGTTAACTCTATGAAGGCCAATTTGTACATATTTTGAAGTCATTAAACCCTTAAAAATAAAACTACGACCATTAACAACAAAAAAGCAACATTCAGAGGAAATAACATGTGCAACTATCAAAATGAATTGCTTAGAGACTGATACTTACGGTCTCTAAGACCTTCCTCAGCAGTTGACCACCAAATGAATGTCCACATGATACAACCGTAGCATCTTCAAGGAATGCACCACTGAGGAATGAAGAAAACAAATTAAAAAAGGAAGAGAAATAATTAAGTTCGTATTAACCCCTAAAGTGACACCAAACGAATTTGTTGTCACGCAGAGAAATAATTTAATAGATAATAAATGATTGGTAAATTTTTTAGAATTGCTTCGCAATCAATTCTCAAAATATTATAAGAAACAATTTCCCTCAATCCAAAGATATATTCCTCTGGAAATGCAATTTTTCATAAACGAAGGCATGTGCAAATCCAATTCAAAAGCTGCTTCTCAGATAGATGCCACAGAAGTTAGTATAGAAATATAAATTCCATTCTTCATATCCTAATAGAACCAAAATTAGACACAATATGAGTAGTCATAATGTAAGTAAGACAACTTCAGAAGACTAGGACTAAGGCTCTCTATAATTGGTTTCATGGGAGGCTAGGTTTGCAAAAGTCAGCAGGGTCAGGGCTTTATATGGTAGAGGAAAGGTTTTAAATTTTCTATCTCAAAAAGGAAATAATCAGCTCAATTTAGAAAGTGTATAGTGGCAGTATTGCTGGAAGATCCAAACAACAGCTAATTTAAGGTTCCAATGATTAAAATGAAGGCTCAGAGGCAAGGGAAGGGTTTGGGGTTGGTTAGGGCTACATTAGGAAGGGTTTACAGGGGAAGTCGGGGTTGTTCTGTATGTCACTGTCCAAAGCTAATTAACTGATTCCTGGACAGGGTGTGGGAGCGAGAGTAGAAGCTAGAGCATCAATTTTAAAAATATCTTGAGAGCAAGAGCACCTCCAAAGTGTCTATATATGACTATATATCGATTTATTTTATTATTTTGTTCATTAATAAATTTATTTTATCTTATTTTTAATATGTTAAATAATATAGGATTATGTATTACAAATAATATTCTGATTAGTTAACTTTTAAAAGAATAAAATTAAACTTTGTAAGTAACAAAAATAGTTGCAGCTGGGATGGCCAAGTATTCCATAAACCTATTTATGATTGAATAGGCCTCTTTTTCAACACTTTGGAACCATTGTTTTTTAAACAACTTTGCAAACTACATATTCATTTACATGAAAGCCAAAAACTTATCTTAAATATTGAATTTGCCCTCACCAATTATTTCAAAAACAAAATCAGGTCCACTATAATAAATACACAAAAGCCTAAAATCGACTTTAAATGACAAATTTGCCCCAGTAATTAATCAATTCGTGAATTGGCTGGGGATAATTTGAGAATTTGCCACGATTTTGGGGCAAATTCGTGAACGGTGGGATCGATGGGCAAATTAGGTGACTTAGATCTGAAGTAACTTGAATAGGAAGTGTGTTTTTTTGCAAAAGGCAAAGGAGAAGGGAAGAAAGAGATGCTACTTATATGTCAACTGTGCTGCATCATGTGACTCTTCATTCTTCTGGGATCTGGTATATGAATTTGGCCAAAATGAGTAGGCTGAAAGAAAACCTTCCATTCCCACTAGTAACTCCAGTGCGACAGTACGTAACTCTATGACAATGCGCCCAGCAAATGAATGCAGGAAGCCCCCCATCAAGGGCTAACCCTGTTTGTTTGCTGGACTAGGTTGGATGGATGGACGGATGGAATTATTAGTATGGTGGGATTGAGAGAAGGGATTACTAGCGTGGTGGTATTAGGTTGAAGATGTAAGATAAATTGTCTTTGTTTGTGTAGTAGTATGTGGTATTAGTTGGTTGAGATTAAATTTATGAATTTACACAAGTTCTCAATATATAAAAAGTAGCTTTAATATTTTTGTGAAGTGGGGGTATAATGATATTTTCACACACTGTTAAACTCCTCAATAAATATTTAAAAAAAAAAATAATTTAACATGTTGTGACCAGTTAGGCTTGGTCTAATTTGTAATGAATGTACTCTAAAATAGGCGGCATTCATTCAAACAAAGGGAACCAAAAGTTTCCCTGGTGCTTCAATATAGATTCACAGAGATTAGTTAAAACTACATAAATTAAATGCGTTTACAACTCTGTGCTGAGGTGACGGATTGAATTCACACAAGTTTTTTTACGCTGCCGATAACTATGCAAGATATAGAGACTCACACATAAATCAAACATATGCACACATGTCCAAATCATGCATGTTCAGATACACATCCTGCTATGTTACCACCTTACCAAAATAGTCTACTGCCTCAGCTCATATTTAAGCCACAACCCCTATCTCAGAAATTCAATGAAAGGTCCATTCCATATAACATGAAAGAAAGGATCGGAGCCTAAAACGTGATTGTTTGTTCTCACTAACATAAGAAGCGTACAAATAGATTGAGTTAAAATTATTGTGTTCTCATATAACATTTATATATATAATAAATAATTAGCAATGCTCCACAACATTGCAGGGGTGATTGTTTCATTGAAGTAAAAAAAAAATAGAAGCACTTGCTTGGTGAAACAGTCACCATGCAATTTCGTACTAGTAGGAAAATGATCCCAGAATCATATAATAAATATCAACAATTTTCGACGCACTGTTGGTATCTCATTATTTGTTAAGATGGTGGTGAAGAGTAGGACTGGAAACAATCTTTTGGGTTCCTAGGATCGTAATGTACTGCTGGGATAAAATTGACACATTTCTGCACTCCAATCTGAAAGAAACCAATACACTGTCTACACCATAGAACTTCTCTTATTGGATAGTGGATACTTCTAATAAAGTATATTCTAATATTGGAGTAAGCAGTCAAATTATACGTTGATTAGCCTAAACAAGAGACCAAACTTCACAGGTTTTTTCTTCTGATACTTTAAATCCTTTTAAAGTCAACCTAAGATAATCAAAGCGATTTTAGGAGTCTCGAACAGAATTTCTACTTACAAAATTGTTCTCTGTATATCGTCTTATTAAATTAATATCTAAGCACCCACCTGTCAGTCACACGCATATCACCCCCTTTAAGGGCTATATTGACCCGTAAGTTACTTGGACGAAGAATCCATAGTGCTTAACTCGATGAGAATAAAACAGCTTTATAAATATCAGGATCACGTCTAAACCAAAATTGTGCTTTGAATATTGTCGACCAAAACCAAATCCAGTTTAACTTGTGCAAAAGTCAAACTGACTCATAAGCTGTATGAATTAACTCACTTTTAAAAACATGACTGCCCTTATTTTAATATATATATATATGTAAAGACATGGATGTATAAGGGCAAGGAGCCAAAATCTTATTTTCATGACATGAGATTCCCAATATTCTGGAATATTGTTCTAGGTAGAATTATTCCATTAACCAAAAAAAAAAAAAGAAGCATTACAAAAGCAATGAAAAAATAAATTTTAACTCACGATAAAGGATCTGAGAGAACGCTTCTCAAAGACAGTTCCCTATTCAAATTGTTTCGAGCTACCTGTGATCCAAAATCCACAAGAATTGTTATACAAGTGAAAATAAGACCTTGGTCCCACCAAGTTAAGCATGGGATAAACCAAGACATAAAATACCAGTCAAAAACTTTGTAGAGAGAGAGAGAGGAGTCATAGAGAGATCGTTAACAGATTACCATGGGAATATTTTCTTTTCCAAAAAAAAAATAAATTAGAGAAGTATTGTCATTGTACTGAAATTGTGTGACGATAGTAGTTTTGTACATCTCTACACAATAAATTTGAGAGGCACAAGAATATCCACCACAATTTTCTGAATGAAAATTCCTTTTTGTGAACACAACAATTATAAGTGAATGGAAGGTCACCAAAAAGTAGATTCAACCTTATTTAGAATAACCTCTTCAAAGAGCTTGTCATAATCAAAATCTCCTAATCTATTAGTTACAAATAAACAGAAAGCTAGTTAAAATATCAAGGAACTGCTAGCATAATCTACTTTAGTTTAGGTGAGTCTACTTCTGTGGATATAAAAATAGGAGATAAATATAAAAAATTTACGTTTTTAATGCAAAATGACAAAATTCCATTTTGCTAAATGACAATGTAGCAAGGTAACATGGAGCAAAAAGGTAGGGTGTGTTTGGTTTGGTTTTGGGAGATACATTTTCAAAAAAAATCTTGGGGAGAGAGTTTAGAAATTTTTTTGGTTTGTTTGGTTGTATATTTTGGAAATAGTTTTGGAGTGTGGGAGTTTTGGATGATTTGATATTTTGTTGTAGTTGAGTAGATGTGTGTGAGAGAAAAAGTGATTGAGAAGGAGAGAGAAGAGAGAAAAAGTGATTGATTGATGTGTAGGAGATAGAAAGTGATTTTGGAATTTTTTTTCCCAAAATCACTAAACCAAACAAAATTTTTAAAAAAATTCTCCAAAATTTGTTTCTCAAAAGCAAACCAAACAAGGCCGTAGTATTTGATTTGTTGGAATTATTTTGGGAATAAATGAAATGGCTATTCTTTGGGCTCCTAATGGAATAAAATGGTCATTCTCCTAGATTGGTGAATCATAATTTCATTTAATGTACATATTCTTTCCTTTTTATTGAACCAAACATGGGAATGGGTATCCCGACAGAATGACCATTTGATTTCAGAACCAAACACTACATTAGAATTTTATGATGTAGAAAATGAAGCTTGACAAGTTCTTTTTAATACTAAATTATGTGTATTACAACTTTATGTTCCTGTCATATATTCAAAACCGTCCATTGCATGGTTGATTTGTGGTTGACAAGTGTATAATGTTAATTAAAAAACAATGTTGCGACACTTTGGGCTGTGTTTGGCAGTGTTTGAGATGTGTCTACAGAGCATCAAAAACTAAGAAATTTATTTTTACATTATGGACACATCCAAGCGATAACAAACATGTTTACAAATGTCCATGGGATGTAAGACACAGGCAAGACACCTTCATAGAAGTATTCATGCTTCTTACTAATGTTGTTTGCTAAACACTATGACTTCATGATTTGACTGTATAAAAGCCATGCTAACTCTTACAATGCATAAAACAAAACGAGACCTGGAAAACTTAAATATAACCAAACAATGAAAGATCTCAAGTGAAGCCAGTCCATAAAACTGTATCAGAAAAGCCAATGAATCTGCAATGAAAACACTCTGGTACTACAAATTCAACAAAAGAATTACTAGCCTAAATCCATCTACAACTTTTTACAAAAGCACATCAAAGAACGTTTACATACTTAATCTGAACTACTAAGCCAGTCTACAGGAAAACACAGGCCATGTTTGGTTTGATTTGCAGAATCTGTTTTCATAAATCTTTTTGAAAAAGCTAAAAATTAGTTTTGTAAAAAAAAAAAATTAAAAAAATCAAAAGCATTAATCATTTTTGAATAGTTTTATCTTTTTGGATGGCATAAATAATTTTTTTTTTTAATTTTAAAATATATTTTGAATATTTATTTTTGTCAAACTAGTTTCGATTTTTTCAAAAAAAAAAAAAATCCGAAAATAATTTCAGAAAATCAAGTCAAACATAGCCACAATTTGTTTATTTCCTTAAATTCTGTAAATTTTTTAAACCGTTTGTGTTTTTGGAAGTGAAAACAGTTGTGAAAAGTGTTTTTGTTTCTAGATTACAATTTTTTTTAAAACACATCCTTAAATAAAAATTGTGTTTTCATACTTTCATAGGTTGCCATCTCATACTAGATGTTGAGCTAGGTTGTTCTAATAGAGGTATATACCGAAATGATTAATTATGCCCAATGATTTTTAGTAAACAAATATCTTATTAGGATTCTTGTAGATCTAGAACCCTTCTTATATGAAGGATTTCAAATAACTACTTCTACATTGATATTTCAAATCTATCATGAGGAAGCTTGCAAATTCAATCTTAAATTCCACATCAACTGTCAAATCTAAATTTGAGTTATTCTCCTTGAATGAATAGTGTCAAATCCTTTCATTTCAAATCCATAAATCCAAACACAACCTAGGTGAATATAGATACATGGATCATGGGCATGTTCAAAAAAGGCTAGCTTTAAACAGAGAACAACATTAGGTTTCAAATTGAATGTTCAAGATATGAGATAACCCTTTTCTGGGTTAACCACTTGTCATAGGATTTTGTTGATTGGAAGTAATCTAGGGCTCTCTTTGTATTCCCACTAAAAGTGTCTGCAACTTCACTATCATTTCATACTTGATGCGGCAGGTGCAAGATTGGGAGGTTGCTCAACTGGTGGAGCTATGGGGATTCTTATATGGGCTGGGGATCACAGGAGTGGGACTCACTTTCATCATTATATTGGGGCTTGGCGGGGAATTGTGGTAGGGTTTTTCCTTCGAAGAGTGTTTGGGTGCCGGGCGTTCCATCTAAGGTGGCTTTCTTCATGTGGACGGCAGCTTTGGGACAGAATCTCACATTGGATAACTTGGCGCGGCGTGAGCATGTTTTAGTGAATTGGTGTTGTATGTGTTGTGCTAATGTGAAGTCAGTGGATCATCTATTTCTTCATTGTTCCGTGGCTTCGCAGTTGTGGGGCTTTATTTGTTCGCTCTTTGGGATTGCTTGGGTTTAACCAAAACGGGTACTGGATATACTTTGGGCTTGGCGGGGTGCTCGGATTGGGCATCAACGTCGGTGGGTGTGGTTGTTGGCGCCATTATGTTTGATGTGACTTGTTTGCTTAGAGCGGAATAGACGAACCTTTCTAGAGTTGTATCATGGTATCCTTTGGTTAGAGAATCGTCTTATCGTAGTTATATATAGTTGGTTGGAGAGGAAGGTTGATTCGGATATGTTTGTTTTTTTAAAAAATTTAGATGAGGTGATTGGTTAGTGCTCTTTTCTGGTTTTCCCCCATTGGGGATGTTGTTTTGTATTCATTGCATCATCTTGATGCTTTCTTAATAATATTATTTGTTTATTTATCCAAAAAAAAAAAAAAAAAAAAAAAAAAAAAAACTTTGTTTCCTTGACAGTAAAACTAGATTTAAACTTTGTTTTTTTAAATTTTTTAGATGAGGTGATTGGTTAGTGCTCTTTTCTGGTTTTTCCTCATTGGGGATGCTGTTTTGTATTCATCGCATCATCTTGATGCTTTCTTAATAATATTATTTGTTTATTTATCAAAAAAAAAAAAAAAAAAACTTTGTTTTCTTGACAGTAAAACTAGATTTAAACTTTAAAAATATAAAAAAATAAAAAAAAATTTAAAAAATAATAATTTAAAAGCACCGTAATTTTCAAGAGAACTGCAACTTGTTTCAAGAAATAATGCAAATCTGATGCGCACCAAGAGATCTATTCATTTATTATGCTTGTTAACTTCCCAAATATCCCTAATGTACAAGTCAGCAAGATCTACCACCTAAGTTGGTCATTAACCAACAGAAGTGCAGATCCTGTTCCACTAAAGTCCTAGTACAATTCTTAAAAATTACACAATGATTGATTATGATGCTTGAACACAAAACAAGCATAAAGCTTTTTCATAATGCTACTTAATTGTTTGGCTACAGAGGTCATGAATGCCTTCTGCTCATCCCTACCTCTCTGAGAGCATAATTCAGTTACCAAACTTTAAGTTCTTTTATTTTGTCAATGCTCTCCCCTTTATTATTCTGAAACGTAGATTTTATCATCAGATGTGAATTACTATTCACAAACAAATGTGCTATGAATAATCTAAAACATCTCAGATTTTCACACCTTCCAATAACCAAGAAGACTAAAAGAGGAATTATAAGATAATACCACTTGCACTCAGTTTGACATTTTTAATTTTGTTTTATTGATTTTTTGCTTTTTGTTACAAGTAGATTTTCTTTAGTGTTATTAAAGGCGATAGGCGCACCAAGGCGCCAAGGTCTCCTGGGGCCTGAGCTCAAGGCGCAAGGCGAGGTGCACGCCTCACCAAAGTGAGGTGGACCTTGTACGGAAAAAAAAATATAATTTAATGTAAGTAAATAATTTAGGGTTCAACATAAACAAAATGAAATGTTAAACATTTAGTGTTTTTTGGAGATTAGGAATTAGGGCTAATTTTTCTTCTATCATTGATTTGGGGTTGAATGCCCAATGTATTGGCATTTATAATAAGAGTAGAGATCTTTTGTAGCTACACCATATTAAATCAATGATCAGATTTTTAAACAAAACCAATTAAAGCAACAATAAAAAAAAAAGCCCTCAAGATGCAAGCCTTGGGCCAGTCAGGTGCTATCGAAGTTGCCTGGCCTGGAACACTACAAGGCACAAACCTTGGGCCTAGACGGGACTTGAGCCTAGGCGCGCGCCTCGGCGCGCCTTATCGAAGTCGCCTAGCCTGGAACACTACAAGGCGCAAACCTCAGGCCTGGATGGGACTTGGGCCTAGGCGCACGCCAAGGCGCGCCTTTAATAACACTTAAAACTTACATAAATATTTTCAGAATGGTTGCACGGGATATCTTCCTCAGCAGAAAGATCATCCATAAACTGACTAACAGAGATTGGTACATAGCTCTGAGGAATGACATGACCAGCTGCAGCAATAGGAGAACAATCCAGTATAGCATTGCCCTGTGGCATTAGCCTGAATGCCAAAGATGTCCTACAAGCACAAAATAAGCTTTCATAAGTAATGAAAGAAGCCTTGTACAAAAATGCAATTGCAACTACTGAAGCATTCAAGTCAATCAAAATAACTATCATAAACACAAAAATGGTAATTAAACCTTCCACCAACAGCTGTGCCAGAAGAACAATCAGGAGCAGCTCTATAGGATGCTGCAGGGCGAAGGCCAGCAGTGGCATGACTGAGAGCCCTGCCTGTGAGAAGCAACAGATCCCCAGGAGCAGATCCACCATCTGCTAGGTACCAACGATTATTGGGATCACAAACCTATGGAAGAAAACAACTGTAAAATATGATTTAAGGATCACAATATTCAGAACATTCAAATCCAGAAACTATTTTTCTTTGTAGGTATAACTCAATATTTGACATAAAACTTCTTATAAACAAAGTACTCCGTGTATAATAATATCGAGTTATTCCTTAACAAGATAAAAATGCACTATAGACACAGAATTGTAGTAGAAAAGACACCTGAAGACCAGGACTGTCAGAGGAAATCAATGTCAACAATCCCTTTTCAACTTCTGCATTTTGTTGTGGCTTGCCTCCCCCAACAGAACCTTTGCTACTTTGCCAGGACAGAGTAGAGTAAGTTGCAACCAGCACTGATGAGGATGCCTCATTAGCAGCCAATGGATTATCATCAAGTAAATGGTTAAAAACACTGCATCATATGCATTTCATAAGAAGCAAAAACGAAATGTCAAAATAACAGAAAGAACCAAAACATGCCACGTGAGTGCAAAAGTTAAAGGGCCACCAAAACCATCCTTACTCGCTTCGCAAACGAAGATGCCTCGCTATTACAGACACAGCAGCACGAGCAGTCTTTCCCATGCATCTAAAAATATCAGCCATGCATGGGGGTGAAGAATCCCAATCTTCCAAAGCCCTGTCACAAGAGCTAATAAACACTACATTCACATATAACAAGTCTAACAAGAACCGCAAACTATATCAGAAAAGGGGAAAGGGTATGCAAAACAAAATCCAAGATCTCCACATATCACCAAAACTCATACTCTCCAACATATATAATAAGAAATCACAATTGACATGACCATATGTCGTCTCTCTCTGTCTAGCTTATAAATTACCCTAGGTCTCCACTAAGCATTTTGTAGCTCTAAACAACTTTCCTCACCACCAAACTCAACTGATTTGCAAGAACTTTCACCACTAGTTTGTATAACAAAAACCCACAAGACTGATAGGCATGAGATCCTTTTAAGTCCAACACACCTAAGTTTTTTTTTTAAGCTCCAAAATGCTCCACCACATTTTTGGAACTAGAACAATGAAGGAGGCAACCAAGCTCTTCTAAAAAGTCCCATGCTTATGGAAATAACACAAATAACACAACATAACGATGATGTGCATCCTCAAAAAACCCTACCTAATTGAAGAAAAGCCATAGTCATCACATCAAGATTCCATTACGAATCTTCAAAACTTCCACTACTTCCTCTAAGAATGTTCCTTCCAACCTGCCCCTCTCCTCCCATGATATACTATATCTAAATCCAACTATCCAAGCAAGGCCTTCTATGTTCTACCTTCACTTTCCTTATAGAGGTTTTGATTTTTTTTATAAGCGAGATTTAAATTAAATAAGGACCACCAATGGGGCACACCACCCGAGTACAAAATCAAAACATTAAAAGAAAAAAGAAGGTGAACTCTAAATCAACTCAAGCCTCAGGAAAGCTGAAAAATAACATAAAAGCAACAAAAACAAAAAGCTAGCTCATTCAAGTTTTGATGAGCCTTTTTATCCTCTGCATGTACAAAGTTGCGCCCCTTCTGGCACATCTCTATAATATGTACACAAAAAAAATGCTATGCGAGACCAAGACTCTAATCAATAACCAAGGACACAATGTCAAGCCCACAGCCAGCAGTACTCTAATTTGTGAAAAAAAACACACAATTCCATTACCAACAGCACGTGACCCTTTATCTAAGTTTCAACAACGAAACAATTTAGAGCACCACTAATCCTTATCTGGTATGGTGCACTCCAATCCTTACTCTCTCTTTTTATCAAATATTTTTGAAAAAATACAAACTTATCCTTAAAAACCTGTTTTAACCATTTTTTATGAAAGAAATCATCTCCAATCCTTACTCTTTTCAATATTTCATCGAATTTGAGTAAAAATATAAGAGCATCTCCAATCCTACACCTTTTCTTTCATCAAATTTAAATTTGATGAAAAAGTGCTCAAAATTCATCTCCAATCCTTTCATCAAATGTTCGTCTAATCAAGGGAGAGTAATTTTTTTTCATCAAATTGAGAATTCATCAAATCCTTCATCAAATTTGAATTTGATGAAAATTTAAAAAGATAAAGCATTGGAGATAGATATTTTTTCAACAAATTTGATGAAAAAGGAAATTTGGGATGAGAGGAGAATTTTCAAAAAGGTTTTGATGAAAATTTGATGAAAGGATTGGAGTAGTCTATATCAAATCAAACTTTTTACTCAAATTTGGAATCAAATTAGATGAAAAAATTGGTGAAGGGTTGGAGATGATTTTACTTACTCTCCCTTTTGATCAAATATTTTGAAAAAATCCAAACTTATCCTTATAAAACCCTGTTTTATCCATTTTTTATGAAAGAAAATCATCTCCAATCACTATTTTGAAAATTTCATCAAATTTGAGTAAAAATATAATTATTGAAAATTTGGTGAAAAATTTGCCCCACCCTTGATTTGTTAGTATTTCCAACCCTTACTCAGACTTTTCATCAAATTTAAATTTGATGAAAAAGGCTCATTTTTTCTGCTCCAACCTTGTCATCAAACCCATATCAAATAAGGGAAATATCAACAATTTCATCAAATGAAGGATCCTTTCATCTGTCTTCAAATTTAAATTGTTACTGTTGGGCCAGACATCCCACCCAAGAGCAAATTTGATCAAATTTTTCTGTTCATGTCCGGACGACCTCCAGGGCCGACGTCATCCTGGACAACGGGGATGTAAAAGAATCTGACAAAAATTCTAATTTAACATTGGAGTGAACAGTATCAAATCAAATTTTTACTCAAATTTGATGACATTTTTTTATTCAACATTGGAGATGCTCTTACAAGTTTGATGAAATGATTGGATTGGAGATGCTAAAAGTTCAAAGATAGATAAAAACAGAACAACAAGCGAATGAAAATAAAATTATACCTTCCAGCCCTGTAAATGTAGACACCTCGACTACCCTTTCCAGAATTCTGAGCCCTAGTCCTAAAATACAACCTAGCAGCCTCCAACCCACATCTCATCAAAGCAGCATCTTCACTTCCCAGCTCAATAATCGCCGCGTTATGCCTCATCAACGACCCAGACAACGCCTCCACCGCTTTCACATAGGTCCGAGTAAGCGTCCCATCATATGCCACCATATCAGCAAGCCTAACTCTAGCCAGCGGCGGCGCCGCCACAGGCTCGCCGGAGGGATTCGCATGGTGATCAATGGCCACCACCGCTGACGGTGGCGGAACAGGACCGAGAGAGAGCGGCGAAGGAGTGGCGGCGGCGGAGGAAGGTTGTGGCGGTGGTGGAGGGGGTCTAGTGATGAGAGAAGTGGGGGGAGGTGGTGGTGGTGCGGTGGCGGGCATTGCAGAGGTCTGCATCGTCACGGTGAGTGGTAGCATCAACGATCATTCTGATACTACCAAAAGTGAAAGATGAATGTGAATTTTGATTAGGGTTTTGGGGGAAATTAGGAAATGAGAGATTGTTTGCTATGAGTGTCTTGAATTCTCAAACACTGTCTGTTCCTCGAGAAAAACTAGTGTGATGTGAGAATTGGATTTTAATAACGTTTTTCATGTTGTTGATATATATTTATTTATTTTTTGTATGTTTGGGAATTTTTACAGGGTGAGTCTAGAGCTCAAGCTCACCCGAGTTTGTTTTGGGAGAGCTTTCACTTTTCCTGGTTTTTTTATTTTTATTTTTTAGGGATAAATTTAAATAATAAAAAAAGATTTGATATTTATAATAAAATAAATGATAAATTACACTGACACTTCTGGGATTTGATCTGATTATATCTCATTTCTTGATATTATAGAAATTACTAAAGGTGCTTGCGGTTCGGTTGCAGTTAGGGAATCTTTAATTTATTATTCGTCCGTCGGATTGGCGAATTGAACAAAATCAATAACCATTCGTTCGCCAGATCAGCCAATGTAGATTGAGCAGATTAACGAATTGTTAGATAAATGCGAATCGGTTTAACGGTTTAAACTTTTACAAATTTTGAACATAAGATATAACAATTTGTCAATATATTTTTTGGATAACAATTCAACTATTATCAAATAACTTATCAAATACCAATAATAAATACATATAAGAAAACTATGCATTATCAAAACTATTTTATTACTTTTTTTTATTCCAAAACTATTTAATTTGATTTTTTTTTAAATGACAAAATTAAATCTTATATTTTCTACACGAAAATATCAAATATCAACACTTGTCATTTGATAAACGAATTTCCAAATTGAAAATATAACAGAATATCTAAACTCTTTTTAATTGAAAACACAAACAGAATATTTAAACAAATTGAAAATACAAAATTTTATAAATTATTAAAGGTGCTCGCGATTTGACGGTTCGGTTGCGGCCAAAAAAATTTTAAATCCGCCATCCGTCCAAAACTAAGCGGATTGAAAAAAAATTAATCCACAACCGTCCATTCGTCATCACGCATCTGTCTAAAATGCGGCGGATCGGATCGGTTCGATTCGGTTGGTTTGAGCAAATCGAAATATTCGCTGAGCACCCCTAGAAATTACATTCTCGCCCCTGTGGTTAATAGTTTCATTTCACAAATCCCCCATTTATATAAAAGGCAACATCTCCCAGCAGAAAAATAGAGAAAATTACATTGAAGAAGAAAAAAAAGTAAAGCAAAAGAAAAAAAAAAATAGAAGTAAACAAAATAAGAAAAGAGAGAGTGTATAAATTCAATGTCTTTTTGATATCAACGTTAATTCTATCTAAAAAATTACAATGACAGGGGGTTAATGTAATTTCACAAATATCATAGGGTAATATGTATTAAACCCAAAGCTTATGGGTGTAAGTGTAATTTACACTGAAATAATTATAAATTTTTAGTTTCATGATTTAAATTTTAAATTTTTGATTTGTTTTCAATTTAAATTATTTGTCTTTTTTCGTTAAATAAAATTAATTAAAAAATAATATTTTAGTAATTAAATTCAACGGGAAAAAATATTTTTGACATTATATGTACACTTATATTGAGTTTAATTAATATAATATCATTTTTCTGTCAATTTTATTTAACGAAAATAGGTTGATGATTGAAATTGAAAATAATCAAAATATTAAGATTTAAATTAAGAAAATTAAAATTTCATAATTTAATTTGTTATAATGATAAAACTATGAGATTTTTGTAATTTTTGTTTTTTTTAAATATATATACAAATAAGTTTTTTTTATTATTTATAAAATGCTTATTAAAAATTTATATTTACAAATTAATGTGACAGGTACTATCTAATAACATAATTTTTTAGTATATTGGAGGTGGTGTTGTGAATAGCATAGGAGGAATGTAGTCTGACGTCTTAAGAGTTATTAATAAACTCTATAAAATAATAAATATATTTATAATTTTAATATATTTTTATATATTTTAAATTATTTTTATAATTTTTTTTACACTAACAACAATTCTAACTATTTTTAACATTTTTTTTTTGTTTTTTAATCTAGGCTGAAATATAAGGGTTCTAACCAATTGATTAGTTCTAATTGGTTTATGTTAAACGTTAATATGACTTAACCTCTTCTTCTTCTTTTTTCGTTCTTTTTGTTTTTGCTTTTGTTTTTTAGTTTTTTTTTTTGAACTAGAAAAAAGGACATATTGTGGGTGTGTGTCAATTTCCGACCATACTGCCAAATTAGTACTTAGTTGGAGAGCACTGACAAAATAAATTAGTCCCGAACAACCTGCAACAGAAAGAAGAGATTCCGGCGGTGGTTCGTCCACCCGGGCACTCCGATGATCAAGTCAGTTATCTCTCAAAGATAGCAAAAGAGCGTACCTTAGACCCATGAAGATGCCTCCCTTTTATAGCCAATACAATCCTAGTCCCAATAGAAGCCCAGCTCTATTAGACTTAGGATTATTGCTAATCTTGGACTCCCAGTAGGATTGGGATGATAAACTCTCTAAGAGTCTTATCCTTACCCAGATTGAAGTCCCATTCAATCCAGGATGACTCTTGTCTTTTATCTGCTTATCCCGAACTCCGATATCTTCGGAGACCTCGGCCTATCCGAGAAAATTTCGGCGTCATGACCAGGACACATGGCACCTCAACTGACACTTCGGCGTCACCTGAGCCACGTGTTGACACTCAGAAAATATATCCCCACACATAACATTCGTAATTCCTAGTCCCAGAATAATCAGTTTACGATTGGATTTAACGAAATCATAGAAAAGACTCACCACCACAGTAACAATAGATCTTATTTACACCCCCACAATAAAAGACGGAGTTTAACAATAAGAATATAATACAAGCTTTGAAAAGTGTACCCTCAAGTGTCGAACCCTACTCTTCCATATAAAGCAGACACGTTATCCATGTTACCACTGCCCCACTGGTGAGTATGACAACTTAGTGGTAGATTTTTAGTAAATTCATGGGTTAGAAACTTATTACAAGCCACAAAGTTAGAAATGTATCCAACATTTCGACTTTTTTGAGAGTCTGGTTTGGGAACAGGCTATTTTAGTAATTTTTTGACTTTTTACGAAAAAATGTACAGAAAAGTAGAGAGGTGATGTGATGTGTTTTAGTTGACTTTTTGACTTTTTGGCTATTTTAGCCACTTCCCAAACATAGAGTGTTTTTGAAAGTTTATATTTTTTTTGATTTAGCACTCTTTCAAACAGTCTTACTAAGAGCATCTTCAACTCTTTATCAAAAAATATATCTAATTTATTTTAAATTTGAGTAAAAAAAATTAATTTGAAATTAATTACTCAAACTCTTTTATCAAATTTTCATCAAATCTTTTAAAAAATTCTCCTCTTATGCCAGATTTATATTTTCAACAAATTTAATAGGAAAAAAAAAAGAAGGAATAATCTCCAAGCTTCATCTTTTAAATTTGATGAAGGATTTGATAAATTATCAATTTGATGAAAAAATATTTATCCCCTAATTTAATGAACATTTGGTAAGTATATTGGAGATAACTTTATTAACACTTAAAAACAATAAAAATTAAAGATTGGAGATGCACTAACTTGATTGAAATTAAATCAATTTGAAAAAAAAAAATTTATAAAGATTATTTGTTTATGAACTACTCTTCTTCTTCTTTTTTGACCTTTCAAATAAACATGATCAATAATGTTATGATCTCAAAAAAAAAAAAAAGAAAAAAAGAAAAAAATAATTAATCACATTTCTCTGTGGCCTAATTTATTTTTACCAAATTTGAGCTATTTAACTTATTTATCAAAATCAAATTATTTTCTTTTACATTCAAAATCCCATTTTGAAAACAGAATTTAAGTGAAATTATGACATCAACTTCTTCACTTTACTCTTTTAAATCTACATATCTCAAAAGGCTTGTACATCAGGATTCAATTTGTCTCTCTAACTCACCATTATACTTTTCAACAAATACTGTCAACAAAAGCTAGCACCAATCTCTCTCTCTCTCTGTCTCCTACCTCTATATCATTCCCTCTCTCCAACCTGTTCAACAACACATTCTACTTCTAATTTTTTTTTTTTTTTTTTTAATCTGCTGTTCAAGAAAATATCAAACTGAATTTCTCTGTTACATATTTCATCATATGGCATGCTCACTTTGCAGTGCTGCAAGTCTGCAACTAGTCTTTCATACATTATATTATACCAATAGGCTAAAGCCTGGTTGAAAAAATCCTAAGTTCACATTTCATATCTTCCCACCTATGAGTTTACACATTATGTTCAGGGACTCAACAGTACCAATTGAAATGGAAGAAAACAATTGGCTCACTTCTATCTTGTTAAATTGTCGACCTGAAGGTTTTCTTGTATCAAACCACCCATAATTGCTCTCGAGCAAGGGATGATCAGCAAAACACACTCCTTGCTTTTCGCCCTCCAATCTAACAAGCACATTCTGCTGTATGTAGATGGTGCTTGCTGGCAAAACATAAGAAGATCCAAATTAATATGTTTGCAGCTAATTTTTTGTAAACATGTCTAAAAAACTAATAAAATAAAAAAACAAATACAAACTGTTTAAATGTAGTGCACTGCCATTATTTATTGTGCATCCTGTTTGTATCATAAAATGTAGTCAAAGTGTGGTGCAAACTAGCAATCTGTATCAATACATTCCAACATGGACTTTTTCCACTAGTGGGGTGACGTATTGTGAAGTATTGACAACTATCACACAATTTGTATTGAAATTTGGGTTTGATTATGAAATTTGGGAGGTTTTGTTATGTTTTAATTCTGTTTTTTCAACTGAATTTGGAGCAAAAAATCTGTTGATATTTGCGGATGTGGCATGTTTGGCAGCTGCTATTCTATCTGTCAAATTTGAAAACATAAATGACATCTGCTATCTTTGGCAAGTAGAATAGCCGGCCATTGAAGACCCTATTTTTGTCACTCTTGCCAAATTATAGCTTTCGCAAGTAGTTTGACAGGTCCATTGGAGATGCTCTTAGGTTAAAATTCACAAAAAGACAAAATATGCTAAAATAACCAACAAGACAAAATGTCACATCAAACCTATAATCATTTCATTTTTTCTCTCACAAACATCACATCCAATTACAAAAAAATCTAACCATCTTCCCAAATACAAAAATTTTAATTTACTAGAATAGCCAAAAACTAAAATAGCCTATTAAAATAGCCAACTTCCCAAACAAAGCCAATATGTTTGCAGCTAATTTTTCGTAAACATGTCTAAAAAACTAATAAAATAAAAAAACAAATACAAGCTGTTCAAATGTAGTGCACTGCCATTATTTATTGTGCATCCTGTTCGTATCATAAGATGTAGTCAAAGTGTGGTGCAAACTAGCAATCTGTATCAATACATTCCAACATGGACTTTTTCCACAAGTGGGGTGACATGCATTGTGAAGTATTGACAACTATGCACACAATTTGTATTGAAATTTGGGAGGTTTTGTACTGTTTCAATTCTGTTTTTTCAATTAAATTTGGAGCCAAAAATCTGTTGATATTTGCTGATGTGGTATCCAACTGCTATTCTACCTGCCAAATTTGAGAACAGAAATGGCATCTGCTATCTTTGGCAAGTAGAATAGCAGGCCATTGGAGACCCTCTTTTTGTCACTCTTGCCAAATTATAGCTTTGGCAAGTAGTTTGATAGGTCCATTGGAAATGCTCTTAGGTTAAAATTCACAAAAAGAGAAAATAGGCTAAAATAATCAATAAGACAAAATATCACATCAAACCCATAATCATTTCATTTTTTCTCTCACAAACATCGCATCCAACTACAAAAAATCTAACCATCTTTCCAAACACAAAAATTTTAATCTACTAAAATAGCCAAAAACTAAAATAGCCTATTAGAATAGCCAACTTCCCAAACAAGGCCAATATGCTTGCAGCTAATTTTTCGTAAACATGTCTAAAAAACTAATAAAATAAAAAACAAATACAAGCTGTTCAAATGTAGTGCACTGCCATTATCTTATAGTGCATCCTGTTCGTATCATAAGATGTAGTCAAAGTGTGGTGCAAACTAGCAATTGGTATCAATATATTCCAACATGGACTTTTTCCACAAGTGGGGTGACATGTATTGTGAAGTATTGACAACTATGCACACAAATTGTATTAAAAATAAAAAAAATAAAAAATAAAAAAAGATGACTTAAAATAAGTAGTCCGCGTGTCACAACTTACAGCAATTAACCAAGTCAAAAGCATGAAAGACAGTGACGCCTCATAAACTGATCGACTAAGCCCAAAAATTCGCTTCTCTTGGCAATGAAAGATTTCAGGATCGGTACGGAGAAGTTGCCCCAAACTTCAGTCGACATAAAACATCCATAGGTTAGTAGTGTCTTGAACACAACCCACAACCTCTAACTGGATCGAAATACTATCCAAGATTGAATATACGTCCTTTGACTCATTATGTGATTTATCAAAGGAAATAAACTCTTGAATTAAACCATTTAATTCAATCCAGCTCCATCCGGGTATCTTTTCCACGCCCTTCTGTTTCATGAGTTTCCTTACACGGGCTACTGCTTCCCAATTTTGACATATAGAATATAAATTCGCCAAAAGTGCGTATCTACCACTATGATGAGGTTGTAGCTCAATAAGATGTTCGCCAATCTGAGCACCCAATCCATAACCCTTGTGAATCATGCAAGCACTGAATAACGCACCCCATACACCAGGAGTAGGCTCCATTGGCATGTCATAAGTCAACTTCATCGCTTCCTCCAAATGCCCAGCCCTACCTAGAAGGTCAACCATGCAACCATAATGATCTACTTTAGGCTTTAAATTATAAACACAATTCATTGACCCAAATAACTCGCGCCCCTCATCCACAGGACCTCCATGAGAACAAGCACTAAGAACAGCGAGAAAGGTAACCTCATTGGGTCTAATTCCATAATTTGACATCTGATAGAACAGACTCAAGGCATTCACAGCATCCCCGTGCATTGCAAACCCATTTATCATGGCAGTCCACGGGTATACATCTTTGACGGGTATCTTTTTGAAAACCAAGAAAGAATCGCTAATACACCCACACTTTGCGTACATATCTATCAGAGCCGTACCAAGCGTTGAATTCACTTTTAATCCATTTCTATTTATGTATCTATGAACCCACTTTCCCCGATCCAATGCCCCCAGTTGAGCACAAGCGGTGAGAACGCTTGTTAAAGTAAGTTCATTGGGCTCGACTTTTTCACAAAGCATTTCTTGAAAAACAAGCAATGCATCTCTAAATCTATTACACTGCACGTGGCCCGCAATTAACGCACTCCAACAAACAAGATTCCGATGAGACATTTCATCGAACACTTGACGAGCATCATTGTAGAAGCCACATTTCGAATACATATCTATAAGAGCACTACCTACATGAACATCCCAACGGACTCTCCCGGATTCAACATAGAACCCATGAACCCACCTCCCAAACCAAACAATTCTCATCATTCCAGCCATTCGGAGAACGCTCACAACAGTCACCTCATCAACCCTAACACCCATTGATTTCATCTCCAAGAAACACTCCATTGCTTCCACTGAACAACTATTTTTAACGTACCCATCAATCATCGCAGTCCAAGCAATCAAATCTTTCACCAGCATTCCATCAAACATCTTGCGTGCAACTCCAACATACCCACAATTTGCAAAAGCAGAAACCAACGAGTTACCCACAAACCCATCAAAACCCAATCCGAATTTCACAATCTGACCATAAATCTGAAATGGGTTCTCGTTTTTTCCGATTTGAAATCTCGACAAGGCCTTGAGGAGTAAAGGGAAAGTGTGCATGTTAGGAGGAACACCTTCTTTGCGCATTATAGCAAAGCAAGAAATTGACATTCGAGGTACTGAGCTGGTGGAGAAGGCTTTGATCATGGAGTTGCAGAGGGAGGTGGTGGGCGAGTCGGTGCGGCGGAAGAGGGTGAAAATGTAGGTAAGATCGGCGGCGGCGGAGAGGGAGATGGAGGGGAGAGAATGGAGGAGGAGGTTGTGGAGTAAAAAGGGGTTGTTGTGAGAGAGGCCATTGGTGATGATGATGGAGTGAGTTTGCTTGAGAAAATCGAGATTCAATGAGGTTCGCCATTTTTGGGTTAAGAGTGATGAGATCAATGGGTCGAGAAAATTGGTTTTGAATCGGTTAATGCTTGCACCGGTTGTTGCAATCATTTACCTCAGCTTAGGCGTTGTATTAGTTATGCACATAGATGTTAATTGTAATACACCCATGGCTGGTTTGGCATGCGGGTTCACGTATGGCTTTTTAGTTTGGGCGAATTAGCTAACCGTCTCTATAGTTTAAGTTTTATGTTATTTTAGTTTTTTGACTTTTTAATTGTGATATATTTAATTTTAAATTTTAATCTTATTTTAAATAAGAGCAATTGAAAATACTATTGATCAGTTTCAAGAATAAAGTCGTCAATTTAATAAAATATAAATTAATTTAATAAAAATAAATGTTAAAAAAATATTTTTAAATTTAAAAATAATTTTTACTCACTAAAGATAAAATTGTGTAAAATTAATAAATTTTTTAGACATTTTTTTTAACCAAATTAATTTTTATGATGTATTTGGATTATGATCATGTAATGAGTGGTTGTTAGGTTTTTAATGTGTAATCGATATATTTAATATATGAAATGTTTTTAGTTTTGAATTTTTTAATTTAATGGATTAGTTTAATAATAATATCCAAGTTATCGTCATATTTGACTTTTGAAAAAATATAAACTAATTTAATAAAAATAAAAATAACCACCCATTGTATGATCATCATTCAAACCCATAATAAAAATTAATTTGGTTAAAAAAATAAATGTCTAAAAAATTTATCAATTTTACATAATTTTATTTTTAGCGGGTAGAAATAATTTTTAAAAATTTAAAAATATTTTTTGACATTTATTTTTGTTAAATTAGTTTATATTTTATTAAATTGACGAATTTACCCTTGAAATTGAGCAATGGTATCTTCAATTGTTCTTATTTGAAACAAAATTTAAAATTCATGGTTAAATGTGTCACCATTGAAAACATAAGGACTAAAATGACACAATGTCCAAACTATAGAGACCATTAATGTAATTCGCCCTTTTAATTTTTTTGGTTATTTTAGTTTGGGGTTAAAAAGTCTCGTTTGAAATAAATTTTTTAATTTTTTTTGACTTTTGTGAGAAAAAAAATAAAATAATTATAGATTGGATATGAAATTTTGTCTTATTTAACTTTTGCCTTATATAGCTATTTTATTCGAAAACTACTTCCCAAACAAGCTCTAAAAGCCCCTTTTTCTTATTTTTTCAACTTTTGACAAAAAATAAAATAAAACAATTGTTTGATTTGAATTTTCTGAATTCACTTTTCAAAAAATTAAATTTTTTTATTTTTTGTATTTTTTTATTTTTACTAAATTTTTTTAATATTTTAACATTTTTTTTAATTATAAATTTTTAGATACACCTAGCATAAATACACTTAAAAAGTATAATATTTGTGAAAAAATCTTTAAGAAATTCACAAAATACTAAAAATTAAAAAAATACGATAATTCAATATGTTTTTTTTTTTTTGCGTATTTATTAATTTTTTAAAATATTTTTTTATAAATATTTTACTTTTTAGATACATCTAAATAAGGTGCATCTAATAAAGTAAAAAAATTACTTAAAATTTTAAAAATATTCACTAAAAATAAAAAAACTCAATTTCTAGAAACTTAAAACCGAATACTGTCTATTTTGTTTGATTTTTCAAAATTTATTTTTATATTAGTTTTTATTTATTTTGAATATTTTTTTTTTGGAAAAAATTACTCATAAATCTAATATATAGAGAAATGTTGCTCTATTTAGTCATAGGGTTTTTTTGTTAAACCATTTAGTCCCCTTTATATTTTTGTTTGAATTATTAAATTGTAGTTTACTTGTTTGTCCAAATTTGTGATTTGAAATAGATTTTGTTGTGGTGTATGGATAATGTATGGTTTAACATTACTATTTTTATGGGAGAGGAATTACATGACTCTGTTTGGGAGGTTTGATATTTCCTCAGTTGATGTGTTTGTTTCGAATGTGAATTTGGTGTGTATTGCTTTAGATTTGCATGTAGATGACTTTGCGGTGCTGCTTGTTTTTTGGTTTATTCATTTGAGGTGTTGTTCGTCGTTCTCTCAGGTTGGTGTTATTTCATTGTTCTATTTTGTTTTGCGATGGGTTTTCGGATTCCTATTTGGGGTGTTTGTTGGATCATTGGGCATGCGATGTTTGTGGTGTATATTTTTTTGTTTGATTTTGTTATTTTTTGGTCCTTATTGTGGTTGAAACATATGTATGGTTTTCTGGTGGTTAGGTGTTCATAACATCATATTATCATAATGTGTAACGTTATTTCGATTCGTTTAGTTTTAATTGTCTTTCAATTTTTAACATAAAATAATGGATTATGAGGCTATGCCGATTTGGGTCTCGTATTGGTATGCGGTTGTGTTGACGATTTCCTGTGTCATTATCCAAATTCCGGTGTTATGCGACATTGCAGCATGGTGATGTTGTATCTGTACAATGTTTACTATATATTCGGAAGTTTTGTTGCACATTGGATACCAGTGCACATTCCTATCTGAACAGTTGTATCCATTAATATACACATGCAGTGTTATTTTGGTTGTGTTGTTTTTTTGTTTATTCCCCCAGTTATGGAGTTTGCAGTGTTGTTGTTGTGTACTTTCGGGCAGACAAATGCAGTGTTTCGGCTTCATCAAACATTGACATTTGTGTAGTTGGTCCATGTTGTCTGTGAGAAGTTTGATGGATTGGACCCCACATTGGTGTACTTTTTTTCACCAATCCTGGATACAGTAAGTTTAAGGTCGATTGTGATGACGATGTTTAGAACATGTTGTCCCTTGTGAAGTCTTTCGACCTTGACCATATGGACGCGTTAATTCAAATGTGGAGTTATGGGACGAGCGTTGAATGTGGCATCTCAGGTTCCCCCTAATAATGGAGTGTGTGACACCATAGATGGGCCGATGTGTGATATTGAAGACCGGACAGATTTGTTATCGTCATACTGTCCTCATAAATCAAAGACATTTTTGTCTGCCAGATGGGCATTTGGTATTATATATGTTGGTCAATCCTTTGGGGGCAGGGCTAATGAATTCCGGACATTACTTTATAAGTACGTTGTCGAATGCAGATTTCAGTTTAGGTACGTTAAAAATGATTCAATATGGATAACCGCTTTGTGTAAGTTTGCAATATCATCTGGGTGTGCGTGGTTGGTTTATGCAAGGGTGTCTGCGTCAAATGGGGTATTGTGCTTGAAGAGGTTCAATAGCGTGCATTCTTGTGGTGCTGCTGTACGGACTTACAGGAACCCACGAACTGGGTCGAAGTTGGTGTCTGATGTTATTGCGGACCGTGTACGTGCACAACCACTCACCCGCCCAACGGACGTGGTGTTCAATATTAAAGATAGCTACAAATTGGATATTAGTTACCGGGTTGCTTGGTTAGGGGTGGAGAAAGCGAGGAGTGAAGTATTTGGAGATCATGCTGTAGACCACCCGAAACTCTCTCCGCGCGGTCCCCTTTCGGAGAAGGCGCGAATTGGGTTCCTGCTACTACAGTTCAGACTCCTGTCACGGTTTTGAATCTAATTTCACAAAGTGCAATGTAAGACTGATAAATCACCAAAGAGTCCAAATCCGACAAATTGTTTTAGAAAATCGATTTTAATCAAAAAGCGCTAAACATGGACTGCTTTGCCAGATTTCAGAGTTGCCACCTAAATATTTTATTTTGGGAAATTTAGGAAACCCTGACTTGTGCCTAAGGCCACGTGTCTGTTATCACCAAAGTTGCCTCGGCTCAGGAACTTGGGTACGAGGGGAGAAGGTCATGAAATGAGCACCCCCGCTCGCCCGATCAAATAATCGGCCTCTACTAAACATGATATGTTGTTTTTATAAACACATGTGTTCTTATTTGATTATTAGCCAACTTACTATGTGATGTGCACAACATACAGGTATAGACTCGATCACGAGAATTGGAACAAAACAACTCATGTTTGTTTTTGAAAATAGTTTGAAAGTGCTACTCGCAAGTAGGCTAAAGCGCGGATTTGCCATCCTCAAGTGGGTTTTAAAACATGATTTTGCCACTTCACAAGGTAGGCTTAAAACTCACAATCATCAAGTTGTCCCAATTCAGGCAATCAAGCCTTCATCCACAGGCACTTATACAGTTTATCACTTAAGCAGATAACCTCATGGCAAGCATGCTATCATGGCAATACTCACACTCATGCAAGTATGCTAAAACGTAAACACTCACCGAGTACTCCAAGCCAAAACAGAAAACTAGTTAGAAATCATACATGATCCTAGTTTATGCTAAGATACCTAATGCAACACATGCAATATGCAACTACATAGGCTCGGCTATCTAAGATGGCATACGAATGCAACACTTGACAACATGTATTCAAATAGGTATTGAAATACGATGCAGTTTGAATGATGCGCCGAGCCCGGTGCATGCAAGACAAATGAATGATGCACGCATGCAAAGCATAAGGTATGCTAATCAAGATATGCCTAAACTAACCATCAAAAGCTGATAAGTAAAAGGGAGAAAGAAGTGGGGTTAGAAGACATGCATACACACACGCACCTTTATTACAACATTTGCTTTCTCGACGGAGGGTCTGAATGAACAAGCTAAGCTAATCTCAGCTAAGCTAAACTAACTAATCTAATTAAACTAATTAGACTAATTATTACAAACCAATAAAGAAATAGCAAAGCTAAGCTACTTAATTATAACAACACTTAATTAATTAACAAACTAATTAATTAAATTACAAAACCAACTAAACATGCATGATATTTAAACTAGGCCGCCTCAGCTCTGCTTTGGACAAAGAAGGATGCATGCTCTTGGTTGCCGCCTCGAAACGCCTTCCGGTTTACTCTTTTGAGGCTCTGTTTACAGGGTGTCTTCAAGAATCCTTTGCTGAAACTTACCAAATCCATATTGGGGAGTGCACCAGTGGCCTGCCGGCCGTGAGGAGCTGCTGCCAACCACCTGCCGGCCAAAGATGGGCCTTTGCCGGCCAACAATGCAAGGGTGCTGGCCATCAATATGTCATTGCCGGCCACTGGTGTGCTGTGACACCAAACTGCAACAGAGCACAAAATAGAGGAAATGGAGGGTCTCCCAAGGGTATGTGTGTACCATGCCTCTCCTTATCACCTCAAAACATCAAAGGAGTTGCATAATTGAATCCAAGACCATCCACCAAGAATTTTGAATGCATGATGGTCTAAGACCCAACTTGTACACATTCAATAAATGCACAACAAACAAGACACTAAGACCACGGCCTCATCACGAGTGATCAAAGGCAATGGAGACAAAGAGAATTGGCTCATTTTCATTACTTCAAGTATGAAATGAACCAATTCATCTTGTGTTCAATATAACGTTCGATTGAACACAATGCAATGAAACATAACACATGTTTATCTTGGCATGTTTTACTTGGTTTAATTCTTGTTTTCACATTTTAAGATTACCAAGCCATTCATTAACCAATTGGTCCAATTGTGAAAGTCCTCTAATGGGAAAGACAACAGACATTTCAATGTTAAAGTGGCATGCACAAGACTTTACCATGTAAGCAATGCATGCAAGACATGTTAAGGGCCCAAAACACTAAGGCTAGTGAAGAGCATCATACAAGAGACATGCAATACATAGCCTGAACAACCACACCAGCTCTGGACAGAGCTCAAACATGCCAAATCAGAGGCCAAGCCATGCTGAAATTGAAGCTCAAAGGACTAGACAAACATGCATACATGTTAGGCCACAAACAAGGCACAATACACAACCCTCAAAAGCAATAAAGAAGTGAAGTGTGTGAGAGTGTGACTATACTATATACACTGAAATTACATGCTAAATGGTGCCATACCATGCAAACATCACATGCACAACATGTTAAAAGCCTCAAAACTCAAAGCTAGTCAAGGCCCTTTACACTACAACCATACTAAGCAATGCTCAAATGACCTTGACCATTCAAAACAGACCTAAGGCAGGTCAAAACAGTAGCAAAAACAAGCTAGACTTGCAGCATAGATGGTAAGAAAGATATGCTCATGTATTGGCTCACAAACAAGGCATGAGGCTTAACTTCTCAAAAGCATTGAAAGAGTGATACTTATGAGAATATGACAGTGATATATGCTTTGAAATCACATATTAAATTATGCCAAATCATGCAAACAACTTAAGCAAAGCATACTAGAGGACTCATAACCATGGTTTTAAAACCCGGACCGGACCGGCCGGTTCAACCGGTTGAACCGGTGGCCGGATGGGGTTCCGGTCCGGTCAGTCCACCAAAACCGGCCATTAGCAAAAACCGGAAGATTTAATGAAAACCGGTGAACCCACCGGTCAAACCGGTGAACCGGTCAACCCGGTACCGGGTTGATCGAACCGGACCGGTTACTTTTTTTTCTTTCTTTTCTTTCTTTCTTTCTTATTTTATATATATATATATATATATTATATTATATATATAATAAAAATTTAATTGGAAACTCTCTTTTAAGGGTCTCCTCTTGTGAGGAATCCCATTGAGAGCTTGAAATTATTGTGAAAGCTTCTATCTATTTATAAGAAAAAAATTCTTCCAAAAAAACTCAAGAAATCTATGTGGGATTCAATCAAATTCATTGGAGGGAAACTTAAAATTTTGATATCCCTCCAAAAATTTTGCTCTTCTTTCAATCAAAGTATTTAAATTAAAATCATATGGAGGGAATATTGAATATTTGATTTCTTCTTCCAAAATTAAAATTAATAATATTTTTAAATATATCTTTATATTTTTTAATAAAAAAAGTATTAAGAGAAATATTTAAGATTATTAAAATTTTTAATTTATAATTTTATTACTTATATTTTTATATTTTTTAATAAAAAAAGTATTAAGAGAAATATTTAAGATTATTAAATTTTTTAATTTATAATTTTATTACTTATATTTTAATTTAAATATAATTTTAATATATTTATGACGTCACGGTTCGATTCCGGTTCAACCCGACGGTTGAACCGGTGACCTGTCCGCCCGATCATTTTTCCGGTTCATTCACCGGTCCGGTTTTTAAAACATTGCTCATAACACAAAGCTATTAAAGCCTATTATGCTATAACTATACAAAGCAAGCCTCATATGACCAAGACCACCCAAAACAGAGTTCAATCATGCCAAAACATGAGCAAAAACATGCTGGAGTGTAGCCAAAATAAGCTAGAATAATAAGCTAAAATAACAAGCATATTAAGCTAGTAAGCAAAATTTACACTACAAGTATAAGGAGCATGCAAGAAGTGGCCAAGCCAACCACAAACAGAGCCAAAACATGTAAAAAAAGTCACAAAAACATGCTTAGATCAAGTCAAGAGATGGTAGAAAAACATGCTCAAGCATGAGGCCATCAACACAAGCAAGCAAGACAAGAGGAGAGGGGATCACCCCCTCCCATTTGGGACCTCAAAACCACCTTTCCAGCACTGAAATTCCTCTGGAATTCAGTGGTTAAAAGGGCAAAAAGAGATAGCTTGAAAATCCTAAAGAGGTGGTACAAAAGCTTAGCAAATAAACAATAAAAGGGGGTGGACCACCCTTAACTCTAACATGGACTCAAGCCAACATTTTTAACACTAAAAAATAGAACTTTTAATAGTTGACAACTAGGCCAAAAATAGCATGCAAAGGTGGCCAATCAAATAAAGGAAACAAAGCCTTAAAAGGGTTAGGGCCTTACCCTTGAAGAATAGCAAAAACCAGTAGCTTTTCTGAGTCAAAACCAGCTTTAGAATGCCCAAACAAGCCTTAGGGAATCTCAGCTCCAAGGTCAAGATGTTTGGCTAAGGGGCTGTAGGCAAAATGTGTGAAGAACACTCACTTTCAAGCAATATAGAGCACAATATAGAGAGAGAGAGAGAGTGAGAATTCTAGAGAGAGAGAGAGAGAGAGAGATTTTTGTCTCTGAAAAATCTGAATCTCTAACAAGGGGGAGGGACCTCCCCTTATATAAGCAAAGCAAGGAGAAGCTTGCTTGACAAGCTTAAAGCAAGCTTTCATCCCTCCATACACATGTATGGAGGATGGCTCAGTGAGCTACAGCTGGCTCAAAAATATCTGAGAAAATATCTATTAAAGCAAGGGTGGCCGGTCGGCCATCAGTGGTGGCCAGTAGTGCCTCATTGATGGCCGGCAGCCCTTTATGATGGCTGGTAGGCCATCAAGGACTCTACAAAACAAAAACCAACACATGGTCCAAAAATGAGACAGAATGGAAATAGGGTTTGGAAGGATCAAACCTGGAGCGTTCCGTCGCGAAAGTCGGACACTCGACAAGCAATCAAACTTGTTGCTGGATGAACTTACAAGAACATCCAAGTTTTGAGGACGGTCAAAAATGGGGTGTCTACAGTTGCTCCTCTTTGACAGAACTCGAAAGTCATGAAATGACGGGAGTGAATGTCAAAGCCTAGAGACGGCCCATTTTTGACAAGGCCGAAGACTCAGACAAACAATCAATATAACAATATAGAGATATGCCCGTAGACTGGGGCAAAATGCAAATGACATGCACGATGCAGAACATAACTTATGATTATGCAAAGAGGGCTGTAATGAAACATCTAGATGCAAAAGGCTATGCAAAGAAATACTACAGCAAACTCAGAGATAAGTAAGTTAACACGAACCAAACTACATTTCATGCAGAAATGATGTAAGAAAATTACGCAATCTTAAATACGGCTCACGCAGGAAAGACTAAAAGCGACTATCGGGAACACCCAAAGTCTCAAACGAAACACCTCCTAGCGTATCAAACGCGAAAGGAGAAGGACTGTGTAAGAAAGCACAGTCATCTAAACGCGTATCAAACGCGAGAGGAGAAGGGCATCCAAACACGTGTCAAATGCAAGAGGAAAAGGGCATCCAAACGCGTGTCAAACGCGAGAGGAGAAAGGGTAACCAAACGCGTGTCAAATGCGAGAGGAGAAAAGGTAACCAAACGCGTGTTAAGCGCGAGAGGAGAAAGGGTAACCAAACGCGTGCCAAACGCGAGAGGAGATGAAAAGGTGCATAATAATGCAAGTGAAAAAGTGCATAACAATGCAAGTGGAACGTGCATAACAATGCAAGTGAAAAGATGCATAACATATTTTATGCACAATAATCAATGCATATGCGATGCAATATGTTCAATGAAGAAACGCGCGTCTTGGCAAGACCAATTTAGTTGTGACCTCCGATTTATCTCTCAGAGGGGCGAAATATATTTAAAAAGGATACTTTTTGTTTGAGTTGACGGGCGATGACCCTTGCGCACTGCGAATGTGATTCTGGGCTTCCATGGAGGCATTTTGAATCAAATTTTGAGTATACCCTACATTTCTTGGAACCCAAGGACACATATCAAGGTAAAAGAGGTATGGGGAATTGGTGGAGGCCTGCCGGCCATCAGTGGAAGCTGCCGGCCCCATGCCGGCCATCAGTGGCCACTGCCGGCCATCAATTGTACACTACCGGCCATCGATGTGCCACTGCCGGCCATCGATGGCAGATTTGGGCAAAATGGTCCTTTGACCCACGGGTCTTTAAGTACACTCAAAATCACTTCATTTCCCCAAAAACCCTTGCACGAAATTGTTTTCTCTTGCTCTCTAGGGACTCTTTCTCTCTATATCTGCGCATTCTATGCGTTTCCCAACACCCTAGAAACATTTTCTTCGCGAAAACCCTTTCGTTCTCTTCGATTTGAACCGATCAGAATTTGATTTCGACGCCTCTTCCGCCATTTCCATCGTTCAAGGTTGATTTCCTCGAGTTTCTCCCAAGGTTAGTACATTTTTCTCGGGTTTTCAACTTTCTTTTATTTTTTCTCTTTCCTAGGGTTTACTTTATTTAAAGTTCACAATTTTCCGCATTTTTGCTCATTTTGCATCCATTTCAGATGGCAGACGATATCCCGCATGACGGGGGCTTCCCCGCGCTTCCTCCGGCAGAGTTTGTAGCGGACTTCGAGGCCGAGCCTAAGGTTGAGCCCGAGCCACTACCGCCGAGCATTTGCTCATTCGATCCGACGAGGTACCACCCCGAGATGCACATTATACCAGTTGCGGGAGGCATCAAGGCCTTCACTGATTTCGCCGAGGACGCGCCAGACGACCTCTTACTGAGAGAGCCTATGTCTCACTTGTCGGCCATAGCCGTAGAGGTACAAACTTCACTTTTCTGCAATACCACCTTTAACTATTGCATTTCTTGCACTGTTTTGATTTGATTGCATCACATGCCTTGATCTAACTGTATTTCATACACTATTGCTTCATATTCAACTGTACTTCATACATCACTACTTTGCATTCAACTGTACTTTCAATTGTGCTTTCATTGCTTGATCTAATTGCATCATATGCATTAACATAGGATGGATCCCACTCCTTCCGAGGCTATGGTACCACGATAGCTCGGGATTGGTATGACGAGCTTCCAGCCGGGGTCCGTGACATCATTGACGGGACCGACTTCGGTCTATTATGCTCCAGCTTGACGCGGGTCACAGTGAGCCGCCCTCTCTTAGGGGCTCTTGTGGAGAGGTGGTGGGACACCACCAATTCCTTCTACTTCTCCTCCACGGGGGAGATGACGATGACTCCTTACGACTTCGCCATGATCACTGGCTTAGGCGTAGGAGGTGATCCGATTCCCCTCGACCCTAACATGGGAGAGTGAGAGGTTGCATGGGTTGCACTACTCGGGGTACAGCCACCGACACTTCGGGCAGGTATGGTTCGATACAGCTGGTTTGAAGAGCAGTTCTGAGGAGTTGAGCACGAGACCGTTGAGCAGATTGAGCAGTACGCCAGGGGCTTTCTCATGTTCCTCTTCGGTACCACATTGTTCTCGAACAGGTGGAATACCGTAGGCCTGTACTTTCTGAGCGCATTGGTGGTGCTGCAGCGAGTCCCGTTCTACGACTGGGGCGGAGCTGGTCTCACCACTTTATACGAATATATGAGCTCGACCTCTCGAATGTGCAGGACCTTGATCGGCGGCTACTGGCGAGCCTGGGAGGTACGCAGCTTAGTTCCCCCTCTTCACTTTACATTTTCTGCTTTATATTTGCGCAACGCATGTACTTTCTGTCCTGTATTTTCTGTATCTGCTCATACACTGTTTGCTTTCTGCTTTGCATTTTCTGTATACACTTACACCGCGCACTGTATACTACACACTGCACACACAAAGTCTAATCTCTGCTCTAAACTTGCACTTTCTATGCATTGTATTGCATTCTGTTCCCTGCATTCTTTGTACTCTGTTCATACACTGTATTGATCACATTTTCCTTGTAGCTATGGGTGTACGCATACTTCCCAGCTCTTGCCCCAGAGCCCATAGTGGAGACCCCAGCGACAGTTCCGTTCTCTCGGGTGTATGACGGCTTGCTTCGTCGTAGGACTCGGGAGAGCTTCTTGTTCTTCCGACAGTATTTCGACATGATCACGGCGCGCGAGGTAACCCAAAACATAGTCATGTTTCTTTTCAACTAGTTTGATACGCACAGTAGTCAATTGATAACGACTAATCATTTGTTCATCTTCTTATCTTCAGATCACATGGCAGTCGTGGGACGTGATACTGTCAGGGGCCAGATTCGCATACGAGACCGCTAGGGTCGTGGCTCACTACCACATCCTCCTTGAGGGACCGATCTGCCGTGCTTGGTTCCTGAGTGAGCGCTTTGTGTGCCAGACCTTGAGCTTGCCTGCCCCGTCTATACCAATGGCACCTCTAGTATCTATGAGAGAGACATACAGGCTCTCTGAGGAGGAGGTGATCCAGTTCATGGTAAGACTAGATGCAGACCTTTTCCATATGGAGGGTGACTACACGACCTTCATTCAGATGCATCTAATGTTGCCTCTGACTGGCGTTCGCGGAGGTAAGGGAGCGAGAGCTCCAGTTGCGAGGGGGAGAGGCAGATTGACTAGGTCTCGCAGGAGGAGAGATCTTGAGGCGAGGCAGGAGACTGGATGGCTAGAGCTGCCGACTACATTGTCTTACCGGAGACATTCTGGGGAGACTTGCCAGATCCCCATTGAGCCTGCATTAGCTGGTCGCGCACTTGTCGGGGTTCGAGGCCCGACTCCGGTATGCACCGAACTTTACATTATGCATATTTATTTCCTTTCAACTATGCTTTATAGAATACTAATCCCTTCAATGCACTTACAGGCACCCATTGAGTACACAGGGCAGGCCCTTGAGCTCGTGGCTTCCTTGACAGACATGGTGCAGACGAGCCTGGATCTGCTCAGCCTCTACCGGATCCCGGTAATTTTTCAATTTGCATTTCATGCCATAAAGTTTTTCTGCTAACACATTAGCACTGCCACTGCTCCACATTTGAGTGATCTGGTATATTACACCAAACACTACATCGATACATTGTTTCCACACACTGCCCACGACATACATATACTGCAATCATCCACTGTTCACAACAAATACACTGCAATCATCCACTGTTCACAGCACATCATCTGCAAACATTTATTGCTCACGGCACATCATCTTTTATATCCCATATGCACAGACTAATGTGTTTTTCATAAATTGCCCTTTTCAGATTCCTTTCGAGATGCCAGCCCCGTCATACACCCCAATAGGAGCAGAGGCAGGACCTTCAGCACCTCCCCCAGCAGCAGAAAGGGGAGGGAGACGAGCTCAGACACACGGCCGAGGTAGAGCCAGAGGCAGCCGCAGCGAGTGTGGCCCTTCAAAGCCCGTTCTGGGGGATGATGATGATGAGACGAGCGAGGAGGCTGAGGTGGCGAGTGCACATTCAGAGTCCTCTGGGGATGGAGACGGCGATGTCGGCTTAGGTTCAGCTGGAGGCGAGGCTGGAGAGACTGAGGAGGGCTCTGGTTCAGCTTCAGATAGCGGTGCCGATGGTGACAGTGCTCCAGAGTCCACTCGACCGAGGAAGAGGACGAAGAGAGCCTTTCGATCATGAGATAGACGACACCAGCTCAGACGCTTTTTGCTTTGTTTTCTTTTTGCTAGTAGTTTTTGCACATTGTACAGCCTTAGGCAGTTTTATTTTCTCAAAACTTGTACTCTTGTAAAAAGAAACCATGATGGGAATGAAAATAGCTTTTTGGTTCAAAAGGTGTTACATTTTACATTCTAAGCATCGCATCGCATCGCACGTTGTGAAAATGAAATTGATCTTTGTTTGAAAACTGCACATTCAAATGCATTGGTCTTAGTCAGGTAGTGAACCAACTAACAATCCAAAGAACTAAGAACGACTTTATAAACAAAACAAATGCAACTCGATAAGCAAAATACAACAACTCAATAAGCAAACTACATACAACTCGATAAGCAAAATGCATACAACTCGATAAGCAAAGCTAAACAGTTACAACTTAAACAGACGTATTCAAGCCTGAAAAGAACCAAAACAAGACCCTAAAAGGTACCGATGATAGAATTCAACTTCTGAAAGCATCTGGATCTTCACACAGGAGATCATTGAACATGAAGAAAGGCTGCCAGCCATGGAGATTGGCCTGCTGGCCATTGATGACACCCTGCCGGCCATCAATGTGCTGCTGCCGGCCATCGATGGCAGAACCTCCGAAACGCTGACACCTGTCCTCCACTCAATGCCTTATCTTTTATAAAGGTTCCAGCTTCATGGTTCCCTCATTTCAACTCCATTTTTGCCCCAAATGGAAGCATTTCTTGCCTAAAACCTCACAAATTAGATCGCAAGCTTGGATAGCTCGAAAAAGTTGAATTTTCGGGGTTTCGGAATAAATGCACTATTCATGTTGAGCCGCACCCCGCTGCGTTTTTCGTTCCTTCGTGCCGCAGCTAGGTGTTGGAATCCGGTAACTCATGTTTTTAGCTTTGGCGGACAAGAGATGTGTCCCACTTTTGAAGATTTCCAAGCTCTGATGGAATCTCGACGCGATGAAGAGATCTTGCCCCAATTCCGTTTTGGCCACATCCAAGCTCTAGGACAGATGTGTGGGCTTACTTTGCATAACGCTCGATCTTTGATTCACGATGGAGAGCTGGATATTTCGAGCTTGATTCATCGATTTTCTGACGCCGGTGACCGCGGCGACCATCTTTGGCAGAGTTTTCGGCGACACGCCTTCTGTTTGTGCATGTTGTCTCATTTCTTGCTTGCCCCAGGCTTCGGAGGGTCTAGCATCCATTTGATTGAGGTTGCCCAAGGCTTAAAAGAGGGTAAGAGTTGCATTGCCATGACACTAGCTGAGACACTGATGGGTTTGGATGCCTTCTGTCGCCGGGAGACGACCAGATTCGCAAGGAGTCCACTACTCTTACAGGTAATGTTTCTCACCCTTCTCACATGTGTATTTCTCACATCACTCGGCCCTCAGGCTTTGTTTTTCTCTCAAAATCCTTTCTCACTTTTCTCTCCACGTACACCTCTCTATTCTTTAATCTCTCTTATTTTTCATCCCTCCCCAGATATGGCTGATGGATAAGTTGAAAGCGGTGGACTCATGCCCAGCATATTCAGCACGCGGCTATTTCTTCCAGCAACGACTAGTTAATGCCCCAGACGAGGGATGGTGGTGCGAATGGATGTGTAGTCTATCCGCTGTCAACATTGCTTGGCGCTGCCCCTGGCTTAATTTGCCGGCGATGAGCTACAACATGTCTCGCCAGCCTGTGATTCAGTTGATCGGCCTGACACACTGTGTCTTTTACTTTCCATTTCGGTTCCGGCGTCGGTTTGGGCACGACCAGACTTGTCCGGAAGAGGGGATAGAGTACCCAGCTTCATTTCCGGTCCGAGATTCACAGCTAGCTCGGTATGCCACAGCATGGAGAACAAGAGAACTTCTGGCCCCCGCTCCCACTTTCAGTTGTGCCCTTTCTGGCGAGTGCATAGCTTGGCTTGATAAAGAGGCACAGACCGGGCTTACTTTGGCATCAGAAGCTTCCACAAGCTCTGGGAAGGGACGCAGGAACACCTGACTTGACTATACCCCGAGTTTATTACTTTAATCTGTACTTTCAAGTTTTCTTTATGAATGTAATAAAAAGCAACTTCAATTTGTATTCAAGGGTAAGAGAACTCTGTACTGAAATCAATGAAATTGAAGGTTGTGGGTACTGAAAATTTTCCGTTTGGTCCAAAGATGGTCTAAGTTGTAAAAAGATTAATTTGAACAAAATCAACTTTTATTGAAACTTTTCAAAACCATTTTCGATATGGATCAAAACTGGACACGCCTAAAATCTATCCTCGAGATGCACAACCCCAAATCCCATCAACTGGAAAGTTGCCCCTAGTCTGAATAGCACTGCACTGGAGATTATAACCGAGCTCCTGAATGCATAATAGACGGACAAAGTTGATTTGGAAGTGTTTATGGCTGGACTTCAGAATGAAGTTGCCTACGTATCCCAAAGATGAGAATCAAGCCTTACGTAGTTCGGTTCGGGTTCACTCGTGTATTAACACACTTCTTTTGCGCTCTAACTTTTGCCAAGGCTGCTCTTTTCTGGGTTTTCAACCTTGCAAGCTTAGTTTTTATTATTTCAAATTTTCATACTCTAACTTTTGCCTAGGTCGCTCTTTCGGGTTTTCAGCCTAGCGAGCCACTCAGGGATAGTATTTCTTCAGCTTGTCCATGTTGATCGGCTGGGAAAACTCAAGGCCATCTAGGTCCATGAGAACGATAGCTCTATCCGACCAGATTGACTTGATGATGTAGGGACCAGTCCAATTGGGTCTGAACTTGCCCCTAGGGTTGTGGATGGGAGCTCGGTTGTCTTTAAGCACCAAATCCCCCTCTTTCAAATTCCTGGACTTAACTTTTTTATTGAAAGCCCTAGCAATTCTTCGTTGATAACCTTGGACGTGATACAGTGCTTTTAGTATTCTCTCGTCAAACAACATGAGTTCTTCGAATCTGTTTTGCTGCCAATCTATCTCAGCTATCTGGCACTCAGCCATTACTCGCAATGACAGAACCTCAACTTCGATAGGCAGAACAGTCTCCATCCCATAGACCAAGGAATACGGAGTTGCCCCAATAGAAGTTCGAATTGAAGTCCGGTAGCCCCAAAGAGCAAATGGCAGCTTATTTGGCCAGTCCTTATAGGTTTCCACCATCTTCTGCAGAATATGTTTGATGTTCTTGTTAGCGGCCTCAACAGCTCCGTTGGTTTGCGGCCGATATGTAAATGACTTATGAAAAGCCACGTTGTATTTCTCTAACAAGTCGATCATCTCCTTCTTGAAGTGGGAACCATTATCTGAAATAATCTCATTCGGGACCCCATAGCGATAGATAATGTTGTTCCTGATGAACTTAGCAACATGTGATGCCTTCAACACTGCATAGGATTGGGCCTCGACCCACTTCGTGAAGTAGTCTATCGCTACCAGAATGTACTTATGCCCGTTCGACCCCTTCGAAGTGACTACCCTAATCACATCAATCCCCCAGACTGAAAATGGCCATGGCGAAGTCATGTTGTACAGTTTTGACGGTGGAATGTTTATACGGTTTGCATGGATCTGGCATTTGTGGCATCGCTGAACAAAGCCAATACAATCCTCCTTCATGGTTGACTAATAATAACCTTGCCTGAGAATTTTCCGAGCTAGCATCACCTCACTCATGTGCGCTCCGCACTCTCCTCCGTGGATGGCCTCCATCAGGTGCTTAGACTCTTCATCATCAACACACAGTTTGTGCATCCCCAGATGACGCCGCTTGTACAGTTTACCCCCGCAGACGATGAACTGAGTAGCCATTCTTCGTATTGCCCTCTTATCTTTGGCATTTGCCCCGGGTAGATAAGCTTCCTTTTCCAAGAAGTTCCAGATGTCATAATACCAGGGGTTCTGATCTTGTACTTCGTCTATGGCAGCAATCAACTCGTAGGCCGGCACAAATTTTTGTTCAATGATAATCGGACGCATCTGGACTCCAAAAGGGATGTCTATCATAGAAGATAGAGTTGCTAATGAATCAGCGAACCTGTTGTTCTCTCTTAACAGATGAGCGAAATTTAGTTTCTCAAACAGAGGAATCAGCAAGTCCAAGGTCTGGTTATAGATTTTCATCTTTTCTTCTTTAACTTTCCAATCTCCTTTAGCTTAAGATACAATAAGGTTCGAGTCCCCGATGACATCCAACTGTTTTGCCCTTAGTTCCAAGGCGGCTTCCAGTCCAGCAATACATGCCTCATATTCTGCTTCATTGTTCGATACTTTGAACCGGAGTTTGAATGCTAAAGGTATACGGGAATTGTCGGGTGCTATCAGCAACACCCCTATCCCGTACCCGTATTGGTTTGACGCTCCGTCAAAGTACATAGTCCAGGTTTCTTCTTCAACATGTAGAATGGCTTCATCTGGGAACAGATATTCAACTGCTTCATCTCCCTCTACCGGGTGATCGGCTAAGAACTCCGCTACTGCTTTCCCTTTCACAGACTTGCGCGTCATGTACTTCAAATCGAATTCGGAGAGAAGAAGCAACCAACGGGCTAGCCTACCTGTAAGTGCTGGTTTCTCAAAGAGATATTTGATGGGATCTAATCTCGAAACCAGTATTACAGAGTGAGCTAACAGGTAGTGCCTCAACTTCCTGGTAGCCCATACCAAGGCCAGACAATCCTTCTCCAGCGGAGTGTAGCAGGTCTCGTAATCCAGCATTTTCTTGCTAAGGTAGTAGATAGCCTTCTCCACCTTATCCTCAGATTCCTACGCAAGCATGCAGCCCATTGTCGTTTCGGTTACTGATAGGTACAGAATCAACGGTTTCCCCAGCTCCGGCGGCGACAACACGAGTAGGTTCTATAGATATTACTTGATCTGCTCGAAAGCAACTTGGCATCGGTCATCCCATTAGAACTTCTTTCCTTTATTCAAGAGACCAAACAGTGGTTCACAAGTCAAGGTTAATTTTGCAATAAACCGTCTTATGAATTGCATTTTACCCAGAAAGCCTCGCACCTCATTTTCAGTCCTCGGTGGTGGCATTTCTAAGATGGCCTTGATTTTGGAAGGATCGACCTCGATGCCCCTCTGTGTGATCAAGAACCCCAGCATTTTTCCTGCTGTAACACCAAAAGTACATTTTTGAGGATTCAGCCACAACCGATACTTTCTGATCCGTTGAAAGAATTTTTTCAAGGCGGTGTAGTGGCCTTCTCTTTTTTTGGACTTGACAATCATGTCGTCCACGTACACCTCAACCTCTTTGTAGATCATATTGTGCAAAATCGTGGTTGCAGCCCGTTGATACGTAGCCCCAGCATTCTTCAAGCCGAACGGCATCACCCTATAACAGTAAGTTCCCCACGGGGTAGTGAAAGCAGTTTTGTCCCTGTCTTCGGGTGCTATCAAAATCTGGTTGTAACATGAAAAGCCATCCATGAACGAGAGCAGCGCATGCCCAGCAGTGAAGTCCACTAATTCGTCGATATGCGGCAGAGGAAAGTCATCATTCGGACTGGCTTTGTTCAGATCTCTGAAGTCCACACATACCCGAATTCTGCCATCCTTCTTCGGCACCGGAACTATATTGGCCAACCAAGTCAGATACTTAGATACTAACAAGAACCCTGCGTCAATCTACTTGGTGACCTCTTCTTTGATTTTCAGAGCCCAGTCCGGGCGGATCCTTTGGAGCTTCTGCTTAACAGGTCGGGCCTCTAGGTCAAGAGGGATCTAGTGCTGTATAATCTCAGGATCGATTCCAGACATGTCTTTGTAGGACCACGCGAAAACATCTTTGAAATCTTTTAATGAAGCGACAAAACACTCGTGTTCCTCCGAAGACAACGTGGACCCGATCTGGACCAGCCACGGGTCCTTCTCAGTACCAACATTAATTGAGGTGATTTCATCAACCAAAGGTTTTACAAACCTCTCCTGCTCTTGATCAAGCAAATGTTTCAAAACCGGAGGAATTTCTTCCTCATCGTTTTCATTAAAGTTTTGAAAGTTCTTATTAATGCAATAAACTAAAGGCACATAAAAGTACTCAGAAGCCACAGCTGTACCATTCTCATTAACAACATCCAGTCCGTCTGATTCTTCGGTTACAACAGACTTAAAGGAAAATGAAAAAGACGACCTGGACAGGACAGTGGCATCCGGGTTATCACCCTCAGGAATACCGAACTCAGACTCAGAAGAGCTGGAATCTGATTCCGACTCCACAGACTCTATGGAATCAAATTTCGGCTCATTACCTAACCCGGAACTACTTGACAAAAAGCCTTTCTCGTACTGCCAAACGAGGGAAGGTGTGATGGATGCATCGAGAATGCTAGAAGATGAGCCTGCAGCCGCTTGATTCCCAATCATGGAAACTGAGAAGTTATCCTCCAAGCACTCTGGTATGATTTGAGGATCTGAGAGGAGACAAGCCAGTGCTACCCCCATCTCAATATCTGTGCTCTCGGACTCATCCTCCTTGCACTGCTCAGCCTCAGCTAGTGGGTCTGTTTGCTCTTCTGCAACTTCATCCCCAGACAACTGAAGGTCAAAAAAGATCTCGAAATTGGGCAAACGCCACTTTTCTGAATTCAACCATGGCTCTGGAAAGCCGCAAAACAAGAATTCTTCCCCCTCCCAGACAAAGCGTTCGTTTAGGGTTCCCTGGATAGGTTTGTGCACCAACTCGTAGTGCTTCCCGGCTTGCTTAGCCTTAGCTCTTCCGGCCATTTCCCTTCCTTTCCTGGCCCAATCCTCTTTGGTAGGCAAATCACCTAAACCAAAGGTTGTGTGGCATTTCGGCCAATGTAGCGACGCCCTTCCGGCCACTCCGTCCTAGTCCCATCCAGGCATGTGTTGAAGCTTGTTCATGAGGTAGATAGACTGCGCACTGACGTACAGTCCCTCATCAACAGCTAGCATATCCTGTACAACTCGAGCCTCAACTAAGGTGAATTTGACAAAAACACATCCTCCACGCCGTGCTCAATCTCCAGAACTGGTATAGAAACCTCTGGCGATGGGTATGTGGACGAGTTCTCAAAAACAATTGCCACCCCCTTCCCGTGGGGGTACTTCAGCATCTGGTGCAAGGTAGATAAGACAGCTCTCATCTAGTGCAACCAAGGTCGCCCAAGGAGTAGATTGAAGGTGGCTGGAACATCCAAGACATGGAACTCAATGTCATACTACCTCGGGCCAATCTTAGTCTTGATCCGTACGATCCCGATCACCTCTCGACTGGTGTTATCATAGGCCCGTATTACCTGGGCTGTAGGCCCAAAATCTGCGGTCTTCAACCCGATAGGATACGCTGTTCTCAACGGACATACATTGATTGCAGATCCAGTGTCGACCAGAACCATCGGTATCCATTTTCTCTACACTCCACAGAGATATACAACGGCTTGTTATGATCGGAGCCCTCAGGCGGTAGTTCCTTGTCGCTGAAGGTCAAGGTCGGGGAAGCTCCATTCGGGAAAACCAACCCTACCAACTGCTCGGGCGTCGTGTCAATTGAAAGCTTAGCCCTGTCCATGGCTGTAAGGACGGCCTGTCTATGCACCTTCGAGACCATAAGTAGTCCCTAGATGGAGATGTCTGCTTGAATTTTCTTTAGCTGTTTAAGCACAGCTTCCTCCTCTAGCAGTTTTTCTTTCTGCCTCTCTGCCTCTTTGTCTTTCCCGGATGCCTCCGGCTGGTTCAAATGTGGGGGCTTGAAGTACCGCCCACTCTTGGTCATATGGTCAACCTCCTCGATATACCAGGTATCATCCGGTTGATTTTGCCCCCAGTCCTCGTCAGTGTGGGCAAGACATAAGTTATCGTCTTCCCACCGCATCCCATCGGCCACCGACAGACAGCTGTCCGGTTTCGCTATAGCTGTTCTTGTGTTTTCAACACACTCGGCCCCCTCAGGTGCCTTGGCTTTTCTAGCCCTGTCTTCGTTCTCAATTTTCTCCTGCTCAAACCTCTTCAACGCAGCCTTCTGTTTGGTATCTGTCGTACTCAAATTACCCAAATCCCGAGCAAAATTCTTCGTACCGGTGCTCTCCGGTAATTCTTCCTGATTTTTGGCCATTCCGGCCACTGTAGATGTTCTCGTCTCTGATCGCCCCTATTCTGGCTGAGGCTCCTTAACAACATCTGGCTCGTCACTAAGCCACCCAGTGGCATCTGCTAATCGATTCAGGCCGAACCAATTGATGCTCACATCCCCCGGATCCTACTCGTTAAAGAACTACAGATTGGCAATGTCTTCCTCTAGCTCCGCTAGGTCATCTAGCCCCTGACTCGGTCTATCCTCCCGAACCACACTGATCTCTACCCCGGTTAGCAACTCTACCCTCGGCTTAGCCTGATCTATTGACACAATAAAACCACACAGGTTGTATGCTTCCTCAGTAAAGCTCCTAGATCCCTCAGGTTTTGAATCAATATCCCCATTCTCCTTCTCGGTCACCCCGGTTCTATCTTCGATAGTCACCACCACTAGCTCAGGCTGGGTTAGGGAGGTGCTCAACATGCACAAGTCTGTGCTGTCCAAGATGAACACCTCAGGCTTAGGTAGGTGGGAGGATGTGATGTATATGCTAGGGTCATATGGGATGGCCGTAGTTTGGATCAGGTTGATTTGCTTAGGTAGTGGAGCTCGGTTATGGGGTGCGAGTGGGTTGGTAGTGACATTTGGTTTGTCGGGAGGCGCAATCACCTTGTTGTCAATAAGATCCTGGATCTCATGACGCAATCTGTAGCAGAAGGTGGTGTCAAGACCGTGCTGTTGGTAAAAGGTGCAATATTTGGCCGGGTTATGGGAAGAAGGAAGTTTATCTAATAATGGCCGCGGCTCCAGGGGCTTTAGATGCCCCTTTCTGATTAAAACCCCCAAGGCCTTGGACAAAGGCATATACAGTGGGGTAAAAGTCCTCTGGCCCCGAGGTGGGTATTTTGCTGGTTGAGGGGTGGCACTAGATGTGCCGGTGAAGGGTGTGGCTGTTTTTGGTGTGGTGGTGGTGACCATGCCCACGTCAGAAGTCCTTGCGGCTGCAGCACTACTCGTACTTGCATTCGAATCATGGGTAAACGCCCTTTTGGGCTGCTCTCTCTCGTGGTTAATCAGACCTTGCTTTATGGCACCCTTAATCTGTACCCCAATCTCGTGTAAGTTAGCAAAGGTGGGAAAGGGTAAGACGATCATTTTCTATATGAGCTTGGGTTGAAGGTTGTGCACAACCATTCTTATCTAATCTTTCTCGAGTGGCCGAGTTGTCATCATGGAGGCCTTGGCCATCCATCGAGTGACAAAGTCAGAAAAGCCCTCTTCGGCTCTTGCCTGGTTGCTTCAAGATCACGGGTTGTGACCTCGATTTGGGTGTTGTATGAATATTGGGCGACAAAGGCCTCAGCCATCTCCTCCCAACTTCTTTTCACTGAGTCCTCCAGCTTGGCGTACCAGATGGCCGCGATACTCGATAGGGTCCGACCAAAAAGAAAGAGCTTCTGTAATCTTGTCAAGCCTATCGGGCGCAAAACATCTGAAAACAACCTTAGATGGACCATGGGATCTCCTGACCCGTCAAACCGGTCGATGTGAGGCATTTTGAACCTGTCCGGCAATGTCACCACCGAATCAGTATATCCATCTTCAATGTCCATGATCGAGTTGACTCCCTGGGCTCGCTTAAACAGCTTCCCGAGCTTACTGACTTTCAGCGCGGTTGGATCCACCTCGAATTTGAATGGTGTGTCCACAGGATTAGCTGGTGCTTTAGACATCTGAGGTGGGATTGGCAGTGGGACTGGCCCTGTCGGAACGTCCGTATTTTCCTAGATGTGAGCCGCCTCCCCGGGTGTTGGAACCATAGATGAGGGTGGGGGTGGATGTGAAGCAGACGCTCCGGCTTATTGGGGTTGCTGCTGCTGCTAAAGTCTGGCAATTAGTTCAGCCTGTTGAGCCACAACTTCCGCCTGACGGGCGATAACTTTTGTCTGGCGAGCAGCATCCCGCTGCATAGCCTGCATGGTCTCTTGGAGTTGACGCATCATGTCCTCCATATTAACTGAAAACTACTGATCTGACTAAACAAGTGTGTATCCCCTCTCTGAGGTAGAAGCAGATATCTTAGCCCAACTACGCACAGGTGAGGTGGATAATGACCACTGATCTGGTAACTGCTGTACTGACGACCTGTGCCTAACTGACCTCCGTCTAGTAACTGGGGGTAGCGAAATGAACACTGGTTGTCCACCAATTAGATCCTCAGATCGTGAAAGTCTCATTCCTCTGGTCCAGAGTGCTCGGGGGGAATTTGCCTTTTCGGAAGCAATGATGCAATACTACCTTGCAAAAAGATAAATAAAGCAAAAATAAGGAAACAAACAAACAGAAAAACGGATAGCATTTTGACTTTAGATAAAGACAACACACAGTTGATATCATAAGCTGAACAAGCTGTTCTCAAACACTGATCTCTGCCCCCAAATCACTGCCTCAAATCTGATACCCCCAAATACTGATGTCCTCAGACTGATACCCAGACTTGCAACTGATACATACAACCTGCACTTTGCAACACATATCAAGCAAGTAAGAGCCAAAACACCCCTATGGTGGGGTAGGGTTTCCCTGTCCTATTTTGTCAGGAGCTAGGGTTTCACTACGCACACAGCGATTTCAAACAACCTACATTCGGGTAATCCACCTGTCCTAGTTTGGAATGGTCTCTATGGCTTCCGATATGCAACTAGGTCGAATGGTCGAGAAGGGTGCCTCAGCAAAACCGAGGTTTGTGTTCCCATCGTGGAAGAGCTCGTAACCGGTCAGCCTTATGGCATGCTTTTCCAAGCAAGCCTCCGGCAAACCGTTCATGAATAGCAGATGGCAAACACTGTGACTTAGGCGCACCAATGCAAATGCAATGCAAATAAACACATAAGTGTAAACAAAACAACATATCATGAGTTCGAGTCAAGTTCTCTAAATCCCTAGCAGAGTCGCTAGAAACTATAGACCGCCCGAAACTCTCTCTGCGCGGTCCCCTTTTGGAGAGGGCGCGAATTGGGTTCCTGCTACTACAGTTCGGACTTCTATCACGGTTCTGAATCTAATCTCACAAAGTACAATGTAAGACTGATAAATCACCAAAGAGTCCAAATCCGGCAAATCATTTTAGAAAATCAATTTTAATCAAAAAGGGCCAAACATGGACTGCTTTGCCAGATTTCAGAGTCGCCACCTAAATATTTTATTTTGGAAAATTTAAGAAACCCTGACTCGTGCCTAAGGCCACGTGTTCGTCATCACCAAAGTTGCTTCGGCTAGTGAACTTGGGTACGAGGGGGGAAGGTCATGAAATGAGCACCCCCGCTTGCCCGATCAAAGAATTGGCCTCTACTAAACATGATATGTTGTTTTTATAAACACATGTGTTCCTATTTGATTATTAGCTAACTTACTATGTGATGCGCACAACATACAGGTATAGACTCGATCACGAGAATTGGAACAAAACAACTCATGTTTGTTTTTGAAAATGGTTTGAAAGTGCTACTCGCAAGTAGGCTAAAGCACGGATTTGCCACCCTCAAGTGGGCTTTAAAACATGATTTTGCCACTTCACAATGTGGGCTTAAAACTCACAATCATCGAGTTGTCCCAATTCAGGCAATCAAGCCTTCATCCACTGGCACTCATATAGTTTATCACTTAAGCAAATAGCCTCATGGCAAGCATGCTATCATGGCAATACTCACACTCATGCAAGTATACTAAAGCGTAAACACTTACTGAGTACTCCAAGCCAAAACAGAAAACTAGTTAGAAATCATGCATGATCCTTGTTTATGTTAAGATGCCTAATGCAACACATGCAATATGCAACTACATGGGCTCGGCTATCTAAGATGGCATACGAATGCAACACTTGATAACATGTATTCAAATAGGTATTGAAATACGATGCAGTTTGAATCATGCGCCAAGCCCGGTGCATGCAAGACAAATGAATGATGCATGCATGCAAAGCATAAGGTATGCTAATCAAGATATGCCTAAACTAACCATCAAAAGCTGATAAGTAAAAGGGAGAAAGAAGTGGGGTTGGAAGACATGCACACACATACGCACCCTTATTACAACATTTGCCCTCTCAACGAAGGGTCCGAATGAACAAGCTAAGCTAATCTAAGCTAAGCTAAACTAACTAATCTAATTAAACTAATTAGACTAATTATTACAAACCAATAAAGAAATAGCAAAGCTAAGCTACTTAATTATAACAACACTTACTTAATTAACAAACTAATTAATTAAATTACAAAACCAACTAAACATGCATGATATGGCCTACCAGCCGTGAGGAGCTGCTGCTAGCCACCTGCCGGCCAAAGATGGGCCTCTGCCGACCAACAATGCAAGGGTGCCGGCCATCAATATGGCACTGCCGGCCACTGGTGTGCTGTGACACCAAACTGCAACAGAGTACAAAACAGAGGAAATGGAGGGTCTCCCAAGGGTATGTGTGTACCATGCCTCTCCTTATCACCTCAAAACATCAAAGGAGTTGCATAATTGAATCCAAGACCATCCACCAAGCATTTTGAATGCATGATGGTCTAAGACCCAACTTGTACACATTCAATAAATGCACAATAAACAAGACACTAAGACCACAGCCTTATCATGAGTGATCAAAGGCAATGGAGACAAAGAGAGTTGGCTCATTTTCATCACTTCAAGTATGAAATGAACCAATTCATCTTGTGTTCAATATAACGTCCGATTGAACATAATGCAATGCAACACAACACATGTTTATCTTGGCATGTTTTACTTGGTTCAATTCTTGTTTTCACATTTTAAGATTACCAAGCCATTTATTAACCAATTGGTCCAATTGTGAAAGTCCTCTAATGGGAAAGATAGCAGACATTTCAATGTTAAAGTGGCATGCACAGGACTTTACCATGTAAGCAATGCATGCAAGACATGTTAAGGGCCCAAAACACTAAGGCTAGTGAAGAGCATCATACAAGAGACATGCAATACATAGCCTGAACAACCACACCAGCTCTGGACAGAGCTCAAACATGCCAAATTAGAGGCCAAGACATGCTGAAATTGAAGCTCAAAGGACTAGACAAACATGCATACATGTTAGGCCACAAACAAGGCACAATACACAACCCTCAAAAGCAATGAAGGAGTGAAGTGTGTGAGAGTGTGACTACACTATAAACACTGAAATTACATGCTAAATGGTGCCATACCATGCAAACATCACATGCACAACATGTTAAAAGCCTCAAAACTCAAAGCTAGTCAAGGCCCTTTACACTACAACCATACTAAGCAATGCTCAAATGACCTTGACCATTCAAAACAGACCTAAGGCAAGTCAAAACAGTAGCAAAAACAGGCTAGACTTGCAGCATAGATGGCAAGAAAGATATGCTCATGTATTGGCTCACAAACAAGGCATGAGGCTTAACTTCTCAAAAGCATTGAAAGAGTGATACTTATGAGAATATGACAGTGATATATGCTCTAAAATCACATATTAAATGATGCCAAATCATACAAACAACTCATGCAAAGCATACTAGAGGACTCATAACACAAAGCTATTAAAGCCTATCATGCTATAGCTATGCAAAGCAAGCCTCATATGACCAAGACCACCCAAAACAGAGTTCAATCATGCCAAAACATGAGCAAAAACATGTTAGAGTGGTGCCAAAATAAGCTAGAATAATAGGCCAAAATAGCAAGCATATTAAGTTAGTAAGCAAGATTTACACTACAAGTGTAAGAAGCATGCAAGAAGTGGCCAAGCCAACCACAAACAGAGCCAAAACATGTTAAAAAAGTCACAAAAACATGCTTAGATCAAGTCAAGAGATGGTAGAAAAACATGCTCAAGCATGAGGCCATCAATACAAGCAAGCAAGACAAGAGGAGAGGGGACCACCCCCTCCCATTTGGGACCTCAAAACCACCTTTCCAGTACTGAAATTCCTCTAAAATTCAGTGCTTAAAAGGGCAAAAATAGATAGCTTGAAAAGCCTAAAGAGGTGGTACAAAAGCTCAGCAAATAAGCAATAAAAGGGGGTGGACCGCCCCTAACTCCAACATGGACTCAAGCCAACATTTTTAACACTCGAAAATAGAACTTTTAACAGTTGACAACTAGGCCAAAAATAGCATGCAAAGGTGGCCAATCAAACAAAGGAAACAAAGCCTTAAAAGAGTTAGGGCCTTACCCTTGAAGAACAGCAAAAACCAGCAGCTTTTTTGAGCCAAAACCAGCTTTAGAATGCCCAAACAAGCCTTAGGGAATCTCAGCTCTAAGGTCAAGATGTTTGGCTAAGGGGTTGTAGGCAAAATGTGTGAAGAACACTCACTTTCAAGCAATATAGAGCACAATATAGAGAGAGAGTGAGAATTCTAGAGAGAGAGAGAGATTTTTGTCTCTGAAAAATTTGAACCTCTAACAAGGGGGAGGGACCTCCCCTTATATAAGCAAAGCAAAGAGAAGCTTGCTTGACAAGCTTAAAGCAAGCTTTTATCTCTTCATACACGTGTATGGAAGATGGCTTAGTGAGCTACAGCTGGCTCAAAAATATCTGAGAAAATATCTGTTAAAACAAGGGTGGTCGGTAGTGCCTCATTGATGGGCGGCAGGGCCTAGCCCATGGCCGGCAGCCCTCTATGATGGCAGGCAGGCCATCAAGGACTCCACAAAACAAAGACCAACACATGGTCCAAAAATGAGACAGAATGAAAATAGGGTTTGGAAGGATCAAACCTGGAGCATTCCGTCGCAAAAGTCAGACATTCGACGAGCAATCAAACTTGTTGCTTGATGAACTTACAAGAACATCCAAGTCTTGAGGACGGTCAAAAATGGGGTATCTACACATGCTATGTCATTTGACTAACTCAGGTAGTATAGCGATACTGTTATGGAAAACAACCCACATTTTGACGCCCCGATTTCTTTTTTTTGGAACATCATAAAATTTAAATAACAAATAACTTGCTAAATAAAAAATTTAGTAACTAATTAGGGAAATTTAAATTCTCACATAGTCAAAGTTTAACAATAAAACAAAATTACGAGTCTGCATACAATATTACGACAACTTTATAACATTCGTAATTACTAATACAAAAGATAATAAAATTTTATTTTGCTAAATTCTTGATTTCAAGTTAGCCACGGTTCTATATTAGCACCGGCCCCAATTTCGGTTTCAGTTCCTTCCTCGTCATAATCTGGCATAAAATGCCAGGGCAACAAAATATACGCCATGAGTTTTGCAATACAGTAAGAAAACATAACCAACCTACCATTCTTTTTAAGAGAAAGTAATCAAATAATAATCATGACAATTAAGAGAAAATGAACGAATTAATAACATGATAATATAACAACAATTTAATATAATTTCAACAATTTTATTAGTTTAGGTGACACTCAAAATCTCACAAAAGAGATTTTCTTACCTGCCATTAAGCCATGGACACGGTTAACTTGGAAATCCTCATTTGGTCAAATATTCAAGAACTACCAAGGATGCGCACACCCACAGTTATATACTCAAGCTGTGGCATCCGTGGTCTGCCCCCACGGGAACGGTCTGCCAGGGGTATGTAACCTCGTTGCGTGCCACCCGCACATCCACCTTTATCCCAAAACCAAATACCGATAAGGGTTCAAATAACTCCCGTGCCATCTTAGGGTTTCACGACACAATTTACGTGAGAATTCTCAAAACCAAGACTTACCTTGAACAACCAGTATTAACCCATAATTGTTAACTTTGTATATGCCGTTAATCATTTTAGTTAGTTTTTATATTAATCACAAATAATTCCAATTTTTAATCACAAATAATGTTATACCAACTCATTAAAATTCCCAACATAAAATATTACACATGTCACACAATAATAAATCAATGTACAAAATTTAAATAAATAATTAATTTAAACCATGGTATAAAATAATAATTTAGATATAAAGAAAATAAACCATAATCACACACATGCATGGATTTTTAATTTACAAGATTAGACTAGCACAATATTAAATAAACCACAATACACCCATACATGGATTACTAATTTACAATATTTAATGAATTAGACCAACACAATAATTAATTTTTATCCAAATAATTAATTGAAGTAATGATCTTAAACCTGCCCAGAAATTTTCAAGATATACCTTAGGTAATAAAAATTATAAATAAATTATTTATGTAATTCTAAAATTCATGAAAATCTACAGAATATTCAATAAACATGTTTAGGTCATTTTCAGAAAGAATTTCCCAAAAATAAGTTATAAATAATTCTGTAAAATTCTCAGAAATTTCATGACACAAATTTATCACATTTTCTTAAATTACTTCCATACTTAAATTCATAAATCAATTCCATAATATAAAATATTATTATGAAACTAGACTTCTCAAATTTCATTTTTTATTTAGAAATTACCAAATTTGGTTTAATACAAAATTTTTAATAATTTTTCACACACATAGTAAAATCTGCCTATAGTTCCAGATTTGGTTAAAATTTTGTATAAATTCTTAAAAAACTCAATAATTGTTGCAAAAATTCTTGGATGAAGTAGATATCATTCTAAACAATTTTGTAGAGAAATCATCTCAAAATTTTGAGTATAAAATTGTTTAAAAATTCGTACAACTTTCTGGCAAATTTAAGGGCCAAATAAAATCTTCAATAATCTTTTTAATGACATAAACTAAACATGCATGTCCCAATTCCACAATATTATAATGATTTTAAGACTACCAATATCTTCAAATATATGATATACAAATCATAAATTTACATAAAACTATAAATAAAATTCTATCTACAAGTTTAGTCATTTTATCATATGAATATAATTTGAAAATTTTAACAATTAAAAAAAATGAGAGGGTTGAGAGAGTTTTCTTACTTAACAATAGGATGATGAAATGGTCGAAAATTTTAGCTTCCTTAGTCTCCCACTCTTCTTCTTCTCCTACTCAACTTAGCTACTTCACAGATTTCTTTTTCTTCACCGAATGCAAGCATGCATATATATATATACAATGCTTGCTGAGCCCTCTCTCTCTCTCTCTCTCTCTCTCTCTCTCTCTCTCTCTCTCTCTCTCATCATTCTATCTAGTCATTTCGTATATCTCAATTCCAAGAAGCATGATGGAGTTATAGTCCCTATATGACATGCATGCAAACATGTGGCGTTCACAGCTACAGAAATTCTAAAATTTTGGATTTTTTTTAAAAAAAATTAATACACTAAGGTTTTTAATTAAATTATTTAGCAAAGATAATTATCATGTTGAATCTTTATTGAAATAATTTATAAACAATAAATATTGAATACACAACAGATTATTATTCTTAATAATGACTTTGTTAGTGATTGAATTGGGTTAATTTGAAACTAACTTATACACTAATATATATATATTAGATAGACTCTGGGTAAAATTAATTAATTAATTAATTCATTTATTTTCTTTTTGAATAATTAAATGCGGGTTCTCACACTTACAATTACATTAATTTGCAGTTTGACTGACAAACTAGAAGGTTCGTGAGGTATTTCATATCTTTCTATGTATGCATAGATGGGTTCAATCATTGCCGCCCATTTTTTTTTTTTTTTTTAGATGGTACGTTTTTGAAGGGGAGGTTAAATGGTACTTTGCTCGCAGCTACAGCTAAGAATGGCAACCAAGGTATGCCGAACATATTTACTAATGACTGGTTGAATTTGGCGCTTTTGGTACATTCGTCATACGACACTTCACATTTAGATTCATTTCATGCTTTTATTTTTATTATTTTGTGGTGCAACGTCTGATTGGTTTGTATATAAAACTTCCACATGCAACATGTACAGGTTTGTTCCTCGTCGCTTTTGCGATTATTGATTTAGAGAATTCAAGTAATTGGGAGTGGTTCTTACGTTAATTGTTGCAAATTGTGGATGATTCTAGGACGCTAACATTCATATCCAATCGTAACGTTGGTCTATTACAATCAATGCCTACTGTATTCCTGTTTGCACACCATGCTTTCTGTTTATTGCATCTTCAAATGAATCTCCGAGGCCGCATGAAACATGTTAACGCTAAACACAAAATCGGCCTTATGCGAAAGTTATGCGAATGTGCTTACACACCTACAGTAACGACCTTCAACCACAAAATCGAGATACTAAAGTAGTGCAGCCCCACGGTTGTTGAAAACTTTTTGAAAGATTTGCATCCTCAACATTGGGTGAATGCGTATTTCAAGTAAGTGTTTTTTTGCATCACGTGTACGCACTTTGTATTTCAGGTAAGTGTTTTTTTTCCATCGCGTGTACGCACTTTGTATTTGTACTATTTTGTCTGAATGCAGATGATTACCCCTTTCACTTATTGTAGGGGCCGCAGGTATGGCGAGATGTGGTCTAACGCTGCCAAATCTTTCAACAACTAGGCTCGTGAAGCTCGACATCTTTCCATCACTCAATTGGTTGATGCAATTCATGGAAAAATCATGGAACAAATGTCGAATTGTAGATCTAAATCTGGCGGTTGGGTTGGTGAAATTTGTTCGAAAATGGAAAAGAGTTTGGTATCGGGGTTCAAAAATAGCCAGGCATAGATTGTTAGCCAAGCTGATGTTGACTTCTTTGAGGTTCGTTCGCACCCATCGACGTTGGTAGGCTTCCATACTCATGTTTTCAGTGGCAGTTTAATGGGTTCCCCTATTCTCATACCATTGTCGCTTTTTGCAACAGTGGCAGGAACATTTACGACTTTGTAGAACCGTTCTACCATGTAGCGAAATATAAGGCAGCGTAGGGTCTATCCACCCGATTCCTACTGTCGTAAAACCTAAATTCACAACGTTGGACTACCTGATTGCACCACCAATATACAAGTGACCACCCGGCCGGCCCAAGCATAAGAGAATTCCATCAAAGAGTGAGGTTGTTCAACAGATTTGTTGTGGCCGTTACAGCAAAATGGGTCACCATAACAAAAAAATATGTAAGGAACCAATGTAATGCATTTGCTACATATTTCGTTCATACCATTGTCGAGCTCGCTAATAAAAGTTTCCTACATCAACACTCTAATCATGTGCTCCACTATTTTCTAATGCAACGTTACCAGAGACCCAATCAGTTTTGAAATTTTATGAAAACTTATATATTTATCGCAATTTGTTCCGAATCGTCGCATACACGTAATAATAATAATAACAATTTGGTTGCAAAATTTAATGATTGTTCTACTTACAAATTAATTATGATTTCCCGTATCTGTGACGATAGGTTGCATTTAAAATGCAGTCCATGGTTTCCACATGGTTTTGGTTAATGGAAACCATCAAATGTGGAACACTAACCTTACATACCAATATATTGACTTAGATGGTTATCTGTTATCATTACTTTGTTTGTTTTGATGAAATGTGAGTTTGGGCTCAGTTACATACAACACCGATGACGCTCGCTACACCACATGCGCCCATTTCCAACCCAAATTGGCATCGATACCTGAAATGTTATGTGTCCACATATCGGTACTAAACACAACATAGCCAAACCAACCACTAGTCGTCTTCACATTACCACTGCATCGAATGGCAATGTCCACTTCACCCATGCACATTGGACATCATGGTTGCACACCAATTTGCTATGTCGGACAATTCACTGTCGTACACACAATTGCTTGTACAATGGTAATAGGCCAACACATTATGGCTTTCACTATGTGCCAACAATAGCACCCATATTTTACAACCAATTGTGTTAATGGAACCGTTGTCTTCGTTCGTTAGTCCACCTACTATTACCACTAAAACCCAGATAACGCACAATGTACTAACTGTCATATCAAATTACTGGACACTTACAACATATGCACACTACTAACAACATCAATGTTGAACCACATTACGCCCACCACCACAAAGCATTAATCATTCTCATCAATGCACACACATTCGAAATAAATCCAAGTTTCCATTATTCGCACATAAGAATGTTATAAACAAAAATAACGGTATCACCATCCGCTACGACAACTACCATAAATCCACATAATCAATTCAATAAATGCTAACCAAAAAAACCTTTCTAATATTGTGAAACAAAATTATAGCGTACTCCACGACCGTTGCAACTACACAACCATCGAGTAATAAATCAAAACAACCATTTTTCAAAAGCCATATTGTTATATTAGGAATGTGGATGGTATTAACATCAAATTGTCCTGGCATGTAGTCCTCTTTTTGGGTTGTTCAAGAACATCTTCACTATTATCGCATGTAGCCCACATGGAGTCGAACCATCTATCTCATTGTCAATCTCGATGCCATGCATGTACTGCCTGATGACGAAACAAATGAAGATAGCACAATCGGATTTGTAGCATAATAGCAAAAAAACCCAAATCAAACCCAGTCTATATGTGGAATAATGAAAGCTGGAACAAGAATATAGGCAGAACTACGTATTAGGACTCTGTTGTGGACAGTCCATGACTGAAATGAAGGGCCCATCAAAATCTGGTGTCTTCACATCGTCAGATGCCAACATTGGTTTGACAAAACTGGTGTAGTGCTTTGTCACCTACTGTTTTTGCAAAATAAACAAGAAAACCGCATCAACCCCGTAACACGTATCACAACATACATACCCATAGACAACAACAACATATATATACAAAATACCTTGCAAGCTGTCCAACCTGATGTCAAATGAATTATAAAATTAGATACGTGTGTAGCTTGTTTTTCGTGCTCTTTTCGGATACAATAACCCTACAGTTCGAACTCCTGTGGTTCTGAATCTGATCTCATAAGTGCAATGTGAAATAGATAAACACAAAAGAGACCAAATCCGACAAATCTTTTGGAAAATCGATTTTGAATCAAAATGCCAAAAATAGATTGCTTTGTCAAATTACAGAGTCGCCACCTAAATATTTTTAAAAAATTTAGGAAACCGGGGACTCGTGCCAAAGGCCACTTATCCGTCATCACCAAAGTGTCTCGGCTCAGGAACTTATTTACAAGAGGGGAAGGTCATGAATTGAGCACCCCACTCGCCCAATCAAAGATCGACCTTTTCTAATCATGATGTGATTTTTATTTACATTATATGCTTTTGTTCCAATTATTAGGCTAACGTTATTATGTGATGCACACAAGTATAGGCTAATCTGCAAAAATTGAAACACTTCGATTTTATGTTTATTTTGAAAAATGCTTGAATATGTGCCACTTAAAAAAAGTGAGCTCATATGTACATTTGATCAAATCATCCTAATTCAAACAATTAGCCTTCATCCACTGGCATTCAAGCAAGTATATCAATTAAGGGCTTAGCCTCATGATATCATGCATGCTTTGTCATGACAACAAATAAAAACTTGCCCCAATTCCCAAGGCGAGCCAAAAAAGAAACTAGTTAGAAAAAATACATGATCCTAACTAATGAAAGAGGCCTAATACAACACATGCAAAAACGCAATTAATAAACTCGGCCACTAATTATGGCATGCGAATCAACTTGACAGCATGCGGTTTAAACACGTATTGAACGAAGTAATAAACAACAATGCTTGTTAGAATGAGGAACCGAGCCTCGATTCATGCAAGACAAATGGATTCAAACATGGGAAATGCTAAAAGAAACATGATGTTCTAAACTACTCATTATAAGCAAGTAAATAAAAGGGAGAAAGACGTAGGATTGGAAGACATACACGATATTACATGTTTGTCCTCATGCAAGAGGGTCCGAATGAATGTCTTAGCTAAGCTAGCTACTTAATTACAACATCAAATTTAACTAACTATCCTAGCTAATTAAATAATTACAACACACTCTAACTAATTAATACAAATTAACTAATCAAACTATTACAGAATTAATTAACTAAGTAATTAATTACAAGTTCACTACTTTAAGTACAACATACTACTAAAAACAAATGTAACGGGTCCCGAGCTGAAATGCTAGGGATGGTTTATGCATGAACGCGGATTTTCACCCGAAAATGCCTCTGTTTGGCTGCCAAAATGCTTTTGTTTTGTATTCAAATAATTGCACTATTTTTTTTACCTCTGCTTCTGCTATGTTCTGCAGGAAAAAGGAAACTACCTGGCTAAAAAAAAAAAAAAAAAAAAAAGAGTGGCCGGCCACCCACTAATAGTGGCCTGCCGCCCAGTAAAAGTGGCCTGCCGACTACTAATGTTGGGTTTCTCCTGCTGCAATAAAAAACAAGTAGAGCACAAACAGAGTATTCTCAAAGAATGTCTGTCTACCCTACCTCTCCTTATCATCGAATAGCTCAAAGGAGGGGTAGGGTCGATTCGCAAGCCATCAATCGATGCAAATTCATTGCATGATGGCCTATGAATCAAGGGATACAATTTCAATAAATGCACAAGGAAAGACTCATGAACCTCCTCCCTATCATGATATTAATCAAAAGAAGTGGTTGACATCGACTCTTGAACCGTTTACATCATTAACAAGTATGAAACGACTCAAGACTCAATGGATTCAATTAACGTCTGATTGAACCACAAACCATTTTATTATCTTGTTCCATTTTAGTCCAAGTTTTATTGCCTCTTTTAATTACCTTTCCCTTCATTAGTCATTTTAGTCCAAGAATGAGCATTAAGTCCACTAATGGAGCGGAGTGTCAAACCAAGGGTTGTTTTGGGCATGAGAGAGATGTCATGCCGTTGGTAATGAATCTCCGAAGAGATTAAACCATTAAGCACAACAATCTCTATCCCAAGCTTACACAAACAATTGGTTTGAAACAACTCTAAAAAAAAAGGTAAAAAGCCAAGAAAGGAAGGAGGTTACAAAAGTGATTAGAGGTGAACATAAATATGAAAAGCACAAAATAAATACTATCAACTCAAATAGGTTGGTGTCTAATGCCTAAAACACCAAACCTATGAGGACTATTACACTACAAGCATGCTATACAAAACACAAATGAAACTAACACATAAAAACAGTTCTATATTAGCTCAAAACAGTGCTGGAATTAAAGTAAAAATAGCTAGAAGAGTAAGATAAAATAATGGAGCAATCAAGCTAGTAAACAAGCCAAGGGAGGGGTGGCTAACCCCTCAATTTTTGGGACTTCAAAACCACTTTTTTAGCCTCTAAAAGCTTTGAAAATTAGTGGTAAAAAGCTCAAAAAAAGTTGACGACAAGGTCGAAAACACAAGGGTAAAGGCCTAGAAAGCAAAGGTCAAAGAGGGGGGGTCCACTCCTTTACCCTTAATGGCCTTAAACCACAAGTTTCAGATGAAAAACAGTACAAAAACAGCAAAAAATGATGGTGAATGAATAAGGGAGAGAAGCTTGGGGTTATACCTCTTGAAGAGGAATGACCCTTTGAATCACAAACCACTATTTCACACCCTCAAGCTTAAAATGCAAGCTCAAATACCTCAGTGAAGAACCCTTAAGGTTTGGTTTGGAGTGTCTAGGCAAAGGTTATAGAAGTTGCAAGAGAGAGAAAGAGAAATGTAGAGAAAGAAATATTTTCTAAAACTTTTGCTTCTCTAATTTTTTCGAACCCTAATTTTTTAGAAAGAGTCCTCTATATATAGAAATATATTAGTCCATCTCAAAAATATCCATACAGACACAGCTGGTGCAGTGCATGCATCTGTATAGATAGTTGACACAACTGGCAAAAAGATCTGAAATTTTACACAAGTGGGCGGCCGACCACTAATAATGGGCGGTCAACCACCAATAGTGGGCAGCAGGCCACTAGGATGGTCAGGCTTGAAAAACTACTGTTTTGGTCTAAAAACAAGGCACAAAGCTTGTAGGTTTTTGAGGCTCAAAACTGAGGTTTCTTGTTGAGGAATTCGAGCATTTGGACAAGCAGGCACATTCATCATTGGGTTATCAATCAGTGGCGCCCAAGTCTTATGGGCGGTCAAAAATGGGGTGTCTACAACGTGATTACACGTTAACTTATGTTCACGTGCTTACCAATTTTAGCGCTTTGTTGTAATGGTCATCTCTTATCCTTCGTCTCAGTTTCACAGAATTATAATGCTTCCAACTACCAATCTCCGAGTCGTGCAGCATGACAGTCTAGTGATTCGCATGATAGATAGAATAATGTTTGTATTTATGATCTCTTGCGGCTTTGAAGTTCACGTTTAGATATTTTGTTTGTGAAAGTGCACTCAGGTTCCTTATTACATCCTGCCACAATGTTCAAGGTTAATCCTATTAAGATACAACATTAAGATATTCATCACACAATTTTGTGAGTGTGGTTTATGTGCGTCCGTGTGTGCATTTGAATTACAAAAACATACTGAACATACGTTACTATAAACATATGATGTGTCCGCATCATCATTTTATTCGATAGACTATTTTCCCAAATTCATTAAGATTGTTGCATATGAGTCAATTGCCTACACAATTTCCCGGTCCCAATGTCAAACTCAATAATGTTCCGAAGCATTATCATGCTCAAATCATTATGAACACATACACATTGTCATTATATCATTCATGGTATACTTGTATTCCTTTGAATTGACGAATGTCGCACCAGGTCACGCATATCGATGAATAACACTTGTATACCACTGTCACCACCATTCCAGTTACGGAGCTGCAATCCATTATGCAAACATGTTAACGGAATATATTAATACACAACGTTTTACCTCATTCAATTAAACAAAAAAATGCTCGTGCACACCAACAAACAATGTAAATGCATACTCGTCGCCATCAAAAGTGTACACTGTCTCTAGGAGCTTCATCTCATTGTATTCAAGCATGTTCCACACCGCATGTTTCTTGTTCATTCGAAACCCGTGCCATGTCTTCCATTCAACTTCAATATCCCCCACTGTGTATATTACTTCAAGCCCTACTTCCTTTCCAGTTGTCGTTTTATAGCTTTGTTTGCCACATCCATCTACCACGGGATACTCGTAATCGGCTAATTGGTATTCGCAGCGTGTCTTGCTCTTCACGCGTCTGATCAGTGATGTTATATTCTACCCTGGACAAGAATCAATATGTTTGTCAATGCATGCCATACTATTGTTGTCCTGTCTTACGATTCTGTCCACAATGTTCACCATATGGGGTCCCACAACATCACCCACCATGGAAACCCTCGCACTTCTGCAAATGTCATCATGATTCAGCCTTGAATCTTCAACCCAATCCATTTTATCAACAAAATATGTCGTCATTTGGACAGTTGGCCCAATTTTATCCTTGCCCAAGAAGGAATGTTGCACGATGTCGCTGCTCATCCCATGTCCGGAACCATTAATTTTTCCCGACCGATTATCCGACGCTGTCCGTGGGCTCCTGCCTCCATTTGTCACTAATTGGGTCACTATGTGGACTTCATGGTCGTCAACCTCGTCTTTCAATGTTGTGCTAAAATTAAGGATATGGTTTGGTCAATATTTGATTTAGTCAATATCCTTAATTATGTAATTTTATCAATTCCTTAATTAAAGGATATCTCTGTAATCTTTTATTCTTTCCTTGTTAATGTTTGTACTATATATATTATACAACTACGATGAATGAATTAACTTAGAAAATTATTCCACAATTGTGTTTGTTGTTATGGTATCAAAGCCTCCTTCAATCTTCTTTTCTTAACCCTAGAAATTGAAGTAGGTCATGTATTCACAATTGTTCTTGTTTCTGTTCATATCATTCCGCTGTAAAATTTTCTTTTATGACTAAAGTAGGTGGTGCTAAATCACCAACGAAGACCGAGTCTGGCCTTCATTTGCCGGAAACTTCCTCTCTTGTCACTCCGGAACAGCTTGACAGTACCAATTATGTGGAGTTGTCTTTGAATTACCGAAATAAAATCCTTGGGGGAAAACGTTAGGGTTATATTTCGGGTACCAAGGTTGTTCCATTAAATAAAAAGTCAGAAAAGTATGAAGAATGGGAGGATGAAAATTGCTTGGTCAAATCTTGGCTTCTTGATGCAATGACAAAGGGTATTTGGTCTCGCTTTCTTCGATTGTCTACGCCAAAGGAGATATGGGAGGCAATTAAAAATACGTATTCAGTTGATTAGGATACGTCAAAAGTTTATCAACTTCATTGTGAGGTATTTTTTGTCTGCCAAAATGGAGATTCTGTTGTTTCTTATTTTGAAAAATTACAAAAAATATGGCAGGAGCTTGATGATATTCATGCCTGTATTACGGAGTGTACCAATGATATTGCTATATACACCACGAAGGTTAATTCTAAACGTGTGTATAAGTTTTTGGCTGGTCTTGATCCTCACTTAGATGGGGTTCAAGGTCATGTACTGTCTACAAAACCACTTCCTGATATACAGGCGGCATACGCTATGGTTTGTTCGGAAGCTAATCGCCAAGATGCTATGCTTGGAGGAACTATTGGAGAAGGGGCTGTAATGGCTTCTCGAAAAATGACCATCTCAAAGAATGATAAAAAATATACTTACTGTAATGGTATTGGTCATACAGTGGACACGTGCTTCTGACTTCATGGGTATCCAGAATGGCATCCAAAGGGTAAGAAGGCATCTCACAAGGAGGCAAACTTTAATCCAAAAACAAATCTAGCCGTAACTTTTGCATTCACTGCTAAGTCTGGTATGTCTTTTTCTAGAAATAATGATTGGATAATTGACTCTGGCGCAACAAGCCATATGACTTGTGATCGTTATAAGTTTAGTCATTTATTTTCTAAATGTTCCAAAGTCACTATTACCACTGCTAATGGTGTATCATCTCCTGTTATTGGAGTTAGTATAGTTTTGTTATCTTCCACGTTAGAAATCGAGGATGTCTTATTTGTGCCATCGTTAAATTGTAATATTCTTTCTGTGAATCAATTAGCCAAATCTCATAATTGCGTTGCTCTCTTTTTCCCTACTCACTGTGTCTTTCAGAACATCCATACTCGGGAGAAGATTGGCATTGGTAGATAAATGGGAGGGTTGTACTATCTTGAAGACGGATTCCACCATTCCAATAAAAAAGGGCAAGCTCTTACAGTAAATAGAAATTCGGTGAATATGAAAAATGAGGAAATTTGGCTATGGCATAGGAGACTGGGACACCCTTCATTTGGCTATCTTAGGAGATTATTTCCATCATTGTTTCATGGCTGTAATCTTTCAAACTTTGTTTATGAAACTCGTGTGAAGGCAAAAAGTCATCGAATTACTTTTCATTTGAGTGATCATAAAACAAATTTACCTTTTTCATTAGTTCATTCAGACGTTTGGGGATCGGCTCCAATTTCTACTCTTAATGGGATGAAGTGGTTTATAACTTTTGTTGATGATTGCACTCGCATGACTTGAGTTTATCAAATGAAACACAAGAATGATGTTTGTTCAATTTTTTGCATATTCCATCAAATAATAACTACTCAGTTTGGTGTTCCAATAAAAGTCTTTCGTTCTGATAATGGTGGTGAGTACGAAAAGAAAGAATTGATGGAATTTATGCACTCTGAAGGGATTATTCACCAAACATCTTGCACAGATTCTCCTCAACAAAATGGTATTGCCGAGTGAAAAACCAACATTTATTGGCAGTTACTCGATCTCTTTTGATTGGGGGTCATGCTCCCATTTACTTGTGGGGTGAAGCTTTGAATTTAGCGGTCTATTTAATAAACCGTACACCATCCAGTGTTCTTAATTTTTGAAGACCATTGGGTGCCCTTTCTGTTCATTGCACTCTTTCACTGGTGGTGCTTTTGGCTCTACGAATTTTTGGGTGTGTAGTTTATGTTCATTTGCATCCCCGCCAACGGACCAAACTTGAGTCTCATGCTTTGAAGTGTGTTTTTATGGGATATGGGAACACTAAAAGAGGCTACAAGTGTTATGATCCAACCACTCGGAGGCTTTATTTTTCCATGGATATAACCTTCCATGAGAACAAACCTTTTTACCGGGCACCGACTCCTAATTTACCATTTCGGGGGATGATTCAGAAGGAGTGATAAATTATGAAGAACTTGAGGCATTTTTTACCAATAATTCGGACAATATTTCTTCGTTCGGAGCTTCTTCAGGACATGGTGAATTTTCAGATGAAAGAGAAGAGTTATCGATTGTTAAACCAAAGATTTCTCATACTGAAGATAATGTTGAACCAAAGACTTTTCATACTGAAGATCATGCTCTTCATGACAATACAATGCCTGCCAATCACTCATCACAACCACTAAGCCAGTCTTCTTCTGAGATTCCTCTAGAGGTATCCACTAATCCTAATTTCACTTGTAGTGATAATCTTTTTTCTGAATTTCACGTGTCTCAATATTGTCTTCCACCTCGTTCTAATCGTGGCATACCACTTGTTAAATATGAGCTTGATCCTAAATCCAAAGTTAGATATCCCATTAGTAATCATGTGTCTTGTCACAAACTATACAAGTTGTATGTATCTTATGTGCTATAGTTATCATCCATTCCTATTTCTAGTAAATCGTAAGAAGCTCTAGCAGATGATAGATGGACTTAAGCCATGGCAGAAGAAATGACAGCGCTTGACAAAAATGATACTTGGGAGATTGTGACTCTATGGAAAGGAAAAAAAAACCATGAGATATAAATGGGTCTTTACAGTCAAACATAAAGCGGATAAGACGATTGAGAGGTATAAAGCTCGATTGGTTACGAAAGGATATACACAATCTTATGGAGTTAACTACCGAGACACTTTTGCACATGTTGCCAAACTTAATACAGTTCGAGTGCTTTTGTCTTTGGCGGCGAACCAAGATTTGCCACTTCTTCAGTTTGATGTAAAAAATGCTTTTTTACATGGAGATCTTACAGAGGAAGTGTATATGGACCCTCTCCAGGTATGGAAAAATACGTAGATGTTACAATGGTGTGCAAACTCAAAAAGGCCTTGTATGGGTTAAAACAGTCTCCAAAAGCTTGGTTCGGTAGATTTACCAAGTCTATGAAGAGCTTCGGATATAAACACAGCAACTCCGACCATACTTTGTTTTTAAAGCACCGAATGGGTAAAGTTACTGCTTTGATTATATACGTTGATGATATGGTGGTGACAGGAGATGATCAAGAAGAAATTGAGAACCTATAACGACACTTGGCGTTAGAATTTGAAATGGAACAACTTGGAGATTTCAAATTCTTTCTTGGAATCGAGGTGGCCCGCTCAAAGAATGGTATTTTCTTATCTCAACGAAAATACATTCTTGATTTGTTAACTAAAACAAGTATGCTTGGCTATAAGCCTACAAATACCCCTATTGAACAAAATCATAAATTGTTTAATTGTTTGCATGCAACTTCTACTGATAAAGCAAGGTACCAGAGACTTGTGGGAAAGTTAATTTATTTGTCCCATACTAGGCCAGATTTTGCTTATTCAGTATGTGTAGTGAGCGAATTTATGCATGATCCTCATAAACCTTACATGGGTGCTGTGGAATGCATATTGCAATATTTAAAGTCTGCTCTGGGTAAAGGGTTGCAGTTCATCAAGAATAATCACTTGAATGTAGAAGGTTACACTGATGTAGATTGGGCTGGTTCATCTGGCGACAGAAAATCTACATCAGGATATTTTACTTTTATAGAAGGCAACCTTGTGACTTGGAGGAGTAAAAAACAACAGGTGGTAGCTGGTCAAGTGCAGAAGCTGAATATAGGGGCATGGCTTTTGGAGTATGTGAGTTACGATGGTTGAAGAACTTGCTTAAGGATTTGGGTGTTCACTTTTAGGAGACAATGAAGTTATATTGTGATAACACTTTTGCTACAGAGATTGCTCATAATCTAGTCCAACACGATCGGACGAAGCATATGGAAATTGATAGACACTTCATTAAGGAAAAACTTGAAGCCGGAATCATTGTTTTTTCGTTTGTGAAGTCTGAAAAACAACTAGCCGATGTCCTTACCAAAGTTGTCGCTAACAGTGTTTTTGGTCATTCTTTAGACAAGTTAGGCATGTGCGATATACATGCTCCAACTTGAGGGGTGTGGCTCGACTTTTCGTGCTCCTTTCGGAAGACGATAAGCCCTACAGTTCGGGCTCTCGCAGTTCTGAATCTGATCTCACAAGTTCAATGTGAAATAGATAAACACCAAAGAGGTCAAAATTCGACAAATCTTTTGGGAAATCAATTTTGAATCAAAATGTCAAAAATGAACTGTTTTTCCAAATACAGAATCGCCGCCTAAATATTTTTGGGAAATTTAGGAAACCTATGACTCGTGCCAAAGGCCACGTGTCCGTCATCACCAAGATTGTCTCAGCTTGGGAACTTAGGTACGAGAGGGGAATGTTATGAATTGAGCACCCTCGCTTGCCCGATCAAAAATCGGCCTCTTCTAATCATGATGTGAATCTTATTTACATTATATACTCTTGTTCCAATTTATTAAGCTAACTTACTATATGATGCACACACAAGTATAAACTAATTTGCAAAAATTAGAACACTTGATTCATGTTTGTTTTGAAAATTGTTTCGAATATGTATCACTTGAAAAAGTGATCACATATGTACATTACTCAAATTATTCCAATTCAAGCAATTAGTCTTCATCCACAGGCATTCAGGCAATATATCACTTAACCAATTAGTCTCATGGCAAGCATACTAGACATGGCAACAATCACACGCATGCAATATGCTAAAGCACAAAAATGCTCACCTCGTACTTCAAGGTAAGCCAAAATAAATAAAAGAGTTAGAAAACATGCATGCCCCTAACTAATACAAAATGACTAATACAACACATGCAATAATGCAATTAATAGGCTCAGCTACTAATTATGGCATATGAATCAATTCGATAGCATAGGTTTAAGCACGTATTCAAAGAAGTGTAAGAAATAACAATGCAAATTAGAATGATGCGTCGAGCCTTGGTGCATGCAAGACAATAGATGCGAGGCATGAGAGATACTAAACGAAACATGATGCCCTAAACTAACCATCATAAGCAAGTAAATAAAAGGGAGAAAGACGTGGGGTTAGAAGACATACACATTATTACAACTGTACCCTCTCGCAAGAGGGTCCGAGTAAACTATCTAGCTAGGCTAATTACTACAAATTAACTAACTATTACAAAACGAATGAAATAATTAACTAAACTAGCTAATTAATTATTACAACAAATTAAATAGTCTATGTAACTAACTAATTAATTACACTAATTAACTATTTAACAAATTAGAACTAGCTAATGAATTACAAATTAACTAATTACAAAATGAATATAATATGAGAGAAGTATTAAGCTAACTACTCTAACTACTTCGCCTCGGGAAACAAGGAATGCTCATGCATGCGTGGATTTCCACCCGAAAAAACACTGTTCTGTTGCCAGATGCCTCTATTGCACAGTAGAACAACTGCACTATTTTTTACCTCAAAACCAACTCTGTTTTGTTTCAAAAGGGCACTGCTGGGTTTTGCAAAAGTGGCCGGCAGGCTAGAAATGGTGGCCTACTGGCCACAAATGATGGTCTGCCATCCACAAAAGGTGGCCTGCCGGCCACTAATGCTTGGTTCTTCCTGCTGCAACAGAAAGCAAACAGAGCAAGAGCAAGGTATTTTCAAGGGTTGTTTGCACAACTTACCCCTCCTTATCATCAAACAGCTCAAATGAGTGGTAAACTTGATTCACAAACTATCAATCGATACAATTTCATTGCATGATGACCTATGAACCAAAGTGTGCAAGTTTAATAAATGCAACAAATAAAGACACTCAAACCCCCTCCTTATCATGGATTAATCAAGGGAAATGGTTGACAATAACTCTTGAACCGTTTTCATCATGAACAAGTATGAAACGATTCAAGACTCAAGGGTTCAATTAACGTCCGATTGAACCATAGCCAAGTTATTATCTTGCATCATTTTTTAGTCCTCATTTTATTAATCCATTTTAGATTACCAACAATTCCTTATTTCATTAAGTCCAATAATGAGCTTTAACTCCTCTAATGGAAAGAAGCATCAAACCAAGAGTTATTTTAGACATGAGAGAAGTGTCATGCCATTGGTAATGAACCCCCAAAGGGATTAAACCATTAAGTACAAGACCTAAATCTCATGCTTTAAACAAGCAACTAGTTTGAATCAACTTTCAAAGCAAAGCAAAAGCCAAGAAAAGAGGGAGGTTGCAGAAGTGACTGAAAACAAGTATGGACAGCCATAGACAAATGCTATCAACTCAAATAGGTTGGTGGTTAAGGCCTAAACCACCAAACCTATGAGGACCATTACACTACAAGTATGTAATATAAAGCATAAATGACACAACCAACCCAAAACAGTCCTAAAACATACTGGAATTAAGACAAAAATAGCTAGCACAATAAGCTAAAACATGGAGCTATGAAAGCTAGTAAACAAAGCATAAGGAGGGGAGGCTAGCCCCTCCAATTTTGGACTTCAAAATAACATTTTAGCCACTGAAAAAGCTCTGAAATCCAGTGTTTAAAAGCTCAAAAAAAGTGGACAAAGAGATGGGAAATACAAGTGTAAAGGCTTAGGAGACAAGGTGTAAAGAAGGGTGGTTAACCCCTCTACCTTTAATAGCCTTAAACCATAAGCTTCAGCCCATAAAAACAGTCCAAAAATGGTCTAAAAACTGTAAGAAAAGATGAGGAAAAAGTAGTGCAAATGAGCTAGTAGTTATACCTCTTGAAAGGGATAACACTTTTGTTCACAAACCAACAAGTTCTCACTCTCAAGGGCTGAAATTTGGACTCAATAATCTCAGCAATGAGAGCTCCAATATTGGTTTAGGAAGTGTAGAGAGAGTGTATAGGTTGCAAGATAGAGATAGAGATAGAGAGAGAATTTCACGTTTTGGTCCCTTTGGAATTTTTTGTAACCTCAAACCATGAGGGAAGGCCAAGTATATATAAAAAAAACAGCCTCACATGTCGGAAATATCCATATAGGAACAGCTGGAGCTTTTGGGGGATAGCTGGCCCAAAATATCTGTGTTTTTCACAAGTGGCCGGCAGGCCAGAAGTGTGGGTTGCCGGCCACAGAAAATCTACTTCCAAGCCCGACTTCAAACGGGCATATCTCCTTCATCCAGACTCGGTTTTAGGTTATTCTTAATTGAAGCCCCGGAGGTCCACTTTCCAATGGTGGCAGCCTCACATCTAAATTCTAAGTATGAAAAGAGATATGCCTATTTTAGTGAAGGTTGCTTATTTCTATCTTAATCAGATTGATGCCTAATTTCAAACAACTATATCTCCCTCATCCAGACTCGGCTTTAGGAGATTATTGAGTCTAAATTGAAGCCTCGGAAGTCCACTTTCCAATGGTGGTGGCCTCACAACTAAAGTCTAAGTGTACAAAAAGATAGGCCTGATTTAGTGAAGGTTGCTCAGTTCTCTCTTAACGGTTTCATGCCCAACTTCTTCCCCAACTAGTTTTCTTCCCTCTCCTCCAATTTTCTTCAACTCCGAACCTCTAAATAAGATGTTTTAAAAGATTTTTCAAAGAATTCACCTCTCTTTCATTTATTTCCACTTTATCCTTGCTCGGTTTACCGAAAAGTGCAACTTTTAAACGAAATGCGAGCCTCAAAATATCGTAAAAACATTTGGAAAAATATTTTGAAAGAGAGGGTTTTAAGGTCTAAAATTGTTTTGGTCAAAAATAGTTTTGGTCCAAAAATGGGGTGTAAGGTTGGGATTTAGAAGCTCTTTTTGCTGAAGAAATCAAACATTTGTATAGCATAACTTTCATCATCGAGTAATCAATCTGAGGCGCCCAAGTCTTAAAGGCGGTCAAAAATGAGGTGTCTCCAATCTTGACGACACATTGCGCCTATCAGGCTCCACAATGTTAGTGTGCTCACAAACGAGAAACTAAAAACACAGGCAAACATGGAAGATTATGAGAATATTACATTACATTAAAGTATGAATTTTATGATTATTACTAATTAGTTGATCGTCAACGTACCAACAACACAACTACACGGCCTGTAACCCTTTCTGGCCTGTTGTGTAACTCATTCAATAAATCAATCAACATGCTCATGATCGCTCCAGTCCAATCGTACAAACGTAACGTCTCCAATCTATCTATTATCTGCACATACACTTAATCGATCGACTCACCCGTATTAGCAAAAAATTATTTCGCACATACATACAAACAGATCAACATTGTAACATCTTCTCCATCACGTTTAGCCTTCCCACACATTGCTACCACAAGAAAATCTTTTATAACTTTTGATGAAATGCAACCTCCGTTGGGGCACATTCATTGGATGAAATCCGAAGGAGCTTTCCCACTTTGTGCAACGTCCAACTTCTCTTTCCTATACTGTATCCCAAATAGCAAGCGAACGTCACTGTTTCTCAATGGCAACCCTCTTCCCCCAATGTGGAATTTCTTATCAGCTGGACTGTATATCTGAATGATTTGGCACACCGTGGTGTCACATTTCATGTACACTTTTGGATCCAAGTTATGCACGCGGATTGCCTTGATCATCAGCCAGAACAGTGTCTTCTGCAATTGCTTTATATAGCCAGCGTTGAAATTGAACTCTAGCACCATGTTGATCACCCCGTACATCAACTTTGATGGGTCAACCACCTATTTCTTAACATATCTGGTTGCTGTTCTAGCCTTTTTGAAAGGCAGCTTTGCTTGCCTTATCGTTGCCAAGCGAGCCGAAGTCTCAGTTGATGAACGTGAATGTGGTGTTCTACCATCACCTTTATGTTCGGATCCTTGCCGACTTGAACTATCTACGAACAAAATAATAGTAGTAACTTTATGAGTACACATACACTACGCACTGCAACAATATATGTTTCCAAACAAACCTATAAACCAGCAAACGCGACCACACATACAGTCAATGTCAAATCCAAAAACCATAACACGCAACAACACATGCGCAACCGATGTTAACAAAATTACGATGTGCAGTAGCTCTTTTTCTGACAATGGTTTTTTCTCCAACTTGTTTGTCTCTAACTGGCATACTCCCAATCAATGTACATACACATACAGTCAGTATCATACACTCAATGTCATACTGTTTCATATCGAGATTTGAAGTACATATTAAAAACAATTTTTTATTAATGGTTTACTTGTGCAACAAAGGTGATAAGTAGCCAACATAAATCATGATCATTTACCCACCAACATCGACATGACTATGTTTGGAATTACATGACTATTTAACAGTCCAACTACAAACTTATATGAACATCGTCACATGACTCTATATACAACACATTAACACTTACACAAACCCTTCAATGATCTACGCAACACAACACCTCTACCTACATGACTAATGCACAATAACAAACCTCACATATAACGCATCTGCCTATCAACAACAACCACATCATGTTTACAATTCAAAATTAAATCAAACGACTAAATGCTCCTAACATATAACATTATTGCATACTAATACAAAACTACCCAAACAAACATCAACATAAACCACATGGTATACAAGCACACCCAATCACTAACACCCACAAACTCCAAAATCTCAAGTACTCAGAACCATACACAACAAAGACCAACACATAACTCCAACCAACAACATGATTACATTATTTTCACAAAATTACCAAAATCAACATCAATTTGGAATTGAAATTTCCACAACACAGACTATCGTTAAGACCCACCACATTAACATCGTAGGTTCATATAATGTCCCCACCGAACATCGACTTATTTTACAAACATAAACCAATACATTGCTCTATTCGATTTTAGCACAAAATAACAACGTCCGAATAAGTGAATGTCAAAGTTTGAACGTATGATGATACAATCACCACAACAAACTCCGACCCACACATATTCAAAACAAAGTCAAATAAACGCATACCTATTGCCATGGCTGCCTGACACCCACGCGAACGTTGATAAACTGATGATGTTAACTCGCCGATGTTACAATCGACGGACGATCACAATTCAAGAAACCTCAGTGCCCATGCGGAATCGACTTGGCAAATGTGATACAAGGGGGCATTTTGTTGTTCTAGGGTTTTGGTGGGTGCTATGCAACATTATTTCAGGAATGAATATTTTACTGCCAACATTGATAATCCATATGCCTCAATCACACATAATGAGAATCCAATCACTAACATTTCGAAGGAAACCAGAAGTTTCTATTCTACCTCATCCATTTTGCTCGGGATGGAGGGAAAATCAAAAAAAATGTTATAGTATGCTTTTGGACATTTAGGTAAGTACAACATCACTTAAAACCCATAACTACCCATTCCCAAATACAAAACTAGTGCTAACTTAATGGGGTTTAACGTAATTAACATTCACATAGGACTTTTCAAGCTATAAAAAATAAAAATAAAATAAAAAAATAAGATAGGACTAAATGGTTTAACATATCAAAATTTGGGATTTGTTGGTGCTTTATCCCTTTTTTTTATTATCTATTTTAATTAATTCTTTATACTTTTTAGATGCATCTAAAAAGCAAAATAAATTGGTTGAAATATTTTTTAAAATATTAGAAATAGATGAAAATTTGAATAAAAATCTATATGAATTTTTGTTCGGAGTTTTGTTTGCTTTTAGTGATTTTTTTTTTTCATATTTTAATTAAACTTTTTTGCTTTTTAGATGCTTCTAATCTTGATGTATCTATAAAATAAAAAATAATAATAAAAAATTGACTAAAATATGGGGAAAAAAATCAGTAAAGACAAACAAAAACTCATTTAAAAATAGTTTCTGGGAATTGTAACCCAACAAAATTTTAAGTTTCTCTTGACTATATGATTTTAAAACAATTTAAAAATTAATTTATGAATTAATTATTTTAGTTGATTTTTTTTAACTTTCTAACAAAAGACATGCATAAAAATAAAAATAAGCGTCAACTTGTTTTTTAATAATTTATTGATTTTTTAAATACTTTAACTAGGTCCCAAACTTAAGGCAATTTTATATGTTAAAAAAAAATCAATAAATACAAAAATTAGTCAAATTTTATCTAAAAATTGGCTCTCTATCTCTATATATATATATATATATTTATTTAAGAATGTTTAGTGGAGATTGGTATAAAAAGGAAAATAGTGCTCCCACTAATGATGTGGCAGTAGGGCCCACTATAAATGATTTGATGTTTTGGTCTTAGTGTTGTATTTTTTTTCTTTGAATAAAGGTTGAGACTCCCTTTGGGGATCACCCCCTTTACCCCCCTTGCCACGTGGCAAGAGGTGATTGAAGGAGCAGGAAAAAAAAGAAAAAGAAAAAGAAAAGGTGACCAATGAGAGAGAGAGGGGGTCCAAAGGGGGTCCTAAAAAGGGAGGATGAATCATTGTTGTTTTTCTTTTTTTATTGAGTGCCATGTCATTAGTGGTCTTTTTAGAGTTCCAAAATTAGTGGTCTCTATCATTGTTGGTATAAAAATAAGGGTGACCATGGTGTGATGGCCCGCCTAGCCTAACTTGATTTTTTGAAGACTCGCAAAAAAAATTCATAAAGTTGAGTTGACTTGAGATTTTGTATCCATTTACTATTTGGACCGAGTTTAGATAAAGAGTTTTAGCCCTCAGCTCGGCTTGCCCATTTATAAAATATTAATTATAATTTTATATTAGTTTAGTTATAAAATTAAGTAAAAAATTTATTTAAACAAAAATATATATATCTTTCTAGGGCTTAAATTAAAAAAAGTTATTAAAAGATCATATTTAGTTTAACATTAGATTTTGTTAACGTTCTAAATTCAAATAATAATTAAAAGAATTTGGCATACTTGGAATTTTAAAATGTCTTTTAAGACTAGGCTTGAAATGACTAAATTATACTCGATCTCCGACCAAATCAATTTTAAATGACATATATCCTTTTACTATATAATGTAAGTCCAACCTAAAGTTTATCCTCTATCTAAAAGTAAATAATTTGGAAGTAATTTTTATTAAAAAAAAATACTTAAAGATGAAAATAAGTCAAACTTAAAAAATCTCAAAAAAAAGCCAATTAAATGATTAATTGAGCAAATAATATAAAAAATAAATTCAAATACACATTTTTTTTTAATATTATCATATATATATATTACTCGTTTATGCCCGTGCTTAAAGGCATGGTATGAATAGTATTGAGATCAAAATGTAATTGAATAAAAATATAATTTATCCTAAAACATACTAAAAACTCAGACATTAAGAAGTATAAAGAAATATTGTTATTAAAACACTTCCAACAATTTTGCATGGTACCCCCCATACTCTACAAAACTCAATTAAAAATAACAACCTCTAACCGTAATGAAAAATTAAAGAGTAAACATATAAAAATTCTAATGTTCAACAATAATGCAAATCGAATAAGTCATTGTGGTTTTTAAAACATATGAATTATTTGATTTGAAAAATATGGCACATCCTATTTTAGTTTTTTAATATGACTATTCAAAATAAAATAGGTAAAAAACATAAAAATACATTTTTAAAACGTTGTATGATAACTTGATCATAAATATTTCGTTTTTATTTTGGTTTAAATCTTAAACACATACTCTCCGCAACGAAAAATTATAGAATACTGCTGGAGTACCAACAACAGAGAGCTTGAGTAGAAAATCAGAGCCAATTGGAGAACCATCAGGGCCTTGCATATCAACTTTATAAGATAAAAAGAAAGAAAATTGCATACCAAATTGATTTGCCTTAATCCTCCAACTCACCAAGCATCCTACTAAGCCTGCAAAACCCAATTGAAATCTATTGTTATTAGAAAGAAAAAAAACAGAAAGAAAGACAAGGGGAAAAGAAAATGCACACACAGACAAAAGGTTGTTCAAGGACTAAACATTTCCACTTAGTCATGCTTCATGAATCCATTTCTCTAAAATGTCATTATCAGTTCAAAAGAAAGGATCCATTTCAAAACATACACATAAAAGACTACTTAATGCAAACACTAAAAACATCCCAGCATGATTAAGTTACAAAACAAAACAACAAAAAAACAAAACATAGAATACAAATCCATTAATGTATATGACAGAATTTTACAAATTAAGGCTTACCAAATAATGTAAATGTACACACACACACAAAAAAGAGTTTGAAAATTCAGATATCACAGCAGCCAATTCAAAACACACACAAATATAATAAATAAATAATAAAAATTACCCAATGCAAACACTAAAATTTAAAACCTAGAAAATTAAAAATGATGAAATCTCATTTTTCAGTTTATTGTATTTTTTCTTCTACAAATATTAAAGTGTCATTTTTCTTCAATCATAATCTCCTTAAGCATTTCTAGTAGTCTATTGCTATAAGAAGCTCTATGGTTCAGGCCATCTCCAAACCCATCAAAAACAAGAAACGAAAAGAAAAACAACTTAATCTTGAAAGTGCAAGCAAATTTGCAAGAATTAACTACATCGGATATGCTAGATTAGAGTTTCATAAATACATCATCTCATAGATCAATCTGGGAAATTATGTCACTAAATCAAGCCCTGAATCAGCAAAAGCACCTACACTTGGCTAAAAATAAAATCACGATAAAAAACCACATAAATAATTTTTTTTTTAAAAAAAGGAAGGCTGATTTTGTAGGATCCAAATACCCATCTCAAAAAAGAAAAAAAGAAAAAAAAGAGGGAAGGATGCAAAGAAAGAACCCAAACACCCAAAAAAAAATTGTTACAATAAAAGAACAAGAATGAAAGAAAATATTGAATAATACACTTTTTTAGGTGAATATTACTGAATAATACCCGATCTTCTAAAGACAACAACCATGAGGTAGTAAGGAGCACGGAAGGGTTGCAAGAAGGGAGGAGTAACATCGGAGCGAAGAGAGTGAGTGTTGTTGAGTTCACCCATGTGGATAGAGGTAGCCACTATTGTTGACATTGGTTGGCATGAATGTAGAGTAGCCACCAAGTGTTGACAATAGAGGGAGAGAAGCTAGGGAGACAAGCCGTCATAGGAAGGTGGCAAGTCATACCTTCACATGGGAGAGGTATGGGCTTTTGTCTCCAACTCCCTCTATATATTGAGTTAGCTTGCAAGGGGCAAAAATAGAACACATGTGATTGAGTAGCATAATATATAAGTGAGTGTATATCTTTGTGAAAGTGAGAAGAGAGCAGTGAGTGTAAGACAATAGAGAGTGTATGAGTTGAGTGAGAGAGTCTCATTCTCTGTTGTAATCTCTATTTGTTTTAGTGGAAATCTCTGGTTCCCTCCGTGGACGTAGGCATTGAGACTGAACCACATAAATCTTGTATGTCATTATTGTATGTTTTATTTCTGGTAGTTCACGTATGGGTTGGCCTTAAAACCCAACAGGTGTCAAGGAAGAGGAGGTGGAGAGAGGGAGAGAGGGAGAGAGAGAGAGAGAGAGAGAGAGAGAGAGAGAGAGAGAGATGGAACATATCATGGAAAGATGGAATAGATCATAGGAAGAGAGGTATCGAGGAAATGCAAAACAAAGAAATCATCTTGACCCTTGGATGGTTAGAAAATGTAATTTGAACCATTGATGATGCCATGTAAGACAAAAATATACCCTTTTTTGCCATATTATATAGATTTACATATTTTAATATATTATTATTGTTATTTTGTACATATATCAACATTAACCACCACTATTAGACCATAATTAACATTTTGCATTTGCAAAAAATCATAAGTTAAAATAGTAGGTTTTTAATTGGAATTAAAAAATACATGAGGTCATATTATTCTACTGTACACAAATTATGTTTGTGTGTCATTACTCATTTTATTAACACCCTCACAATGAAAGATATGAATTTTCTGTCTGCAATGATTTTATTGTATTTTTTTTTAATCATGAAATTATATATTACCAAACTACATAATCCAATGACTTAAGTTTAAAAATAAAATAAAACGACATTAAATATCACATATTTAAACTATATGCATTGAAATGATATTATTTTGCTTCCCTAAACTGATAAATTAGAGCAACTTCAATGCTCTTAGGCAAAATGGCTACTAAAATTACGTAAAAAAAAATACTATATTTATTTTGCCTAATCAATTTAACTAGTGTGTACTCTAACAATCCTATTTAGTTTCGTTAATCAACCAAACTAACTTAACTAATTTTTTTTTTTAAAAAAATGCTATAAACATAAATAAAAAAATATAATTTTTTTATAACATGATACATATGCACTTAGTGTTAATGTGGTTGCTGACGTGACATTTGTAAGTATTTAATTTTTTTAAAAAATATTATTAAATTATTTTTTAAATAATATTTTTTATACGAAAGAGAAACAAAGATAAAGAATATAGAAAGAGTGTCATACATGTGACCAAATTGACTGGAGTAGACAAACAACAAAGAAGTGATGCACCTGAACAATGGAGGGAAGACTCTTTGCATAGCAATGAAAGATAGCTACTTGTGAAGAACCAAAATAAAAATTAGCAAAATGTCTCTTATGATTCAAAGTCTATTGAAGAAAGACAAATACAATTTCATTAGCAAGAATGGCTAGTATGACCCTTTTGCCACCTCCGTTGATGGTGTACATAATGATCCCACACATCTTCAAATTGGCCGTACATGGGAATGATTTCTTGACTAAAATAATAAAAAAATCAAACCAAGTGATCGCATTATTTTTTTTTAAAAAAATTTACATGGTTTTTAGTAAAAAGTAAAAAAAAACTAATTAAAATAATTAATTTCCTAATGAGCTCTTGGGGAAACTATTTTTTGTCCATACACATTTTTGATTAAAAATAAATAATATATGTACATGTTATATTTTAAGAAAATCTCTTCTTCTTTTTTTCGGTATCAAATAAGATTAAAATGTCAAAGAAATTTTAAAATTATAACCAAATATCAATAATCTTTTTTTTAAACAAATAAAGTAAATAACTTAATTTATAAGTACTACTAATTGTTGTACAAATTGTGTAATTAAACAAGATCAATAGATTCATGATATAGAACGTCGAATAAAACCATATTTGATAAATTTACATCCTAGAGCGTGAAACATGAAACATGATTAACAGAAATACATGTTAAATTGAAATATTGAAAACAAAAAATCAAACCAAATTTTGTGTAATACCACAGCATCTTTAAAATAGATTAACCACATCACCGTGGGTGCTGAAAAAACGTCGACTTCTGTTTCCCAAGATAAGATGGTTTAAATCGGCTAACGTAGAAGCACCTTCTGTTAGGTTGGCGAACTGACAAGGGCAGCACTCTCTCTTACACAGGAAGAATAGTATAATAGTAAGCAAATTGACTATATGATTGGAAGGCAAAAAATTTTGTACAAAACCAAGGGAGATGGGTCTCCTCTTGTGCACAATGGGGGAGAGAAGAGGAGCCTCTAGCCATCAAGGCTGGCAACTAATGCAGGTCATTAGTCCTGCAAAACTGCTAAAGTAATGCACAAAACTGATGGGAATTCAAAGTGTGAGTTATACACAATATACACATATGTGTATATACATTTCTGCAACAGACTTGGGCCTGTAGCAAACCTGGCCCAAAAAGAATAGGTTGGTGGACCACCAATCCGGCCCAACCCAAACTTAACCCATTCCAGCAAGCCTCGAGCCTCAAGCCCAAGCCCAAGCCCAAGCCCAAGTCCGAAGATCCAAGATTCAAGATGTAACCCACAACCCACGGGCCATAGACTAGGACCCGGCCTAATCCGGGTGAGCGGGCGGGCGACACGCGCGTGCGAGTATGGCAATTTTGCTATAACCAACTTAGACCATAGTCTTGGCCCAAGCCCATCCTTGAACCATCCACGCCTCCCTTTCTCCGAAAAATTTGGATGCCCCAAAGAGCTCATGCCCTTCTCATAATCTTGAGGTTTAAATACCCATCAAAACTTTTCTCTACAATCAATGTGGGATTAGTAGTTATACATAATTCCCAATACCTCATTTATGATGCCAACTTTATGAGACAATTTCTCATTCAATTCTTAATGGTTTTTTGTCATTCTTTTTGTGATGTAAAGACCTTGTTGCAAAGAATCTAAACCTATTTAATCCCACCTCAACTAATGGTTAGGACTGACTTTAATTTCACATTAAAGTCATCAAAAAACTATTTTTTCCAACAATCCTCCACATGAATAAAAATTAACCGAATAAAGAAAACGGACAATATTTACAACAAAGACTTAGAAAGAGAGAGTACACAGACAAACTCTGCATCAGAAAAGGTAGCTGTTAGCCATGAACCTTTCGTAGTGAAAGTCCATCGGATTTACTGGATGACCAGTAAACGTGATGTCTTGAACTGTTTTGTCGTTTATGTAAACTCAAACAATAGACCTCATACAGGAGTTAGTCCAACCATTGTTCTTGTTCTCACTAGTGTGTCCGATATGGCCCTGGAACACTAGCCTGGCTCAGTGAGTGGTTTTAAAGAATTCGGCCTTCCCAATTCTTAAAGAAGCGGCCCCACTTCACACTCACATAGGTGACCTATATAAGGTATCGCATTATACCACAGTTGACTATTCATATCACTTAGGTCATAAAAGTATTAGCTTAACCTTCCACCTCCACTGGGTATCACTGTACAAAGGAATGGGCAAGAGGATTTACCTCTTCAGTGACTCACCCGTTACACAAAATTAGGTTGTCCCTTTGAACCTAGATTTTGGGATCTCTAGTCAACTAGGTTGAGTTTTTTGTTCCAATAACATTACTAAAGGCCTTAACCCCATTCCTCTTGACGACGTTTCTACTAACTCTCGAGTTAACCCTTTGGTTAGCAGATCTGCAATGTTATTCTTAGACTTTACATAATCTAGATAAACAACTCCATTAAAGAGTAGTTGTCGTACGGAATTATGTCTACGACGGATATGTCTAAACTTTCCATTATACATATGACTTCTGTGCTCGTCCAATCATCGATTGGCTATCACGATGAATACAGGTAGCAGGCACAGGTTTCGGCCATCAAGAAATATCCTCAACAAACTAGCGAAGCCATTCAGCTTCTTCAGTTGCTTTATCCAAAGCTATAAACTTAGATTCCATTGTTGATCTCGATATACACGTTTGCTTAGAAGATTTTCAAGACACAGATGCCCCTCCAAGGGTAAACACATAACCACTAACGGATTTGGAGTTCTTTATATCAGATATCCAGTTAGCGTCACTATACCCTTCTAGTATCGCTGGGTATCCAGTATAATGCAGCCTATAATCCCGGGTGTAGTGTAGATGTCACGACCCAAACCCGCCCCTAAGGGTTTAGCATCGTAACCGGCCAGTAATCCGTGATTACCAAAGGCCTGCTTAACAGTAATAACAATAGTACAGAGTAAGGGGCTGGCGGAAGCCAAACAGTAATAAAAAGATGTCCAATAAGTTGTGAAAACCTGAATGGAAAAAAGACTTTTATGAATAGAGCCGCATTCATAACCAAAACATATATACATACGTCATATACACATAACATCCAGGTCAGGGACCAAATCCCTTCAACATAACTGTACAGTCAAGTCTTATTCAGTCGGTACAAAACCGGGACAAAAGGGTGAATCTGAAACACCCCAAAACAGCCTTGGCTTGAATGGATTCGGAACCTCAAAATGAGGCACGATGGTTGGCTGGACAAAACATAAGCTTAGCTTAACGCTCCTAGCTTCGGTCCAGTGCCTGGCCACCTATATACATATATAAACAGTGAGCTAAAGCCCAGTGAATAACAACTGTGTAAAGGGGTTAAGAATGAATGTCCTTTCAGTAATTAAAACAGTCATTTACATCAGTAGATCAGTTATTCAATCAGTGGCTCATATTTCATGCCACATCAGTCAATTAGAAAGCATAGCAATCATACGTGGTACACCCGATAACAGAAAAGTACAGTAGGTCTTAACAGACCGAACAATCAGTTGATGGCCATCAAAACAGTAAACAGTAATAGTTCCAAACATTGGAACTGACAGAGATCTCTGTAACAGTAGTAGTAGCAGTAACAGTAACAGTAACAGTAACAGTAAGTTGCTATGGATGCCACGAGTACAGTTTACAAATAGGACAAACATTCATTCAGTAAACAATATCATTTCAGAAAGCAGTACAGTCAATTGTTCAAAAATAATTATAATTGAACATATCTTTACAACATTGTTACTCACAGAGTACTGGGCTATTGGCAGGCTAATCAGCGTTCTCATATGCCAACCCTACAGTTGCAAAACGAACATACACTAAATTATACACTTGGGATTAACAACTTAGCCCCTATATGGCTTGGTGTGGTTCTATAACTTTATCCTCATTAAGATGCCTTAAACATGGCCTAGGAATGCCTAGGATGGAATGAGGATGCAAAAATGCACTTTAAAATACTTTCCAAAATTTGCTGAAGACAGGGTTCTCGCTCGAACATGGCTTTCCCTGCTCGAGCGGACATGCAGACAAAGAGTCTCCGCTCGAGCGTGACTTTCCTCGCTCGAGCGGACTGCAAACTCATGAAAAAGTACTGGTTGCATGTTTTTCATGCTCGATGGACGCTCGACCCACGATCGAGCGTGAGACTCAGACCCTCGCTCGAGCGCAGATTACCTCGCTCGAGCGGACTGCAGAACACATGAACTTCTGGGCATATGCATTTCACGCTCGAGCGTGACCCTCAATGCTCGAGCGGAAGTGCATGTACTCAGAGTGTACGCTCGAGTGTGAAGTCCTCCGCTCGAGCGTGGATAAAAAATCTAGAATTTCCAGATTGATCCTCAAGCACAAAAACACAACCTCTAAGCTTCAAATTCAATTTTTCTGGGCTAATTTTCTGGAAAAACACTCAGGAACCCATAATACAACATGTTTTAAAGATCATTTCATAAAATCAAGCCCAAAAGTATGACAATTGGACACAATTTGTAATGTAAACTTGAAGAACAATGTAAGAATATAACATGCATGAGTTCTTATGAATTCCCAATGCTCCAAAGCATGATCAAATGCAAGATTGAGCTCAAAAACATGGTGAATTTCAAGAGTATAACCAAAATGTGGACATGCATGTGGAAATTCTCATGAAAATGACCTCAAAACTCAATGACATGGACATGCATGCAAACATTGCTACTCAATACAACACTTTAAGCTAATTCTTGACTCTAATCACCAATTTTCCATGAACTATGCATGTAACAACTTAAATCCATAATTAAAAGAATGAATTTCCTACCTTAAGTCTTGAATTCCAAGTGTATAAGCCTAATTTCTCAAGTCTCCTTCAATTTCTTCTAAGTTTCAAGCCACTCTTTTGTTGAATCAAGTTTCCTTCTAATTCTCTCTCTCTCTCTCTCTCTCTCTCTCTCTCTCTCTCTCTCACGTTTTGGTCTAGAAGATGGCTGAAGAGTGGTGTCAAACATGTGAGTAATGGGAATTAAAACAATGGTTTTTTAGGGAGCCCACTCAAGGGCAATTGTGTAAATATCCTATATTCAATTAATCTAGCATCATTTAATCTAATTTAATCATTCCAAATTGAATTTTAATTAAACCTACCATAAAATCATATAAATCCTAATTAGCATATAACACTAACCAATTTCTGATTCGGTCGCAGATAAGACTTTCAATTCGCAATTCGAAACTTAAAACATGAACAGATCATTCAGTAACAAACAGATAGAAATGCATTCTAAGCAACACACTCACATAAACAAATTAGGATTTCATCCTAATCAATTACTTATCATGTTTAAACACAATTTAACGCTAATCAGAAATGAGGGTTGTCACAATAGATAACCTAACACCCGCATAATGCCTCTCCAATAAGTGGCATTTGGATTACTCGTGTATCTACTAAGCCTACTAGAGTAGGCTATATCCAGCCTTGTACAACTCATCAGATACATCAAACTTCTAATGACCTGATAATATTCTAACTGAGAGACATTGTCACCATTATTCTTGGTCAAATGTAGACTCACGTCTACTGGTGTCCTAAACACACTTGTATCTGATTTAGCAAATTTCTTAAGTATCTTCTCAACATAGTGAGACTGAGAAAGTACAATACCACTAGATGTTCTGGTAATCTTAATATCTAGAATGACATCTACAAGGTCCATATCTTTCATGTCAAACTTAGAGTTTAACAATCTCTTGGTAGTTCGAACCATTTCATCATTACTACCAACAATGAGTATATCGTCTACGTATAGACACAAAATGACGTAATCTCTGTCAATATCTTTAACATATATACGCACTTGTCACACTCATTGATTCTAAATCCATTTGACAACATAGCGTTGTCAAACTTCTCATGCTATTGCCTTGGCGCTTGTTTCAAACCATATAATGATTTGACAAGCTTACAAACTTTCTTATTTTTTCCCAGAGCTGAAAACCCCTCGGTTTATTCCATTTAGATTTCTTCATCTAAATCTCTATTTAAGAAAATTGTCTTTACATCCATCTGATGTATCTCTAGACCACGTAAAGCGGCTATCACAATCACCATGCGCATGGATGTAATCCTTATCACAGGTGAATACGTATCAAAGTAATCCAGGCTTTCCCACTGCCTGTATCCTTTGATAACTAGCCTAGATTTATATTTATTAATTGACCCATCAGCCTTCATCTTTCTTTTAAAGATCCACTTACTCCCCAAGGCCTTACTGCTTGGGGGTAGATCAACCAACTCCCAAGTATAGTTCTGTAAGATGGAGTCAATTTCACTTTTAATAGCTTCTTTCCATTAGGGACTTTCTAATGAAGTCACGACTTTATGGAAAGTTCGAGGTTCTCCCTCTAATATATAAGTTAAGAAGTCCGGGCCAAAGAACTTGGCAGTCCTAGCCCTCTTACTTCTTCTTGGCTTATCTACTTCCTCATCTTGATCATCTACTTGATCATCTTCAAGTTCATTCTCAGAACTTTGATCATCTCCTTGGGTTCGGCAAGGAAATATGTCTTCAAATAAAGATGCATTCCTTGACTCTATTATAGTATTCTTGTGGATATCTGAAATATCTGAAATATCAGACTTGTGCACAAAAAAGCTATATGCACTAACTATTTTGTGCATTACCAATGAATATACAATCTACGATTTTCGGACCTATCCTAACCCGCTTAGGCGTAGGTACTGCCACTTTTGCAAGACAATCCTACATTCGTAGGAAATTATAAGAAGGCTTGTAGCCTTTCCATAATTCATATGGAGTCTTGTCTATTTTCTTCCGAGGGATTCTATTTAGAATGTAATTCACGGAGAGAATTGCTTCCCCCCACAAGTTCTGTGGCAATCTAGAACTTAGCAACATTGCATTCATCATCTTCTTTAGCGTCTTATTCTTTCGCTTAGCAATCCCATTTGACTGAGGAGAATAAAGAGCCATGGTTTAGTGGATAATCTCGGATTGAGCACAAATCTCAATAAACGATGATTCATACTCACCACCACGATCACTTCTTAAAGCCTTAATCTTGTGGCCTAATTGATTCTCAACTTCATTCTTATAAAGAACAAACTTGTCAACAGCCTCATATTTGCTTTTGAGCAAATACATATAATAATACTTAATGCAATCATCAACAAAAGTGATGAAGTATTTATTGCCACCACATGATTGTATAAACTTTAAGTTACACACATCACTATGCACTAAGTCCAACGGCTCTAAACTTCTTTCAATTGAATGAAACGAAGATCTTGTCAACTTCGCTTCAACACAAGTTTCACACTTGCGTTTTGGATTAATCTTAAAAGATGTTATGTGATCTAACTTGATTAATCTATGTAAAGATTCAAAGTTACACATGTCCTAGTCTACCATGCCACAAATTGGAAGACTTAAGCATGTAAGTAGAAGAAGATGCATCTTTATTCATCTTTGGGATAACAGTCATTACATTGAGTTTAAACATACGCTCTAACATATAACCCCTACCCACATACACTCTGCTCTTGGTCAGAACGACCTTGTCGGACTTAAAGACCATGAGAAAACCATGTTTACTGAGAAGAAACCCTGAGACAAGATTCTTACGAATGTTCGGAACATACAGGACTTTATTCAAGGTCAGCTCCTTTCCTAAGGTCAACTTTAGGACCACCTTTCCTTTCTTCTCAACAATTGAGGTAGCAGAGTTTCCTATAAACAACTTCTCACCATTTGTAACCGGCTCGAAAGTTGTAAACAGCTTCTTCTCGGAGCAGATGTGGCGTGTAGCCTTAGTATCAATCCACCATTCTCTTGGGTTTGAACCCACCATATTCACCTCAGAGACAACGACAGACAAATGCATGTCATCCTCATCATGGGAGTGCTCTTGCATATCTGCCATGTGAGCACGAGGCTTGGTCTTGTATGGCTCCTTTTGCTTGCGGTAGCCACTAGCCCGATGCCCCTCGCTACCACAGTTGTAGCACTTCCCTAAGAACCGATAACCAGGTTCCTGCGGCTTGTATGTAGGCTTTTTTGCAACACTACCCCCGACTTTGAGCTCTTTTTCATAGGAGGCTTCTTCTTCACCTCAGAACATTTGCCATGCTCAATGACATTGGCCTTCACAGAGGAGGTACTCCCTCATTTCTTTCTATTATCCTCCTCAATTCGGAGTCGGATAACCAGCTCTTCAATTGACATTTCCTTGCGCTTATGCTTTAAGTAGTTCTTGAAGCCCTTCCAACTATTGGGAAGTTTCTCAATGATCAGAACAACTTGGAATGACTCGTTCAACGGCATCCCCTCAGCATGAATTTCATGCAAGATCACTTGGAACTCTTGGACTTGGCTTATCACAATTTTTTAATCTACCATTTTAAAGTCCAGGAACCGGCCAACGACAAATTTCTTTGCCCTAGCATCCTTAATCCTATATTTCTTGTCCAGAGATTTTCATAACTCCTTTGTTGAGCTCTTGGCACAAAACACACTATACAGTGAGTCAGCCAAGCTGTTAAACACATAGTTTTAACAAAGATAGTCTGTCTGCTTCTATGTGTCAAGTGCCATGAATTTCTGCCTGTCTGGCTCATTCTCTGCCACGACTGGAGGATCCTCACTCAAAACCTTTGCAAGGTTCAGCGTGGTCAAGTAGAACAGCATCTTTTGCTACTATCTCTTGAAGTTCACCCCAGTAAATTTCTCTTGGCGCTCATGGTGACTGAGCAGTCCTCCCGGAACAATCGGAGTAACACCAGGGTTGACCACAGAGGTCACAGTTGGGGTTAGCAAGTCAGTTGCCCCGAGGTTCAGATCCCCACCAACATTAGCAGTAGCAGCATCATTGGTGACAATTGTCATTTCTAAAAAATACAACAGAATATCACTTTCTATGTTTCCAAAAATTAAACTTAACACTAGAAAATCTAATAGTCGGAAATTTAATTCAAAACTAGTCTCACCACTGAACCTAGAATCGAACATGGTCAAGAATGTTCCCAGGAAGACTGGAGGGGTTACATCGGTCCCATTTAAAACCCAATTAACCTTTTGACAAAACTTTCAAGAACATATTGACTCTTACTCCATGGAAACAATTTTTTAGAATTAACTTTTCCAATGGATGAACTAGGTTAAACAAATCTAGGTCCAAAACTTTACAAGCAATTTAAAAATTGCTAACAAATTACAAGTAATGTAAAAAATTGCTACAACTCTACGAGCAAATAAAATGCTTTTACATATTGGTAAAAACCATAACAAAATCTCAAGCAAAACAATTGCTTCAATTATATAGTCCAAATAATTCCTTTCCATACTTAGGTATTCCTGTAAAAAGGTTAGCAGAAAAACCAAACCAAATAATCTAGGCAAAAAGTAAATACAATAAACTAATTGAAACCATCTAGCAAACTAATTAATAATAAAATTAACTAATCAATTAACATGCTAGATGAGTTATAAAAATCAATCTATAATTCTAGAAATTAAATTAAAAGTTAATAGTTAAGAATTATGACAAAGGTTACAAAACATTATACCTCCTAAATTATTAAAATTCTAGTCATGAGTTACATATCAATTTAATTCATAATAATAAATGGATTAAATTAAATATTCAAGAGTTACATATAACACTAAAACTCCAAAATTGAATTAAAAGTAATTGCCATGAGTTATAAATGAATTTAATTCACAATAAACATGTAAATAATTCTACCAAAATTTAGAAAATAACTAACATGTATATTATCTTAGAAAAGTAGCAACTAATTAGCGTGTCAATATTAACTACAAAATTACAACAGCCATAAGTATGTAAAATAATAAACTAAAATACAAGCAATGTAACGATCTTAATTTTCTTAAGTCATTATTTATTATTGTTATTATTACTTTATTTTATTTTTGACTTTATTAATTGTGTGGATACATAAGAATTTAATGTGATATTTAATTAATTGAATGTGTTATTTAATTATATATAATTAATTTGAATATTTACATAAATTGATATTTTTGTTTTTTTATATACATAAAAGGTGTTATATATATATATATTTTTTTTTTGATCTATATTTATATTTATATATGTTGTAATTATGTTGTATTTATATATTATAATAAGTCAATTAGGTTACAAGGTTGGGGCTCACTAAAACAAAAAGAAAAGAAAGAGCCGAGAGAGAGAGAGAGAGAGAGTGAGTGCTGTATGTGGCGTGAAGAGAGAGGCAGGGGAGAGGTGGAGAAAAAGAAATAAAAGGATTAGGGTTTTATTTTAGTGGTTCAATTAACCCTTCAATTATTTTTTTTGATCTTTAAAAAAATTATTGTGAGTACAAAATTCATTTCTCTTGATTTATGTTTAATTCGTTGTTTTTATTTATTTGATGTTGGTTTGATTTTGTATTTGCATGTAGATGATAGATTGATTTCAATTATTTTGATTAATTGTGTATGCAAGGTTTAGGGTTTTTGTATGTATTTATTTTAGGATTGTAATCACACTCATGGATATATGAAATTAAAATAAATTAGAAATCCATAGATAAATTCCTTATACTCCACTATAACTCCATGGATTGTTGTTTTATTTAAGTGGTGGTGAGAAATAGTGTATAAGAAAAAAAAAAGTAAGAATTATGAGATTTATTTGAATGCCTTAAGCTTGGCATTGTTACGTTTGTTCTCATGAGTAGATGAGAGATTGTGTATATATATTGTTGCCTCGTTCTCATAAGAAGACGAGTGCTTTGATTTATGAGTGTACATATATGCTAACCATCTGGGAAGTGTGAATCAAACTCGAGACGATATTCCCGTGCAAATTTGGTTTCGGAGCGGTGTTAGGTATACGGGAGGCACATAAGATATATGTGTAGGCCGAAAGTGGAGGTCAAAGTGGTGGAGTTAAGGTACAAATAATTAAATATGAGTTTATTGATATAGTGTGAATAGTATTGATTTGTACATCTTGAAAAATAGTAAACAATCTTGATAAATTATGAAATTTGGGCAAAGACATGTATACGTAATTCTAGACAACTTTTTTATTTTAACTTTGTACTAAAAAGATCGATTAGAACTTGTAATCGAATGATTTTGGTTATAATAGTTTTTATTCATTTTAGCAATGCAGATTTTAGATATTGTTTTAACCCACGAAACAAGCTCATTTTTATTAGTTTTACGAAAATTGAAGTAAAATATTATTATGAACACTTTTTATGTTTTAAACTTTTCCGGAAAAAATCATCTTAGGGCCGTGTCTTTTCGTTTTTAGTTCCAGATTTTTCGATTGAATTTCGTCTAGGTTCTTCTATTATTTTTTTCTCTCAACCTGTTCAATTTCTACTAAATTCGTTTACGTTGTCTTTTAGAAAATTTGATTCTGTATAACTTTTGTTCTTTGAGTTTTGGTCAATTCGAATTATTTAAGCATGAAACGATACATTTTTATATTTTTTCAGCAAGTTACTTATGATTAAATTATACTAACTTTATTTTTTTGTAGAATAGTGTGTCTTACTAACTTTTTATGCAGGGCTGACCCACCATATTTTTATTTTTATTTTGTTTATTTTATACTCAATTTATATTTCGTTATGTACGGGTAAAAAACTAAATGCCACCGAATCTCGGGAAACTACCCATTCGTCTCGGTGCGGATGGAACTATTTGTCTTATCCCGTAACAATAATTAAATATATTTTTATTTATGTCTGGTGGACACATGGGTGTCAAATATTTGTACTCATACCAATATACTTGTATACTGACCCATTTTGTCTCTTGGCATCTCGGGTGCATTCTGTTTGAGCGCAGCCGAGCTTCCTTTGCAGGGTTAGTTAGGACTACGGTGGTGAAGAGAAATAGCTATAGTTGTTGGACATGTCGTTTGGACTTCTTTGCTTTCTTGAGTTTAAGGTTGATATTAGTTTATGTATTTATTATTTTTTTTATGACCTTAGTATTTTGATATTTTGGCATGGTTTGTAACTTTACATTATTTAAGTTATTTTGACTATTTATTGTTACGGTAATGTTTGAGATATTGGTTAGTTATGAAATTATGGTTGATGATTTGGTTGGCGTTTTGTTAATTTTTTTTTTATCTCTTGTAATCTTTTGAGGATGGAAATTTACTTAAACCCTTTGAAGACGTGAACGTTTAGATTTTGTTTCACCCCTAGGATTTGAATGATGGAATATTGATTGAAGTTTAGTTTTAATTTAATATTTAATTGTCCAAATTTTGAGACGTGACAAGCAAATCATGGTAAGGATTTAAAAATAATACACTAGGAATCATGCACATTTTGTTAAACCGGACAATATATTGCATACAACTACTTATAGTGGGTTAAAGCATGTAAAAATATTATATACAGAATAAATATATATTTATTTAATTAAATAAATATCAATTGAATCACCTTGAAAATAAAATAGTTTTGATTTAAAAAAACAAAATAGGTTTTTTTTTTAATTTTATTTTACAAAGCTAACTGCAGTAGAGAGCTAATAGGAAAATTAAGGGACATAAACATATATATATATATTAAAGGACTAATGAATTCCATGTGGGAAACAGTGCACTATTAGATATATGAAGTTGCATGTCTAGCCAGGAAACTTGTGTACAAGAAACCGTATATACTATAGTCATTATCATGCAATTGAAGTCTATATTCATCTTGAACAATTTTGATTTTCCATGACCAGTAGCGAACAACATGTAAACTATACATCTTAATCATGAATTCTATTTGTACAATTTCATGAGAAATATAAATAAATAATCTGTTTTAAGATTGTTATACAAATTGTGTAATTAAACAATATCAATAGATTTATGATATAGAACATCAAATATAATCGTATTTGATAAATTTACATTCTAGAGCATGAAACATGAAACATGATTAACAAAAATACATATTCAATTGAAATAGGGAAATTTGGCTATAAACCCCCTTTACCTTCTTTTTATTGTTAGAAGGACTAAGAAAAAAATTATACTTTCTAAACCCCCTCATAATTATAAAGTCTTACATAAAGGACAAATTTTATTATTTAAATATTTTATCAGACTATTATACCCTCACAGATCTCCTTCAACTGTTCATCTTCTCTCTCGTCTCTCTCTTCTAACCCTAGCTTCCTCTATGGCCGGAGCTGTGGAGAACTTTTCTTCCGATGCGTCCGTCGCCGCCGGTCGTCATTCATAAGCCCCGACGATCTCTCTCCGCATCTTCTCAACTCTCCTCATTCAACTCTCCTTCAACTGTTCATCTTCTCTCTCGTCTCTCTCTTCTAACCCTAGCTTCCTTCATGACCGGAGCTGTGGAGAACTTGCAAATCGCATTGATACATATATATATATATATGTGTGTGTGTGTTTGTGTGTTTTGAGATTTGAATTCGAATATATATGTGTTTTGAGATTTGAATTCGAATATATATATCTACATATTCCGATCTCTAATCTATATATATATATCTATATATGTGTGTTTTGAGTCTTTAAGATCGAAGATTTGAATGATTGCATAGATCGGTCTCAGCGATCATTTGATTCGAACTCAAAAGCTCAAAGATTTAAAGTAAAATCTGAAAAATCTGTGTATATGAAAAATCTCAAAATTTTTGAAAGCTCAAAGTTTCAAAAATCTGAAAAATCTGAAGAACCGGGATATGAAAAATTGAGATTTCTCTAAAATTTTCAGATTATAGGCCTGATTCAAGGATTATAGGCCTGATTCAATGTTTTTCAGAGTAAACATCGATTGATTCAAGGATTATAGGCCTGATTCAAAGCTCAAAGCTCAAAGTTCCATCGATTTTTCAGAGTAAACATCAAATTTCATTTGATAGAACCAGAGTAAAATCTTACTCTGGTTCTATTGCTCTGTTTTTTTCATTTGACAGAATCAGAGTAAAATTTTACTTTTAGTTTCAGAGTCTCACAGTTTACTTATTTTTTAGAGTAAAATTTTACTTTTATACAGAGTAAAATTTTACTTTTAGTTTCAGAGTGTAAAATTTTACTCTCATTCAGAGTAAAATTTTACTTTTATACAGAGTAAAATTTTACTTTAGTTTCAGAGAGTAAAATCTTACTTTCATACAGAGTAAAATTTTACTCTGAAACACATAGTGAATATGGCTTAATAGGAGAGCTAATAGATATGAGGGTAATATAGTAAAAGAAACAAGTTTTAAAATATCAGGGGGTTTTGAAAGTACTTATATAATTCTTGTCCTTTTGAAAGACAAATTAGATAGTGAGGGGGCTATGACCAAATCCCCCATTGAAATATTGAAAATAAGAAATAAAACCAAATTCTATGTGATATCATAGTGTCCTAAAAACAGATTAGCCGCCTCACCGTGGGTGCTGGAGAAACGTCGACTTCTGTCTCCCAGGATAAGATGGTTTAGACTAGCCAACGTAGAAGCACCTTCTGTTAGGTTGGCGAACTGACAAGGGCAGCACTCTCTCTCACACAGAAAGAATATTATAATAGTAAGCAAACTGACTATATGATTGGAAGGCAAAAAAATCATGTACCAAACCAAGGGAGATGGGTCTCCTCTTATACACAATGAGGGAGAGAGGAAGAGCCTCTAGCCATCAAGGTTGGCCATTACTCCTGCAAAACTGCTGAAGTAATGCACAAAACTGATGAGAATTCAAAGTGTGAGTTACACACAATATACACATGTGTATATACATTTCTGCAACAAATTTGCGCCTGCAGCAAAACTGGCCCAAAAAGAATAGGTTGGTGGACCACCAATCTGGCCTAGCCCAAATCTAACCCATTCTAGCAAGCCTTAAGCCTCATCCCAAGATCCACGATCCACGGATCACAGAGTTATACATAATATACAAAAATGTGTATATACATTTCTACAACAGATTTGGGCCTGCAACAAACCTAGCCCAAAAAAAATAGGTTGGTGGACCACTAATCTGGCTCAATCCAAACCTAACCCAAGCCTCAAGCCTAAACATCCACGAACCCTGGACCCCACCCAGTCCGAGCGGGCGGCGCACGTGTGACAATTTTGCCATAACTAACTTGGACCATAGTCTTAGCCTATGTCTATCCTTGAAGCATCCATGCCTCTTTTTCTTCGGAAAATTTGGATGCCCCAAAGGGTTCATGTCCTTCTCATAATCTTGAGGTTTAAATACCAATCAAAGTTTTCCTCTACGATCAATGTGGAATTGGTAGTTATACACAATTCTCAATACCTCATTTATAAGGCCAACTTTATGAGACAATTTCTTATTTAATTCTTAATGATTTTTTGTCATTCTTTTTGTGGTGTAAAGACCTTATTACAAAGAATCTAAACACATTTAATCCCACCTCAACCAATGATTAGGACCTACTTTAATTTCACATTAAAATCACCAAAAAACTATTTTTTTCCAACACTAATTACTAAACATGACTTTGTCGTCATTTGGCAAGTGGATTGGAACAAAAAAAAGTAAAAAAAAGATCAAATATGCTAAAAAAATTAATAAGATAAAATGATACATTTAAATCATAATTATTTCACTTTTTTTTTTTATAAAAAAGTCAAAAAATTAAACTAAAAAAAATCTTTCCAACCGAACCCAATATAAGGCAGTTTTTCGTTTACTTTTTCCTTCTTCCTTTATTTTTTCCCTCCAATTTTTTCCTTTTTCATTTTGGGATCAAAAAGAATATTCTCAATATGCTACTCTACTTGCGTTCCCCAAAAAAGAAAAAAAAAAGGGCAAAAAAAACAAGAGTATGCTACTCTACTTTACGAAATTAATAAACAAATGTGGCTGACTATGGTTTTTACTACATTCTATTTAAAAAACGAAATAGCTATTCACATTTTTATCATAATTATTCAAATAATTTAAAATTAACAGTAATTCTTAAATGAATCTAAAAAAGTAAAAAGATAAATGACACCCCTTTTTAGGAATGAAAATTGACTAAAAAATAGTTGGGGAAAAAAAAAAGGGGATTGAGAATTATAAACATCCCAATATTATTGTTTTTAGCTTTTTCCATAATTTATTTTCAATTTATTTTATTTTTAATAGGCTAGAGATCCAAAATTGTTAGTCCAATAGTCCAAGTATAATTTTTTTTTTGAACCAAAATGATATTTATTTATTCAAAAGAACATCTATCTATTCAAAATTTAGTTATTTATCTATTTGTTTAAATATCATTTATTTGTATACGTGTTGTCTATGTATCTAACTATCTATTCAAATGTCTACCTATTTGTAGGATGCAACTTGGATGAGCTTAACTCGAGTCCCACTTTATTCTTTTTAGGGCTTTGGCAAAATATTTTTAAATTCGGTGTAAGTTTGGACAAAAATTTAGAAAGTCTGAATTAACCTTGGATGGACTTGGATAAAGATGCCAAATAACTCGACATCTCAAATTATAAATATATAAATATAGAAAAATATTAAATATGCATATAAATTATTAGTTGTTTGATAATGTTAAAATAATTTAAATCATTAGATCATATTAAATATAATTATATATACAAGTAATACAATAAAAAACCTTATTTTTTTCGCATTTATAAATTGTAAAAACGTCATAACAACGCTGTGACACTCCAAAATATATTTATTTAATCTTTGAAAAAAAAATGTAATTATAATATTTTTTGAGTCATAGTAGAATATAAGGAACTTGTGCATAGTGCTTCAACAAACGTCATGAGAAGCGTGGTGTCATGTGGTATCACGTGGTGTACTGTAAAGTGCTGCATAATAAGGGCCTTCTTACTTATAAAAAGGTGAGTTGTATAGTAATAAAATCACAAGAATAACAAATGAGGAGTATGTGAGAGAGTGAGTCAAAACTAAAAATAAGAGTAAATGATCAATTTTGATGTGAGTTTTATTATATTTTGAGTTACTATAAACTATTTTATAAAAAATTTGTTTTGCAAATTATATTAGTTTTGAAAGTATATTATTTTTGTTAACTGAAACCCTATTTGCTTAAAAAGAAGACCCATGAATATAACTGTTTATTAAATGTATTTTGATAATTGTTTTATAAGTACCACCACGAGATCTCATGCCTTAGGGGACTTAAATAACCATTGGCTCGCTGTATTGTCACTTTATGTGAACCTCTGTTCTATTATGTTGTCACTTTATGTGAACCTATGTTCTATTATGTTGTCACTCTAAGTGACTCTCTGTTGTCATAAATCCATTGATCCTCTTATTTCTGGTGTGGAGTAAAGTGTTGTACGAAGCTAAATGCTACACTATTGTCGAAGCCACTTCTAAAATTCGTACGAGCTACCTCTTGAGTCTGTACACTTGTTCTGTTTTGTACCGTGGTTATGATTATTTGCTTGTATAATTTATGCGTTATGCTTCTGTTATTTAAAATGATTTTCGTATTATATACTCTATATTTTAATATTAAACTAAACTTTGTTTAGCCAAATAATTATCCATAGTGATTTTTATACCCTTATACTTTTAATATAATATTTCTCATTCTACCATATGCTTATAGTTGTTAACCACTTTCAAATGATGTGTCAAACCTAGTGTGTAGGATAGATATAAGACACTTTGTAATCATAGTTCAGCTCTGGTAATGTAAATGAATAGAAACTCCAATATATATATATATTTGTTATAATTAAATTAGGGTAAATTACATTGACACCCCCTGAGATTTATGTTTATTACAGTTCCCCCATCACCTTTTGAAAATTGCATCCCCTACCTGAGGTTTAAAATTTCATTACAGATTGCTCCCTCAGTTAGTTGACTGTTAAGTCAACTAACAGATTTTGCTAATGTCAGCAATTTAATGATTTTTAAGGGTAAATTACATTGACACCCCTTGAGGTTTATGTTTATTACAGTTCTTCCCTCACCTTTTGGAAATTACATCCCCTCCCTGAGATTTAAAGTTTCATTACAGATTGCTCCCTTAGTTAGTTAACTGTTAAGTTAATTAACAGATTTTGCTGATGTCAGCAATTTAATATTTTTAAATACCAATTTTGCCCTCACTAGGTAAATTACATTGACACCCCTCACATTTTAGAAATTATAATCCCCTCCCCAAGGTTTAAAGTAGAATTACCCATTGCCCTCTCGGTTAGTATCAGTTGAAAAATAAATTCATTGGAAAAAAAATTATTTGAAAAAAAATATTTATTAGTCAAATTTTTAAATTTCTGTTTAAAAACCAACATAAACTCATTTTTTAAATTTACGTTTTTTCCTCAAATTTACAAACTGAGACAACCATTTATAAACCAAAAAAATTATCAAACAAGTTTTTATGACAGTTTTTTTAATTTTTGTAAATATAAATTGAAAACTAAAAACGAAATGGTTACCAAATAGACATCAGTGGTAAAAATGTCGTAGAATTAACAAATAATTAAATAAGTTACCAACGTAAGAAATGACTTATCAAAAGATTCTTAGGTTATGTATGGTTTGATTTTTAGAATTTTTTAAAAAAAAATTAAAATTAATTTGGTTAAGAAATAAAAAATAATTATCATTTTTATATAATTTTTATTTTTCGAGTGGTTAGAAATAAATTTTTACAAATTAAATATATTTCTTCATATTTATTTTTATTAAATTATTATTATTTTTTTTAAATATCAGGGGGGATCCGTATTAAATTGAAAATTTACTCTTTAAAGTATATGTAAAGGTTAATGGTAAATTTGTCATTTTAACTTAGAAGTTAATACCGTCAAATAATCACACCGACAAGGAAGGTCAATGTAATTTCCCAAATGTAAGGAGAGGAACTGTAATAAACATAAACATCAAGGGGTGTCAGTGTAATTTACCCATTAAATTAAGATTTGGGTACCATTTTTTTTTACTCCGCTACACTATTAATTTGTTATGATTTCAGTTTTTGTCTTATTGCGACACCAAACCTACGAATATCGGACTTGGATCGTGACAAACACATCGATTCTTTAATTCTTATCTTTCATATTATATGAATTATTTGATTTGATATTATTAATAATTTTATATATAAAAAATATTAATAGAGTCTAATTTTAATAAATTAATTAACTTAGTTGCAACAAAAAAAAAAAACGCAACTCAGGCATAAGTCAAGTCGAGGACAACCATAGGATACAATTCTGGTTTGGATAGTTCTAGACAGCTCTCTACGCAACTTGCGTTGGTCTTAGACAATCTCTCAACCCGTCACAGTTGCATGCATACTTATTTGTACACGTATCATCTATCTGTTCACCTCACAACACTAGCGATTTGTGATTTTTGTTATGCTAATGACTTTTCAACGTGTATTTATATTACAAAAAATAGTAAACTAAGAGATTATTTGGGGTTGGTTTATTTAGTGTACTTTTTAAATTTTTACAAAAAGATATAAAAAAAATAAAAAAATAATGTGACCTAAATAATTATACTTACTTAATACATTCCCAAACAACTCTTAAATAACATAGGACTCTCTATAAGAATAACAGTAATGCTCCGGAGCTCTAAAAAAAGAGCACTAAAATAGCACTAATTTGTCTTTTTCTCCACTTTTTTTTGTCTTCTACTTCACTGTTTTTTTTTTTTTTTTTTTTTTTAATGGGTGACAGCTCATTAGAGCTGTCTTTTTTCAGCTCCAATTAGAGCTCCGGGGCATTTTCCATAAGAATAAACTTTTAAGCCTTATTTAAGTTAAAGTATATAAGTGTATTTTTTTTTTACATAAATATACTTATTTTGATCATATCAATCAATGTCTTTTCTTTATTTTTTTACATATTTTTTTATAAAAATCTTAAAAATACTCTTATTTACAACATCCTAAACTAACCCATATTAATCATTTTGATTTGTATAATTTATTTATTTTTTTTAAAGGTGCATCTCGCGAGTTTTTTTCCCATAAAATTGGGTAGTCAAATTTGAGATTTTTCAGAGTCCCCACTCTGTCATATGAACGTCACGTGAGGAATGTGCAAAAGCAACAAATCAAAACTGAAAAATACTGCCCTCAATGTAAAGTCGTGTTTGTTTGTCCCTAAATTAAAAATAAAAACTCATTCCAAACACCGCCTCGTCGGAGAAAAACACCACTCTCTCTTCCTCCATCTCCGATCAATCGAACCAGATTTCTCCAAATCGCTCATTAGGGCTTCATCAATCTCCAAAAAACCACCATTGATGATGATGACGATGATGATGAGCTTCTGAGAATGGAGAAACCTCCGCCATTGAAGCCTCTCTCAACCCTCGAATGGGAGGCTCTGATCGACGACTTCCACCACGGCGGCTCTCGCCTCCATCGCTGGACCTCCTCCAACTATTCAGGTCTCTCTCTCCTCGAACTCTCTCTCACCACAATTCTCCGCAAAGACTTCCCTCTCAATCTCAAGCTCCACCTCATTATCTTCCTCGAAACCCACTTCTCTGACTCCGAGTCAGACTCAGAAGTCCTCACTCGACTCCTCGAAACCCTAAGAGTCCTAATCCAAGCCCCAATCGATGGGGTCTCGGTGACCTTTGCTTTGAAAGAGCAAATGATGGTCTCCACATCTTCTGTTTTTATAACCCTAAGAATTGATGATGATGATGATGAATTGCTTCATATTCCACAGCTCGAGAGCTTGACTGAGCTCTTGTTGATGGTCGTGAACCGGCCTAACCATGGACCGGACCGGCAGACCCGGTCCGTGGCTTGTGAGTGTTTGAGGGAGTTAGAGAGGGCTTACCCTTGTTTGTTATCAGAAATTGTTGGAAATTTGTGGGGTTTGTGTCAGAGTGAACGAACTCATGCTTCACAAAGCTATGTGCTTTTGTTGACAAGTGTGATTCATGGGATTGTGATGTTGAAACCCAATGTCTCAATTCTCAATTCCTCTATTCCTTTGGTTCCTTTCAATGTTCCTCAGTTTTTGGTATCAGGGAATGGTGGGTTTAGTAAGGAGATTTCGGGGTCTAGCTATAAGGAGTTGAGGAGGGTTTTGTCGTTCTTGCTCGATTGTCCAATGTTTTTGACTTCATTTGGGTTGGTGGAGTTCATGTCGATGATTTTGCCTGTGGCAGTGGTTCTTGAGCTGCAGGGTTCACTGTTGAAGGTTCAGTTCTCTGGCCTTCTTTATACCTATGATCCTTTGATGTGCCATGCTTTTTTAATGATGTATAAGCGTTTCCGAGATGCATTTAACGGGCAAGAGGGTGAGATTGCCCGCCGCCTTATCTTAATCTCGAGAGAAGCCCAACAATATTTGGTTTTCCGATTGATTGCCCTTCACTGGTTACTGGGTTTCATTGGGTTGTTATCTAATGGAGAAGTGGGGAAAAAGAAAGCAGTTCTTGGTATGGGTTTGAGCTTTTACCCAACTGTATTCGATCCCCTTTCTCTGAAATCACTGAAGCTTGATTTGCTTGCTTACTGTTCAATTTTATTCGGTGAGTTTACATCTGCAAATGAGGAAGGTGTCCAGAGTCAGGATGTCAGTTCAGGATTATCTGTGGTGAAGCTTTTTGAAGATGGTCTTGTTTCTGTATCGGCATTTAAATGGTTACCGCCGTGGAGCACTGAAACTGCAGTGGCATTCCGCACCTTCCACAAGTTTTTGATTGGTGCGTCTTCTCATTCTGACACTGATCCTTCTTCCACAAGAATTCTAATGGCATCCACCATCTTTTCCACTTTACAGGTACACTCTAGTTTTCTTTCGTTTGTTTTGTTCCCTCTTTTATTGTGTTGGGTAGTATTAAGAGAGCATTGGAAGAGGCTCTATATAGGCCATGGAGTTAGCTCTTTGATGTAACAAACAACCTCCTGCAAACTGTGATTTGAAATGATGGTGGACTGAAATAGAATAGGTCCTATACAGCCAATTACTAATCAGGTTTTAATGGCTTGAAGGTTGGCAAATAGTATGGAGCTTTAGGGTTTGCAATGGTTTGAAAAGAGGCACAGCTTTTTGTTTATAGTAAAATAAGTACACCCAGTTTAGTCTCCATTTGATGGAGGTATGGGAGAGGATAGATTGGGTATAGACCTAACCTTTGTTTGTAGCAAGGAAAGAAAAAACTTGTTCATCTATCTGGGGCTTGGAACAGTGTTCATGAATGGTAACTAAGTGCTCTTTCTAGACTTCTGAGGTGTTTGAGTTGAATCAATCAAAGAGGGAAGGGTTAGGACTTGTCAAATAGGGTTTTAGTTAATGAAAGGAGTGAACCAGATCCAGTTTAGGCTTCTAAAGTTTTTAAAGTGCATAAAATTAATGAGAAAAAACAAAAAAGAAACTCCTGGAAAGTTGGAATTAGTCCTACAATCTATTAGGAATCTCTCCATGAATTTATATGACATCACAATTCCCAAAAGAGCATCAAGCTAGTGAAAAATCTATAAACAATTTTATTTAGTGGAATTTCAAACATATACTCATATTTGTGGGCCTTTTCAATATAATTTTTTTTGGGGGTGGGGGTGGGGGTGGGGGTGGGGGAGGGCCACTGCTGGTCACCCCCTCCCTCTGCCTGTGTCGATAACTATAATTAGGACTATGACCCCAAATAAAATAAAAAAATAGGGCACTGACTGTAAGATCGATCTAAACCAACTGACAACAATATATAAAGGTCTATTAACATAATTTGACTCAAACAATCACCAGAGTTACCACAACACCCTGTTTCCAAATTCCCTAACAAATTTGTATTACCAAAATATTCTTGGTTCCTAGGTCATAAACAGGCACATGTAAGATTGAGCACCCAGCAAGTTAATCTACAGTATAAAGGTAAGCCCTTTGATCGTTTAAGGCTCGGTATCCAGATGAGTCTATGCCTTTCCCTCAACACATGGAGAATATTGCTATCCAGTTGAACAATGCGAAATATTCATTCTCATGGCCTAGGTAGCCTGCTAAGATAAGGCAAGGTGTTCCCCGGCCTGCTACCGGTGCTTATTTGACTTGGACTGGAATGTCCTCAATACCTAGATTCGAAGGAGAATCATAGGTAAGGCAAAGCTTTCCGCATAACGAGCGTAACTAAAGCATTTCTGAAACCGTGCTTTTGATGGCAAGGCCAGAACAACTAAACCAGGAGACAGGATTTATTTTCTAAGTTAGGCTGCTGCTCGACCTTTCGAACGAACCAAGCCTTCACCCACGACCACTTCGTTCGTAATGCCAAAGCCCCTGTGGTCGGATACTGCGGAAAATATGACTAGATTCAAACTAAAGTTACCAAACCATGATTGTGGGAGGTCCCAAGTGGCTCCCACCTTGAAATCCAGCCAATCTGGAAAGTTTTGATCTTTATATTTTGTTCTCCTCAGATTATAGGCTATATTGCTATTCATGTGAGGAAGTTATAGTAATGAAACGGTAGCCAATTTTTTAATTAACTTCCCCTTGGTGGCCAATTGAAGTAATTGTGTAATAAGTAGCTGAGGTACTGAGATGTTTCAAATAGAAATAACTACTTTAAAATAGTGAACCCTTTCTCCAAATACTAACAACTTTTTCATGATGTTCTTTGAGTTGACCATTTATTGGAAAAGTTGCTTTTCTCAAACAAAGTGACTCTGTACCAAATGATTTTAAAATTCTGATGCTTGTTTGAATGAAGGATTGTTACAAACTACTGAATGCAGTAGTTTCTTTACATACCACATGTGTAGCAATGGTCCCAATAAAATTATTAACAACTATCTGAAAAGAAATATTGATGGTTGCTTGGTATACCTGATAAGCATCTGAATTCCCAGGGTATTGTTGTCTTGTTAGAATGCTCCTTCTATGTGACGCCTGTCAAGCATTCTCACCAATCGCTGCTTTGCTAGTGTTCCTAGACATGCTCTTGTGGCTTGTGCATTGTTCTTTGTAGTTTCCCTCTCGCATTCCAATATCCCATTTTTGTTTTCTTGAGAATCTGTGTGCACTGTTTGTACTTTGTTGAGTACAAACATCATTATGACTACTTTGATGGATTCCCATATAATATGCTATAAGTTCTTTTGATGATGACATTTGGTACTAATCTTAAGAAGTGTGTGTAATTATGTAACAACTTAGTTACATAATAATGACTACTAGACTCGTGCCAATTGTAATTACCTCTTAGGTTGTTATAATTATATCAAAAATAAAATGTTAATATTTATTAAAGTAATATGTTTAGCACCGGAACCACTGGGTCTTATTAGGAGGTGAAGGGCCACAACAAAACCCCAACCCCTTCCCAAGCTGCGACCTTTGATGTACCAAAAAAGGAAAAAATTAGTTGCTCTAGTGTATTAAAAAAATCTTTTTAGTCAATAATAAAATACTACTTTACAATTAATATTTTGATGATGGATATAATAATTTTATAAGAAGGAAAATAATCACGTAAGATTGATGCATATGTTATATGCTCAATTATGACACCAAATTATTTCATTTGTAGGTTACAAAATTGATTAAGAGATTTCAACATTGTACGAGTCTTTTACTTGTTAGGGTAACTGGGGAGCCCATGAACGTGCAACAACACTAGTTCAATCTGTTGGGAGAAACTCTAAAGCTAACACACATTCCAACATTACTAGGACTTAAGAAGCATGGACATGGACACGGGACACGACACAGATACGACACGGGATACGCCGACATGCTAATTTTCAAAAAATGCAGGACACGACACGTGGGGGACACGCATTAAATATATAATTTTATATATTTGTTATATGTTATATATATGAATATATCATTTAATGATAATAAAAAATGCAATATGACACTAATCCCTATAAATTTATATAGTTTTTGCTTTATTATTGTATCTTAAGTTGTTTTGTTCAAACTTATAATTAGTTTCAAATGTGTCTAATCGATAGACATGTGTTTTTAAGAGATACACATGTGTGTCCTTTAAGTGTCCGGGTCTTTAAAAAATAGGATACGTTTTTGAAGAGTGTCGGACACGTGTCGGGGAAGTGTTCAAAGAGTGTCGTGTCCGATACGGACACAACACGGATACGTTACCTTCTTAGAAGTGTCCGTGCTTCTTAGACTAGGACCCGCTCTTTTTTACTTTTTTCCTATAAGTGGTGAGTCCATCCATTGTACACTAGGACCCACTCTTTTTTACTTTTTTCCTGATGTAAGACTCTACCTTCACACATTAATGTGCACTATGCTACAGGTTAGGTTTGTACCCAATATTTTCCCTCCCAAACACACATTAATGTGTACTAATTGGGAGTTGTTTTTTTTAGACTCTACCTTCACACGTATTCCAACATTACTTTGCTTCATGCCTCTACCTCTTAGAGAGAGAAAGATAGCAATGTTAATAGATGTCAAATATTTGTTTATTATGAGTTGGTAATGTGTTGTGCTCAAATGAGAACTTGTATTGTTATATGTAAGCGTAACCTATTATTATTTTTAATTATTGTTTTAGATTATATGTAAATTTTATTTCATAGATCAAATGAGCTCTACTTGTTATATTTCTTTAATGATTTTTTTGATTTTTTCAATGAGCAATGGGATTTAGACATTGGCATTTGATGCACAGTAGTGTCCAACTTAAAGTTTTAGCAATTATTCATTGCTCATATTTCCACTACAAATTAATTATGTGTGATTAAGACTTTTATAATAGCATGAATTTCTAATTAGATACGAAATTCTTTTTAGCACTTGTTATGTGTCATTTTTTGTTTTGTTTTGTTTTGTTTTTTGAATGGTTGGTGCAAAAATTAGAATCGATTGGTAAGTGGACCAATTTAAAATGATATTGACTTATAGGGTAAAATACATTGAACATGTTTAGAGAAAATGCAGTTAACAACTCACAATGTTGGCATAATTACAATAGGCTCCCTTAAGATTTTAATTCACATAACACTTACTCCCTTTTCATCAATAATTCCTTGGTTATATGGATAGAAAAATGATGTCTTCATCACTTTTAAGCCGAAATGTATATTTTTTTCTTGTTTATCCTCGTGTCTTCACACTATTTGCATTAGTTTCAGTCACTTTAGCCTTCCTAAATGGGAGGTCAATGTAATTATATTAAAACTGTGAGGCTACTTATATTTTCTTCAAACTTTAGGGGAGATTAGTGTAATTTACCCTCATTTATATGAGTTCTCTAACACATTGAGTATCCATAAATTTATTATTATATTGTAAGTTTGTAAATAAAAATTCCAAATTAAGACCACCCAGAACTAATAATGGAAATATTTTGGAATGCAAAGAATCAAGCCAAAAGAATAGATGCTTAATGTATTCCTTTATTAGATGAATTGTATTGTTCGAGTTTGAACAAATTCAACCTATAAAAAAACATTACATCAAACCTACCTTAAACTAAGTGCATTGTGAATTTGGTTTTATTTATATTTTTCATTCTCTATGATATTTATTTATAAATGTAAAATATTGTTTAGGTATTTTTACTTAGATTAGATGCTTTCTATTTAAGTAATTTCTCTAGATTCCCATTTGCTTTTTTATTGATTTTTTTAAATTTCTTATATGAGTCCGTCCATATGATTGTCAATACATCAAAAGTTTACATGAATATGATTTTAATTCAGTTCATCTTACCAATTAGTTCTCATTTTATAAGTTGTATATGTCCCTTTGTTATATAGATACTTTATTAAGCTAAATGCATCAAAAAATTTAAATCATCCCAATTTCCCAAACCTAGAGAATTTGGAACATTTTGCAACAACCCTATTTAACGGAAGATGAATGCATTTGTTAGATTCTGATAGAATTAATGGCATTTGGAAAAAAAGTATGTTTCATTAATCTGTTAATTTTATGCTTGTAATATCAGAAAAACTATATTAAAAAAATATATATGGACAATGAAATCTATCTTGTGACTCAAAAGAAGAATGAAAAGGTGAATAAGGCCCCACCCCCATATGCGGAAAGATATGATAATTTATTAATAGACATGGAATTTTAGATTAAAAAAATATCAATATTCGCTATTTTTCTATTAAGCAATTTCTGAAATTACATGGTGTAATAGAAGATACGTATAAGATATGTATGCAATACTCTACTTTTGTTTATGGGGCCTTGCTCAAAGCCATGGTTGTAACTAGAGCTACTTGTTTCTCATTTCTACACTTTGTTAAATCTTTTCTTCTGAGTATGTGGTACATATTTTTTGGAGAAATGATAGCTGCATAAAATTAAAACACAGAAAATGCACAGAAAGTATGAGGTGTGGCTGAGATCCATCTTAGTGTTATGTGAGTCATGTTTAAAACAAATTTAAACCACACAGTGATTCTGTGCATATAGCTTCATTTGTTGGTTTGTAACATTACTGCTGGAAGGTGGCAGTGACCTCATCCTTTTGTATGTACTTAAGAGTATAGTTTAAGCTATGGGACTCATACTTTTTCCGTTTTTTCTTTCTTTCTTTCTTTGCCCCACGGGGGTGTTTCCTGTGAATGTTGTCATAAATTCTGCTGTAACATTTGTGTTTCCTACTTTTGTTGCACAGAGGACACTAGTGGAACTGATATTAGAGTTCAAGGGATTGGTTCCAGTTATTGTTGCTTTGGTCGACCGCTTTTTTGGCTGTCATAAGCATTGCTGGTTGGGAGAGCGCCTGCTTCAGACCTTTGATGAGCAGTTGCTTCCAAAAGTCAAGATAGATTATCGATTATCATCTTACTTCCCGATTTTTGATAGAATTGCCGAGAATGATACGGTTCCTCCTGGTGGATTGCTAGAGCTGCTTATCCAGTTCATGATTTTCCTTGTTGAAAAGCATGGCCCAGATGTTGGATTGAAATCTTGGTCTCAAGGAAGTAGAGTTCTTGGCATTTGTCGAACCATGCTGATGCACCATCATAGCTCTAGATTATTCCTTGGACTATCTCGTCTTCTTGCCTTCACTTGCCTTTATTTTCCTGATCTGGAACTTCGTGATGATGCAAGGTACAAAAAGGGAGTCCTTTTTGCATTGTTTATGAGTTTTTATTAATTCCTTCTAGTTTTATGTTTCAAGGGGTATTGAAGTTGACCACAAAAAGCATAAAGATTTAAATGACCCATCAGAAGAAAAATTACCCATCATTAACGCTCCGTTTGTTTTGGCAAAGTATATTTTCTGGAAATCATTTTCATATGTTCTGACTTTTGGTGTGACAAAAAATGGAAGGAGATGAAAAACGTTTTCCGTGGTCGATTGAAATCAAGCTTATTTAGATGGAAAAAATTTCACTTTTAAAAGCCGGAAAACATTTTTCATACTTAAATTTTACTAATGCCACCACATTACTACAACTACTACCGCCACCGCCACCTCCACCCCACCACTGCCTCAACCATTGTCGTCACCGCACAACCCCACCACCACCTCCACTACCACCGCCCCACCTCAACCACCACTGATATAACTACTAGCACATTAGTTTCAAGATTGCAACCAAACATAGGAAGACATTTTCTTTGGAAAATCCTTTATTTTTTCCTTACGAAATGTGGCATTTTGCAGGATCTACCTTCGGATGTTGATCTGTATTCCAGGAAAGAAGCTCAGGGACATACTGAAAAGTGGGGAGCAACTCCCCGGGATAACACCATCTCCCCAGTCAAGCTCTTACTTCAGTGTGCAATCTCCTCAACCCTCTTTCGATCTTAAAAAATCTAGGACAATTTCATCCTACATCTTCATTGAGCGGATGATACCACTTCTTGTCAAACAGTCATGGTCCTTGTCTTTATCGACTCTAAATATTGGTGTTGACAAACCAGCTTATCTAGAGGGCATTGGAGACAGTGAACCATTGGCTGAACAAAGTGTGGTTGATGAAGACACTACTAATATCCAAATTTGCCCAGAAATAGAAAAAATAGATCATCCACACGAGCCGTTACGTGTGATGGATTCAAAGATATCAGAGATTATTGGAATGTTGAGGCGGCATTTTTCCACTATTCCTGATTTCAGACACATGCTGGGACTCAAGATTAGGATACCATGTAGCTTGAGATTTTTATCTGAGCCGTTCAAACGCATATGGGGCATCGATTTGGCAGCTAACGGTTTGGATGGACTAGATGCACTTCCTGCCTTCTATGCAACTGTGCTCCGTTTTTCTTCTTCAGCACCATATGGGTCTATTCCATCAAATCACATACCTTTCCTTCTCGGTGAACCCCCTATAAAAGATTATTCTTCGGGCCTTGGGGATTCATTAGCTATTGTTCCTATAGAAGATGGTTCTGGAGAAGAAGAAGAAAGCTTCAAAGCAACTGTGACGATTGAATTGGAACCACGTGAACCTATTCCCGGTCTTGTTGACGTTTCCATCGAAGCAAACACAGAAAATGGACAGATAATCCGCGGGCAGCTTCAGAGCATCAATATTGGCATAGAAGACATGTTTCTTAGGGCTATTATCCCATCTGACATACCAGAAGATGAAATACCCAGTTATTATCTAGACTTGTTCAATGCTCTATGGGAAGCGTGTGGTTCTTCTACGAACACCGGGCATGAGACCTTCCCACTGAAAGGAGGGAAAGGAGTAGCTGCAATTAGTGGGACCCGATCAGTCAAACTGCTCCAGGTTCCTGCGGCCTCTTTGATTCAAGCTATCGAGCACCACTTGGCACCTTTTGTTGTCAGCGTCCTTGGCGAACCACTTGTCAACATTGTGAAGAACTGCGGAATCATCAAAGACGTTATCTGGAAGGATGATGTGGCATCAGATTCCACCCTCGATGATGCTATCTCAGGTTATAGTTTCAGTAAGGGCCCACTTTATCTCAAATATGTTGAAGACGAAGGCGAAAGAGAGAATCATGTTCACATTAGCAAGAAAAACATGGGTTCTTTTCTCGTTTTGATTTTCCTTCCACCGAGGTTCCATCTCCTTTTTCAAATGGAGGTATGTGATGTTTCAACTTTAGTTCGAATTAGAACCGATCACTGGCCGTGCCTAGCTTATATCGATGATTATCTGGAAGCTTTGTTTTCTGAGTAGGAGATCCATTCATTTATTTTTTGTATTTTTTTTTTTTCTTGTTGCTAGTTTTGTTAGTTACCGTGCTTTATTCTAATTCTTTTCCCTTAATATTTTCTACATGGGAATTACATTTTGACACTCCAAAAAATATTGTAAATACTCTCTGAAAGTGTTCTGTTCTTGTATAATAACTTCCAGAAATGTATTCTTTTTCCAGGGTGTTTTTCCATTTACTCTGGAAATTAATTTAGTATTCATTTGATTTGAATTTGCAAGAATTTTTTGTTGTATGTAATCACTTTGCACTAGTCATTTGAATGTAACCATTGAAGAGGGTGGCCCCTTTTAATTTTGTTTTTCTTTTCTTTTCCATCATCTTTTATTGAATTTAGTTGCAACAATTAATTCTCATAATTCAACTCTTGTTTCAATATACTCCTCTCATCACTCACTATTAAAAAATTTGGAAGAAAAGTGTTCACATGAGGGCTGTGTGAGCAAGTTTTAGAGGGCATCAAAAAGAAAAAAGAAAAAAGAAAAAAATTTTTGAAAAAATGAATGAGTGAAATTCACTCATTAATTTTTACATAAAATTTTACTTTTGTTTGTCATGTTTTAATTTCACTCAAATTTTGAACAAGGCCCTTGAGCGCTTATTTGTTTTAATCAAAAGGTGAAGGATTAAAGTAAAATTCAATTAAAAAGTGAAATTTACTCTTTATAATTTAATTGGATGGCATAAAGCTTTGGATTTATGAATTATGCATGAATTATGACAATGGGATAATGTATTATTGTTTGTTTGTTTTTAAATAATATTACACTTATTATATTTTTATATTACATTTTAAAGACATTCTCATCAAGCACAACATAATTATAGGTAAATTACAAATATACCTCATGAAATTTGATTAATGCTATATATCCCCAAAAAATACGATCCCCACTCACATGTGATTGATCCAAGAAGGAAAGAAAAAATAACAAAAATAAATAAATATGATTAGTCCACATCATTTTGAAAGTCATAGGGGTCCCCAACTTTGGGGTCCCAAGCATTTTTGAATGGAAAAAAAGCTTGGGACCCCCAATTTAAGGACCCCATCATCCCCAAACGTGTGTGATTGGTCCATGTGTGTTTTTGTTTTTTTTTTTCCTCTCTCTCACATAGAATAAAGAATAATGTGGGGGTTGTGGGAGTGAAATTTTTGTGGAGGTCTCAATTATTACTCTTAATTTATTTATTTATTTTTCTTTTGAAAAACTACACTGATGTGTAGTTTCACCCCAAAAGAACACCAGCAATTCTCATCTTTTTTAATCACATTTTAAGGGGTTGTTTGGGGTGTCCTAAATAAGTGTACTTTTTGTCTTTTTTGACTAAAAAATTGAGAAAAAAAATATAGATGTTTGGGTTAACTTTTTGACTTTTAATGGAAAAATGTGTATTAAAAAATTGTATAAATTAGTGTGTAGGGAAAAATTAGGATTGGGAGTTGTGCAGCCGTAATTTTTGAATTTTAGTGAATAATGATAACTTTTTAACTTTTTGAGTAATTTTTTGACTTTTTGACTTTTTTTAATTTGTCAAACTTGGCCTAAATACCATTCACATATTGCACAACAACTATTAATGCAGTGAGTCTCACATGAGCTTTACTAATATTCAATGATTACGGGGGTAAATTACAAGTATACTTATTGTACGGGGAGCAAATATTCAGGCAAGCCCGTACTCCTTTCTTCAAAGCTCCGTTTCTGTCAGATCACCTGCGAGCACAACGGCGGTGAGCTACCCGGCGGTGTGTGGCCGGAAAACCCCTCCGACGATCAAGTTAGCACACACCATGGGATAGAGAGAGAAAGAGGAAAGAGTGTTTGAGTGTAAGAGTTTCTTACAAAAATGTTCGTCCCTCAGCATGGGGGGGCACAGACATGTTTAAATACCTTCTGCGCCTAAAATCTACTCCCATTAATCTCTTAACATGTGGTGCTGCTATCCCATCTGTCAGCACAAATCTCGCTGAACACCACCTAACCCAACTGCCAGCCCTCTCTACTGGGAGCTCGGCAGCCGGGCTGCAGCTTCTCGGCCGCCAACAGCCATACTGCACTTCAAGACCAAGTGCTTCCAATAACCGAGCTTCGTTTCAGCCGTGCTCGACCGCATTCCGGCGACGTCGAGCACAGGATTGGTCATTCCAGTCAACCAAAGGCCTTCCTACCGAGCTTCAGGCACGAATCTTCATGCCGAGCTATGGGTGTGCGCCTTCCGACCGAGCAACGCACGAACCGTGAAGCCCTTCTAGGCCACGGACGTCTCTGCCGAGCTCTCACTTGACCGGCCTTCATACCAAAGAGCCCAAGTAGCTCGGCTCCGCAGGCCCTTTGCCATTACCGAGCAAAACCACGGCACAATCTTGAAGCCAAATACCTCGGCCCAATCTTGTTCGGCCCAAACTAGATCATAAATCTCCCTCTCACTTATTAAGATTTGTTTAAAATACAAATTATTCGAGAAAATTCTATTTCCACACACTAACTTACCTCGATATACACATTTAATAAAATTTTATTTTGATGACAGTTATACCTTAAAATAAAATAAACATAAAAACGTAGCCAAATTTCAGAGCGTGTAAAAGAATAGAGTGTGTAAAAGCTACATTTCAGTCTCTCTGTCTAAATCAGTTTGCCTCGTCGGAAATTCGCCGAAGTTCCGTAACTCTTACCATTCACTCCAACTGAAAAAACAAAAGTGTGTGTTTTGTTCCTTAAATCTCTACTACACACACCACACGATCGTTGATTTTCAGTTTTGTTATTTGACTCTCTGTTTCTTTTTGCTATCTCTCTCTCTCTGTTCCCTGTTTTCTTAGCAACCAAACAAAAGATTTTCCATACCCTTTTACTTTTTCTGCTTTGGTCTGAAAATTAGAGAGAAAGAAGAGCATATCTTTTGGAAATTCATGTGGTAATAGATATATATTTACTGTTCTCTTCTGTGCTGTTTGTTTGGTCTCTAACACTATGTTTGGGAACCTAGGAGAGAAAAGAAAAGAAATTATTAGTTAAGTTATAAGAGAAAATAAAAGAAAAGAAATGGTTGTGATTTCTCTCCTTTTTGTTTGGATAAGGAAGAAATAAAAGAAAAGAAATGATTGTGATTTCTCTCATTCTTGTTTGGTTAGATTTCATTAAGAGAAAAGAAAAGAAATTATTTTATGTTATATTACCAAAATAACATTTTTATATTTTCAACCATTTTATTTCTTTTATTTTTATAGGGACAAAATTGGTATTATAAAAATAGTGGTTTCTTTTCTCTCTCAATCTCTCCACTTTTGAGAAGATTGAAAATGAGGCTAATAAGAGAAATGAGTTTCTCTCTATTTCTTCCTATTTCTCTCCACATAGGTTATCCAAACAAGTAAGAGAAATGCATATCTCTCCATTTCTTTTCTTTTCTCTCCAAATCACTCAATCCAAACATAGCGTAAAAAAATATAAGAACTAGATATACACTGAAATTTATTGGTTTTGTTTATTTGGTTTCGAGATAACTTTTTTTTTTTTTTTTTAGATCACATTTATTGTGGTTTAATTTAACTAATTTAGGAATTTCATTTTCATTCCACTTTTCTCTGTTCTTAGCAATCAAACAGAGGGTTAGGTTTTAAATTCGGTGGTAAGACTTCTTTCTACCACCAACAACAAACTCTCCAATTCTCTTATGCTTTGCTCTCCTTCTTCTCCTCCGTCGCCTTGTCTTTCCTCTACTTCATTTCCGCGCGTCTCTCTCTTCTCTCTCTCTCCCGATATCTTTCTCTTGCGAGTCTATCCCTCTCCAACATCATCCTCCTACTTTATCTCTATAAAAACTATTGATTAACATGAGGGGTTTTGCTTCAAAACTTCCAAAGCAGCACCAAAAATGTCTAATTGGAAGGTATCAATTGAAATTATGAACCAACTTACAAACAGATTAACATGATTTCAAGACTAACTCACATCAAATCCAATAGAGAAAAAGTGTGAGAAACACATTTCAAACAAAACCCACGAGACAAAACAAACATTTCTCAACAACCCAAGTGAAAAAAGGTCCCAAGCAAAGAAAGCCAAAATGAAACAGATTTGGTGGAGAGGAGCCCGAAGGGTACCGGCGGCGTGGTGGTCGGAATCCGCTGGGTCTTGTGTTCTTCTCTCCGAAGGCTATGTGGGTGTGTTTAGGTAGGAAGTGTGTGTACAATATTTGAATGAAGAGTCATAATTAAAATATGTGCAGTGTGAAATGAGATAAATAATATTTAATTAAATTTGTAAGTGTGTGTATTGAGAAATAATATGTACTGAGATAAATAGGGATATGGAAATAGAATTTTCCAAATTGTTTCCTGTAATTTGAAAAATAATAAATACTCCCTTATTAAAAAAATTTATTTAACAGAATTAACTAAAAAAATAAAATTCATAATTGCTCTCCTATATAATAATAAAATTATCTAAATTATTAATTGAAATATATTTTTAACATCATTGAAAACTGTTAATTGACTTGATGATTTATTAATAAAAATGGCGATTTGTTATGAAATCAAAAATCTCAGGCTGTGAAATAAAACTTTTAAAATTACAAAGAGCGATTCGTATTTTAATCAAACCTCAAGAAAAGTTTTTGTAATTTATCCTTTTTTTAATGGAATTGTCATTTCAAGATCAAGGGAGAGTATTTGTAATTTACCCTTTTTTTTTAATGGAATTGTCATTTCAAGATCAATGGTTGTTTAATAGTTACATGAACAAATCTTTCGATCCCGCTAGGTAGCTCAAAATATATATGGCTCGAGTGGCTTGAGATGTCAAAACGACATCGTTTTGACATTTTTTTTTTTTTTTTCCCTGCTTTCTTCTGCTATCTTCTGAAACTATAACAGAGGTGAGAGAAAGAGAGAAGAGGAAGGAAGAGAGAAGAAAAAAACAGGGGAAGGAAGAGACAAGAAGATGTGAGGGCAAATCAAATCCAAAACCAAACCGAAGCAAAATCAAGCCCAAATCAAAAAATCGAAAGGAAAATCAAAGAGGAATAAGGCTATAGATTAGAAAAAAAGAAGAATCCAAGAGGGATAATCTAATTGAAGAAGATAATCAAATAATAGGGTCAGAAAACTCACTGACAAAAAAAAAAAAAAAAAGAGGAAGAAGAATCGAAGAAATAGATGAAGAATCTAAGAAGAGGAAGTAAGGAAAACAGGGGAGTGAGAATTTGGTGGAGTCTTTGATGAATTGTAAAAAAATTTTTGATAGAAATTGGGTGAGAGATGATTCATATACTCTGTATAAACCTGGGTCATGTTCAGTGTTGGTGAGTGAGCGCAATCATCACAGCTTCTTCTTTGTAGGAAACCAACACTGAAGAAAAGCTTTTCTTGAGAGTGGGTTTTGAAGAGAGGAGAGAGAACAATCATCAAAGCTTTCTTAGGTTAAGTTTGAAAGAGAGAGATTGATAGAGATAAGAGAGAAAATGTATTTGTATTTTTCGGGCCATTCGAGCCTCACTTGCTCGAGCTACGGAGCATTTTCCCAAATCTTTATTTCAAATCCATACACACTTAAAGAAAGATTTTAAAATTTTAAATTGACTTAGTAATTATAGACCATTGATTTTGATTTCTAATAATGATTGTAACTTGAAGCATTGAAATTAAGATCTCTATTCCAACCAATGTAATCTGGTCTAAATCCACTGATTAAACCTAGGAATAATCTTAACCTTGTTTAAATCTCGATTAAGATTAATTAAGGTGTGATTTAGTGGTCTGCAGGAGACTCTCAATCGATAGAGAGAGAAAAACACACAGTAACTTTCAATCCCTCCAATCAAATGTGTGAATTACTTCTTCAAATTGAGAGAACCCAACTCCTTTACTTTTAAAAATCTAAGATCCAAACATAGTCTTATTACAGTAGTATCTTGATATAACTTTTAAAAATCTAAGATCCAAACATAGTCTTATTGCAGTAGTATCTTGATATAACTATAAAGACCGCTATTTTCAAGTAACTCATTTTAACACTCAAAAATGTGAAACCTAGAAAAAAGCTCTCCAACACGCTCCCTCGATCAAAAATCCCTTCAACGGGGTAAAGGGTTCTCCGCGAGTCGAGGTAGACAAAAAGTCGATGGAAAAATTGGCAAAGCAAAAGGAGTGATGCAGTACAAAACAGGGATATAGATTCACTATAACTGATTAAGTTCATAAAAATCAATCTAATTACAAAATATATAGTACAGTATTGACTAGCATAAAGCAAAGAATCAGCTCATTCTAAGATCAAGAAAAGAAGACTCACCAAGATCAGAAAAAAAGAAGATTTAAATCACTAGTTTCTCACCGAAAAAAATGCTAATCTTCACTCATGATTGCCCCGAGATCCCGATAGATATTTCCCATAATCAACAGATCTTCTACTTCTTGTTTCTGCTTGCTTCTCTCCCTCTTGATCAACGGCTAACTTTTGCCTCCGCTGCATCTCCTCAACATGTCGGTGCCACAACGATTCCCTTTCTTTCCTCGGCATCTTTGTATACCTAGGGTCGGACTTTAGAAGACGTTTAGCTGTTGACCAAGAAGTCATAGCTGTTTTACCATCTTCTGTTTCTTGAGCAGCGACTTCTGAAGTTATGACATCAGATAAGAGCACCCTGAAATCGTATACACATCTCTGAAAAAAGGAAGAACAAAAAAACACAAAATAATTAGTCACCTCAAACAGTGCCTGACACCTTCACAGGCATAATTAATGACCTTGAAACAAAATTCCTAAAGACAAATGAACTAAAATACTCAAAAACAGCGGATTCAATAAGCACTGTTTTAACTACAACCAGTTTCACGCACATCAGATGACTGATAGCAAATATACAACCAGTTTCACGCACATCAGATGACTGATAGCAAATATACAATCTTCTGCCATCTGTAACAATTGATTTAGGTATTAAGGAAATGGTATTTGCTACAATGGGAATCCAAAGATATCTCTAAGCATGATAGCAATGGCAACAAATATCTATGGGTGTTAACATCCCTCCAGCTAAAAGAGAGATTTTTTTTAAAAAAAATATGAACTAATGACAATAAGATTCTTATAATAACTCCGGAGGCAACTTAGGCCCACTAATTTTAGAATTGTTTTCGCGAAGATCAAATTTAGAGTCATGATTGATTCCAATATAATCACAATATTTTAATAAATACATGGCTACATATAAAACCATACTGAAATTTTAATCGATCACAATGGACTTGCGAGTGATTTGGTTTGTGAAGAATAGATGTCTTTCAAGCCAACTTTCTCAATCTCCAATGATGTAACCTCAAGTCAACACTTCACAACACATTGAGCTCAAAAACACCGATGGAAGTGATAAAGCTTATATCCATAACAAACAAGGATTTAAAAAAGGCAAGTCAGAACAACCATAATAATGTCAGTTCCACAAACACAAACATATATGGAAAGGAACACTCCTGTCACATACAATAGTTGGGAGGGGATATGTGAAGAAGACCCAAAAACTCCCGGAAGAAGTTCATTGCACAAAACCAATAACCACCATGCAATCATTGAAAGAGAAGACGTAAGAGAAAGTAGCATTACCTCATGCAACACCTTCACATGTTCCCGGAAAAGCTTTTCCAAGTCAGATTGATCTAAATAAGGATTTGCTGCACGTCCTTGAGGATCCTTCTCCAGTTTAGGCTTTGATTCTGTCCAAGATGCCTAAGTGTGCAAGTGAAGTGGTTTTATTATATAAGTGTAATCAAATTCCACCCCCCTTTGAAATGAAGCTACTAAAAATGAAGTGATCAAATAACCATGAAAAAACAACTGCGCGTTTGGTTGCATGGAAATGGTATTGACACCCAAACAAAATATAAAATGAAAAATGGGTCTAAATCATCGTAGTCCAATTAGCTCTAGAAACTTAAATCAGGCATTCACATATCCCTTTATCAGGAAACCCACACAAGTGGCCAATGGTAAGGGATTTACATGTAAACTATGCAATCCTACATGTGACTCTCGCGGGCAACACCTGGACTTGCCCAAAACAAGTGGTTTGCGGGTGATTGCACATATTTGGGGTAGACACAACGCATGCACTGGATGTGTGCAATGGGGTTCCTCTTAATAAAAATTTAAAAAGAAAAAAAAAATCTATTTAAAGGCAGACTGTAAGTTAAATTTCGTCAGCAAAAAATATGGATAAGAATTTCTTTTTATAAAAGAAAGCACCAAAACAGTCATGTATTGGGTCATCCAGGTACAGTTCTGTGCTTATAATTTGACTTTGTGAGTAAGGATTACCAAGCGTTCGATCTTAGGTATCACTGAATTTCACCTCCAAGAATGCAGTCTGTAGTCCTACTACCATTCAGGTATGTTCCTTCACATTTTGTAGTAGTTTCTCCATGGTGCACAAATATTAGTAGCATTCGTGGGTAAAATAGACCCAATGGTTTGAAACGCTATTAAAACACAAGTTTTGTCTGGTAATTGCAAATAGTAAGATTCTTTTATGAGTTTCATAGATTCATTTAGATTCCTCCATATTCCATTCAGACTGAGATTCAATCAAGAGCAATCCAACCACAAATTCAAATATAAAATCATAAGATTATGATAATTATTATCTAATCCATTTTTGTGCAGAAAAGAAATTTTCTTGTAGATAGCATATCCTTTTGTAATATCCACCTTAGACATTGGGACTCGTGGGGTGCATCTAAGCTTACAATGCTATATAAAAATTAATGAACCAATGTACAATATCATTACTTTTAACCATTATGCCTATATTAGCACATACCATACAATAGCCCAACCTTTCACTTACATCTCATGAACAAAAAAGGCCTCCTTCCTATCAGGTAATGGCACAAGAAAATCATGCACCTAAGAACTACTATGAACTTCCTATTAGGTTCCTATAAAAAGCTAAGCATATAAAACAACATTTAATACTCAAACATCAAAAACAATAACTCCAAAAATTCTACAAAGAGGGACCACAAGACACACTACCTGAGGGTCTTTAATTGTTTCAACAAGTAAAGCTTGATAAGACTCAACAGCTTCTTTCCTCCTAGCTTTGGATCGCACCCTCTCCACTTCTTGTTCTTCCCTTTCCTTCCGCTTCCGCAATACTCGCTCTCTTTCCTTCAGCTTCTCCTGAGTACAAGTATGCCAGAAAATTTAATTTACAAATAAACAAGTGGATGAATCGAAACACTACACATTCCAAAAGGTGATCTGCATATTGAATAAAGATAATCATTATAACAGGAATGTATTATTTTATCTAACACAATTAATTTCCTTGTTAATGTTGTAACAATAAAATTAAAATTAAAAAAAAATAAAAATAAAAATAAAAATAACAAGTGCATACACACATCATGGACATCCACGTCAATCTGCATACACAATTCAGGAGCACAAACGGTGAAGTAATAAGGGGAAAAAAGGAAGAGACATTCTGATGCAACATCTATTGCATGGTTAAACAAGTACGATAGGCTTTGGAAGCCCAAAACAAAACTGAAGGGTCCCATGATCTATGAAACATGGACACCTCTCCGGAGGTTGTGCATCAGTGTTTCACACGTGTCAGACACGGACACGCACTGAACATGTGTCAAACACGTTGGAGGGAGTAGGACATGTTGTGTCCCATTTTTTTTGAATAAAAATTTAAACCAAAATAACATACCCAAAGTTGATGAATTGAATGAAATTAAATATTTGACGAAAAATAAATATATAATATTAAAAAAATTACATAAAATAAATATATAAAATTATATGTTTAGCACATATCTCCAGCGTGACATGCCCTGCATTTTTTGAAAATTTGTCTGTCCACATGTGTCGTGTCAAGTGTCCGTGCTTCTCATGATCATCAAGAAACTGTTTTGATCCAAGGAGAAGAAGCCATGTTAGTGTTTTGTGGTTAAGAGTACTACAGTAATTTTAATAATTACTAGACATGAGTTGCAGGGGTGGCCATGGGTTTTATTTTTAGTCAAATTATTAAATGCGTCATTACATATGGGTTTTATTATGTCTAAAGTAAGTGGTTAAAAAGGTGAGTTCCCTATTTTGAATTCATGTCATGATCAGAGTAGAATTAGAAGTCATCTAAGTTTCCTATCATAGTTGAAGCTATAGTCCTAATTGGTCTAGAATATTTGTAGTTACTAAATATTCTTAGTTTCTAAATTTAAGTCATAGTTGTTACAGAAGCATGAGTCTTTAGCCTATAAATAAGTGTAATCTCAATGATTCAATAGGGTTGATATTATGAGAATTTGAAAATGTATTTGTATGTGATTGGCCTAACCCTTGCGAGGGCGAAGCACCTCTTTTCCTCTCTTCTTCTCTTTCTTCTTCTTCTTCTTTTTCTTCTTTGCGCACATACCCCAGTTACAATTCACAGCCCTCTAAAAAGTGCACTTTTTAACCCCAAAACCCTAACCTATAACCCCCAAATCAACGCTAATCCCTTCTACTACCTACTTGCCTTCAATTTAACCATTTCTTACAGAATTGAGTCCCCCCTGAATGAGACTGTTTAATCTCAGGCTACAACTTTTACTCTTTCAGGCGCTTATATTCACTGGCAATGCATTAATGCACTATTTAGCCAGTAAGTGTGAGTGTATAGATTGACATTGGTCATGGACTATTATCCCTCTCTTTTTGCTAAGCTCAGCTAATTCATTAACCACTCCAGTTCCAAGACAATCTCTCAGAAACTACGTCTGCTTAACTTGACTTTGAATCATTTACTCGTGCCTTCCAATCTTAAACCTTCACAGATCTGACTACTGATCAGCTATAGACAACCCCAACAAACTCAAATAATAACCACCTTAATCAATTAAGTGTAACAATGTCACATAGTTATTGACATCTCAAGTCTGTGATACAAAAAGTTGGTCACTGTTCACAATCAAGAACCCAGCTAAGTCAAGATTTGAGAAAGAGGCAGGCAGATTGCATGAGGTGATGCATAAGAAAGGATATCAGAGCAATTAGCAAATTGTACACTACTGCACTGTCATTAATAACTAAAATCCACTAAGACCATTGGCGACCATAAATGTTCCCTCAGCAAATATACTATTGTTTGCAATCAAATCTAATCAAAACGTTCGACCGTAAGAACAACTTGCAACACAGTGAGCACCTTTAAAATCTTAGAAGATTCTTACAAAACTGCAGTTATTTATAAAGCCACTATTTCATGTTTCTATTAATGTTACACAATTAAGATCATTCTATCATAATTCTGGTATCAAAAACTAATTGCCAATTACCCCAGTATTCTTATGGCAGCAGAAGTTTTCAATTAGCCCAAGCACCAATAGTAACAAAAATGGGGAAAATGTAACAAACCCAAAAAGTGAAAGTATCTCAAAAAAAAAAAAAAAATTCAAACCATTCCCAAACATGAAACAAAGACAGAGAACCATATGTGTGTGCGTATGGAGAGAGAGCGAGAGAGAGAGAGAGACCAACAGAAATTCAGCAAGAACTTGAAAGAATATTATTACCCTTAAGAAATGTTGACAGCTACATAAATAGTTCAATTTAAATGCACTTTGCGTAAAACATCATAATCACATTCAATAATCAACAATAACAAAAGAAGAAGAGCAAGGAAAACACAAAGTTTCAAAGAGCAAAAAGGGAACTACTCTTGTTACCTGCTCCTCCTGTTTGGCCTTTGCTGCTCTTTCCACTTCCACTTCAGCAGACTTTAGTTCAGATATATATTCATTAAACAAAATCTCCCTATCCTCGTGCTTAATAGATTTGTATCTGGGGTCGTTCCTTAGACTATCCTTCACCTATCACAACCAATTATTATGAATTTTAAGATATATTTGGAAAAACGAGAAGAAAAAAAAAGAAGACCTATATTGATTATTGAAAGGTTTTAGAGACCAAAGCATCCCACTCGTATATAAATTCGGCAAGATAACAAAACAAAGGCTTCTTACCAGATTTATGTAACCCAATTGTGAACGTTATGTTTATTTAGAGAAGGATGTGAAACAAAATAATAATAGCAAAAATCAGTTTCAGGTTTTCTGAAGCTAATTATCAATCTTCAAAATCTACATAATTTAAGGTTTTTGCATAAATGAGGTGACATGAACATTATAGTTTCACCAATAATCTTTTTGATATGTAATAGTTCCGCAAGTAACTGAGTGATATATTTGAAACTAATTTAGGTCTCCAGTGGAAGAAAGTTGAGATGTATGCCAGTTTTACGGTTGAGAACTATGAGATGCCTAATTCTTCTAACTAATATATATACTCTAGTTGTGCCTTAAGTAATAGCTAAGACCAACTCACATCTGAGTGACAAAAATATACTATGCCTTAACTATCAAGTGCAACTCTCAGCAGTACTGAATTAAAAAACATATTCCTTTTTTTTACGTAGGAAATAAGAACTTCATAACAGAAAAGAAAAAAGATTAAAAGAACTGGACAAATAAATGAGCTACTATTCCATCAAAAGGCAGACACAAACAAATGGCCCAACTGTCCAAGTCGATAATTCCCAAATTATCCCATGTAACATTTAAACTTTTCTTGCCCAAACACCTATCAAAGCTGTGTTATGGCCACCATAAACCCAAAGATTTTATATGTGGATCAAATGAAACTATATATATTCTTAGAATGTTGATGGCTGTTTTTTTTTTTCGTTAACACAAGCCATGGGATTTTTGCATTTTGGCAACAGAAGTGATATGGTAGCTGTAAGGATATGATTAGTTTCCAGAGTTTCACCAACAAATTCAGCTGCTGGAATCAAGCTTGACCTAACTACATTCTCCATTCCAGTAAACAGAGGAAACTCCCAATGATCATGAAAAATAATAAGCAAAGAAAAATGGAGAAAAAAAATCCCATAACGAACATAAGAATTCACACTGCATGGACATTCATATAATCTGATTTACCCATGAAGATAGGAACACCCCATAACGAACACAAGAATTCACACTGCATGGACATTCATATACACTGAATTATCCATGCAGATAGGAACACCTTCTCCTACACATTCTATCGTATTGAAATGCTAACCACCAATTCATCTGTCTTCCTATGTTCAAGCACGGAGTCTGAGTGCTTGAGCACTTGAGTTGCTAAAGAAAAGAAAAATCAGACTCAAGTGTGCTTGAGCACAAACACAGCATGCTCGAAAGCACGATTATTATTTTTAGGGTTATTTTCAGCACTAAAAAGAGGAGGCTTGTGGCTTTTTTGGGGTGAGTTACATATTATTGAGAAGTGTTAGAATAGATTGCTCTGATACCAAGTTAGAATGTAAAATGTAAAAAATTAGAGTAAGGTTTTGAGAGGAAGAAAGAGAGAGGAGAGAAGAGGAAAAGATATATTGTGACTAAGTGGTTTAGAGTTCTTGAATTACTATACACCAGCAAAACATATTTATATAAAACCGCATTACAATATATAAATATGTTTTGCTGGTGTTTTTGCTGGTGTGGAGTAATTCAAGAACTCTAAACCATATTAGAGAGTGGTTATTGAAGGCATAAAACCTAGTGGTAATGGGTGGAGTGATAATACTACTAACCACTCTCTGCAAATGCATTTTATATATTGTTGCAATATACCATATTAGATTTATTGAAGGCATCCAACCCAAACCAATTGGTAATGGGTGGAGTAGCCTCTAGATTATATCAACTGAACTTGGGTGGCTTAGAGAAACAAGGGGTAAGTCTCTAACTTATTGAAAATGCAAAAATAGTCCACATCTCCCAACCCAGCAAGATTATTATAATAGATGAACCAACCTTGGACCAACGAGAACTTGTAGTGATATCTGCTTTCTCACGAAGCATGGATTTAAAGCTAGATGAAGCAGCTGCACGTATTGCTCGGGCCTTTTCTTCAGTAGCCCTCTTCAGAGGAAGTATCCTGCAAGTGAAGCAGACAATTTGTGTAACCTATATAATATAGCATGGAACAAAGCAAAGACAGTGTATTCAACAATACAATTATACAAATCCAAAAGAATTTAAGAGCTCAAGGACACAAAAAGTGAACATCAGTATCTGGACCAGAAGCCTACTACATGAAACATGATGCCCTCAACGGGTATCAAAAGGAATCAATTTCTTAATGGGACACAATTATATAAATCGACTAGCAACCGCAAAGCAAATAAACACTAATCCAACAAGACTCATAACCAATGATCAGGTCAATTTTAAGCCATATGACTTCTATGGTAAACCTAAGTTCAGAAAAGGTTTCAAAGTATTATATTCATAAAAAAAGGAAAGCCATATTTAAAAAGACATTAGCTTCTTACACTCCTACTGACTCGACAACTCTCAACAAACAATATCAATAACATTAAGCACATGATTCTCTTGAAAAGAACTCACAACCCAAGTGAGATAAAACAGATTTAATTACCTCAGGAATTTAGACAAGTATAACACCAAGGGTAGTTGACTTTACAAAAACATGACATGACCGAAACTAAATTTATGTTTTCAAACTTGCAAGAACATGAACTAACCATTGACTCATTCGATAATATATCTTAGGTTGAGAATAATGTCAAAGAAAAGGAATCACATATGTATGCAAATATATTTATTTATACATGTAAAGGTAAGGAAGAGGCAAGGCTGTTGGACAGCATTATTCTGATGGAAGAGATCCAATACCAAATTTTTTCAGAGACTGGCAAACTTGTACAGGAGGCATAACTTTATAGGCAGTTTTGTGATTGATGGCACAGAGTCAAGGGACAAAGAGGTAATCAATGAGGTTGTGGTTGACTTCTATGAGTACATGTTCTCTAAAACGTGTTCCAGGAGGTCCAGGCTTGATAAGCTAGAGTTTGATGCTATTTCTGAAGCAAAAAGTGTTGGGTAGGAAGAGCCTTTTGTTGAAGAGGAGGTTTTGGTAGCTCTGAAAGCTTGTAATGGGATAAGAACCCAGGTCCGGATGGATTCACTATGGTTTTTCTTTTAGCAGCATGGAGCTTCATTTAGGAGGGATATTATGACTCTTTTTAACCATTTTCATGAATCATGTGTTTTGAAAGAAGTCTAAATGCCTCTTTCAATGCTCTAAGACCCATGAAAGGTGAAGTTACCCTTTTGAAGAATTTTCAGTCAATCAAGTTCGTAGGATGCGGTTATAATTGCTAGCTAAAGTGCTTGCGATGCGTTTGCAGAGAGTGGTTAGTAGTATTATTTCTGAGAATCAAAATGCATTTGTGGGAGGGAGGAAAGCAAATCTTGGATGCAGTTTTGGTAGCAAATGAGATAGTGGACTACAGAATTAAGAAAGGCCCCCAAGGTGTCATTTGCAAGTCGGACATCGAAAAAGCATATGATCATATCAACTTGGATTTTCATTTATAAACTACAACAGAATGGGTTTTGAGCAGAAGTGGAAGAGGTGGATTAGATGATATGTTGCCTCTGTCAGACTCTGTCTTGGTGAATGGGTCTCCCTCAGATTTCTTCTAAAGTTCCAAAGGTTGACACAAGGAGATCCTCTATCCCTCTTCTTGTTCATTATGGTTATAGAAGCCTTGACAAGGATGATTAACAAGTTTGTATACGGAGGTATGATTAGAGGGTTCGGGATTGGAGGTAGAGCAGGAGGAATGGAAGTAGTTTCCCGCCTCTTGTTTGCAGACGACGCAAATTTTTTTGTGAGGTGGATGTTGTGCAGTTGAGGTAGTTGCAGTGTACTTAAATTTGCTTTGACACTGTATTAGAATTGAAGGTTAACACTAGGAAGTGACTCATTCCAATGGAGAAATTTAAAATATGTAGCTGTTGGCAGAGGCTTCGAGATTCATAGTAGGATCTTTGCCTTTGGTGTATTTGAGCCTTCCTCTGAGATCATCAAACAAGGCAACTACAGTGTGGGATGGAGTTGTGAGTGTTTTTTCAGAAGAGACTCGCAGGTAGGAGAGGAAAGGGGAGGTAAAATTAAAGGTAAACTACTAATAGGTCCTAATATTTGAACTTAATTCTCATTACGTCCTATTGAAAGGTAGGAGAGGAAAGGGGAGGTAAAATTAACGGTAAATTACTAATAGGTCCTAATATTTAAACTTAATTCTCATTAAGTCCTATTGAAAATAAGCCATAATATAATCGTCGCTAAAAATTATTTTTTGTGACATTTTTTTTTTTATGTAGCTAAAAATTGACAATTAGTGACTTTTTTGTCACAGTTTTCATAAATTGTTGCTAAAACTTATGATTAATGACCTTTTTTTATGACGAATTTTTCAAACTGTCGTAGAAAGTCAAAAATTAGTGACCTTTTTTTTTGACAATTTTTTTAAACTATCGCTAAAACTAATAATTGGTGACATTTTTTGTGACAATTTTCAAATTGTCGTTGAAAATTAACAATTAGTGACTTTTTTAATAGTGTTTGAAGAAAAATATCATTAATTATCATAGGACATATTGGACAATAAGTCCACCTATTAGGACTTACACGTAAGTCTCCCTAAAATTAATCATATTAAAAGACTTTGGCGAGTTTTCCCATCTATTTCACGTCCCTATTTCCTATTCTTGCATTGGTGCAGAAGAGGCTGGTTTCCAGTTAAAGGACTTGGACTGTGAAATAATGCCCCCAACTACACAGATTGACATCATCAGTTAGATGATCAAAGGTAAAGCATATCTCCTAGGTACTTCCCTTAGCATCTAGACTATAACTACAGAAGGATCAGATATACTAAACTAATGTCTCTTCCAAGTTACAAGATTCTCTTTAGTGATATACCTTTCATTCAATAGAAGTTCACGCTCCTTTCGTTCTAAGGCCTCAAACCGTGGGTCGTGGCCCCATTTCTTTTTGAATGTTTGATAATCAGTGTTGTGATCAATATCCTGAAAAACACAAACTGGTTAGAAAGCAATCTAAAGCCCCACCATACAAAAACCAGACAGATATGGTGATAATAGATTTCTCACAGACACTATGGTTAAAATAATTGCACTAAACCTCCTTTGCTTCTTCTAATAACTGCTTGAACCCCTCCATTGCAGCTTTCTGAGCTGCCCGTTTTTCCTTGCGTTCTTCTTCAGCTCGTGTACGAACATAGTGCTCAAATAGGGCTCTCCGAGCACTATGATTCTGAATAGCCTGCAACATTAAACAACCACCACATTAAGACAAACAGTAACAAATTAACTCTCTAATACAATCACAAAGAACCCCAGCTCCTCTTTCTACCCTCAATGATGAAGCATGAATGCACCACAATACAATCAACAGAAAAAATATCAACGAGCAAAAGGCAGAGAGTCACAACGTGTTTGTCATTACAAGATGCACCTAAAAAGTAAAGGTATTACGAACATAATGTTGGAAGTCTACCTCACAAGAGATAATAGACACATTTTGAAACAATTATTTGTAACTGATGTTCATCTACAGGGAACTTCTCCCAAAATGACACCATTCCAATAAAAAATCAATCTATAGATGGGGTATGTTGAAATCCCAACAAAATGTATATAATCATTGGGCTCAAATAAGAACTTGCATAATATGTGTGAGGCTAAAAAACTCTAATCATATGGCATTAAGGATTATTGCTTCATCCAAGCCCCAACAGAGTGGAAAGAAGTTTTAACAGATATGAGTAACCAAAACCAAAGTAGTATGGCAGAAACAGGAGTGTTTATCTTATTTCTATCCTTACGCAAGCCATTAATAATTTTTATTCGGGTTCCCAACAAGAAGAAAAATGTCCATCCACAATGAGCTCCTCCAGAAATGTGAGTAGTCCATTAATGCATTAAAAAAAAATAAAAAATAAAAAAAAAACTATAGATTGGGATGAAGTAACACACACCAGAAGGGATATAATAATTGTGGCCTCAAACAGTGACTTGACACAGGATGACATTAATAAAAATTCTAATCCTACAACACCAAAAGTTAAAGCCTCACCTAAACCCCAAAAAGGGTAACATAAGAAATATGCATTCCTGAAACACAATAAAATAAAATAAAAAGCAGATACACTCCTCTTCCCTTAATTTTTTTTTTTTTTTTTTTGCCATGCCCATTTCTACCGGAAGACATTATAGATCCATTCCATAGTTCACTCGACCCTTCCATGGTTGAAGCTCTTATATGTACTCAAAATTGGCTTTAGAAGCAACCCTTCCAATTTCTCTTTGAAAGACGATGGATGAGATGGAGGAATTTGAGCAATATGACTCAAGCAATATGTGATTTTATCTTCATTTTTAATTCTATTATTATCTTTACTATGCAAGTTTTATTTATTTTCTCTTATTGACTCATGTTTAGGTACTTTGGAGTCAAGTTAATCTCCAAGCCCAAGCTCTAATGTAGATGCTATAATTGAACTTAAATGTCAATTGGTAAGTCTTTCATCTACACATTTTGTAGCTAGCTTGAGATGCAACATGTACATTCATTTTACCTCACACTATCTATATTTCCACTTCTTTATTCTTAGCCTTACTTTGAATCCTGAATTTGTAAAAGGAATTATTTATTGTGGACCATTGCTCCTATTTATTTATTTATTTATTATAATTATTTTATTTTTATTTTTTTGTGGTGATTTATAGTGTTTTTTGATATATTGTGTTGAGAATAAATTTATCATGCTTGATGTCTGGCCCTTTGAACAGTCTTCTAATCTTTTGTACTATTTGTGGTTTAGTGCTTTGCATTCCTTGTAATTTGTTTCTTTTGGTTCATAAAGGGTGGATATCAATTTTTTGGCATTGCAAAACTTAAACAGTAATGAACAAATTTAAAGCTATCTATATTTATGTTTAACCTCTCGAGTTTCAAATTATTTATATTAGGATATCAAAACATAGTTCTCTTGTCTCTTCTACCTATGCTATCTTGTATATGTAGGCTGATATTTTGGACAATTTCATGAAGATTGAAGACTAGACAAATCGTATGTTTTTTCTGTGCAAGGTTCATTGCGGATAGTCGAATGTAGTGAAGCTTGTAAATGTTTCTGTTATCATATGGATTTTGGACGAAGTTTGAGAACATATCATTTCAGTTCCTGACTAGTGTTTTATTATTATTATCGCATTTTGGCTGAATGTAAAACTTAATAGAATTTTAGGTAAACTATGGATTTTGGATGATGGATGGGGATTGGTTTTTGTGTGAATTTTATTTTTTTGGCCTTAAGTTATTAACTGTTTTAGGCCTATTATTTTTACATGTGTTTTGGTTGTTGGGCATTGTTTTGTTTTAAGCCTATTATTTGTACATGTGTTTTGGTTGCTAGGCATTGTTGAGATTGATTTTGGTGTGTTTTCATCTGTTAATTTTTAATGTTTTGAGTTATTAATTTTAAATGTGTAGAGATTTTAAATTAGTGTTTTATTATTATTATCGCATTTTGGCTGAATGTAAAACTTAATAGAATTTTAGGTAAACTATGGATTTTGGATGATGGATGGGGATTGGTTTTTGTGTGAATTTTATTTTTTTGGCCTTAAGTTATTAACTGTTTTAGGCCTATTATTTTTACATGTGTTTTGGTTGTTGGGCATTGTTTTGTTTTAAGCCTATTATTTGTACATGTGTTTTGGTTGCTAGGCATTGTTGAGATTGATTTTGGTGTGTTTTCATCTGTTAATTTTTAATGTTTTGAGTTATTAATTTTAAATGTGTAGAGATTTTAAATATTATGGCTAATAATTTTACATGTTTTGGCCTATCAAAACTGAATAAATGGTAGTAAACAAGCCCAAGAACAAAATTTGTCCAAAACAAAAGCCAAACAAATCTAAAGAAAAGCAAAAGCCCAACCTGCCCAATAGATCTGGACCCACCCGCATAACCGATTGACCCCCGCACATGTGACCCACATTTCAGGCAGCTGTGGTCCAATTCCCACAACCCGTATCACTTTGGTTGGGGTCAAACTCGACCTTGGCAAGAACCGGCGCGTGGCCAGCCCTACTCTCAAAACATGCTAAATAAATACAAACACAAAAGCAGGCTTGAACACTGTTTTACCAGTGTTAAACGGGAGCTTCTATTTCCACACACCACATTATCTTAATTCACACAAGGCTGCTTTGGGAACATGAAATTTTAGCCAAAAAGTTAAAAAGGCAATATAAAAAAGTAAACTATTCTCTTTGCTTTTTTCACATCTTTTCGTAAAAAATCAAAAAAACTAAAAAAGCCAATTCCCAAAACAATCCTTACTTCCCAAATTTTTGGTTCGGAAGTTGATTTCCAAACAAAACTATTTGGTTTGGAAATCAACTTCCGAACCAAAATAGTTTAGTTCAGAAGTTGATTTCTGAACCAAATAGTTTTATTCAAAAGCTGATTTCCGAATCAAAAAGATGTGTGCACTAAGACAAAATATTGGGTGAAAATAGAAGCTCCCATGTTAAACAAATGACAGCAGAAGAAAAACACATAAACAAGCGCACACTCATACAGGCAAGCAGAAACATGAGCCTAACAAACCTGTTTCAAGGAGTTCCAGTGGTAGGAAAGGTCCCTAAATCCCGAACAAAGTAATGCAATATCTTTAGACTCAACAAACCTTGAAACGCGGATCAAAAACTATCTTCGGAAGTTCCTTCTCCCATTTTGAGAATGGTGCCACTCCACGTTCCTTGAGCATCTCCTAGAAAATTTACACGTAATAAATAATTAATCAGCAGGCATTTCATTTCTATTGAGGCACAATCATGATTCCAAAGCAGAGGACATGATAACGATAGCAGAAATATAATGTTCTAAAAATTTGTAAAATGGGAAAAGGAAACCTTCTAGTAGTAAGGGCAATAAAATTCACATAATCACATTTCCACATTTTTCATCACACTTTTACATAAACTATGCATTTAAATTACATTCTTAGACAAAAAATTGAGTTTATTAGGCTAAAGTTTAAATTTAAAAAAAAAAATGCATATATATACATACTAGAATGGTCAGTTATGATGCAAGTGCATGCATGTGTGAGAGAATAAGTAGGGAAATGAGAAACACAATTAAAAAGTGAGTGAAGCTGTGGGAGCCTTGGTTCATTTGGGCTGCCCAAGGTTAGGAATTTGAGGCAGTTAATGCTTCTTTTGAGCTTCACTATACAGTGAAGCTATCTAGGCGAAGGGAGAATGAGATGACATGGAAAGATAGAGGCGGTTGCTTTTCGGTGAAATCCTATCAATTTTCGCTAAGTAGAGAGGTTAATGGACAATGTCCCGGATGAGCTTGTTTAATCCAAGGCGCTTACTAAGCTGTCATTTTTTCCGACAGCAGTTCTACACAGGCTGGCTTGTGAGCTCCTTAATTTGTGCATTGGGTGCCAAAACGCAGAAGAATCAGAAAATCATTTGCTGCTTCATTGTGACGTGACTATAGACTTGTTGAGCCTTTTACTTTCTGTTTTCTGGAGTATCACAGGTAAGACCAGTTTAGATTATCCAATTCTATAACTGTTGGTCTGACAGATTTAGTTCCAAGAGGATGAAAACGCATGATAGGTGGCGGCAATTTGCTTTATGTGGTATGCACAGTGAGAGATGAACCAGCACACCTTTGAGGATTTCGAGTCAATAATCTATAGATTTAAGTCATCTAACTTGATTGCTTTCATTTTTGGCTCAAGATGGAGTTTTATGGATCGGCCTTTTCTTTTATTGACTTTTAGGAGAGCATTCGGAGACAACTGTAAGGTTTAACATGTTCACACTGTAAATGCGCATACCAGCTTGACTCAGGATCATCATACACCTACCAATAGCTACAAGTTTGAACAACAGCAGTTGCAGGAAAGTGAGTTGTCTGAAAAAAGCTTTTGTTATTTTCACTAAAAGAATGCTATAAGATTGAATCAATATATGTCCCAGCTAACCAACTTTGTCAATTTGAGAAGTACATCAATTTATTTAAATATTTTTTCCTGTAAAGACTCGTTTAAACCAAGGTTTTAATTAAAGTTTTATATTTTGCTGCAGCTGATCTAAGAATAACAAAAGCTAAGAAAGTCATATAAGTTTCAAACTGAGGGATCCAGGAATACTAATTTTTGCAACAAGTTCAACTGCAGTTATACGTTTTTATGTAAGGGCCCATATTTTGCAGGTTAGTTTCACAAAAGTAGCATAAATCAAGTTGGCACCAATATAGGAAGTGATCAATAAATAGATTTTTCCTTCACCCATAAACAAATCATTTTCTGTTAGTTACCTTGAATTGGATGATACACTCCTCCTTCGTTGGTCCACTATCCACATCCTCAGAATCAGAAGAGGAGTCGGACATATTACAATCATTAGTATCTTTTTGCTTATCTTTGCTGTTCTCATTTTGCGGGCCCTTAACAGTAGCCTCAACTGCTCTTGAGCTATTCAATTCTGATGCAACTGGTCCAGACAAAGCTGAAACAGGAGATGCAGTAGCAGGAGCTCCTGAGTCCTGCAACTTCTTTTTTACCAGATCCAGGGCAGATGATGATCCCACGGCAGGAGCTCTAAGAGCTGTGGCATCACGACCACCTGTATTAACAGCAGGAGCACTCAAACTAATAGGAGCAAATCCTTTTTCAGTCAATACATTAGTACTTAGCACTGACATTGATTCTTCTTTTAAAGCATCACCATCCTGCTTCTTTCTCAACTCCGAAACCTCACTTGGAATCTGCCAGCTGCTCAACTGATCAAGAAAACAATGAAAGAATGTAATTTAATAAGCATCATTAAAGATCTGTAACAAATCCAAGAGGATCAATCCAAACAATAACGTAACCATCTGATCAAACTTTTCAACCAAAGATACATAAAGAAATCAACTTGAAAACCCACAAATAATCTGTTAGTACAACTCAATAATTTAACTTAAAAGTGGGGCTTAAACACATTTTGCATCCCTGCACTTAACTCCAAATCCAACATTGTCCCTTATTTTTCAATTCTAATCATCAACCCCCTCCATACACTTAGTCCGAGTGGAAAGAAAAAAAAAAAAAAAGAATTGAGCTTAAAATCTTTTCTGGAGATCCCCATTTTCCTGGAGAGACAGATAAGATATCCCGCACAGTGGCATCTTGATACCACCAGGAATAGGAAAAAAAAAAAAATCTCCAAAAATTGGATCTATGTCCAACGGATCACACCCACCAAGAAAAAGTATTTTGTTTTGGTTCAACCTGTAGTCACATATGAAATAACAAACGGTATAAATTTAGCAACAGTTTTCCCCTCGGATCTACTCCAGGAAAGGGATAATGTGCAACTTCAAGTTGTTAATCATATCCTTTATGATGACAACCTTTTATGAGCAGTCATTCCATGGGCAGAAAATGCCTAATAAGAGAACAATATGTTACATCGCTTGGTTATATCTTGGAGGCCTAAAACTTAACACTAGGCCCAAATATATTCCAGTATAAAAAATAAAATAAAAAAAGAGTCCACAGTAGTGAGTCTTGTCTTTTTTTCTCTTCTTTTTTTTTTTTTTTTTGAGAAATCTGTCTTATTTTTATTTTAAGTTATTATGATCTAGTCAATCTCTTATTTATGTTTACTTGTGCTTTGTGTGTTGAGGGTATTTTCAAATTTTTTATAATTTCTACAGTTGCAGGTAGTGGGCTGCTCCTGGTGGTCTATTGGTCATGATTTGGGTCTTGGCATGTATTATGTCTTATTACATGATCGTTAATAGCTGTAGAAAGTATCTAAATCAGCTGAAGTTTTAATTTTTGATTCTAAAGTTTTCATCAATATTTTTTTGGTTTTGCAGTGAAGGTGAGAAGCTTCTCAAAGACGAAGAAGGGCAGACAAGCTGGAACAGATACTTTGTCAAAAAGAGCGAGCCAATTTGAAAAAGGCAAGAAATAAACCACAAAAAAAATGTAGAAATAAACAACAAAAAACAATTAAGCAGCTCCCAACAACCAAAAGAACCTCATCACTTCTCATGTAGGGTGAAATGACCAATCTATTTTTCCCACACAACTCCCATTAGCATGCAATAAAATGGCGTTTCTTCAACATTTGGATCATTAACATCCCTAACACCCTCATTAACTAGAACATCAACATAGCATCACTTGCATTAGTATCAGGGCTAACATTCTTCCTAACCCATTTTTTGCCACATGCACCTATTAAGTCACCAATTTTCCCAAAAGCTTAAGCTACTAGGAAATTGACCCAACAATGTACATCAAGCTATCTCTTAGTTGCACGAAGCGGGAGCGGGAGCGGGGGCGGGAGCGGGAGCGGGAGCGGGGGAACGTGACCACTTAGAGGAGTCGTAAATTAGGAGCGCTTATGTATTATATTTATTAATTATATTTTATTTATTATAATGAATAATAAATTATGTTAAAATAAATAATAAATAAAAATTAGATGTTTTATTTTATAAATTTTTGAAGATTTTTTTATTATATATGATTTAAATGCATTTCTTTTAAACAATTAAATAATTTATTATATGTTAAAAAGTTAGGAAATAATTGTTAAAAAAATAAATAATAAATAAAAATTATATTATATATAATAAAATAAATAATTTTTTATTTTACAAATAAAAATTATATTATTTTTTATTTTTAATTGATATATATTTCGAATGGGGTTGTATAATATATATTTATAATATATGATAAATTATATTTATTATAAAAATTATATTATTTATTATATATTTATAATATAGGGTTAAAGTTGAGTTTCCAAGTATAATAATATATATCATATATATCAAAAGAGTGACGAAGAGAGAGAGTAAGGAGGACAACGAACAGAGATGAGGGAGAGAAGCGGAGACGAAGAGAGAGAGAGAGAGAGAAGCAGAGAGAGTGACGAAGACGACGACGAAGACGACGACGAAGACGATCGCGACAGTGGCGAAGATGATCGAAGCCCTTTCTCCTCTCATGTCGAGGTTAGGGTTTCTGTCTCTAACTTTAACCCTCTGCTTCATATTTTTACCCAAAATCTTGATCGAATTTATTTTGCATCTGGAGTTGTTTGATTTTGATAGACGATTTCATCTCACACCGAAACGCGATTTTCTCTCTTAAGAATCGCGTTTCTTACACGATTTTGATTCGGGAACGCAAAATCGCGTTTCTCCCACAAAATCGTCACCTACTGTAACGATTCCTGCTACTAAGAGCTATCTAACACCCTCCCTTACATACGACCTCGTCTTGCATGTGTAGAGACAAACAAAGAACCAAACAGAAAGAGAAGCAAACAAAGAGGGAGAAACCAAACGGGGACAGAATATTAAATGCAACCGAGAAACTTGAACCCAAGCACCCTTCTCTAATTTTCCATCGTCTTCAACCTCACAATGAGTGTACGAAGACTTTGTACAACCACAACTGCAAAAGCTCACCCCAACCATCACCTCTGTCCCTTTTCAGATTTGACACTATCATCAACTTCACTGGAATAGTGACTCCATCAACAGAAATGGACATGATTGCCAGAATGAAAACTAATTCAGACTCTTCAAATTTGATTTGAGCCTCAAACAGGTTGGAAAAACCTCTGGTTCTCTGATCAAATATCAACCAAGCCACCGTAAGCCTTGCCTATCTTTTTAAAAACCTCCGTTTTCCAGTAAGTAAATACACAGCCACCCATCCCAAACATGATGCATCACTTAGAATTCTGGTTTCAACTTTTCTATTCCCACCACAACCGAGCCTTCTAAAAAAAACTATTTGCCAAGACCTCCAAAGTCCTTGGCCTGCTTCCAACCATTACAGAATAAAACCACTTTGGTTTACAAAAGAAACTTTTCTCAAACTGCCTAACCAAAGCCTTCTGAATCTGAGTCAAAGAATCGTGTAAATTTTCTAGCACAATCCCAATCCCCTCCCCTTGATAAACCCTTAGCATCCCTCACACATGGGTTTTAAAAATCTGCATATAAATGTACTCTGTTTGCCCTGTTTTTTTATACTGGAATTCTGTGGTGTCCCTCCCCTGCTTCTTTCCTCCACAATGTTATCTCCATTGGAAACTCATTTCCCAAACAGAACTGGATGGAAAAAATCAGCAATAACCAACCATCCTTTTAACTGACATCCTGTAGAATGATAATATCAGATTTTTCTGACTACCTATCCACATCGAAAACTCAAAAAAAAAAAAAAAAAAAAAAAAAAAAACTGTTATTTGAAAATATCTCAGCCCAAAATATGAACCTACTACTCCAGTGCTTCTTGAACAAATATCCATCCTTAAGAAACTTCATAGCCTCCTTGCAAGTCTGAACCAAACAATGAACCTATTTCGCTCAGTTATTTTAATTAACAAACCTTTGGAATCCTCATCAACCTGAATTATAAATATTTTCTGCTCAATCTTCAATTCCCTTGCTCTATCTTTGTATAACCTCATTATCGTAACCAGAATACTAAAACAAAGCATGAAGCAAAATGAAAGTAACAGAGATGAAGATGATGAAAAGAGTACAAGAAAAGGACAACAAAAAGGACTCAACGGAGAAAAAAATAATCGAATGATAAAAGAAGAGCAGTGAAAGAGGAGTAGATTACAAAGAAGATTGAGACCTGATTAGACTCCCCTCCTCCCTCTGGTTAAAAAGCAATCTGCTAACAAAAAGTCTCTCAAAGGAATCAAATCTTTCAACTACAAGCAAATGGAATGACCAACTATCACTAAGAATATGGAAAATGATGATGTCACAAAATAATATATTTTAATGAATGCCCAATTATCAAAAAAAATTTGTTTTGGAAATATCTTAAATTCTAAAAGAGTAATTCATACAAGTCAACCTATATTGTACCACATTTTAGAGCATATACACGTTCCCATCTCAACCACTAGAACAATCCGCATTCTAGAGATCTCAAGCATCAAATATTAACCCTCATAATAATTGTTTTACTTAAAACAAACAATCTTACCACAATTGGGATGTCAAGCAGGAGAAAGCAAATTCAAGTATTAGAATAGGAGCCAATGCATTCCTCTCAATAAACCAATTGGCAAGACCAACACTAGATTAGTACTATTACAGCCTTCTATACCATAGAATTTGGCCTTCGAGGTGAACCAGTGGCTTCTATGGCAAAGGTGGCTCAAAGAAGGCCCAGGAGCTTGTTAAGGAAGGCGGTAAGGGCTGAAATTGGAAAAATGAAAGATGCTTTCTGGCCCCCCATTGAGCCGCCCGTAGAGGGGGGGAGGGGTTGCACAAAGGCTGCTTTGCATTGGATGCTCTTTACCTACCCACAATAATGGCTTTATTGTTATTGAATGTCACAATTTTGAAAGCGAGTCAAGCTTAGAGTGAAAAGCAAGTTGGGAAAGATGAAAGACGTTGAGCTAGTCAATCCACACTTTGAGCAATCAAAAGCATATCGATAAAAAGATTTGATCTTGTTGTACACAAAAAAGATAGCATTTTTTTCAGGTCGTTCAAATTAAGAGTAGCACCTGTATGGAATTATTTTTCCACTCAGTATGATCTCTTATCATTGTCTCTATTCCCCTTATCAAATTCCAGTGGCAGAGTAGTGATCAATAGGAGAACCTGCTTTCATTTTAAAGATTATACTGGTAGGAGCATTCAGGCTTGTAGTTTAGGGGTTCCAGCCTGCTGATAAAACTTAATTTGGCAATGCCAAGGCTGATTGTTTGAATCATGATAGAGAAGAAAGTTTACAAGATGTTGAAAATGAACACACTTGACAAAGAAGGCACTAACAATCAGAACTTACCAAGGCAAGCAACTCCTTGAATTAAGATAAGGTAAAATAATCCTCAAGAAAGAAGTTGCTTCAATTTTGATAAAGATACAAAAGTATGTATGTAACCATTTATCGCATAAGAAACTATAGCTTTTTTTACCATCAATAAAATAATAAACAAATGCATCATATACAACCTCAATATAGTAGAAGAAAGTGACAAAAACATCTTAATAATGATAATTTCTAGAACAAATTATGTTCAGAAGCCAATTGATATCAAAATAGGTTTCATAAGATAAAAAACAAAATGCAACATCAAACAATTATACTAAAAGGGAAGCAGAAAAAAGAAGCAACAGCAATAGCAGCAAAGCATAAGCTAATTTATCATACCTTGGTTTTAGTGTTGTGATAATATCTTTTGCCATCATTTGTGGTGACCAACGCCCAATCTGTGCCAATTAACTTCTCCCTAACCATGACAACAATATATATGTTTAAAAGTAAAACAATAATACACACACACACTTCAGGGAGGGGGGGGGGGGGGGGGGGGATGGATCAAATTTTAAGACATTTTCTCGAGATAGGAAAGATCTCTTGGAATTAACTTAGAGACAAAACAGAAGTGCTAGAAGAAATATTGTTAAGGAAAACAAAATGTTACAAAAATTAACAAAGGATAATGCAGTATATACTATACTTCTTTCCACAATCAACTAAAATTGCATAAAAGCATGAAAATTTGGTATTACATTCTCAAGATGAAAATTTTCATGGAACTTTGACAATTTTGAAAGAGAGACATGTTCTGTAATATGTAAATATAATTCATGCATGACAATTGTAAAGGCCACCAAAGACATGTTCCAAACATAGTCACTCCTAAAACCTGCAGAGGATAATATATACTGCCGTATTTTCCTTTTATATAAGCACATGTGTTTATGTGTGCCTTGCAGAGTTTAACCTACCAAAATATCACCATCAATTGTATTCTTTTTTCAGACCATTAAATAGCAAATTCGCAGTGATAAACAATCCAACTCTAACATGTGAAAAGAAAGTACCAACTAACTGAAGCAGTTGACTCACTCAATTCTAGGGCTTATTCTTTTTGACAGCAAAACAAATTTGATAGTGACAAATCAGTATTCCCCGAGAAATAAAGAGAACTCACCATGAAACTGGAGTTGGCTGGGCAGTTACTTTATCAGGCTGCACTCGTATAATATAATTTAAAAAAAAAAAATAGAATAGGTTAGTATATCAGGTGGCACAACAATATTTTGATGAGACAAATATTAAAACACGCATGGCAGAGCACAGAGCAAGTGTGTATATATACAAATAGAGAGAGAGAGAGAGAGAGAGAGAGAGAGAGAGAGCCTGGTAAAATAAGTTTGAACTTCCATGTATTTCAAGGGCAGAAAACAACTAAAAAGAAATGTTTAATTCATCAGTAAAAGTCATATCCAGGGACAGAAAGCAGAAAGATAATATGTGCGACTCTATTAATGCCCGTGGAATTCTCTGATTTCCATCATGCTTTAGCATTATGTTTTGGATTGCAACAACTACAATTAAAAACGAATTAAAAAGAATCATGCAAAATAAGCAAATATTTAAATACTACTTATACCTCTCCCTTAAAACCTTCAGGTTTCTCATAAGTAGATTCTCCTGTTAAAGCATTATAGTAGTACACAACTCCTGTTTCAGTCTTGTGGGCCGTCCAAGCATCTAGTTGTTCACTAACTGCAGCTCCGTCCTTGAACCCAACATGATTGACATGCTTACTATTATCTGCAGACCCCATGTATTGCTTAGCATAAAATAAAAGATAGGGGGATATCAGTGTATTAAATTCTTCACACAAATTTTAAACATACCAATTCCTGGAGGTGATTCTTGCTGCATCCCTGAACTAGTTGTCAACAGAGGACCAGAAGCCATAGAGATTGTGGGGGTTCCACCAGGAGTTCCCAAAGGAGTGACACCAGGAGGTTGGGCATCAGGCAAGGGAATAGACGGAAGAGACATGCCACGAGGAGGCAAAGGAAAGTGACCAGGAAAAGCAGCAGGGTATGGTAGAAATGGAGCTCTTGGCAAGCCACTCAACTGTGGGGGTGGCAACCACAGTCCATGAGAGGGAGCAGCCACAGGAGGTACAGATGGATAGGGAGGATATGCTTGATGCTGAATGGCTGGATTTATTGGAACAGGAGCAGCCGGCATAATGGGTCTTAGGAGTGCAGAAGAGGAAGAATCTATGACTGCAGATGGGACAGTCAGATTCGACGGCAATGGTGCAGAAGAAGATATTCCAGGGGGGCCAGGTGTTGCAGGAGTTCCAGACATGCCTGGAGGCACATGAAATGATGGGGCAGTGGGTATCCGCAAAGTCGATGGGCCCAAGTTATGAGATGAAGATGCAGCTGTTGCAGAACTTGTAGTGTGAGCAGGTTGTGTGAAAGACTCAGAGACAGATGGTGAAAATGATGAAGTTCCAGTTCCTTGTGCAATATCAACCGAAGAATTCTGCCATCAGTAGGAATCCAAAAAACAATTATACACTCAGGTATGGCCCCAAAAAAGATTGATCAACCAGGCATGGTCAAGTAATCACTTAGCATTGCAATTGTTCATAACTTCTATTAGTTATCAGATTATGACTACAAGGCAATCATTCTTCAAAAGATCAGGACTCAATAATGAAACCTCATTTAGTAGGACACCACTTGTGCTCATTTTAAAACAGCTTATTCAAAACAAGTTTTATGCCTTTTTTCATAGGCACCAATTGTAAGGTAAGTATCCTAGTTATTAGCATGCCAAAGTTGAAGCACAAGACAGAAAAACTAAACACGGATTTCCTTAGTAAATTCACAACTAAATACATGTGCACAGCAAAGTTTCCAAGTAAGTTTTGAACCCTGCATGTCCCTATTTGGCAGTGAAAGGAGACTCCACTCAAGCAAACAGCTAATGGTAAATTTAACCTCTATGTATAGTTTTTAATTTAGACTCACTGCAGTTTCCATGCACACCAACTCTGTACAAACTTTAATATAAAATTTTAGGTAATCCACATACAGAATTCATGGATTGATCACTCTGCATCAAGTGATGATTCCCATTAAAAGAATAACTCATAGAATTTGATGAGGCTCCTTTTGGGGCACAAACAACCGAGGGAACTGGAGATGGCATAATTTGTGTAGTCATTCCAGGTAGGAATGAATTAGGATGTGCAGACTGCCCAGGAACAGGAGGTTGTAAGGATGCTGCAGCAGTTGGAGAATTTTGTCCTGCTTGAGGAGCAACTGGCTGTCATTTGACAAAAGAAAACATCACAAACATGTAAAGTACTCCAGTAAGGATATAATATAAAAACTCTCAAAACATTGAGTATAATCAACTCCCAAATTGTGATGACTTATAATGACATCCAGTTAAGAGACATGGCCCAACTGGAAACTCCAATTACAAAACATTAACTAAAATTAGACAAGAAAAACAACAAACAGCATTGACAACAAAAGCCAGAAACAAAACAAGAATGAAATAAGCTTACCACAAAAATTAATGAAATAAGACGACAATACAAAGATGTCTAGGCAAACTGTTCATATCCAACAAATTGGTGGTGTATGCTGTCCATATGATGGAATATAACCTGCCATTGGGCCATAATTTTTTTCTTGCAAGGGAGGTGACAAAGGCTGCACACATCATGTGCTGTTTAGCTTATGGCTTGCCTCTTGATGCCTCAAATCAAAAACAATTTTTAAACTAAACTATGATATTGCAGTAAACAATTTGTAAAAATAATGAAAGGAATGTTAAATTATTGGGCCTCTTTGCTTTTCTCATATCAAGAAGTTGTCAGAAGATCAAGGTGCCAGCTACTTATTTCAGGGGCGAAAAAAATGGAGAGAGAGAGAGAAGAAGAAGAATTACAACCCTGGGCCACCATATAACTTATAAACCAAACCAAGCCTTAAAATCCTATCAAATGGGGTCGGCTACATGAATCATTCTTCTCCACTAAACTCTATCAACGGCCCTTTGGTTAGTCAAATTAAGGAGATTCATATCTCTATTTACTGCACTAGACCACGTCAATCTAAGTCTGCCCCTTCCCCTAACACTTCCATCTACCGTCACTGTATCGCATCTGTTCACTACTGCCTCTGTTGGTTTCCGTTGTATCTGACCAAACCGTCTCAGTCTATTATTTCTCAACTTATCTTCTATTAGTGCTATTCTTACCCATTTACGAATATACTCATTCCTAACTCTGTATTTACTAGTCTTACCACACATCCATCTTAACATCCTCATTTCAGCATCCTCATCTCAGCAATACTCATCTAATCTACATGTTGTTTCTTAGTTGCCCAACATTCCGTCCCATATAACATCGCTAGTCTAATAGCCATTTTATAGAACTTTCCTTTTAGTCTATCGCACAGTACCCCAGACGTACTCCTCCACTTAAGCCACCCTGTTTTAATTCTATGGACTACATCCGCTCCAATCTCCCCAGCCGTTGTGATAATTGATCCTAAATAACGAAAATATTCTCTTAGATAGTTCTTGGTTCTCAATCTTCACTTCTCTTCTGCTTCCATTATTACTGTTACTAAAATTAAACTCCATGTACTCTGTCTTAATTCTATTTATCCTAAATCCTTTAACTTTAAGTGCTTCTCTCCAAAGTCTCCAACTTAATGTTAACTCCTTCTCTAGTCTCATCCACTGACACGATATCATTTGCAACAAGCACACACTATGGCACATCATCTTGAATATTTCTTATCAACTCATTCATAACTAAAGTAAAAAGATAAAGATTTAACGTTGATCATTGGAGTAACCCCACAGGAATTGGAAATTCATTTGTCTCTCCAGCAGGCGATCTAACAGTGATCATCCAATGTTATTAAAAGCGCGCCTAGGCGCAAGTCCCAGCCATGCCCACCCCCCACGCCTTGCAATGGTCAAGGTGAGGCAACTTCACTAAGGCGCGATTAAAGCGCACGGATGGAACAAGGCGCAATTAAGCCCAACGCGCAGGCCTTGAGGGCTTTTTTTTTTTTTTTTTATTTGAATTGGACCACTGAAATTACATAGGTCAACTACAGCAGATCATATCCTTCAAATATACATGCTAATATTGTCGATTTAGTTGACCTTTAGATCGTGGATATTCGTGTTAAATGTTGAACTTTGGAATATTACTCATTTGGCTATGTTAAATAGCGATATTTGTTGGTATTTATTTTTTAAAATGTTTAATGTTTCATTTTGTTTATGTTATACCAGTTAGTTATTTGCCTATATGCCTCATATTAAATTATATTATTTCAACCTACCATGGTCTGCCTTACTTCGATGAAGCCCGCGCCTCAGGCCTCAGGAGACCTTGGCGCCTTGGTGCACTTGTCACTTTTAATAACACTGTAGTCACCACACCTTCATACATCTCCCTAATCACATCAATGTAACATTTTGTCACCCCTTTCTTCTCTAACATTCAGCATTATATCTCGAAATACTTTATCATATATTTTCTCAAAATCGATAAAAACCATACTACTGTCTCTTTCCTTCTCTATACTTTTCTATTACTCTCCTCAAAAAATGGATTACTTCCATTGTTAACCTACCAGGCATAAATCCAAATTGATTCTCCAACACCCCTGTTATATCTCACAATCAACGTTCCATCACTTTCACCCACACTTTCATTATATAACACATCAGCTTGATTCCTTTATAGTTGTACGGAAAATATAACTTCCTTTCAATCCTATCACTAATCCACTTCATAAAGAGGCATATTTCCTTTCAATCTATAGCTTAGGGGGTTCAGTGGAATCCATGACAATCCACTTATTGATCAAATCAAATTGCATATTTAACTTTTCAAACAACGTATTTGATTGTGTCACGGCTTTTATCCTCAGTCTTTCTCAGTCAAAGTTGAGATTTCAACACTTCCGGTGGTAAGCTACCTTTCTAGATAGATCATGCACTTTGAACATAGAGGAGGCTTGAACATAATTATGCTCTCACATAAAGAACCACTATGCCACAGTAGCTTTCCTCAAGTTCTTTTATATAATATAAAACATTTTGAGCCTAAAACTGCAAGTATGAGTGTGGGAATTTCTACAGTTCACTAATCCCACACTACACTATGCTAAACTAAGAAGCACGGATGCCTCGAAGAAGGTCGTGTGCCCATGTCAGACCCCAACACTCATTAGACGCTTCTGACATCTGTTGGACACTTGTCCAAGCATGTCCTATTATTCTTTTAATTTTTTAAGACCCAAACACATGCTTAGATACACATGAAATAAATTATAAGCTTGAACAAAATAACTTAGAATACGATAATAAAATAAAACACAATGTAATTTTACACCTATTAATTCCTCCTGCTTTAAGGCCAAGTTTGGCATACGGCCAAAAAGCCAAAGAGCCAAAAAGTTACTCAAAAATTTAAAAAGTTATCACTATTCATCAAAAGTCAAAAATTACGGCTGCACAACTCCCAATCATAATTTTCTCCTACACACTAATTTATACAATTTTTTAATACACATTTTTCCATAAAAAGTCAAAAAGTTAACCCAAACAACCATATTTTTTCCCTCAACTTTTTAGTCCAAAAAGTCAAAAATTGCACTTATTTAGGACATCCCAAACAACCCCTAAATTTTAAAAATTATTGTTATGTTGCACATTTTTATAATATTTAAGCGCTATATTCATATAAATCAAATATGATGAATCTATGAAACTATATATTTTGTGCAGCCCCCCCACATAGTGTCCTACATTTTCAGAAATTTGTCATGTTGGCATGTCTATGTCATATTCATCGCACGTTACATGTTCATGTCTATGCTTCTTAGCTGCTAAAGTATCCTGCTTAATTTCTTCAACAAAATGCATACCCGCCGTTTGATATGACGATAACTTATGGTTGTTAAAATCTCACAATTCACAATTCGATTCATAAGATTCAATACGAGTTTCAAGCAAAATGATTCATTCGTATTAAATTGAGTGAATCTTGCGATTCAATTGTGATTCACTATGATTTATTGTGATTCAAGCGATTCGGTTCTATTTGCATAATACATGAAACAACTTCCATTCACAAAATTAGAGAGAGAGAGAGAGAGAGAGAGAGAGAGAGAGAGAGAGAAACTAATTATATTGATATATGTGTTTTTATATGTATATATATAATTTAGTTAAATATTGATATTTCATTTTAAACATGTGCTTGCACAAGACATCACCCACCCTTCATCTGCTGTCTGTGTTACATATAGGCCAATTCTCATCTACAATTTTGTATAGAAAACAAACTTATAATAAGTTTATGCCCAGCTCGTATTTAAACCATAAAGAGCGAAATCTATCTTGAAAGGTTACGATCATCTTTCATGTAGATGATTAACCTGGCATATCCAGGTGGGTCTCATCAAATTGACACCACCACCCTGATTGCGTACTGCTGTTCCACCGCATATGGTACTCACAGTTTACCTGACAATATTATCGCTTTTGTAAAAATTGTGACCCTTACTGTGCTAGACTGGGATTGCTGGCTACTGGGGATTCCAGCCCCAGCATTTGGAATGTTGTACGAAAACGAAGGACCGGGAACCATGGGTTGGTGAAATGCTGAAGAAGCAGGTGAATTCGACTTCATAACCTGCACTCAAACCACCAATTCATTAATTAATTAATTAAATTATACTACAAAATAATATAATTCCACAAATTATGGCCAAAAAAAATCACATTGTATGAGAATGTGGGTGTGGGTGCCGATGTGGGTGTGGGTTGATAGCCAAATTTTGCTTGCTGGGAAGGGTCTTGAGCAGAATCACTGCCATTCGAACCCACAAGTGAGGAAGCCGATGATCCTCCAGCAGACGCAGAAACAGTGGATTGGGATGTTGAAGAAGACTGCATTTCCTGCTGTAACCAAGCTGGCGATGACGCCATTAATCAATTGATCTGCAAAAAAACTATGTAAATAAACGAAATTCACAAAAACACAGTGATTATTGTTATACAAATTACTTAAAATTACTACATAAGATCCGTACTGAGTCGAATCAAAACAAACAAAAAAAAGAAGAAAAAAACACGAATCAAAACAATAGAGAAAATTGGGAGATTAAACAGAGAATCTAATGTATTGCATAGAAGTCATAGAGAGAACCTGGAAAGGAGAGAAGAATCAGAAACAGGGCAAGTGTGATAATCTCTTTTGGAATCGCAAGTTTTGAATTTCAATCGAGAGAATTTGGAGTCAGTGTTTTGGAACCCTAGCATGACATAGCAACTCGCTACTCTCTCTCACCTTCAATGGATGGGGAGGAGAGAGAATGTTCTTTATATAAAGGCAACAAGTAGTCCGGTTTATGTGTGAGTTGAACCGGGGACGGTTCACCAGGTGGTTCATAACAATTTCAGTATAAAAATCATAAAATATATTTGCGTTAAAATCAAATTTTATTTGAGCGTTTAGGATTATGAGTGTAAAAATGACCCACGATTCAAGGTAGACCTGGCCCGTTTAAACTCGTTAGGACCTGGGCCCGAGTCCCTCGACCTAATCTATTATTTTGAAGCCCAAATCAGCCCATCGACCCGCTTTAAGGCCCACTCAATACCCAGCCCGTCCTGAGTCCAAAATTTTTTTCCAGTAGAAAATAATAAAATTTCGATAGAAAAAACTTTAAAAAACAAAAACAAATTGTCAGCCCCACCCGAGCCCGACCCACCGGCCTGCCCATGGTCTGAATACTCCTAGCTTGTGCCTATTGTTTTTTTTATCTGTGGGTCGACCCAGCCTAGCCCAAATTTTAGAGGGAACTAGCGAGACCCGACATAGGTCAAACCATATTTACACCCATATTTATGATATATACCCCTAGTTACAAGTCAAATTTTAAATCTGCTATTTAGAAATTCGTCCCCCATCCCATATCATATTAGGGGTAAGCCAAATTAAAGGGTGACGGAAGTGAAGCGAGAGACAAATTAACTTTATAAATTGAAAAATAAAACTATTAATAAAAATTATAGATAATTTAGTATATTACAAATAATAATTTATACTTAATGAGAATTATATTATATAAAATATAAAACAAATGACTAAAAATTAACATTAAGTATAATATTTTAGTAGTTTAACTGTATTATAATGAAAAATAAATATATTATATACATTATATGCGTATAAATATATTTAACAAATATAATTGTGGCGGGTTCCGGTGAAAGGAGGCAGCGGAAGCAAAATCTGTCCCCGCCTCACATCTCAATCATGGCGGAAAAATTTCGTGTAGAATGAGCCAGGGATTGTGGGTATGAAACATAGGCGGTGTGTTGGGAAGTTGTGAAGTAGGCTATTTTAGCCTCAAGTTGGAAAAAAGCCATTTAACTCGGCACTGTAGCTAAACCATTGATATATATTAAAATACATATATATATATTTGTAGCTCCACAGCCTATAGTCAGTGCCTGCCATTGTCACTTGATGGTTGTCCCACCGGTATAAAATAACACTTTTGCCCCTTTACACATCTCCCCAAAAAGCTAAAAAGTTACTAAAAAAAACTAAAAAGTTATAACTATTCACAAAAAAAAAAAAAAAAAATCAAGCCAAGTACAACTCAACAATCACTGCTCTGTGCTACGTATGGCTGAACAAATCTGAACATATTGGGTGCAATTGAACACACTGTTGTTCGGCCCATGGGGGCCCATCACGGGTCCCGCTTTGATAATCTGAACTGTTCAATGTGTAGAACTCGTCGAGTACTATATGTCTGTAAAAAATCACATTGATCGGATATCGATAACTATATGATCAAATTAGTTTTGTATTAAAAAAAAAAGTATGGTGTTATATTAACGATTGGGAAAAAAAAAAACTGATCAGGTAACTATCGATATCCGATGAACGTGATTTTTTGTAAACATATAGTATTCGACGATTTTTACACATTGACGATTCAAATTATCAAAATGGGATCCGCGATGGCCCCCACGGGCTGAACAAAACCGTCCAGTGCAATGCCCGAAAAGTAGCCAATAATTTCTTACCACCAATTTGGCTCAACAGATTGTACGGCTGTTGACTTTTCATTTCTAATATTCTCCTACACACTTCTTTATACAATTTTTTAATACACATTTTTCTATAAAAAATAAAAAAGTTAACACAAACATTTATATTTTTTTCTCAACTTTTTAGTCTAAAAAAACAAAAAGTACACTTATTTAAGACTTCCCAAACAACCCCATAACTTTGAAAAAAATGGGATTAGGGACAAATTTGTCATTTCAATCTCAAACACATTTTTTAATATAACAGCTCAAATAAAAATTCATTTCATATTCCCAAATACAAAAACTAAATAGTCAAAAAGTCAAAAAACTTAAAAAATAACCACTTCCCAAACACCCACATAATAGAGGAAAATGAGCATCCCTATTTACGAGGTTTGTATTCTTTAGTTATCATCTATTGTAATGCTAATTATGATTCATTATGATAAAATCTACGATATTATTTTAATTATGATTCACAAATTTTTTATATACTTTATGTAATATTTGGTTATAACTTTTTTTTTTTAAGTCACAACTTTCATAATATTGAGTTATGTCATTTATAGCAATCAAACTCACAAAATGCGTAACTTGCATATACTCTTTGATTAATTACATTTTTCACCCATATAATTTGATCCAAATTTTACTTTAATTCTTATAGTTTGTCTGCATGTGCATTTAGAAAATTGACAGATGGTTCTATAATTTTAAATTTCACTTTAGTTCCTATAGTTTTAATATAGTCATTCCATCTAATTTAAATGATAAAATTAATAATTTCTTGACACTTGTCAAATTTTTAAAGTGTACATATAGCAAAAATTAATAAAAATTTAGATGAAATGCCAAAATTAAAATTTAACTTAAATTATTCAAATTTAAATAATAAAGACTTAAATTATTCAAATTTAAATAATAAAGACTAAAGTAAAAACTGAGTCAATTTGTAAACGTGAAAAATGTAATTAAACCCTATCAATTTTTTACCTCTAATTTTTCAATCCAAATTTACTTTTGTCAATTATTTTTTAGAAGATTACAAACATTTTTTAAAAAAAAAAATTTTAAAAATCTACTCCTATAACAAAATAAATCATGGGTTTTTTATTTTTTAAATTTAAACATTTAAATTTTATTTGTTTTCAATCTAAATCACAAACTTGTTTATGTTAAGTGCAGCTATCATTGGGTGGTAGTTCTGTGAACTTAATATTACACTAGTTTATTTTAATGATGTGTATTCTCATATAATAGCTTTGAAAAAAGACAAATTATACTAACAGTCCCTATAATTTGAGACTTGTGTCATTTTGATCCCTGACTTTTCAATTGTGACACATTTAATCCTGAATTTTGAATCTTGTTCCAAATAAAGACAATTGAAGATACAATTATTTAATTTCAAGGGCAGAATAATCAATTTAATAAAATATAAACTAATTTGACAAAAATAAATGTCAAAAAAATATTTTTTATTTTTTAAAAATTATTTTTATCCACCGATAATAAAATTATGTAAAATTGATAAAAATTAATACAAATTATATGATTAATTTTTAAAAATTAATTTTACATGATCATCAACCAAACCCATAATAAAAATTAATTTGGTAAAAAAAATAAATAAATGTCTAAAGATTTATCAATTTTACATAATTTTATTTTTAGTTGGTAGAAATAATTTTTAAAAATTCAAAAATATTTGTTTGACATATATTTTTTGTCAAATTAATTTATATTTTATCAAATTAACGATTTTATCCTTGAAAAATCTAATGATATTTTCAATTGTCCTTATTTGAAACAAGATTCAAAATTCAGGGTCAAATGTGTCATAATTGAAAAGTCAGAGACCAAATGAAACAATTCCCAAACTATAGGGACTATTAATGTAATTCACCCTTTAAAAAATTATAACAGTTTTTTTTTTTAGGGTGCCTGGGCTATAAATGTAAATTTAAATTATTTTTGCCTAAAACCCCATGGGCGAAAATAATAGGTGCCCTCTATTTACATGCCACATTTCATCTCAAGGCACATCATTAATTAGTTTATTTTTTATTACAATATTAACCTAATGTAAAATAACTACAAAGGATAAAGGGTTATGATATACACTTTATGTAATACACACCAATTGCTCATTGCACACTAACACCACAATTTTGATTTTTTATTTTTCATTCAATACACGCTATCAATTTTTAAATATTTCCAAAATATTCTCATCTTCCTCTAACCATAACCCTAACCCCTAACTCTACCCCGCACCCGCCGCCACCAACAACCATTTGCCGTCAGCCATCCTACATTTTTCAGCGCTATTACCCTCCAACTGACACCATCTCCTTTTTTGTTTCCATCCCCAATCCATTTGCATTCTACCATGACAGCAACTCGCGTTGCCATTTCCTTCCACTGCTGACATTGTAACTCATAATAAAATTTTGTATTGTATGGATTAAGAAATTTATATGAAGGTTACAAATGTAATTGACTCGAAGGATAAAGATGTAATAATTTTTTTAAGGAAATGGAAGATTGATGATCGTGGATGGGTGTGTGAGTGGGAAAGGTAAAGATGTAAAATTGTGGGTGGAGTGTGTGAGTAAGGGTAAAGATGAAAGATTATGGTGTGTATTGAGCAAATTTCTTATTTATCAAATTATTAAAGATGTGCCTTGAGTAATGGTGTGTCTTGAGATAAAGTGTGGTGTTGTAAATAGAGGCAGGTCAATAAAGACATGCTTCTATGAAATGACTAAACTATCCATATTTCTTCACACGCCTTTTCAAAGTTACTTCAATTTTCGTTTCATATAAATTATAATTAGTGTGTTAATTTCAATTTTCTAAATTCAATTTTTAAAAACTTATTTTATTTTATTTTATTTTTGTTTTTAGTAAATATTTTTAAAATTTTAAACAATTTTTTTACTTTTTTAGGTGCACCCTTACTTAAATGTATCTAAATATAATAAAAAATAATAAATAAATACACAAAAATACAAGAAAATGTACTATTATTATTATTATTATTATTATTTAGTGTATTTTAATATTAAAAAAAACACAAACATTATACTTTTTTAAGTGTATTTATGTCAGTTGTGTCTAAAACTTTAAAAAAAAATTGTTTAAAGTATTAAAAAAATCATTGAAAACATTAAAATATGGAAAATAGAAAAGTATAATTTTATGAAAATTGTTTTCTGAAGACTAAAACTAAATAAGCTGAATGGGTTTCTCTTAACCATTTACTCTTTCATCTTTCTCTCTCTCATCAACCATCAACAATTTCCAAGCCTTCGTTTGGGATTTGAGTTGATTTTTTGACTTTATTAATTTTTTTGCTATTTTAGACTGGGCCTAAAAAAATCTCGCTTTGGATGGGCTTTTTGGCTATTTTAACTTTTGTGAGAGAAAAAATGAAATGATTATAGTTTAGACGTGACATTTTGTCGGTCTCGTTTGTGAACATGTTTTTTTTAGTAACTTTTTGACTTTTTGGCTAAAATGTGATGTAAAAAAAACTAGTATGTTTTTGATGACTTTTTTTACTTTTTACGAAAAGATGTACAAAAAATATAGAGAAAATGGAATCTTTGATTTTTTGGTATAAGTTATTGATTTTTTGGTTTTTTTAGTAACTTTTTACTTTTTTGTTAAAACAGGCACTTGTCAAATGAGGCCTTATTAGGTTAAAAAATATATTTTGTATTTTTGTGGCTAAAATAACCCAAACCCAAACCCAACTCAAACCTTCATGCCAAACAAACCCTAAACCATTTATGTCTCTCTCTCTCTCTCTCTCTCTCTCTCTCTTATATATGGCTAACACAGTAACAGAGCTCTATGTAACAACCATAGTGTTCTTTATCTCTCTACCCCCTCTGAGTCTTTCATTGAATCAAGAAGGGCTTTATCTACAGTGAGTCAAACTCGGTCTCTCGGACCCCAATGGTGCTCTCTCCGACTAGAACATTTGCAACGACAGCCTATAAATTTGGACTAGCATCACACAAGATACAACTATCAATTCAGTTAGCTCGGTTGACCTCACAAACACCGACATTGTCCATCAATTCACCACTTTACGTTGTGTTTGCTTGGGGGATTTGATAATGAATTTTAAAAATGAAAGATAAAAGGTGTATGAAATTAGGTGAAATGTAAATATATTATATTCACGTTTCATCTACCTTTTCCATTTCTCTTTCCAAATCTCCAACTAAATACAACGTTACTTTGCCGTCTCTTTTTTTTTTTTTCTCTCTCTCTCTCTCTAAGAAAGAACAATCTCAACTCATCTCCTCCTCTCAACATTTTCAACTGTCAGAACCTCGCTACTTTCAATCATTTGCAAAACATCTTTGAGAGTTCAACAACGATCTTGTTTTCCTTCTTTCCACCGCCAGATTTGCTGTGACACAGGCGTAAATGGCATATTTGTAAGGATTTCGGGGCAAAGGACATTTTGGAGTTAGATCCAGTGGTTTATCTGGTGACAATTTTTAATTTTTAATTTTTTTTTGGTCTTCTCGAATCTCTCACCCCTACCCAATCCAATTGGCCTCTATCATCTCTCTCACCATCTCATTTATTAGTGTTAAATATAACATAAATGCCTCTCATTTTACGCTCTCAAACCAAAATTTCACAAACAATAAAGATAAAACAAAAAAAAATATATGATTGTGCCTCAGTTATGTTCTGTATAAATTTCAACAGATTTAAACAGGTTGTAATTGAACAATCATTTTTTCCCAATTAAATAGATAAATTCACATTTATTTTGTGCATTTGGAAACACGGATCTGAACAGATTGCAAATTGAACAAATAAAACAAACAAATATGAACAGATAAGTAAAAAAAATTAAACAAATAATAAAAAATATGTTAAAATCAATAGATAAGAAAATATTTAAACAGGTAGTGAAAAAGTTTAAACAGATAAAAAAATATTTAAACAAATAGTCAAAAAAATTAAACAAATAAAAAAAAAATAACAAATAGATTAAGGGATAAAGCTAAAAATAAAATGTCATAAAAAGTAATAAAATGTACGTCTCCCCACAATATTTTACAAAGAGGATACTTCTCACAAAGAAAAAATACTCATGAGATATAATACCTTATACTCTCCTTAAATTGGGCTTTCTAATAATTTTATCTTTTTGTTTTTATGAAACTTGTACGGGAAAGAAATAAACCTTCTCGTATAATCCTGTTGATCAAGTCTGCGCTCCTCCGTACGACGTCGTTTTATCACCTGAAAACACAAATGTGAGCTAGCCGGCGGGTGTGTGCCGGAAACCTCTCCGATGCCTAAGTCAGTAAGCTTGACAAGTAGACAGAAGGTCTGTGTATTCAGAAAACAAAGTTGTGTTACTTCTCCAAAGGTGATATTTGTAAGCTTTTATAGGTTTCAAATGGCACAATCCTAGTAGGACTCTTACTCCTCCAGGTAGAGTCCTTCTAGGATTCATACTCCTGAAAGATCATGCTTATCCCTCAACACCCCCTTCACTACTTAAACCAAGTGAGATGGTTTTACTTCGGTAAGATGCCATACAACCAAAGTAACATTAGCTCGCCGAACTCCAATATGACCGAAGTAAACATGACTATGCTTAGCCGCAGAATAGGCCGAACCACCCTTAATTCGGCTCTTCCTTCTACTACTCTTACTTCGGCTTCTCTTGTACAACCCATGGCATGGTTAGACCGAACTAACATCTTCTAACCGGTCTAACTCTAAGACCGGTCTAACTCCCAAGCATCTTTAGACCGGTCTAACTTCAACCTTCCCTCGGACCGGGCTAACTCCAAGCCTCTCTTGAACCGAGCTAACCGGAGTAAGCTTCTACCGCGCTATCCAGAGCGAAGCCCACCAAGAGAAGCCATTACCTCGGCTCCGAGTGCCATGGCCGAGGTAACTATCTCTACTTCGATTGGTAACTTATAATCACGTTTGGACCGATGTAACACTTGAAAATGTCCCTTCCACACTTGGACCGAACTAACACTTGGACCGCGGCCCACTTGCTAGTCTTTTCTATCGCGGCCCCTATTCGTTTAGTTCTTGGACCGAAGTAAATCTATCCTTACCTCGGTCCATTACGCGGCCCAATTTCCCAGGAAGTCACCTCCTTAGCTCGGCCCAATTTAGATATAAATTACCCTCTCAATTGCCCCTTAATTCCATCTGCCATGCATGATTTGGGATTACTTGTTTCCAGCCGAGCTAAACTTTAGCCTCTCAACTGAGCTAAACTGTGGCCTTCTACTGGGCTAAACCAGCTCAATGACTTGGTCAAAACCGAACTAAGAATGCTGCACAATAAGCTTCAACCGGGCTACGAATCCTTCGTTCCTCTTAGCCGAGCGAGGACTCCATTTATTTCACTTTTGCTTCTTCTAGCACGGTTCGTAGCCCGGTTGAAGCTTATTGTGCAGCATTCTTAGTTCGGTTTTGACTAAGTCATTGAGCTGGTTTAGCCCAGTAGAAGGCCACAGTTTAGCTCGGTTGAGAGGCTAAAGTTTAGCTCGGCTGGAAACAAGTAATCCCAAATCATGCATGGCAGATGGAATTAAGGGGCAATTGAGAGGGTAATTTATATCTAAATTGGGCCGAGCTAAGGAGGTGACTTCCTGGGAAATTGGGCCGCGTAATGGACCGAGGTAAGGATAGATTTACTTCGGTCCAAGAACTAAACGAATAGGGGCCGCGATAGAAAAGACTAGCAAGTGGGCCGCGGTCCAAGTGTTAGTTTGGTCCAAGTGTGGAAGGGACATTTTCAAGTGTTACCTCGGTCCAAACGTGATTATAAGTTACCAATCGAAGTAGAGATAGTTACCTCGGCCATGGCACTCGGAGCCGAGGTAATGGCTTCTCTTGGTGGGCTTCGCTCTAGATAGCGCGGTAGAAGCTTACTCCGGTTAGCTCGGTTCAAGAGAGGCTTGGAGTTAGCCCGGTCCGAGGGAAGGTTGAAGTTAGACCGGTCTAAAGATGCTTGGGAGTTAGACCGGTCTTAGAGTTAGACCGGTTAGAAGATGTTAGTTCGGTCTAACCATGCCATGGGTTGTACAAGAGAAGCCGAAGTAAGAGTAGTAGAAGGAAGAGCCGAATTGAGGGTGGTTCGGCCTATTCTGCGGCTAAGCATAGTCATGTTTACTTCTGTCATATTGGAGTCCGGCGAGCTAATGTTACTTCGGTTGTATGGCATCTTACCGAAGTAAAACCATCTCACTTGGTTTAAGTAGTGAGGGGGTGTTGAGGGATAAGCATGATCTTTCAGGAGTATGAATCCTAGAAAGACTCTACCTGGAGGAGTAAGAGTCCTACTAGGATTGTGCCATTCGAAACCTATAAAAGCTTACAAATATCACATTTGGAGAGGTAACACAACTTTGTTTTCTGAATACACAGAGCTTCTGTCTACTTGTCAAGCTCACTGACTTAGGCATCGGAGAGGTTTCCGGCACACACCCGCCGGCTAGCTCACATTTGTGTTTTCAGGTGATAAAACGACGTCGTACGGAGGAGCGCAGACTTGATCAACAGGATTATACGAGAAGGTTTATTTCTTTCCCGTACACAGATCTTTGATTTATTTATTATTATTATTATTATTTTTTTGTCTTCTCAAATCTCTTACCCCAACCCAATCCAATCGGTCCCTCTCTCTCTCATCCTCTCATTTATTACCGTTTGTTGTGCAAACCCAAATATAATATAAACCTCTTATTTTGCTCTCTCAAGCCAAAATTTCACAAACAACAAAGATAAAATAAAAAATATATGATTGTGCCTTAGTTATGTTCTGTATAATTTTCAATAGATTTGAACAAATTGCAATTGAACAATCATTTTTTCCCAATTAAACAAATAAACTCACATTTGTTTTGTGCATTCGGAAAAACAGATCTGAACAGTTTGCAAATTGAACAGATAAAGAAAACAAATATGAACAGATAAGAAAATATTTCAATAGATAGGCAAAAACATTAAACAAATAATAAAAAAATGTTAAAATCAATAGATAAGAAAATATTTAAACATGTAGTCAAAAAAATTAAACAAATAAACAAATATTTTAAAAAATAGTCAAAAAAATTAAACAGATAAAAAAAATTAACAATAGACTAAGGGGTAAAATTAGAAATAAAATGTCTTAAAAAATAATAAAATATACTTCTCACAACAATATTTTACAAAGAGGGAACTTCTTTCTCACAAAGAAAAAATACTCATGAGATATAATACCTTATACTCTCTTTAAATTGGGCTTTTCAATAATTTTATCTTTTGTGTTTTTATGAAACTTAACCAACTTAACCCAATATTTTGTCTCTTTTAACCCAGTTGTTTAAAATTCTTACTACACTTTTCACCCTTCAACTTTTCATAAAATTTTACTCTAGTCTTATGTTTTAAATTTTATAAAATTTCACTTTAGTGTTATGTTTTAAATTTCAAACGAAAATGTAATTTTTTTTGTGTGAAAGTTAAGATAAAGCATGTAATTCATCCGGACTTTTTATTTATTTATTTATTTAAAATATAAATTATAAATGGCCGTAAATTCACATTTTTATAGAGGTTCATGCATCTTTAACCTTAGTTGGAGCCCATAACAAAGGTTTGGATACCACTAAAATGAGTTATTTATTGATTTTTTATTATTATTATTATTATTGGTCATATCATATATATATTTATTTATTTTTATGTATTTTCGTAATAAATGAAAAAAAAAAACATCATATCCAAAGATCCATAGTAGATTAGTGAAAACTTTTGGTTATTTTTTTATGTTATAATATATATCATTTTTTTATTTTCTCTGTCGATTAATGAGCGTTAAGTAAATTAACATAAAATTATTGAAGTACCAATTTTGCCATCGTAGAACACATTCACCACATTGTCAAAACAACTATTCAATTCATATGAGAAACTTCGGGGCACCTCCTAATTTTGAGGCTTGGTTTGGGGGTACAATGGCCCTGTTTGGTTTTTTTTTTTTAAGTTAATATCTGATAATTAAAAAGTATAAGACTTATTTAAGTTATTTATACTTAATAAACTATAAGTAGAAATTACACCAAACAGTTTGACACAAACTTTTAAATTAAAATAAACTATAATCATCTCATATAATTTATACCAAACAACCCCAATAAATAAGTTGTTTATTGACTTATTACTTCATTTCCGTTACATCATTTCTATATTTTTTTACACATTTTTTTATAATAAGTAAAAAAAATTTAAAAAATAAGTCATAACCAAAATAACTCTCACTATATTTTTATACACTTTCGGAGCCTACCACAAACAGATACCATCACCTCTTCACCAACATATGTCATGCCTCCATCTACATGTATTTGCACATATACAAACTTCAACAACAATCGTTTGCCTGTCTGCCGTTGATGTTGGACAACACTGGTGGGTAACGCTGCAGTATAGTTTGATGATGGTGTTTGGATTTCTATTATAGGTAGGGCTGCAAACGAGCTGAGCCGAGCTTTAGTGTGTTTGGGCTTATTTATTAAGATTTTAACGAGCTTGAGCTCGAGCTCGAGCTGAATAAAAATTTAACGAACCGAGCTCGAGCCTGTTCATGAACCTTAGCGAGCCAAAAAATTTATAAATTCATATTTGCATGTGAGACTAAAGTTACAATTAAAATTTTGATTATACAATTATATATACAATATATATAAACATACTAAAAAAAAGTCCATATTTTACTAAAATAATAATATCTACTATCACTATTATATAAATATACTATCTATAGTTAAGTATTATTTACATTTATATTTTTTAAATATATAAATAGCATATTTCTCTTATTTTTTATACATGATTTTATATTATTTAATATATAAATAATAAATATTAAATGAGCCAGCTAACGAGCCGAGCTTACGAGCCGAGCTTTAGACTGTTTGGACTTGTTTATTGAAAATTTAACGAGCTCGAGCTCGTGCTCGAACGGTAAAAAAAATTAACGAACCGAGTTGGAACGAGCTCTTACTGACCCGAGTTCGAGCTTGTTCATGAACGGCTCTGTTAATTTGTAGCCCTAATTATAGGTGTGATGACAATTAAATTTACGTTTGAAAATGTTATGGTGTACACCCTTCAAAATGTATATATTATATATATCTTGTTATGTACTTTTGTGATATATGTTACATATATTTTTTTAGTAAATGATAAGTAATTTTTTGGTATAATTAGATAATTTGTAGTTACAAAATAATACTATGCGTTTGATGGTAATATTACATATTTTTCCTAGTAATGTTAAACATTTTGTCATCCAACTATTAAAAATAAATAAATTATAACATCACCAAAAACATGTGTAACATTCTCACGAAATGTATAATTTAATTTCTAAACCACAAATTGCCATAATTTTATCACAAAATGCGTAACATACATCACAAAAATATATAACAAATGTTTGTATGATATAACATTCTTATTTATGTTATATATCATAATATGTAAGTTAATTTGTTCGCGATGTGTTGGTCCTAGGCATGAATGCATACAGTTTTGATCTATGGACATGTTTTATTGGGTGGATTAGAATATGGGATTGTGATTATTAATCCGTTGGCCCAATTATCCTATGTTTGTTTTAACATTTTGGTTTAGGATTATTAATCCAATGGATAATTAATTCAACAAATTTGTAGGATTATTAGTAATGGGGTAGGGGTGAGATTATTAATCCAATGGATATTAATCCAATTGGATAGTGAATATCACACTAATTTAATAGGATTATTAATATTTCACTATTAGTCTTGTGAATCAAACATGACCTATAATAATTGTGTCACTATACTTATACTTTGATTATTCTATACAATTAGATCCAATTATATGAATACAATTGTGATGGCCACAATACCATAAATCACATCGTACAAATATATATAGCTCATAAAGTTACCATCAAGTAAAATACAAAAGGGCATAATAATCAATTGAATTATCTAACAATTTTAGGCAACCACCAACCGATACAATCATAAAAATTCAAACATCACATGCAGTGACATAACCTTAATAATGGATTTGTACAAATTTTATATTCAAAATTTAGAGATGACAATTGATTTGTCGTAGAAATTAGAGGTCAACGGTATCAAATACATAACTATATTTTGGTAAGAAACATGTTTGGGAGTTTTAGAGGAATAGCTGTGGAAAAACTCTAAAATGTAGGTTCCATTGTATGATGTGATGGCTTGTACTTTATTATTATTATTATTATTTTACATCAGTAGAGCTCTCTTGTTAGAATTCTCTATCACAACTGTTTTGGTCACTGGTTGATAACTGCTAATATTCGACAAGTTTTCATCAGTCCTTTGGTTACTTTGTGATGTATGACATCCTCTTATAACTAACTTTTACAATCACCTCTGATTACTCCACAATTAGGCACTATTTAGTATAAACTAAATAAGTGTATTTATTTAGATAAGTGCACTTATTTAGATCATGTTATTTTTCTATTTTTTCGTACATCTTTTCGTAAAAAATTAAAAAAATATATTTATTTAAATAATTTCAAACAACTCTTTAGTCATCATATTTGTTCACCCTTCAGTATTGATTACAACATTTGACAACTCACTAAATATATTTGTCTATTTATATTTTCAAAACATGTTTATATACTAAAATAAATTTTATATTACTATAAAAAAATTAACAATGTTAAAAAATTATATCCTTTGAGAATTTTTTACACCAACACTATCAGATCATAAGACACCAAAAGGATCAATACAACACATGCCAACTGAGGTGATGTTCTCCACTGGTAGACGTTTGGAATCGGTTCGCAGCGCGTATAAGACAAAGCTAACCTCCCCAAAGAGTGCGTGGATCTCAACATTCAACTATAAAATCCACCTGTTATTGCCAGTTTGCCACCACATGCAAATACTTATTTTCAGATTTATTTAAAATATAAATTATTTTTTATAATTTAAAATAAAAATTACAATATTTTATTGATATTTTTTTTTATATTTAACATAATTAGTTAAAATATAAATAAATTTAGTAACTGCTTACATGAATTATTAATTAAAATAAATTTATGACATCATTAAAAATTATTAATTGATTTGAAGATTTATTAATAAAATTGATTATTTATTATGAAATTATAAATTTTAAGGAGCGTCATATAATTTCTATGATCACAATAGGTAAGCCGTATTTTAGGCAAATCTTTGGAAAATTCTATTTTCACACGCCTAATTAGCTCAATGCACACTTTTTTCAATACACACACCTATTAATTTATTTATTGATTAATTTTCTCAATCTACACACTATAAGTCACAATCATATCCTTCACTCAAATATTATTGTGCACACATCACTTACCATTTCTTTCCGCACACTTTTAATTTACCCAACTTCCACATTTTTGAGCCACCCATGTGAAGACTTTGAAGACCAAAGTTTGAAGTGAAAAAATAAAGACACTTTTCCTCCATTGAAGACATTCATAGAAGACTTCCATTGAACCTTTATTGAAAATCTCAAAAATAGTGTTGAAGGTAAGGAATCTTCTTATTTTGTTATTACATTTATTATTTTATTATTGCACTTTACCATTTTCAAATCTTTGTACATTTCATTGCCAGAAAATTCTCAATTTTTTCCTTATTGTTTACGATTTGGGGACGTCGGCACTGGTTTGCTGAATTTGTACACATAATTCGAAACTCAACAACCGAATAGATTTGATTGTTTCAACTAAATAGTGCCGAAAATAAATAAAAGATTCGATAGTTATCTTTTGAAAATAGTGCTGCAGGAATAGTCTGTGACGTAGGAATATACTCTGCTGCAGGAAAATTCTATGTGCCAGGAATATGCTGTGCTGCAGGAACATGTTGAAAAGGAAGATCGATACTAATGGAAGAGATAGGGATAAAATTAAAAGATACAGGAACAATCTCTGGAGGAGAATAAGGTAAGGAAGAAGATGAAGGCACTGGTGTAGAGGAAACAAGAGAAGAAGGAGAAGGGAAAGACCAAAAACTAGGGTTTAATTTTTTTGACTCAAAAGGTGTATATTAAGATTTTTTTTTGTTCTTAAAAGATGTGTATGGAGAATTTTTTTATATAATATTATAGGTGTTGCTAGATGTCTATTATGGTCATTTTTGTTTAGGATATAATTATCATTAAATTAATATTCCATTAAGTGTGTACTCTGAACTCATTAGGTGTGTAGAAATAGAATTTCACAAATCTCAGGAGTATAGTTTTAATCTGCCTTTAATATTATGACTAAATTACATATGCACCTCAAGTTTACTTAAAGTATTAATTATTTATTGTAATTTTGAAAATTATAAATATTTTATTGTCAGTCTTTTATTTAACAGAATTAATAGTAAGATGAAATTTATGACCGTTCTCATATATAATAATAAAATTACTTTAATTGCTAATCAGAATATATTTTTGATATAATTAAAATTGATAATTAACCTAATAATTTATTAATAAAATGAGTCATTTGTTATATGAATATAAATTAAAAAATAAGAAATAAAATTTTCAGAATCACAAGAAATAATACATATTTTAAGCAAATATCAAGGAATATATTTATAATTTATCATATTATTATTATAATTAGTTTACATAAAGTTTCCTAAATTATTAGTGAATATCACTTTACCCATCATCTATGAATCATACATTTTGACTCCATCAGCTATAAAAATATATAATTTTCACCACAATTTCATACTAGACGAGGTCAATGTATAGACTAATAGATAGAAACATGATTGATTCACCGAATTTACACTCATTCAAATTGTTCGAATTATGTAAATCAGATGATCGATTGGATGACTGGTGTTACTCTTGTCAATCGTAGTTGTTATCCTTGTTAACCAGCATTTGCCTAGATGGCTGATATCCTCCCAGATGATCGGCCGGACGACTTTCAAAATAATCAGTGTGTCAACCAATATATTTAAATTCGGATAATTCAAACCAAACCAAATTTGATATGTAATAGATAAAGGATTAAAAGTGATATTCACTCATAATTGTGCGGTGGGGTGTAATTAACCTTATTATTATTTAGAGTGAATTACAAATACATTTCATGAGATTTATTTAAAATACATTTGAAATATAACAAATATCCCTTTATTAGAATTTTTTACTCAATAGAATTAACTAAAAAAATGAAATTTATAATTGCTCTCTTATACAATAATAAAATTATCTAAATTATTAATTGAAACATATTTTTAACATCATTAAAAATTATTAATTAGCTTGATGATTTATTAATAAATGGAATAATTTATTATAAAATTAGAAATTTCAATAGGTAAAATATAATTTTTAAAATTATAAAAAATAATTGATATTTTAATCAAACCTTAGACATATATTTGTAAAAAATAATTGATATTTTAATCAAACCTTAGACATATATTTGTAATTTAATTATTATTAATTATAAAAAATAATTGATATTCTAATCAAACCTTAGACATATATTTGTAATTTAATTATTATTTATTATTATTAAGTATTGTCGTTTCTCTCTTTGCTGGCTTGGCCGTTTGGCTCCTCCAATCTTCGGAAAAACTCTTTTAAAAAAAATTATATAAATCTAAAAAACACAAAAAATACAAAATCGAAATAGAACATTATCGATTTTTGTTTCCTTTCCTTTCCTTGGCTTCGCAAAAAGTTAACTCGGAATTTTCTCAGCGATTTCCTCGAATTCGCGATTTTCTCGGTAGAATCCGATCGATCTCCGGCGATGGAGCGGACGGAGGTGGTGGCGCCGTCAGCGGTGGCGGCGTACGTCCTCAAGGACTCCTCGAGTTGGTGGGATCAAATCGACGACTCCCCCCTTTGGCAGAATCGAATATTTCACGTCCTCGCTGTTCTCTACGGCATCGTCGCCGCTGTTGCTGTGGTACGCCATTCGAAATTTTCCCGAGAAAATTGTTCTTGATTCTGTGTTGTGATGGATTTAATGTGGATTTATTGATTCGCCATCTAATTTCACCTATATAATCTGAGTTTTCTTGAGGATTTTTGTAGTATTGTTGTTCTTTACTTTGGTTGTGATTGCTTTCTTTTCGGTATTCAGATGAATTTAACGTGAATTGTGGATTCATGACGATTAGGGTTTCTAGGGTTTCAAATTGAATGTTTAGGATTTTGTTTTACTCAAATTTGATTGATGAGAAAACGAGGAAACATATAAATACATAAACCAGGTTTATGTTTTGATAAATATGGAAAACTCATACTTTAATTAAAAAGCCTAATTAGCTTAGTTAACTTCAGACTTTGAGATCGTGTTATTTTGTTGATGTTTCTTCATTTTGTTGGATATACCTAGCTGAGCCTCTGTAAGTGGGAAGATGTCTGGTAGGCAATAATTAGCATAATTTTGGTTACTGGGGAAATGAAGAATCCATAACTGCAAGTGTTTATTTTTGCGCCTTTTTTTTGGTTGTGTTTCTATGTTTTAATGAGTTAGTTAGTCTTATATTTTTTGTTCATATTGATCTTTAGGAATGAAGAAAATGTTTAATAGGCTGAATTTTCCTATCCCCTATGTGAAAAATGGAAATGTCAAATAATCTTTATGTACTTTTAGAGCAGGTAAATATAAATAGGAGTACTGGAATCAATGTTTGAGAAATTTTGTGGCAATGAATAAGGTTTTTAATTTTCCGGAAATTGATTATGATTAGGTACAATTGGTTCGGATACAATTGAGAGTACCTGAGTATGGTTGGACGACTCAGAAGGTCTTCCATTTTCTCAATTTCGTGGTCAATGGGGGTGTGTATTTTGTATCCCTTCTTTAATTCATGCTATGAAGTTATTTATTTATTCCTCCTGGTTTACTACCTTTGTATTGAGTGTGGATTGTTTACAATGTGACAGTTCGATCGATAGTCTTTATTTTCCGTCGGGATGTTCAGAAATTGCAACCAGAGGTTTGGAGCAATATTTGTTAATGTTTCTTTTCCCTGTTTCTGTCTTAGTTTTTATTTTTTTAACTTGTAGTTTACCATGCTGTTTGTCAGATTCTCCAACATATCTTGCTTGATATGCCGAGTCTTGCGTTCTTCACAACATATGCACTCTTAGTTTTGTTCTGGGCAGAGATATACTACCAGGTTGTGCTTGATTATGCTAATACTTGCATCTGTTGACTGGCATATGACCATTTGGTCTAATTTCATTGCTGACATGAATATTGACAGGCACGTGCTGTATCTACTGATGGACTCAGGCCGAGTTTCTATACAATTAATGCCGTGGTTTATGTTGTTCAGGTGAAAATTCTTCTCCATAGTTCCACTTCATGTAACAGGAAAGGGGAAGGTTGGATTGGATCCTTAACGTGTGAACAGATAGCCATGTTCTTAAACAGAGCATCAATTAATTTGATAATAATTTGTTTTTGTTCCTTTAACTGTTTTTTCTTTGGCTTCCTTTCTATATACTTTTCTGGTAAAACAATGTTTAGAGTAACATGTGATTGAATGGCATGGATGGTGAAATAAAACCATTTTGTGTAAATTGTGCAATCGGGATGACCTAAATGTACATCTTTTGTGGTTCTCTCCATTGACATTCATACAAACATATAGTGAGATATGGGGTTGTTGGGATTAATTGAAGGCTTCAAGATTGGATATTTTTAAGTGCAACAAGGTAAATTGGTAAGAGTGAAAGATGATGTAGGGATGATAGGTTATGATATAGACAAAACTTGGGAGGGAAGTATGTCAAAGGAATGAATGTTTTTTCTTGGTGTATGTTCCTTGTGAGGGGTATGACATTTGAAGTGGATAAATTAATATAAGGAAATTGAAAATGGAGAATATGTAAAGTAGTTAAAATATATAAAAAAAAACTATAATGGTGCCTTTGTCGAATGGGGAACATTAATGCCAAAGTGCATAACTTGGGAGTTGTTGCAACCCGTAGAACTACTTTAAATTTTGTTTATTAGTTTTACAATATAATATTGTAAAGCAGTACTAATGCATTTTGAAATAAATATTTCACATTAAAAATGTCTAGAACACATGGTCTACAAACTGAATTATTTTGGCTAGTGTGTATGTAATCCAGTGTCTAATGAGATGATTTTCAACTAACTACATTATGGTACAGTGGAAAATTCAGGAGTTGGAATGCTTCCTTTAACATTCCCAAGTGCAAATTCAGTAAGTCCTCAATAATCCACATTTTTGTGTGTGGTTTTTAAACTTGTTAGATGACCTCAAAATAAAGACAATGTGAAGATTCTCGGTTAGTTGATGTTGGAGCAGATAAGAATTTAATAACCATGTCTAGTGAGAGATTATTGTTATTATTATTTTGTGGAACTATTGAGTGGGGGCAAAAAACTATAGGTAGATTAAAAAATCTAAAAATTGGTTCAAGGAATGAGTGCCCATCCCCAAAAACCAACTATACAAAAAAGATAATAATCTACTTGTTATTTTCAAAATTGACTCTTCCCTTTCATAAAAATCCTTTCTATTCCTTTCGCCCCACACGAACCACATTAATGCCAAAAGAGCCAAACACCACACCTTCCTCTCCCTCCTACTTAGCACCTCTACAAGAGCAAAGGAGCTCCCCTACCCTATGAGGGAACACCTAATTCATATCAAACATTGGGGGAGGCACAAATCATAGATCTAACATCATCTCACAATGGATTGGAAGATGGTTCACTGGCTCTCTATTGTGTTTACACATGTTGTATCAATTAACATGCATTTGCCTCCTAATCAAATTATCAATAGCTAGAATTTTGCCATGCATTGCACACCATGCAAAGCCACCTTAGATGGGGCCTTTGTACCCAAAGCCCCGTTCCAAGGAAATGGGGGTCTTCTCTCACATGCAATACTTTCATAAAACGACTTAATACTAAGGCTAGTAGTGGATCTCATCTATTGGATAGAACCGCCTCCATCATCAAGGAGAGTGGTATATAGTCGCCGAAGGGGATCCATCACTTGTCCAAACTCCCAATCATTAAGCTCCCTTCGCAAGGCAATGTCCCAAAAAACACGACCAATTTAGATACCCACTCATTGTTGCCTCCCTGTTAATCGTAGGCATTCCGTACCACAGGTTGAATATGATAGGAGAAAGAATCTCACCCTCTACAGATACCTTCCCGCAAACCCATGCCATAGATATATTCAAGTTGATGGGTCTACTCAATAGTATTTATAGTTTACATACCACTTGGGTCATTTAATAATTTATATTATGCATGGATGTGTGTATAGAATTGATATGTATCTATTTGTACTACAAAAATGCAAATATTGGAGAAATCAATTGGTCACCATCCTTGGTATCTTCATTGAAATGTTTGGAGAATTGTTTCCAAAATATCCAAATTAAAAGAAAGTATAAATTACATTGACTGCCTTGAGGTTTGGTTCTAAGACATTGCTATTCTATGATTTTGGAAATTACATTGATCTCAAGTGAAAAGTTGTTAATAGTTAACGAGGATGATGGAAACTGATGATATCATGCCGTAAACTCTTAAAATGTGCACGTGTACATTCTTTATTATACTCACTTTAATGCAAAATGTACAATCCTTTGAAGCCTTTGAACATGTGCCCTAAAAGTCCTTTATTTATTAATAATAATTATCTAAAGAAAAGATTAATAATTAAGACATCCTCAATTTTGTGCTACATATATGCATACCTTTCTCTTTCTTTCTTTTCTTCTATGATGTTCTCTTTCTTCTTGCTCATATTTTCCACTCTCTCTCCTGCCTTCTTTGACCACCCAATGCCCATTTACATCATTGTTGTCCATGAACAATCACCCATCTTTTCAATTGGCCGCCACCCATTGTCATCTTTACCATTGCCAACCATGTCAACAACTGCTCAACCCAAAGCAACAACGACATCATCCATCAATGACCATCCACGACTATCACCATAACCACCTAACACTTGTCTCAAACCATCCAACCCAAGCACACATCATTGTTGTCCATCAACTCTCAGTCTATCACCTACCTTCACCATTGTTGGCCACCCACCATCATCTCCATTGTCGTTGATTACCCAACACATTGTCCATCAACCACCGGTCCACCATTGATCACCCAACCTGAACCGTCATCATTGTTTTCTATCAACCACGCCTAACTTCACCATACTAACCAATAATCACCTTTGTGATCACAATATATTTCCTTTTTAATTTGCACTTTGCCAAGCCATCACAACCTACTCAATTCCTCAAAATTGTAAGCCGTAAGACGGGTTGTAGGCAGTGAGATCTGAGATCTATAAGGCAAAGCCACCTTCGTCCCACCACCCCTCCTCCTCCCTTTTCTCTTACTTTGTGTCTCTAATTTTTTGGTGTGCAACAAACGCACCTTCACGATGCACCTCCACTTCAAGGGAGAGGCATTTTTTCAACCTAGCATGTCTTGTATTTTAATCTTGCAATGTCATCGGGCGTCCATTCTTGATCTATGTTACATAGATTTTTCAATTTTGCTAAAATGCGTGATAAGGATCCGATCCTTTTGTTTTGAAACAAATATTTCTTAGTTTTTCTTTTATTTTCTTTTGGGTAAACTTCACTTTAACCCCCTGTGGTTTGGGACGGGTGCGGATTACCCCATTGACATTCGAATATCACCACATAACCCCCCTGTGGTTAATGGATTAAAGTACACAATTAGCATTTCCATCCAACATAACAGCCCGTGTATAACACGTGCCTAATGTGCAAATGGGCATGAAAATATAATTTTTTCTCTAAATTAAATGACTAAAATGCCCTCATCTTCATCATCAATTTCCAAAGTATACCCTCATCTTCATCATCAATATCCAGATCTGGAAATGTGATGATTTAGGAAATGTGTAATATTACTTTGTGATGTGAAATTGTAAGTTCATCAATTTACAGTGATGATAATATAATTTAGGAAATGTGATAATTTACACAATCATCTCAAAGATGGCTTTGTTGGAGGAGATGAGAGAGAGAGAGAGAGAGAGAGAGAGAGAGAGAGAGGAAATGTGATGATTTACAGTGATGATGACCCCTTCAAATCCGACGATCAAAACCCCTCTCGTCAAACGATCATAGCCCCGCTGTCGGTGTCAAAGAGGACCTCTCCGTCCTCGGCCTGACCATCGGCCGCCAACTCCGTGGCGTCGCCACCTTCGTTGCCCCTTCTCCTCCTCCTCCTCAACAGTTGAAGAAGAAGAAGAAGAAGACGATGATGAAGACGATGATGAAAAAGAGCAGTTGTCCCAAACAAGGAAGAGTTTAATCTCTGACTTGGAAGCTAGAGAGAAACATGCCGATCTAAGAAGTTTGTTGTTTTTTGTTTTTAAGTGGGTTTGTGCTCAGATTAGCTTCCAATCACTTTTCTATACCTCTCCTTCATTGATGCTTTTGGTGAGCATCATCATCAACGAAGATTATAGCCACAGATTATAATTTGGAGAGAAATCAAAGAAGATTATATATATAAATATATATAACTACAAATTATATTCTTGTACTATATTCCCAACATATATATAGCTACAGATTATATATATATATACGTTATATTCTTGGTTTTTGTTTTCTTCGTCTGGTTCTCAGATCTTTATATGGGTTTGTTTTAGTTCTTTAATTTTGGCTTGTTTTTGCTAGGGTTTTGTGTTTCCTTATTTGGGTATGTTTTGGTTCCTCAATTTTGTGGCTTATTGAGATTGGTGATTTTTATTGCCGGTTTTTATTTTCTTGATTTAGTTAGGGTCTGGCATTGATGAAGTTCTCCAGATGTTCTCCAGATCTGGATATTGATGAAATTGTAAATCGATGATGAAAATGAGGGTAGATTGTAAATTGATGATTTTCCTGTTGAATGAGGAATGGTAGAGAAGGGTTATATATATAAGGGCAAAATAGTCTTTTTATTTCTACCGTTAACGGTGTTAACTGTGCACTTTAATCCATTAACCACAAAAGGGGTTATGTGGTGATATTTGAATGTCAGGGGGTAATCCCCACCTGCCCCAAACCACAAGGGGGTAGAGTGAAGTTTGCCCTTTTCTTTTTCCAAAAAATTAAAATTAGAAGTAAAATCATTACAAATATATTAAAATTATATTAAAATCATTGTACTATATTTTAAATTGCCAATATATTAAAATTATATTAAAATCATTGTATAATATGATATGTCATGAATAATTTTTATTTTTACATATATAAAATTATTTTTTTCCAATTAGACAACGTATCCCCTTATCTATATCTAATTTTTGGATCATTTTTTGCTAAGTCCGCTTACCCTAAAATTTGGAGTTTGATGTATCCAACCTTTAGGTATGCACCTGCACCTAAAAACCGTACCCAAGTCCATGTAACATAGTTCTTGATGGCTCTTTCTTTTTGCTTGGGGTATCTTGACGTTATGATCAATATATCTTTTCTTGATGCTCTTGCTTTTAACTAATTTGTTTTTACTTTCGTACTTTAGCTTTTGGAGTAATTGTGTTTTTTTGCTGCACATAGTGGCAACAACAGTACTCTAAGAAGCACAAACACTTCTAAGAAGGTTGTGTGTTAATGTCAGACACATGTCAGACATTGACACTCACTAACAATCTGAATGTGTCCATTATTTTTAAATTTTTTAGAACCACATACATTTCAGACACTTGAAGACGCATGTATACATCGTTTAGGCACATAGGAAACAAATGGTAAGTTTAAAGACAATAATTTGGGAGCCAATGATTAAAATCAAAATAATGTGAATTTATACTCATTAATCACTCCTTTAGGCTTTTTAAGTTTAGTAAGCCTAAAACTTCTGGTTTGTTTGTAAATAAAGCTTTCTAAAATAGATAATTAGGACTTTTGTTCACGTTTCTTTAACAAAATATAGAATCTGGAAAATAATTCTTTACAATTTTGATAGAATAAAATAGAATTATATTTGTAATGGAAAAGGCCATGTCGACTACCTGCTTTGTTGCTTCCTTATTTTTTGAAAATTTCCATGTCGGTAGGCAATAGCACATAGCATGTTAGATAAAGTATTCCTTTCTAGATCTTCAATGCTATCTGTATAAGTTAGCATTATTTGTGTGGCCAAGGCCCTGATTGAAAAATGCATTATGGCTGCACAACTGTGATGAAGGGCCCGTTTGGCTGAACAATCCATGTTTGGGAAACAAACAAATAATCTCAACATTTCAATATCCATTAATCACTTTTACAGTACGACAGCGTGGCAGAGTATCAATCAATTTTGAAAGCTGCAGCACTTTGAAACACATTGGAGCACTAAACTGATTTTGAGCAGAATCACTTGTAGCATAACCAATTCAAAATAAAATAAAATATATATATATTGTGCAGAAGTTTTAAGCACCCCCAAATGGTCATCAACTCTTTTCTATTGAACTGCTCACAGATTGTGTTGTGGCTGATCATATGGTGGAAGCCGATCCGACTTTTGATCATTCTATCCAAGATGTTTTTTGCAGGTTCCTCTGTTTTAGATACTAATAAATTTTTTATTTATTTCTCAGCTCTTAGTTTAATGATAAGTTGAACAGCTTTTTCCTGAAGCATATCTTCTTGCAGGTGTTTCTTTGTTTGCAGCACTAGGGTTTCTTCTCTATGGAGGAAGGTAATTTTTCCACTATTTGGTGATCCACTAAAATCTGTTAAGCCTGACTTGTTGAATAGCATCAATGCATGTATGGCTGCAGCATTCAATTTTAAAGACTAAAATTGCTAGCCATTATCTATAACCTTTTCATAATGGCATTTTCTTTTTTGTTTGGGTCAAACACGCAAGTCATCAGCAGCAAAGTATCTCATTGCTCTTGATCTTAAAGACTAAAATTGCTTACCATTATCAGTAACCTTTTCATAATGGCATTTTTTTTTTCTTTCAGTCAAACACATAAAGTCATAGCAGCAAAGTATCAGATTGGTGTCTCTTTCTCTGTGTGTGTGTGTGAGATATTTCTGGAACCCTATATAAATATAAATTTGTCTTAACAAGAGAAAGCCTGTGTAATAGGTGAGAAATTTACCTGGACGTTGGACTGTAACCCTTCACAGGGGCTGGCTCAAAAATAAAATTTTAACTGCTTACCCTGTATTGTGGACCCTTTATGAGACCACAACAATGTGGAAAGCTGCATCTCACATGAAGTGCCTTCCCCACTTTGTGATAGCTCTAATGTTTTGTCTCATGGTTCACTGGGCACTTCTTTAAGTGGAGGTTTTCCATAGGTCATTTCATTATATATGTTGCCTAAGTTTTTTGGGGGATGGCAGCAAAGATGCTCTGATTTTCTACCAAGAAGACTGATGTCTTTGAAAATTTAATCTTTTGATAAAGCTCACTTCAGGGAAGTTCTGATAGCTGAGTTTCGGTGCATTCTTTGAGACTCTAGTGCCTTTGCTTCCTTGAACAGTAGTTTGGCTTGGCCATGGGCTTTCCTGGTTTTTTTGGTTGCTCTCCATGTCTTGTTAAAGCTGCTGGTGATCCGTTCTACTGCTGCTTACTGTTTCTGACATTTGTGGGCTCTTAGGAGACATTCATCTGGCAAGGCTCTAAGGCCTACTCTCAGCTGTTGTTTGGTCAAGCTACTTGTGTCTAGTATCCACGCTATAATTTCTGTCACAACCTGCATCAATTATCTTTTATACATTCTATTATTTTAAGCTTTGCCTTACTCTACTTGCAACTGTATTTTGTTTGATAACATCATTCTGCCTTCCAATTATATGCCAAGATTGGTTGTCAATAAACAAAAAAAGGTTTCAAGCAGTTGGTGACTAGGAGTAGATACCTTTTTTTGATCAATTGGCACATTCAACTATATTCTCTACTTGCGTAACTTTTTATGATACCTGCCACCAACTGATTGTTAAAAAAGTATATACAAAAAGTCAACTCATTCTCTTTGTTTTTTTGGCATGTCTTTTCGTAAAAAGCCAAAAAGCCACTAAAAAAGCCAATTCCCAAACGAGCCGTCTACCAAGATTGGTTGCCAATAAACAAGAAGGTTTGAAACAGTTAGGGACTAGGACTGAAGTAAATTAACCAAATCGGTCTGACAAAGACAGTTCTCTAAAGATCATTTGCATCATGGCTTAAGATACAACATTAAGGAATCTAAAATTCAAAAAATAGTGTTAAAAATGATTAAGATAGAATTTCGAGGAACTCTCAAGAGAAATTAGTTAAAAATACATGTAATTTTAATTTATGGTTGTTATTGATTAAGGAGAAACATTGACATCCATTAAGAGAAAAATGAGACGTAGTATTGGACTGAAAGGGGTAGGATGAGGAGTTGTTTTCTATGGTTTGGAGAAATGGAGACACAGAGTGTGATCCACGGCCATGCATTCCGTTAGCGAAAAAATGGTTGTGATTGTGTGCAAGGATCTACAGTATGCTCTCATGAATATATAAGCATGACACAACAGTTTGCCCGTAAAAAATGCTGCTAATAATAAAATAAAGGGCAGCTACTCAGGTCGATTGGTAACTTACAACCTAGAATGGAGCCAATTTTGTCTTCAACTTTTAACTAAGAACCAGATCACATTAATAGAACTTGACCCAAGTGATGTGTTGGGGTCAGGTTTGATCAGTTCTAGGGTTGACTTTGCATAGTCTCTAAAGTCCTTATGTCTTTCGGTTGTCATCTTCATGCAGGCTCTTCTTAATGTTGCAGCGATTCCCTGTAGAATCAAAGGGGCGACGTAAGAAGCTACAGGAGGTATATTTTTTCGATGTTTATATATTTTTATCATTATTATATAAACCAAACCAAACAAAGCCTTAAGTCCCATCAAATGGGGTTGGCTTTTATATATTTTTTAATATTAATTAGTTTCTGTATTTTGGCTGTGCAGGTTGGCTACGTGACCACCATATGTTTTTCTTGTTTCCTTGTTAGATGCATTATGGTGAGTTGACTTATGCTGTTATTCCTCGACATAAACCAACAAAGTACACAGATAGCTTGTATGAAATTGCAAGTATAACTACTGTGCAAGTGCGTGTGTGCAATTTTTTTGGTTGCTAATAATTAGCATTATCATTGGGGTTCTTGTTACTGCTGAGTGATCACTCTTCCTTCAAATTGCTCCATTGGCCAATTAGTGGCGATAAAAGTCTCATCATTGTTATATCTATCTAACTTTCTGTTTTGTCACTATGTTGTTATGCTACAGATGTGCTTTAATGCATTTGATAAAGCTGCAGACCTGGATGTTTTAAATCATCCTCTCCTAAACTTTATATATTACTTGGTAAGTTTTCTTTTACGGTTTAATTATTATCTCTGTGCATACTACCTAAGGGAGGGAGGGAGCAAACTCTGTTAGATATGTGGTTGATAATAAAGGGCTAGTTGTACATGTTAACCAGCTGGCTTGCCTCGCAAATTTCTTGTCTAAAAGCTTCATTTTAGGTTGAAACATGATGCTTTGAAATATATGGCTGAACAATCAAAGCCTAGGGGTACACATTAATGAGGTTCAGTGTTACCAAAAAACGTTAATACCCTAGCGAATTACTTTTTGGAACACATGTTCTGAAACATGGTGCACTTCGTTCAAAAATGGTAAATTTAGTGATCCAAAGTAATCCCTAAGTTTTTTCTTATGTATTTTCTGAAGGATTCCTCCAGAATTTAAAAAAAATATATATATATATATAACGAACTAAAATCTAATGTGTGTGAAGTCGTATGTATAATGTTGCTATTAACTAGGGGTACTGGTAAGTGTGTTGACATCACTAATGACATGAGTGTTGTTTGGTTGAGAGCTAGATTGCGTTTTTTTAGAACACCCATTGCATTTTATGCAGATCTTTTTGTCTAATAATAAAATGTTAAGAAAAAGGAAATTAAAAGGTAGATTGAGATTTTAGAGGTATTTCTCTCTTTCAGATTGCATGGTATTTAATTGTTTTCAAACAAAAATGTAAAATACAAGGTATGCCTTTGTCTTATTTTACCAATTGCTGACGGTGTTATGAATCCTTTCTTGTCATTTGATTATCATACTTGCTTTCTGCTTTGCTTTTTGGATTAAAATCTTGCTTTCATATAAATTGTTTTGTTTTATTTATTTATTTTGATAATTATTAATTTTTAATAACGTATCTACTATTTTCTCCCTTATTATTATGCAGTTGGTGGAGATACTGCCTTCTTCTCTGGTCCTTTTCATTTTGAGGAAGCTTCCCCCAAAGCGTGGGATCACACAATATCACCCTATTCGCTGATAGGTTTGGTGGTGATATGCACGATCCAAACAAACCTCTAGACCGGAAATAGTAGAATTGAGTTGGTTTTGTAAGCTTTTTAGCTCCTCCCCTTCAAAGATGTTGGAGATCCGACAAAAGGGAAGAAGCTGAGAAAATTGATTGTTCCGTGTATCAGGTCATGGCTAATCTCAAGGATATTCTACTATGTCAGTTTGTTCTCTCACTATCAGATTCTAGATTTGTAAAAATAATTGCTAAATATGTTCGTCTGACTTTTGTTATTCATTTTCTTGGGTGTTTTTTTATTTTCTTTGCACATCATAGGAGTGCTTGTGACTTTAGTATACTGATGATTTCTGTGTTGCATGTTTTGGATCCGTGGTTTCTTTTGTTGCAACTTCATATTAATTTTGACACTTTGGTTTAAATTTCCACTCTATGAAATGAAAATGGAGAGAAAATTCTTTTACAATCTTCATTAGCAGTGTTTATTTATATTTGTAAATTTAAAATATTAAAAAGAAAGAGGAAAAAATAAAAAAGAAGATCAAAATGGTAATTTCTGCTGTTGCGATTTGGGCCGTGGCATAATTGCTGCATTGTGTTCAATAGGTGTATGTGTTTTTAGTTTTTTTATTAACCTAAGCAAGGTGGAGCCTTTTATTTGACATTGCCAAAGCGTATTATCAGGTTCAGATTTGACTACGAAGGAAGAAACTTGAAGTGAAAGAAGTTACTGGACATTGATAACTCGAGCAAGAATCAAAAGAACCAAAAGGAACATACATGATTGGCAAAATAAGAACTTCAATCAAAGATTATGAAGATGATTATGAAGGCAAGGATAAGAGTTCTCATATTCAAATTGCATATCCAGCTAAGAATCCATTACATATTCAAATAACAGAGATGAGATTAAGCAAATAGAAAGGAACATTGCATACCGGCGAAGTGAACGTGGAAGAATGAACTTTATCTGTCTGATGTTGAAATTCTGCTTGGGGAGAGAGGAAGAGTGGAGAAATTGTGCGACTGTAATTTGGAAGAGAGAAATTGGGCATGGTTTTGTAGATTCAGGAGGAGGTGGACTGACAGTTGAAACAGTACGGCATATATATATATAGGAAGTTTATTCAATTCATTCACCTTTGTGGCAGTTTTGAACATTAGGTTTTGGCTTTTAGATGCCAAATCTGAGATTGAAGTTTGAATGTTAGGTAATGTACTAGTCCCTCCCTCCCTCCAAAATATTAAAAAAATAGAAATGAAGAGACTGTTGAGATGAGACAACACAAGGAAATTACTGTCTAGGTAGTAGGTAACCAAGAGAGGTAGAGAGAGGTAGCTGCCTTGGTATGGTATGGTGTGGTCTTATCCTAGATTTTATTTATTATTTATTTATTTATTTATTTTTTGAGGAGAGTGGATCTGACATAATTATACTATGCTCTATTATGGCTTCATTTGAGAATAAGGGTTGGATTGGGTTTGGAACTGTTTTAGCCACAGAAAGACAAAATATGTTTTTTAACTCAATAAGATAAAATATCATATCTAATCTATAATCATTACATTTTTTCTCTCACAAAAAGTAAAAAAAAAATAAAAAGTCCTTCCTAAACGAAGCTTTTTAGCCCCAGACTAAAATAGTCAAAAAGTCAACTCACTTCCCAAACAAACCCTATGATTTAAATTTATATTGACACTTTGTTATCTTACTATAAGTTATCCGTTAATTATTTTAATAAAAGATAATGTTATATTTTGTACATTGAAATATAGAATTTACTTCTCATCATCTTTGTATTCACACTCCACCTACACTGATTTTGTTTATCCTTATTAAAAGGAAGGTTAGTATAATTATGTAAACTTGTAAGATTTTTTATATTTCTTTCAAACTTTTGGAGATTTTAGTGTAATTTACCTATAGTTTTCTACAAGTATTTTTTTTAGGGGTACTTACGTGTAGGTCTTATTCACTAGACTTATACCTACAGGTCCTAACTAATAAATTTAACACTATAAAAATAAGAGATTGATAAATTTATCACTATAAATTTATTCATAAAAATAAAGAGACTGATAAATTTATCACTATAAATTTTTTCATAAAAAAAAAAGACTGATAAATTTATCTTTATCACTTAATAAATTTATCAAATAGGACTTAATGGGTAATAAGTCTCCAAAGTAGGACCTATTGGGTAATAAGTCTCCAAAGTAGGACCTATTGGTAGTTTATCCTTTTTTTTATTAATATTAATTTTTTATACATATTACCTAGGTGGGTATTTCAATTGGATGGTCTAGTTCGGCTCCATGGACCCCACCACAGTCTCTACCTCGATAATTCGAACAATTAATTTTGTAAATCCATCCAAGAAGATTACTTGTACGAAAAATTAAATTAATTGGACAATTGTAGCAATGTGATTAGTTTAGATTTGTGTTCAAAAAAATACGTGATCAAGTAATTATTAATATCAAATCAACTTGATATTTGACATAAATAATTTGCTCAAAAAACTTTACAAAGTGAATAGTTCAAATTATCAAAATAAAATCCATAGAGCCAATTAGACGGTCCAATTGCTTCTCCAATGGGAGAAAAGCTTGACCCAAGTCAAAAATTCACACCCCTACATGTCAATATAAAAAAAAAATTAAAAAAATACATATACATATATAAGTTCGACTTTCGGGTTGGTTCGGTTTAGACAAGGTCTAAACCAAGAACCAACCCAATCCTATAAATTTGACAATTTGAAGACCTGAAACCAAATCAATTTAATTCTTCGATTCTCTAGATATTTTGAGCACCTCTACTAGACATGATGATGTTCCTTTTTATTTTTAATTAAAAAAAAGTTAGTAAAAAATAAAAATGAAAAGTAGTAAAAGAAATATTTAAGCAAACGTTCCTGGAACATTCTTGGGGCAAGTATTCCTTGTAGACAAGTCTTCTTTTTAAACCATTTATTTGGGATTTTTTTTATATCTAATTTTATATTTATATATAGGCATATACATGCATATTTAGTAAAATTACATTTTATCATAAAGTTGGGTCCAAATTCATATTCTTCCTATCATTCATTCACTTTATGTCATTAAACCTTTCTATTAGATAGAAGGCTAAAAAAGTAAAAATAGCCATATGAGTTCTCTCAATTCTCTTTTCTTCTACTTCTTTTATTCTCTCTTTCTTCACTCCACCTCCAACCTAAAACAACCACCACCAATTCACTATATAATTGTATTCACGTAATTGAATCATATATATCTTTAAAATAATATACGATTTATTTTTAAAATAATGTTTATCGTCTATTTTATTAAAGACATGTGATCCAATAATGTGATTATAATTATCTAATTAATTTGATTTTTTTACATAAATAATTGCTAAAATGGTCCTAAAATTTGAAGTAATCTGATTATCAAAGTAAGCCTAATAATAGGCCTACAAAAGTTCAATAACACCCTTTAATTGGGATCACTAACTAGAGAGAATCTACATCCTATTTGTAAAAGAATCACAAAATTTTGGTATTATATGTGTATAAACGAGGGGAAATTATTAAATATTTATAGAGTACCACGTGTTTGTACTTCTTAACCAATCATCATTTAATATGTCTACTTATGTTTCCCAATCACCTAACATAATACCCTACCTACCTACATTCTCTATCAATCATAATACTATAAAATACCACGTGTCCTTGTTTCGGAATTACTGAATAATTACCTGAATGAGAGTGGGTGATGCTTGGTGTTGTGTGGCTGTAGAGGCTGGGGTGGAGCTAGGATTATAGCATTGGGGGGTCAGAAAGTAAGGCATTAAACAAATCTAAATAGTTGGGTTAAATTCAACGTAAATGATTAAAATCAACAAATCACTATTAAAACTAGCCAATAAATAATGACAATATTCTAAATCTATTATAGAAATTTCAATTTCAATGATTCAGTACTAGAAAAATGTAAATGTAAATGATAATGAATTATATATCACACTACGTACATAAATTTTTGATGATGTCTTGTACAAATGAATGAAATAAGAAAATAAACTTTTAGAAAAGAGAACAATCAAAATTATGATATACCATACGACATTTCAAAACTATACCATAATAATTCATAACAAAATCACAATAGTTAATAATTTTTTTCACAACACTAGTTTATAATATTTTAATATTCATAACATAATCATGATAGTTCATACATAATCAGAATGATTTGTAACTAAGACTTTTTCTTATGGTTCATCCTTCATAACATAACTGAAATCATTTGTACATAAAACCAAAAAACTCATAAGAATCCTACAAAATATATATAAGTAAGAAACTTAGAGGAAGGAGGGAGGGAGGGAGGGAGGGCCAATCTTGAGATATTCGGGGTCCAAGACGAAATCTTAAATTGAGGCCCTTGTGTTATGTATATATATATTCAAAATTTTACTTGAAAATGTAAAATGTAAATTCAAAATTAGTATAATGCAAGTCATACCTCAATGAATGTAATTTATAAATATATATATTTTTAAATTAATTTGTAAGAGTATATAGTATTAACGTATATATAATCATAAAAAATATATGTAGTGGATGTAATGGTAAGTAAGTACTTGTAATATATATATATATATATTTAACTAATACCACTACATCAAATGTATATTAAATGCATGAAGAAACATTTTTTTAATTAAATTTAAATTTAATAAAAATTGAAAAAGATGAAGTATTAGAGATGACTTTTTTTTTCATCAAACTTAATTAAAACAAAAATTTGGGGTAAGAGAAGAATTTTTAAAAATATTTTGATAAAAACTTGATGAAAGAGTTAGAGTAGTTTATATTAGATGAAAAAAAATAATAAAGGATTGGGGATGCTTTAAAGCCCTTTTATTTTGATTGTAGAGTTAAAAGTAGTTGATTTAGTTCTTCATTTTTAAACCAGCTCACACCATAAAAATTAAAATTATTTGGGATCCTTAAAATTTGATAAAATTTAGGGTCCAAGGCGGTCTGCCTTAAATAGGGTTTGGAGGTAAAAAAAGAAAGAAAATACAAAAAGGAATATTTAAGGGCATAATTGTTATTCAAAAAAAAAAAAAAAAGAAAAAAAGAAAAAAAAGAACAACAATTTAGTGTCACTTGTAGGCGCTGTTTGGCATGTGTTTTTTGGTCTAAAATAGTAAAAAAAAAATCAAACTAAATTATCGCATCATTCTTTTTACAAAAAAAAATAAGAATTTTCAATACATTTTTCGTATTCTTGTGTATTTATTGATTTTTTAAAATATTTTTTTACAAATATTTTATTTTTTTAGATGCATCTAAGTAAGGTGCATCTAAAAAAATAAAATTATTTACTAAAAACAAAAAAATACGAAAAACAAAAAATTGAATCAAAAAAATTGAAACCAAACACACTGAGTTTTCATAAGATTTGGAAAAAAAAATGAAGTTTATAATTTTGATATAATCATACAGGAATTTCTTTTAGGAAAAGTTAAAGAGATAAAAATTAATGCATACGATGTAAAGAGATAAAAAATAAATTAAGTAATATATATTTCAATATAAGATATATGAAAACATCAAATTTTGACTCATATGATTAACAATTACTGGTAAGAGGTGATTAAGTATTATATGAATTAAAATTTTAAGAGAGTTTAATGTAATTATTCTAAAAATGTGAAAGTTTATTATATTTTATTAAAGGGCGAATTACACTAACGATTCCTGTAGTTTGTGTTGGAACAATCTCATTGTAACCAGCTCTCATAGTGAAGATCACAACCGAACTCTCGGATACAGAAAAGTCAGAGATGCCTAGGACAATCTCATGGACATAGTTGATTTGGAAGTGTTTATGGCTGGACTTTAGAATGAAATTGCCTACGTATCTCAAAGACGGGAATCAAGCCTTACGTAGTTCGGTTCGGGTTCACTCGGGTATTAATACTCTCCTTTTGCGCTCTAACTTTTGCCAAGACCGTCCTTTCCGGATTTTTAACCTTGCGAGCTAAGTTTTTCTTTTTTTCTAATTTTTTGTGCTCTAACTTTTGCCTAGGTCGTCCTTTTGGGTTTTCGGGCTAGCGAGCCTCTCAGGGGTAATATTTCTTCAATTTGTCCATGTTGATTGGTTGGGAGAACTCTAGGCCATCTAGGTCCATAAGAACGACAACTCCACCTGACCAGATTGACTTGATGATATAAGAACCAGTCCAATTGGGTCCGAACTTGCCCTTAGGGTCATGGATGGGAGCTCGGTTGTCTTTGAGCACTAGATCCCTTCTTTCAAATTCCTGGACTTAACTTTCTTGTTGAAAGCCTTGGCAATCCTGCGTTGATAACCTTGGACATGGTACAGTGCTTTCAGCCTCCTCTCGTTAAACAACATAAGTTCCTCGAACCTGTTCTGCTGCCAATCCGCTTCTGCTATCTGGCACTCAGCCATAACTCGCAGTGACGGAACCTCAACTTTAATCGGCAGAACAGTTTCCATCCCATAAATTAGAGAATACAGAGTTGCCCCAGTAGATGTCCGAATCGATGTCCTGTAGCCCCAGAGAGCAAATGGCAGTTTGTCTGGCCAGTCCCTGTAGGTCTCCACCATCTTCTGTAGAATGTGCTTGATGTTCTTGTTGGCGGCCTCAACAACTCCGTTGGTTTGCGGCCGATATGTAGATGACTTATGAAAAGTCACGTTGTACTTCTTCAACAAGTCGATCACTTCTTTCTTAAAGTGGGAATCATTGTCTGAAATGATCTCATTCGGGACCCCATAACGACAAATGATGTTATTCCTGATGAACTTAGCTACGTGCGACGCTTTCAGCACTACATAGGATTGGGCCTCAACCCACTTTGTAAAATAGTCTATTGCCACTAGGATATACTCATGCCCATTCGACCCCTTTGGAGTAACTGCCCCAATAACATCAATTCCCCAGACGGAAAACGGCCATGGTGAAGTCATGTTGTACAGCTTTGACGGTGGGATGTTCATGCGATTTGCATGAATCTGACACTTGTGGCATCGCCGAACAAAACCAATACAATCTTCCTCCATGGTTGACCAGTAATAACCCTGCTTGAGAATCTTCCGAGCTAGCATTACTTCATTGATGTGTGCTCTACACTCTCATCCGTGGATGGCCTTCATTAGGCGCTTTGACTCATCTGCATCAACACACAGCTTGTGCATTCCTAGATAGCCTCGTTTGTACAATTTATCCCCGCAGATGACAAACTGAGCAACCATTCGCCGTATTGCCCTTTTATCTTTGGCATTTGCCCCTAGTGGATAAGCCTCATTTTCCAAGAAATTCCAGATATCATGATACCAGGGGTTCTGATCTTGCACTTTATCTATTGCGGCGAACAACTCATAGGCCGGCACATACCTCTGTTCAATAATGATCGAACGCATTCGGACTCCCAAAGGGATGTCTATCATGGAAGATAGAGTTGATAATGCGTCAGTGAACCTGTTGTTCTCTCTTAACAGATGCGTGAAGGTCAGCTTCTCAAACCTAGGAATCAGAACATCCAGGGTTTGGTGATAGATTTTCATCCTTTCTTCCTTAACCTTCCAATCTCTTTTCGCTTGAGACACAACCAGGTTCGAGTCCCTAATGACGTCAAACTATTTTGCCCCTAGTTCCAGGGCGGCTTCCTAGCCAGCGATACATGCCTCATATTTTGCTTCATATTTCGATACCTTGAACCGGAGTTTGAAGGCTAAAGGTATATAGGAATTGTCGGGTGCTATCAGCAACACCCCAATCCCATAACCGTACTGGTTAGATGCTCCGTCAAAGTACATGGTCCAAATCTCTTCTTTAACCTGCAGAATGGCCTTATCTGGGAACAAATATTCTACTGCTTCATCCCCTTCCACTGGGTGATCGGCTAAGAACTTCGCTACCGCTCTCCCCTTAACTGACTTGAGCGTCACATATTTCAGATCAAATTCGGAGAGAAGAAGCAACCAACGGGCTAGCCTACCCTTAAGTGCTGGTTTCTCGAAGAGATATTTGATGGGATCTAATCTCGAAACTAGAATTACGTAATGAGCTAATAGGTAGTGCCTCAACTTCTTGGTAGCCCATACCAAGGCTAAGCAAACCTTCTCTAACGGGTCTTATATTCCAGCATCTTCTTGCTCAGGTAATAGATGGCCTTCTCCACTCTATCTTCAGATTCCTACGCAAGCATGTAGCCCATTGTCGTGTCGGTTATTGACAGATACAAAATCAACGGTTTCCCCGCCTCTGGCGGTGACAACACGGGCGGGTTCTGAAGGTACTGCTTGATCTGCTCAAAAGCAACGTGGCATCGGTCATCCCACTGGAATTTCTTTCCTTTCTTTAGGAGACCAAAAAGTGGCTCACAAGTCAAGGTTAATTTTACAATAAACCGTCTTATGAATTGCACTTTACCCGGAAAGGCACGCACCTCCTTTTCAGTCCTTGGTGGTGGCATTTCTAGGATGGCCTTGATTTTGGAAGGATCAATCTCAATGCCCCTTTGTGTAATCAAGAACCCCAGCATTTTCCCTGTTGTAACGCCAAATGTGCACTTCTGTGGATTGAGTTTCAACCGATATTCTCCGATCCGTTGGAAAAATTTCTTCAAGGCGGTGAAGTGGCCCTCTCTTTCCTTGGACTTGACAATCATGACGTCCACATACATCTCAACCTCTTTGTGGATCATATCATGTAAGATCGTGGTTGCAGCCCATTGATAAGTAGCCCCAGCATTTTTTAGACCGAACGGCATCACCCTGTAGCAGTAGGTTCCCCACGACGTGGTAAAGGTAGTCTTCTCTCTATCCTCGGGTGCCATCAAGATCTGGTTATACCCTAAAAACCCATCCATAAAGGAAAGTCGATGTGTGGTAAAGTCCACCAATTCGTCGATGTGTGGTAGAGGAAAGTCGTCATTCGGACTAGCTTTGTTCAGATCTTTGAAATCCACACACACCCGAATTTTGCCATCTTTCTTCGGCACCAGAACAATGTTGGCCAACCAAGTAGGATACTCAGATACTAGCAAAAACCCTGCGTCTATCTGCTTGGTGACCTCTTCCTTGATCTTCAAAGCCCAATTCGGGCGCATTCTCCGAAGCTTCTGCTTGACGGGTTGGGCCTCGGGGTCGAGAGGGATCCGGTGCTGTACAATCTCAGGATCGATTCCAGGCATGTCTTTGTAGGACCACACGAAAACATCTTTGAAATCTTTTAATAAAGCGACTAAGTGCTCGCGTTCCTCCAAAGGCAACGTGGACCCGATTTGAACTAGACGCGGATCCTTTTCAGTACCCACGTTAATTGCAGTGATTTCATCAACAAGGGGTTTTACAAACCTCTCATCCTCTCGATCAATCAAATGTTTCAAAACTAGAGGAGTTCCTTCCTCGTCATTTTCATTAAAATTTTGAAAGTCATGATCAATACAATACACAAGTGGCACAGAAAAGTACTTAGAAACAGCAGTGGTACCATTCTCATTCAAAACTTCCAGCTCGTCCAATTCCTCGGTTACAACCGACTCAAAAGAAAAGGAAAAAGACGACCTGGACAAAACAACGGCATCCGGGTTATCAACCCTAGGAATACCGGACTCTGACTCAGAAGAACTGGAATATGATTTCGACTCCACAGACTCTATGGAATCAGATTCCGGTTCACTACCTAATTCAGAACTGCTGGACAAAAATCCTTCCTCGAACTGCCAAACGAGAGAGGGTGCGATAGATGCATCCAGAATACCACCAGAAGGGTCCACACCTGATTGATCTCCGATCATAGAAATGGTGAAGTCATCCCCCAAGCTCTTCGGTTTGATCTGAGGATCCGAAATGAGACAAGCCAGCGCTGCTCCTAGCTCAAGTTCACTGCCATTGGACTCATCCTCTGTACTCTGCTCAGCCTCAGCTGGTAAGTCAGTCTATTCCTTTGAAGCTTCATCCTCTTGCAGTTGTAGATCGAAGAAAATCTCAAAGCCGGGCAAGCACCGCTTCTCAGAATTCAACCATGGCTCAGGAAAGCCGTAAAATGGGAAATCTTCCCCCTCCCGGATAAAGCGACCGTTCAGGGTTCCTTGAATTGGTCTATGTACAAGCTCATAGGGTTTCCCACTTTGCTTAGCTTTGGCTCTTCCTGCCATTTCCTTTCCTTTTTTTACCCAGTCCTCTTTGGTAGGCGTGTAATCTAAACCAAAGGCATGAGGGTTATGTGGCACTTCGGCCAGTGCGGTGACGCCCTTCTGGCCACTCCTTCCTAATCCCATCCTGGGCAGATGTTGTAGCTTGTTCATGAGGTAGACTGATTGAGCACTAACGTACAACCCCTCATCAATAGCTAGGATATCTTGCACCACCTGGGCCTCAGCCAAAGTAAATCCAGACAGAAAAACATCCTCATCGCCGTGTATAATCTCCAGTACCGGTGTAGTGACCTCCGACGGAGGATGTATAGAAGAATTCCCAAAAACAATGGCTACCCCCTTCCCATGGGGATACTTTAACATCTGATGCAAGGTGGAAGAAATAACTTTTACTTGGTGCAGCCATGGTCGCCCAAGTAGCAAGTTAAGGTAGCTGGAACATCCGGGACGTGAAACTCAATGTCCTGTTGTGCCGGGCCAACCTGCATTCTGATCTGAACTGTCCCCATCACCTCTCGACTCGTGTTATCATAAGCCCGGATCACCTGGGTCGTAGGTACAAAATCTGTCGGCTTCAGGCCAATAGTATAGGCTATGTACGACGGACACACATTAATTGCAGACCCTGTATCAACTAGTACAACGGGCACCTACTTCTCTCTACATTCAACTGAGATGTATAGTGGTTTGTTATGCTTAGAGCCCTCAGGTGGTAATTCCTTATCGGTGAAAGTCAAAGTCGGCGAAGCGCCTCCCGAGAAGACCAGTCCTACTAACTGTTCTGGAGTTGTGTCGATAGATAGCTTGGCCTTATCCATTGCAGACAATACAACTTGCCAGTGTACACGCGAAGCTATGAGCAACCCCCAGATAGATATGTCTGCCTGAATCTTCATCAGCTGCTTCAGTACAACTTCCTCCTCCAACAGTTTATCCTTCTGTTTCTCAGCTTCCTTGTCATTTCCAGATGCTTCTGGTTGGTCCAGGTGTAGGGGTTTGAAGTACCGCCCGCTCCTAGTCATGTGGTCCACTTCCTCAGAATACCAAGTATCATCTGGCAGATTCTTTCTCCAATCTTCATCAGTATGGACAAGATACAGGTCATCATCTTTCCACCAGGTTCCTCCGGCAACCGACAAGCAACTGTCCGGTTCCACTGTAAGTATTCCCACATCAACATCACAATCAGTCCCTGCAGGGCCTTTGGCTGATCTAGCTTCCTGACTATGCTGAGCTCTTTCCTGTTCAAACCGCTTCAGTGCAGCCTCCTGCTCTGTATCAGCCGTACTAACACTACTCAATTCCTGAGCAAAATTCTTAGTACCGGTGCTCTCCGGCAACTTTTCCTTGTCATCGGCCATTCCGGCCCCTGTAGCAGTTCCTGCTTTCGGTTGTTCCAGCTTTGGTTGAGACCCCTCATCCATATCCGGTTCATCATTGAGCCACCCTGAATCATCATTGAGCCACCCTGAATTATCAAACTAGTCAATCTGTACACTTCCTAGATCTTGTTCATTGAAGAACTACAGGTTGCTAATGTCCTCCTCGAGATCGACTAAGTCATCCAATCCCTGGCTTGGTCCGTCCTCTCGAACTACATTAACCTCCAGCCCTGTTGGAAACTTTACCTCTGATATGGCTTGATTGGTTGGCGCAATGTAGCGACAAGGGTTGTATTCCTCTTCTGCTAAGTCCACAGATCCCTCAGGTTCTGAACCGACATTCCCATTCTCCACCAAGGTTTCCCTACCTTCCTTTTTCACAGTCACCACCATAGGTTTAGGTTGGGATATGGACATGCTCATCATGCACAAATCTGTGCTTTCCGGGATGAACAGCGCCAGCTTAGGTAGGTGGGAGGGGTGATGTATATACTGGGGTCGTAAGGGACGGCCAGTGTTTGGATAAGGTTTACTTACCGAGGTGGGAGGGCCTGGTTATGTGGTGGAAGGGGGTTTGTAGTGACGTTAGGCTTTTGAGAAGGCACTATCACTTTGTTGTCAATGAGATCCTGAATCTCATGACATAATCTGAAGCATAGGTCGGTGTCATGACCGTGTTGTTGCTGGAAGGTGCAGTACTTGGCCGGGTTATGTTTTGGAGAAAGAGGATCGGGTAAAGGACGAGGCTCTAGCTGTTTCAGGTGCCCTTTTTTGGTCAGGACTCTCAGTGCTACGGATAAGGACATGTATAGAGGGGTAAAGACCCTTTGGCCTCGAGGTTGGTGTTTTGCAGGTTGTAAGGTGCAAGGTTTTGAAACCCGGACCGGACCGGCCGGTTCAACTGGTTCAACCGGTGCCCGGGTGAGGTTCTGGTCCGGTTGGCCCTCTAAAACCGGTCAAATGTAAAAATCGGTCTATTTTCACAGAACTGGCGAAACCGGTGGTTCAACCGGTGAACCGTTCGAACCGGTTCCGGTTTAATTGAACCGGGGCGGTTTGATTATATATATATAAAAAAAATAATTTCTTAGATCTGTTTCTAATATTTTTTGTTGCTTCTCTTCAGCGGCTGAGCATCCGATCTAGGGCTTCTTTACACACACTCACACAGGTCTTTTCCTCCCTTCCCTCATCCGATCTATCTCTCTCTTTTTTTTCGCCATTAACGAATCAATCAAGCAAGGTTCTCAACTTTACACACTGATTCACCACTACTGCTGCCAAGAATCACAGCCGCCAGCATCCTCCAGGTATTATTTTGGTGAATCTTTGAATCTCCTTCTTTGTTCTCCACTTCTCTGTTTTCGATTTTCCTTTTCCTCTATTTTTTTCTACAGAATGAAAAATATATAGAGATTCTCACAAAAAAATTTCAGATTGAAAATATATATAGAGATTTTTTATTCTTCTATTTTCTATTTTTTTCTTCAGAATTTTTCCCCCCCCTTTATAGGTAGATCATAGATATATAGAAAACATATTTTGAATTGAAATGGTGCACTAATTTCCCAATGTCAAACGACTACTTCTCAGTTGAGAGTGAAGACTAAAGTGAGAGAGAGGGGCATAGAGAAGCAGAGAGTGCATTTGTGAAGAAACCCATCTCATTATCTTCACCCAAAAGGTACTTCTCATCCCTTTTATCTCTTTATCTGAAACATTTTACACCATTTTACTTTTTTTTTTGGTGGCAACTCATTGTTTTACAGGTTGATATTAATGTCTGCATCAGATTGTGAAACGGGTCAATATTCATATTACCAGTCAATTTAATATTAAATGACCTTAATTTTCAAATATTTATGAAGTTAAATTGTGATGTGGTGGGTAAGTTATTCTGGGTTGCTTCTTGATTTGTGAATTCAGTGATGATAATTTGGATACCCATGAATTCAATGGTGATAATTTGGATACCCATGAAGTTAAATTGTGATTTTACACCATTTTTATTAATTTGAATAATTATGATCCTACTTTGTGGAATATTAATTTGAATATGAGTACTTTTTTTCTTTTTTTCATTTGTTCTTATTCTAAGTTGTAGTTGTGAGAGATGTCATCTGGCCAGAATTCAACAGCTAATTCCACTCAAGCCACAAGGGGAAAATCTGATATTGCATGGGCACATGTTATCGAAGGACGAGATGCCAATGGGAAGAAGACTTACTCATGTATGTATTGTGGGAAAACTATTAAAGGTGGAGGGATTAATAGAATGAAGCAACATCTTGCAAAGAAGTCAGGTGAGGTTGGGCCATGTAAAAAAGTTCCCCCAGATATTCAATATCAAATGCATGAATCTATGAAAGCATTTGATGAAAAGAAGAAGCAAAGTGAAGAAAATTATGATCAATTAAATCCTTATGGTCCAGGTGGCTTTCAATTTGAGGGTGATGATGTTTATGTCAATGTTGATGATGAGGTTGTGAGAACAATTCCTCACAACAATAAGGGCATTTCAATCAATGAAGGAGCTGGAAGTGGGAATAAGAGTAGAGCACCAATGACACAAAAAGGGAAGGGGAAGAGACATGAACCAACAAAAATCGGTGATTATTTTGCACCAAGGACCACTTCGGGTTCTCAACCAACTATCAAAAGTGCCCTCCAAACTAAAGAAGCCATACATAGAGCACATATGATTGTTGGCAAATTCTTTTATGATACTTGTATTCCAATCAATGCTGTGAACTCCATTTATTTTCAACCCATGTTTGATGCCGCAATTGCCATTGGTCCAAGATATAAGGTCCCTACGTACCATCAACTTCGAGTTCCTTTATTAGGAGACTCAAAAAAAGAGCTTCAATTGTATATTGACACTTTGAAGAGTTCGTGGGCTGCTTGTGGATGTACTATTATGTTTGATGGTTGGACTGATGCTAGACAAAGAAATCTAATAAATTTTCTTGTCTATAGCCCTATGGGAATTGCTTTTGTGAAATCAATTGATGCCTCTGATGCTGTCAAAGATGCTACTCTTCTTTCTAAATTGTTTCTAGAGGTTATTGAGTGGGTAGGAGTGTCGAATGTTGTTCATATGGTGACAGATAATGGAGCAAATTATAAAGCTACTGGAGGACTTGTAAATGCTACTTACAAATCTATAAATTGGTCTCCATGTGCAGCTCATTGCTTGAACTTAATCTTAAGTGAAATTTCCAAGATGAATCATGTGCATGAGCTTGCTATTAAGGCATCAACGGTGACAAGGTACATATATAACCGTTCATCGTTGTTAGCTCGGTTGAGAAAGAAGAAGAGTTGGACTGAAATTGTGCGCCCAGGAGCAACGCGCTTTGCCACTACTTTCCTTGCATTGCATAGTATTCATGAGCATATGCATGATTTGCAAGCTTTGGTGACAAGTAAGGATTTTGCAAGTTCAAGATTTGCCAAAGAGAAGAAAGGAAAGGATGCCATTGATATCATTTTAGATAAACAATTTTGGAAGAATTGCTTCATCATTGTTAAGATTGTTGAGCCACTTATGCGTCTCTTGCGTATTGTTGATGGAGATGAGAAACCATCCATGGGATATGTTTATGAAGGCATGTATAGGGCAATCAAAGGTATTAAAGATATTTTCAAGAGAAATAAGAGGTTGTATAGGCCTTACACAACAATCATTAAAACTCGTTGGGATAATCAATTGCGAAAGAATATACATGCGGCTGCTTATTGGTTGAACCCAGCTTTTCAATATGATCAAGCTTTATTTTGCAAAAAGCCAGAGGTTATGAATAGTGTACTTGATGTGATTGAAACTAAAGCCACATCAAGTAAAACGAAGCTCATGAATGAACTTAGATTGTTTCGAGATCGATAAGACAGTTTTGGAAGAGAGCTTGCCATTATTACATCAAAGAAAACACAACCTGGTAATCTCTCTCTTTTTTTTTAATAGTAATTATCATTATTATATGCTTTTGATTAGAATATTTTATCTCATTTATCTATTTCTTGTTTCTTTTTATTTTTTATTTTTTTATAATATCTTTCTTTCTTTCTTGATAATAAGATGAATGGTGGAAGATGTTTGGACACAGTGCTCCAAATTTGCAAAAGTTAGCCATTCGAATTCTTAGTCAAACTAGCAGCTCTTCTGGGTGTGAAAGGAATTGGAGCGTCTTTGAACGCATACATACAAAGAAGAGGAATAGACTAGAACATCATAGGCTTAATGATCTTGTGTATGTTCATTACAACTTGCGATTGAAGAATAGGTAAATTAATCTTTCTCATATAGTAACTAATGGATTATTTATTTTATTCGTTTATTTAGTCTTACAATTGAATCAATATAGGAAGTATTACAAAACAAGAAATTATGATCCCATTGACATTGAAAGCATTGACAAAACCGAATTTTGGATTATTGAAGAAGAAAGACTAGAACAAGAGGAGCCTCCATTGCTTGATTATGATGAGCTCGAAAAAATGCTTTATGAAGAAGATGAGCCTCCACGATATAAGAAGCAATGTCATGGTCTACGAGATGGTTAGAAAATATTGTTTCATCATTACGCAACAATTTTTTTTTAATCAATCATTATCAAAATGATAGCTTAATGATTTTATTTTAACTATTGTAGATGATGTTGAGGATGATATGGAGGTAGAACTTCTTGGAGATGATATCGACTTGGGATCTTTTGGTGACGTGAACACTGATAATAGATCAAACAATCCGAGCTCTAGTGCAAATGCGAATGAGCATGATGATGATGATTGGCTAAATTATCGTCCCTAGGAGATTTAGACAAAAATCAAAGATTGTTTGTGATGTTATGTTGTGTTGTTTGTGAACTTTGGACTTAGTTTTGTCTTTTTTGTAACTTATGTTTTATGGATTGCTTTAGTTGGATGCTTTCATAATTTTTCTTACTATGATTGTTGTTTTTAATGGCTAAATTTTCATCTTTAATTTTATTTGATGTTAGTATGTGAAGTGTTATGGTTTATATTCAGGAATTTTTTTTTTAATTATAGAAAAACATCACTAAAAATATTTAAGAATTTTTTTTAAAAAAATTGAAAATTTAATATTTAAATTATTAATTTATATTTTTAAAAAAATTATTTATGACATAATTATGACGTCACGGTTCGATCCGGTTCAACCCACCGGTTGAACCAGTGACCCGTCCACCCAATTATTTTTCCGGTTCGTTCATCGGTCCGGTTTTTAAAACCTTGGTGAGGTGGTTTCGGATGTACCGGCAAAGGGATTGGCAATTTTCGGTGTCGTGGTGACCATACCAACATCAGAAGGCCTTGTAGCTGCACTACTACTCGTAGTCGCATTGGAACTGCGTGTGAAAGCCCTCTTAGGCTGCTCTTTCTCATGGTCTATCAGACCTTGCTTCATTGCATCCTCTATCTGCACCCCTATTTCATGGAGGTCAGCGAAAGTAGGCAGAGGTATGACTATCATTTTCTGTAGCAGCCTTGGTTGCAGATTACGGACGACCATTCTTATCTGGTCCTTTTCAGTTGGCCGAGTGGTCATCATGGAGGCCTTGGCCCTCTACTGAGTGACAAAATTAGAGAAGCCCTCCTTCGGCTCTTGACGAGTTGCTTCGAGATCAGGAGTTGTGACCTTGATTTGAGTGTTATATGAATATTGGGCAATAAAGGCCTCAGCCATCTCTTCCCAACTCGTCTTCACAGAATCTTCCAACTTAGCATACCAAACGGCCGCAATACCCGACAGGGTCCGGCTGAAGAGAGATAACTTCTGCAGTCTAGATAGGCCCATCGGCCATAAGATGTCTGAAAATAGCCACAAGTGGACCATGGGATCACCCGAGCCATCAAAGCAGTCTATATGCGGCATTTTAAACCTGTATGGAAATGTTACTGCCGCATCAGTATAGTCGTCCTCTATATCCGGGATCAAATTAACACCCTGAGCTCGTTTAAAAAGCTTCTCAAGCTTGCTTACTTTCAGCGTAGTAGGGTCAGCCTCAAACTCAAAGGGCGCCTCTGTTGGGTAAACCAGTGCTTTGGAAGTTTGGGGTGGAATCGGATCCACTGGGATGTCCACATTTTCCTGGACATTGGCTTTGGGAGCAGGTGCTCTGGGTACTGGAATGTTTGCAGGAGGTGGATGGGATGCAGAGGCTGTTACCTACTACGACTGTTGTTGCTGTAACCTAGCAATCAACTCAGCCTGCTGGGCTGTAATTTTCGCTTGGCGGGTAGCGTCAAGCTGCATATTCTCGATAGTCTGTTGAAGATGGTGTAGCATTTCTTCCATGCTGTCTAAGGGGTGCTGATCTATCAGAATTGGTGTGTACTCTCTTTCCGAGGTGGAAGCAGAAAACTGGACTTCACTGAAGGAAGGTAACTGTTGAACTGGCGAGTTATGCCGGACTCTCATTCGTCTTGTAACCGAGGGTAGCAAAGCAAACACTGGTTGTCCTCTTACAAGATCTCCAGATCGATAAAGTCGTCTTACTCGAGTCCAGAGAGCTTGGGGGGTAACTGCCTCGTCTGAAGCAATTGTGAAACACTATCTTGCAAAAAGAAAATAAAGCAAAAGAAACAAAAATCAGAAAACGCACAGCACCTTGGCTCAGATAGAAACAACATACAATTGCAATCTTAAGCTGGACAACTGTACTCAAACACTGATTTCTGTCCCAAATTTCTGCCTCAAAACTGATACTCTCAAACTGATACCAAGACTTACGACTGATACATACATTCCTGTAGAGTTTCGCTCTAAAAGCACGTATCAAGCAAGTGAGAGCCAAAACACCCCTATGGTGGGGTAGGGTTACCTTGTCCTAATTTCTTCGGGAACTAGGGGTTCACTACGCAAACAAGCGGTTTCATACAATTCTGTATTCGGGTGAGAACTTGTCCTAGTTTGGAATAGTCTCTATGACTTCCGATATGCAACTAGGCCGATTGGTCAAAAATGGTACCTCAGCAAGACTACCTAATATACCTCTCACACCAAACACCGAGAACTGAAAGGAGGATCAAACGGTACAACGGTAGTCCAGATTCAAGGGTTGTGTTCCCATCGTGGCAAAGCCCGTAACCGGTCAACCTTTTGGCAAGCTTTTCCAAGTAAGCCTCCGGCAAACTGTTCATGAATAGCAGATAGCAAACACTGTGACTTAGGCGAACCGATGCAAATGCAATGCAAAGAAACACATAAGTGTAGATAAAACAACATATTATTAGTTCGAGTCAAGTTCTCTACATCCCCAGCAGAGTCGCCAAAAACTGTGGACTCGCCTTTTTCTGCACCCCCGCCTTTCGGAAAGGATTGAAAGAAGGCCTCACAGTTCGGACTCCCGCGGTTCTGAATCTAATCTCACAAAGTGCAACGTGAAACTGATAATCACCAAAGAGTCCAAATCCGGCAAACCTTTTTGAAAAATTGATTTTAAATCAAATAATGCCAAAATTGGACTGCTTTGCTAGATTACAGAGTCGCCACCTAAATATTTTGTTTTTGGGAAATTTAGGAAACCCTGACTCGTGCCAAGGCCACGTGTCCATCATCACCAAAGTTGCCTCAGCTCGGGAACTTGGGTACGAGAGGGAAAAGTCCTGAAATGAGCACCCCCGCTCGCCCGATCAAAGGATCGGCCTCTACTAATCATGATATGTTCTTTTATAAACATTATGTGTTCTTGTTCCGGTAATTAGCTAACATTACTATGTGACGCACACAAGCAAGTATAGATTAAAATCGCAAGAATTGGAACAGCTCAACTCATGTTTGTTTGCGAAAATGGTTTGAAGTTGCCACCCTCAAGTGGGCTTAAAGATGCGGATTTGCCACCAAACATAGTGGGCTTAAAACATGATTTGCCATAACAAAGTGGGCTTAAAACTCACATTCGTTGAATCGTTCTAATTCAAACAACAAGCCTTCATCTTCAGGCATTCAAGCAGTGTAGCATTTAAGCACATAGCCTCATGGCAAGTATGCTAAACATGGCAATATGGCAATCATACTCATGCAAGCATGCTAAAGCGTAAAACTTACCGAGTACTCCAAGCCAAAACAAAAGCTAGTTAGAAATATGCATGATCCTAACTATAAAAAATGCCTAATACAACACATACAATAATGCAACTAAATAGGTTCGGCTACCTAATCATGGTATATGAATCGATTTGAACAACATGCGATAAACACGTATTCAAAGAAATATTGAAATTGCAATGCAGTTTGAATGATGCGCCGAGCCTCAGTGCATGCAAGACAAATGAATGGATGCAAGCATGCGATATGCTAATCAAAACATGTCCCTAATCTAACCATCGAAAGCGATTAAATGAAAGGGAGAAAGACGTGGGGTTGGAAGACATGCACACACACATGCACACTTATTACAACATTATACCCTCACGAAGGAGGGTCCGAATGAATAAGCTAACTAGCTACGCTAATAAAGCTAACTATTACAAACCAAAAACTAATTAACTATTCTAGCTAATTATTACAACAATTGAAATAAATTAACTAACTATTCTAAGCTAGCTAAATATTACAAACCGAATTGAAGAATTAGTTACACTAACTAATTAAGTACAACATTTGAATTAACTAGCTATACCAAACTAACTAAAGCAATTAAATGGCCTCGAAGGCGAGGGATGCATGCTTGCTCGGTTGTTCCACTCGAAAATGCCACTGCCTTGCCATCAGATGCCTCTATTTGCATTCGTTTGATCTCTGAAAATCGTGCCAACTCCCAGAATGCCTCTGCTCCAACTCAGGAACACACTTGTGCAAAAATTCATTGGTGGTAGGTCGGCTACCAAAGGTGGCTGTCGGCCACTTTAACTGGCCGGTCGGCTACTTCCAGTGGCCATCAGCCACCCTTGGCCTGAACTTTCTTTTTTGCTGCAACAGAGAGCTAACAAAGGTAAAGTAGTGTATTCTCAAGGTTTGTGTGCATTACTACTCTCCTTATCATTACACAAGTCCAAAGGAGTGTACTTCTCGGCTCTCAAACCATCAACCAAGCATTTTCAATGCATGTTGGCCGAGGAGCCAAGCTTGCACAAGTTAATGAATGCAAAACAAGACTCGATAAAACCACAACCCTATCATGCATGATTAAGGGTGATGGTGACCAAGAAAAATGACACGTTTCATCACTTTAAGTATGAAACGTCCCATTTTTCTCGTGTTCGAATTAACGTCCGATCCGAACACATGCAATGCAACACAAAGATGCTTAATCTTGCCTCTTTTACTTTGTTCATTTTGTTTACACATTTTAACTTACCAATCCATTCTTTAATTGATTAGCCCAAAAGGTGAGTGTCCACTAATGGAAAGAGGGCTTAAACCACAAGTACCTTGAGCATGAAAGAGGCCTCATGCTGTTGGTAATGAACTTCCGAAGGAATTAAACCATTAGGCATGAGGGTCTCAATTCCACACTCAAGCCAACAAGGGGCTGAAAGCCACTTTCAAAACAAAAGAAAGAGTGAAGAATAGAGGGAGATTGCAGAGATTTCAGTGCTGAAATGGAGTGCAAAAAGACACTAAAACATGCATGTAACTCATGCAATTCATGCTAAAAAACCTAAAACATTAAGCTAGTGAAGAAAATTGCACTACAACCACACAATACAAGCCTCAAAGGACCAAACCAGCTCAAAACAGAGCTCAAATCAGTCAAAATAGTAATAAAAATATGTTGAGATTAAGGTACAAAATGCTAGAAAATCATGCTTATATGTTAAGCTATCTAGGCTTGCAAACAAGACACAAGGAGGAGAGGCTACCCTCTCCAATTTTTGACTTCAAAACAAAGTTTTTACCATTGAAATAACTTTGAATTTCAATGGTTTAAAGGGCCAAAAAGTTTGATGTGAATATGCTAAAAAATGGTAAAAAAGCTTACACAATAAAGCAACAAGAAGGGTGGACTACCCCTTAGCACAAAATAACCTCAAACCATCATGTTAAGGCTAAAAAATCAGAGTTTTTTGTAGTTGAAAACCAGGCCAAAAACAGTACAAAAAGATGGTAAAACAAGTAGTCAAAACAAAGCTTAAAAAGTAAGTCTTGTGCCTCTTGAAGCACAGCACAAAACATCCACAATTTCAGGCTCAAATTTCCTTCCAAAAGCTCAAACTAGGCTCCAAGCGACCTCAGCTCTAAGGTGGTCAAGTTTGGTTAAGGGTTAGTGTGAAAAGGTGTAGAGAAAACTAACTACCAAGCACAAAACAAGAAGAGAGAGAGAGAAAATTTTGATCCAAAATGTCTAACCTCTCCAAATGGGGGAGAGCACCCCTTATATATAGAAAATCAAGATTAGAGCTTGTATTCATCCCTCCATACACGTGTATGAAGATGCACTTTAGTGAACAACAGTTGGCACAGCTGGCAAACAAATATCTAAAAAAGGAGACAAATTAGTAGCCGACCGGCCACCTAAAGTGGCCGTCGACCATCAGAAGTGGCCGACAAGCACAAAAAGTGGCCGACAAGGTCCCTCCCCCTTCCAGGCAAGAGGCAACAAGGTTTGGCCCAAAAACAAGCACAAAACAAATAGGTTTAGAGGCTTAAAGACAAGACATTCCGCCGAGGACTTCGGACACTCAAAACGAGCACAAACAAGCACAATCATCGAGTGCACAAAAGATGACATCCAAGTCTTGGGGTCGGTCAAAAATGGGGTGTCTACAATCAGCTGGAAACTTCTTGGGGTTTGTAGTGCACAAGAAAGGAATACAGATTGATCAGAATAAAGCCAAAGTCATCATTGAGGCCAAACCTCCATCAAGTAAGAAAGAATGACAAAGATGCCTTGGTCAGGTTAATTTCTTTCGAAGATTTATTTCTAACACTGCAGGGAAAACTAAAGTATTTTCTTCTTTGTTAAAGCTAAAAAATAAAAAAGAATTCGTGTGGACAGTTGAGCATCAAGCTGTTTTCGAGGGAATTAAAGCCTACTTGGCCAAGCCTCCAGTGTTGATGCCACCAAGGAGAGATAAACCCTTGAAGCTATACATTGCTGCAGCAGAAGATTCATTGGGAGTTTTTTTGGCTCAGGACAATGAAGAAGGCAAGGAACAAGCAGTTTATTACCTTAGTAGGTTTTTAAATTCTTGTGAATGTAAATACTCAGCTGTAGAAAAGCTGTGCCTAGCATTTTACTTTGTAGCAATGAAATTAAGATATTATCTTTTACTTACTGTTGTCTTGGTAATTACAACCACAGACTTGGTTAAATACATGTTATCTAGACCTATTCTAAGAGGAAGAAATGGCAAATGGATATTAGCTCTATCAGAGTTTCATCTAGAATATGTTCCCAAAAAAGCAGTAAAAGGACAGGTTTTGGCTAACTTTTTGGCAGATCATCCATGTCAAATAGAAAGCCAAAAGATAATGGATCTTGGTATGGTCAATGTTGAACCATGGTAGATGTGGGTCGATGGATCAAAAACCAATGGTCTAGTTGGAATTGGTGTTGTAATTAAGTCACCACAGGGGATAAAAACTACACATGGTTTCAGAGTTGATGAAGCTACTTGTTCCAATAACCAAGTTGAGTATGAAGCTTTGGTAATGGGACTTAAGATACTTATCAGATTACAGGCTCATGCAGTTGATATATTTGGGGATTCCCAATTGGTAATCAACCAAGTAAAAAGAATTTTCAAATGTCAAAGTGCAAGCATGTTACCATATTATGTTGTTGTATTACATTTGATTTCTCAGTTTTAGATAGGCAACATGACTTATATCCCAAGATTCATGAATCACAAGGCCAATGACGTAGCTCAGAAGGCTTTGAATTTCAAAAGAAGGGGTGCCACCCAAGTGGACATAAGTCAAGCAACATACCAGAAGTTAATACCACATTTGGCTAAAAAGGGTATCATAGTAGAAGTTAACTAGAATAACTTAGAAGAGCATGATTAGAGATATCCAATCATCCAATATTTAATTGGTCCTTCTTTGAAGGCCAGCAGAAAAATTAAATTGCAGTTAATGCAATTTATAGTATATGGGAATGCTCTCTACAAAAGGAGGGGGGGCAGATGGACTGCTGTTGGAATGCTTAGGACCTAAAGAGGCATTGACTGCTACAGCTGAGGTGCATGAAGGCATTTGTGGCGTCCATCAAGTTGTGATCCTTATCGAAAATGGTATTGAAAAGTTTTAATAAAAGTTGATTTTGTTCAAATTAATCTTTTTACAACTTAGACCATTTTTGGACCAAAAGGAAAATTTTCAGTACCCATAACTCCAATTTCATTGATTTCAATGCAAAGTTTCTAACTCTTGATACAAATTGAAGTTGCTTTTTATTACATTCAAAAGGAAAACTTGAAAGTACAGATCAAAGCAATAAACTTGGGGCATCGATGAGTCAGGTGTTCCTGTGTCCCCTTCCAAAGCTTGTGGAAGCTTCAGATGCTAAAGTAGGCCCGGTTTGTGCCTCATCTTCAAGCCAAGGTATGCATTCGCCAGAAAGGGCGCAACTGAAATTGGGAGCGGGAGCTAGAAGTTCTCTTGTCCTCCATGCAGTGGGATATTGAGCTAGCTATGAGCCTCGGATTGGAAATGAAGCCGGGTACTCTACCCTTTCTTCTAGACAAGTCTGGTCATGCCCGAACTGGTGCTGGAACCGAAATGGAAAGTAAAAGACACAGTGTGTCAGGCTAATCAACTGAATGCCAGGTTGCCAAGACATGCTATAGCTCATCTCGGGCAGATCAAACCAGGGGCAACGCCAAGCAATGTCGACAGCAGACCTGTTGCACATCCAATGGCACCACCATCCCTCGTTCAGGAAATCGACTAGCCGTTGGCGAAAGAAATAGCCTCGTACTGAATATGCAGGGCAAGAGTCCACCGCCTTCAACCTGTCCATGAGCCATATCTGGGGAGGGATGAAAAATAAGAGAGATTAAAGAATAGAGAGGTATACGTGGAGAGAAAAGTGAGAAAGGGTTTTGAGGGAAAAACAGAGCCTGAGGGTCGAGTGATGTGAAAAACACATGTGGGAAGGGTGGGAAACATTACCTGCAAGAGTAGTGGACTTCCTGCGAATTTCGTTGCCTCCCGTCGATGGAAAGCATCCAAGCCCATCAAAGTCTCGGCTAGTGTCAAGCCAATGCAGCTTTTGCCCTCTTTCAAGCCTTGGGCCACTTCGATTAGTCGAACGCTAGGGGCAAGCAGGAAATAAGCCAACATACACAAGCAAAGGGCATGTTGCCGAAAACCTTGCCAAAGACAGTCGCCGCGGTGGTTGGTGTCAGAAAATCGATGAATCAACCCGGGGATATCCAGCTTCCCATTGTGAACCAAAGATCGGGCATCGTGTAGAGTGAGCCTACACATCCTTCCTAAAGCTTGGATGTGGCCCAAACGCGACTGGGGCAAGATTTTCTCGTCACGCCGGGATTCCATCAGAACTTGGAACTCTTCAATTGTCGGGCATATCTCTTGCCCCCCGAAGTTAAACACATGTGTAATTGGGTTCCAACATCTAGTCGCGACATGGAGAAACGGAAAACACAGCGGGGTACGACTTAGTGGGAATAGTGCATTTATCCCGAAACCCCGAAAATTCACTTTTTTTGAGCCATCTAAAGTTGCAATCCAAGTCGAGAGTTTTTCGGTGAAGAATAGGTCCATTTGTGGCAAAAACAGAGTTGGAATGAAGAAACTACGAAGTCCCAACTTTTGTAGAAGATAAGGTGTTGAGTGGAAGATAGGTGGCAGCAATCTGGAGACCCCCTGCACTGATGGCCGACCGGCCAGTGTGGGTGGCCGACCGGCCACCTTTTGTAGCCGACCGGCCACTTTTTGTGGTTGACAGTCACCACAAGTGGCCGACACCCCCTGTTTGTGCCCAGTAGAATTCCTTTGGTCTTCCTGTGTGTTGAGAGCGCTAAGAACCTGTGTTTTGTTCTGCTCTTGATGCATTCTGCTGTCTTGTTTTAGTAATTTTGTTCAGTTGCTCGCAAATTGCTTCAGTTTGTTTATCGAGTTGTTGTATTGTTTATCGAGTTGTATTTGTTTTGCTTATCGAGTTGTAGTTGCTTTGTTTATCGAGTTGTTGCATTGTTCGTTAAGTTATTTTACTTTGGTTGTTGTGTGTTGGTCGGTTCATTACCTGATTAAGCGAATGCCAATACATTACATAAAGTTTCAAATCCCATTGCTCTTGTTTTTATGCTGTGTGGTGCTATGCGATGCTCAGAATGTAAAATACAACACTGTTTCGCCAAAAGCCATTTTTCATTCTGATCATGGTTTCTTTTTACAAAGAGTACAAGTTTTTAAGAAAATAAAACTGTCTAAAGCTGTACAATGTGCTACGCTACTAGCTAAAAAAAGAGAGACTAAGCAAAAACACATGAATCAGTGCCAGCTGGCTCAAGTTCTAGAGGCCCTCTTTGTCCTCTTCCTCGGCGGAGTGGACTCTGCAGAGCTGTCTCCATTCGCACCACTATCTGAGTCCAATGCTGAACCGGGACCGGAGTCGTTGTCATCCTCTGCATCAGAACCTAGTTCAGCCTCATCTCTGCTAGCAAAATCTGAGTCAACATCATCATCTCCGCTCTCGGATGACTCGTCATGTTGATCTGCAGCCTCCTCGGTCTCGCTGGTCTCATCGTCATCACGCATGATAGATTCACGACGTCTCTCTCGGTCGCGTGCCAGAGCTTGTCTCTCTCCCCCTGCTGCTGGAGGGGGTGCTGATGGTCCTGCTGCTACTGTCGCCGGTGCTGTCGGTAGAGGTGGGACCTGAAAAGGCAGTTGGTATATGTCAGGCTTAGTATGTGTATCAGATGCAACTGTGATGTGCGAAATGAGTACATGCAGAAGTCAGGTATAGAGTATGAATACAGTGTGAAAGTGCAATGTGTCAGATGTGATCTACAGATGCAGTGTATCAGTGCAATATGGAGAAATGTTCAGTTGAAGTGTTAGTTTCAGTGTGTCAGCAGAAATATGATGACCAAAATGTAAGAAAACTGAAAAATTACCTGGATGCCATGGAAGCCGAGCAGTGCCTCCCTCTGCAAGATCATACCCTCGAATGAGGCCAACATCTCAAGCAATCCCTCAACATAGCCTACGGGTGCCTGCAAATGCAATTTGGAATGATCAGTGTCCAGAAGGAATGTATGTCTGAGTATCTAAGCAAGAATGGAGAAAATGAGAACTATAATACATACCGGAGGTGAATCAGGTGTATTGACATATCGGTGACCAGGCAACGGAGGCTCAATCAGAATCTGATAAGCCTCTCCGGAGTACTGCCAACCTATCAACTCAATCGGAAACTCTGGCCAGCTGAAACTCTGCCTAGCGGGGGGTATCCCTCTAGCCCTGCCCCTCGGTGCTCGAGCCCTACTCGTCGAAGGGGCATCTACTGCTCCCCCTGTGTGAGCACGAACACTCGTCAAGGAAGGCATGAGGTGCGTCTGAATGTATGTCATGTAGTCCCCCTCTCCGAGAAAATAGTTTGCCTCCACGCCTCGCATAAAGTCAATGATCTCCTGAGGAGAGAGACTCTTTGTGGCCCGCATGGATGGCGGAGGTGGCATAGGAACCGTTTGTAGTGGCAAACCCAACGTTTGGCGCAAGAAGCTCTCGCCTAGGAACCAAGCTCGACCTATTGGTCCCTCAAGCACGAGACGATAGTGAGAGGTGCCCTAAGCGCCGGCGAACTAATATCTGACACCCTCTGGCATCGTCGCCCAGGGCTGCCACGTGATATGTAGACAGCAAATACATAGGTTGTTAGTTGCCATTAGATATGCAATATGAATCGGAGCAGTAGAAAGAACTGTGAGTTTTGAGTTACCACTGTTGCCCTCACTGTATCGAAATATTGACGGAAAAATGAAAGGGTCTCTCGGGCCCTCGGCCGACATCTCCCGTCATATCAGTGAGAGTATGGTACCCCATGAGGCATCTCCACCTCCGGCTCTGGGGCAAGTGTCAAAAAATAGGCATACACCCATAGCTGTAAAAAGCAAAAGGGCGACAGTGGGTATAAAACTGTTTAAACACAGATAATGCGGAAAGCAGAGTATGTGTGCAATGTGCAGGGAATGTAGAATACAGAGAAAATGTGGAAAGCAAGGTGTGTAGTGCAGGTTACAGAAAGTACAAATGCAAAGCAGAGATTAGACTGTGTGTGTTCAGTGTATAGAAAGTGCAAAGCAGAAAGCACGGCAGAGAATGTAAAGCAGAAAAGTAAAGCATACCTCCCAGGCTCTCCAATAGCCGCCGACTCTGTTCCCGCTCCTGCAGGATGTCAAGCTCATATAGCAGTGCAGGGTAGCGAGGCCAGTGCCGCCCCAATCGTAATGTCGGACCTAAGACAAGTCCACCAAAGCGCTCAAAAGATATAGCCCGACTGTGTTCGCCCTGTCGGCGAATAAGGTAGTGCCAAAGAGGAACATCAGGAAGCCTCAGGCATACTACTCGATCTCCTCTACAATCTCCGGAGTTGTCCCTTTGAATTGGTCTGCAAACCAGCTGTACCGAACTATCCCCGATCGGAAGATAGGTGGGCGTGCCCCCAACAAATAGATCCAAGTAGCCTCCTACTCACCCATGTCAGTATCATATGGGATCGGCCGGCCTCCTATCTCGATGCCCGTGAGCATAGCAAAATCGTACGGGGTCATCGTCATGTCTCCCGCGGTAGAGAAATAGAAGGAGTTGGTGGTGTCCCACCATCTCTCTACCAACGCGCCAAGTAGGGACCTGCTCGCCATGAGGTGCGACAGCCCCATGCAGAATAAACCAAACCCCGCCTCGTCGACGATCTGGCGGACACCGACAGGGAGGTCCATGTACCACTCTCTCGCAGATGTGGTCCCATATCCTCGGGTGAAACGAGAGTCCACCTATGATTAGAATGAGCAGATGGAAGGCAGTGTAAGAAATACAGTGCGTGAATGTGTTCAGAGTAAGCAGATGGAAGGTAGTGTAAGAAATACAGTGCGTGAATGTGTTTGGGATAAACAGATGAAAGACAGTGCAAAAGTGCAAGCTATACAGGAAATGTAAAGTACATCGCAGAAAATGTAGGGAAACAGTGCGTACCTTGGAGGCGCCATAGGATAAATGTGACTTCGGCTCTTGTAGTAAGAGATCATCTGGCAGGCCTCGTGCAAATCCACTGAAATGACGGACCATATCGGGCGGTAATATGTGCGCCTCGGGGTGGTATCTCTCTGGGTTGAAGGGTCGGACTCCGGGTGGTAATGGTATGTGCTCGGGATCTCCCTCCATCCCTGGAGAACCTCCGTCGTGAGGAATACTGTTTGCCATCCAAAAAAAAGGTGAGAAAGTAGGCGAAAATGGGCAAAATAGGTGGAAAATACCGAAAGTGAACTCTCGGAGAGAGAAAATGGAAGAAAAAGTCAAAGCTCGGGAAAAGGCGCCAAACTCAAGATAAACTTGAGGGAGCAAACCTTAAGTGGCGAAAATAAAGAAAAAAGCGCTGAAAACAAATTCCAATCGGTTCAAAATGGAGGAAATCAAGAGGTTTTAGCGAATCAACTTCGCGTGGGGCGTTGGAAAAAGCGTATCAAGCTCGGATTTAGAGGAAAAAAGAGTCTAGGGAGGGAGAGGAAGCAATTCGGCAATGTAGGTGTGAGCAAGTGAGGTTTGGAAAGGTGTACTTAAAGATCTCTATGCAAAAAGACCAAAATGGCCCAAATTGCCACAAGTGGCCAACGGCCACCTTTTTTGGCCGATAGGATTCCCAAGTGGCCAACAAGTGGCCGACATTTCTTCAGGGTGGCTGACAAGCTTTCAGTGTTCCCCCTGTATGTTTTTATGCTGTTTTGTGTCCTTGATTCTCGAGAAGGTGCAAGGAAAGTTCACTTTTCAGCTCAAAGTGTCTCTGCAGAAGTTTCGAACCATGTCTTCGATGCATGACTCATCACCAGTCGGCATGAACGAGGTGTATCCTTTTTGACATATATTATTACTCCTCCGAGAGGAAAATCGGACGTTGCAACTGAATCAGTTTTGTTAGACATGCTTTTTACCATTGCATAGAACATGCATTTTGTTCGGTATTTTGCGTCAGGCATGTTGTTAATCCTCGCATTGAACATGCATTTTTGGCAATTGATTATTGCATGCATCCTATCCTATTGCATAGAATATGCATTTCTCCATCTCTTGCGTAGAACATGCTTTTGTTATTACTGCATAGAATACGCTTTGCTAATCTTGCGTAGAACGTGCACGCTTGCTATATTATGCTTGTTAAGTTTCTTTCTTATGCAGGCACGATATTGTATATACGGTTCATTCAAAGCTGGTGCAACTAGACGATATTGTATGTATGGTTCATTCAGACGAGTTCCAGGTGAGACCGCTCCTGCCCTTTGATTCGCCTTATTTTGGTTAGAAACATTGGTACGTGCTCCGATGTTTATACCACTTCACGGTTAGAAGCATTTGGAACGTGTTCTGATGCTTATACCACCCTGTTTTGGTTAGAAACATTGGGACGTGCTCTGATGTTTATACCACTCCCTGGTTAGATGCATTTGGACGTGTTTCGATGCTTATACCTTGCTCCTTTTGGTTAGAAACATTAGGACGTGCTCCAATGTTTATACCACTCCCTGGTTAGATGCATTTGGACATGTTCCGATGCTTATACCCTGCTCATTTTGGTTAGAAACATTCGGGTATGCCCGGTGTTTACATCACTGCTTGTTTCGACGAGTTCCGGTGTTTGCACCACTCCCTTTCTCCTCTCTAGCGGTGTGATGCGTTAGGATGCTCCGGTTAGAGACATTTGGATGCGTCCCAGTGTTCTCGTTCTCCACCTTTTTCCTTTCGCAGTGTGACGCGTATAGGACGCTTTTGGTTAAAACATTCGGGTACGCCCGATGTTTACGCCGCTCTCTTCTCCTCTTGCGTGCGACGCATTAGAATGCTTTGGTTAAATACATTCAGATGAGTTTCGATGCTTATACTGCTCTTTGTTTTGGTTACAAATATTTAGATGTGTTCTGGTATTTATCACTGTTCTCTTTGGTTTGGAACATTAGGGTGTGTCGCTGGGTTCACACCATCTCTCTCATTGCGTGTGCCACGCGTTAGGATCCTGTTTGACAACCTCGGGTGTGCTCGATGGTTGTGTTGTTCTTCTTCCTTTCAGGCGTGACGCGTAGTTAAGATTGCATAATTTTTCTTACATCTTTTCTGCATGAGATGTGGTTTGGTTCGGTTCATGTTTACTTACTTCTGTTCATGTTTGAGTTTGCTGTAGCATTTCTTTGCATAACACTTGCATCTAGATGTTTCATTATAGCCTCATTGCATGATCATAAGTTATGTTGTTGCATCGTGCATATCATTTTTCATCTTATCCCAGAACTATGCTGATTTGATTCCTTGCAAAAGGATACGTAGGCAGCCTACAGGCGCAACCGTTCTTTGTTTTGTTTGGTTGTTTGTTTGAGTCTTCGGCCTTGTCAAAAATGAGTCGTCTCTGGGCTTTGACATTCACTTCTGTCATTTTATGACTTCTGAGTTCTGCCAAAGAGGGGCAACTGTAGACACCTAATTTTTGACTGACCTCAAGACTTGGACGTCATCATTTGTGCACTCGATGATTGTGCATGTTTGTGCTCGTTTTGAGTGCCCGAAGTCCTCGGCGAAACGCCTTGTCTTTAAGCCTCTAAACCTATTTGTTTTGTGTTTGTTTTTGGGCCAAACTTTGTTCCCTCTTGCCTAGAAGGGTGAGGGAACCCTTGTCGGCTAGTTTTTAGCCTTATCGGCCCACTTTTTGGGCTTGTCGGCCTCTTTGTGATGGCCAACAGCCACTTTAGGTGGCCGGTCGGCTACTAAGAGTGGCCGATCGTCATTTGTCTCATTTTTTTAGATATTTGTTTTGCCAGCTGTGCCAGCTGTTGTTCACTAAAGTGCATCTCCATACACGTGTATGAAGGGATGAATACAAGCTCTAATCTTGATTTTCTATATATAGGGGGTGCTCTTCCTCATTTGGAGAGGTTAGACATTTTGGATCAAAATTTTCTCTCTCTCTCTAGAATTTCTCTCCCTCTCTCTTCTTGTTTTGTGCTTGGTAGTTAGTTTTCTCTACACCTTTGCACACTAAACCTTATCCAAACTTGACCACCTCTGGAGCTGAGGTCCCTTGGAGCCTAGTTTGAGCTTTTGGAAGGAGATTTGAGCCTGAAATTATGGCTGTTTTGTGCTGTGCTTCAAGAGGTACAAGACTTACCTTTTAAGCTTTGTTTTGTCTACTTGTTTTACCATTTTTTTGTACTGTTTTTGGCTTGGTTTTCAACTACAAAAAACTCTAATTTTTGAGCCTTAACATGATGGTTTGAGGTCATTTTGTGCTAAGGGGTAGTCCACCCCTCCTTGTTGGTTTATTGTGTAAGCTTTTGTACCATCTTTTAGCATATTCACATCAAACTTTCTGGCCCTTTAAACCATTCAAATTCAGAGTTATTTCAGTGGTAAAAACTTTGTTTTGAAGTCAAAAATTGGAGAGGGTAGCCTCTCCTCCTTGTGTCTTGTTTGCAAGCCTAGATAGCTTAACATGTTAGCATGATTTTCTAGCATTTTGTACCTTAATCTCAGCATGTTTTTGCTACTGTTTTGACTGGTTTTTAGCTCTGTTTTGAGCTGGTTTGGTCCTTTGAGGCTTGTATTGTGTGGTTGTAGTGTAATTTTTCTTCACTAGCTTAATGTTTTAGGCTTTTTAGCATGAATTGCATGAGTTGCATGCATGTTTTAGTGTCTTTTTTGCACTCAATTTTAGCACTGAAATCTCTGCAATCTCCCTCTACTCTTCACTCTTTCTTTTGTTTTGAAAGTGGCTTTCAGCCCCTTGTTGGCTTGAGTGTGGAATTGAGACCCTCATGTCTAATGGTTTAATTCTTCGGGAGTTCATTACCAACAGCATGAGGCCTCTTTCATGTTCAAGGTACTTGTGGTTTAAGCCCTTTTTCCATTAGAGGACACTCACCTTTTGGGCGTAATCAATTAAAGAATGGATTGGTAAGTTAAAAAAAGAGGCAAGATTAAGCATCTTTGTGTTGCATTGCATGTGTTCGGATCGGACGTTAATTCGAACACGAGAAAAATGGGACGTTTCATACTTAAAGTGATGAAACGTGTCATTTTTCTTGGTCACCATCACCCTTAATCATGCATGATAGGGTTGTGGTTTTATCGAGTCTTGTTTTGCATTCATTAACTTGTGCAAGCTTGGCTCCTCGGCCAACATGCATTGAAAATGCTTGGTTGATGGTTTGAGAGCCGAGAAGTACACTCCTTTGGACTTGTGTAATGATAAGGAGAGTAGTAATGCACACAAACCTTGAGAATACACTACTTTGCCTCTGTTTGCTCTCTGTTGCAACAAAAAAGAAAGTTCAGGGCAGGGGTGGCCGACCGGCCAGAAGTAGTGGCCAACGGCCACTGGAAGTAGCCGATCAGCCAGTTAAAGTGGCCGACAGCCACCTTTGGTAGCTGACCGGCCACCAATGAATTTTTGCACAAGTGTGCTCCTGAGTTGGAGTAGAGGCATTCTGGGAGTTGGCACGATTTTTAGAGATCAAACGAATGCAAACAGAGGCATCCAATGGCAAGGCAGTGGTATTTTCGGGTGGAACAACCGAGCATGCATGCATCCCTCGCCTTCGAGGCCATTTAATTGCTTTAGTTTGTTTGGTATAGCTAGTTAATTCAAATGTTGTACTTAATTAGTTAGTGTAACTAATTCTTCAATTTCGGTTTGTAATATTTAGCTAGCTTAGAATAGTTAGTTAATTTGTTTCAATTGTTGTAATAATTAGTTAGAATAGTTAATTAGTTTTTGGTTTGTAATAGTTAGCTTAATTAGCGTAGCTAGTTAGCTTATTCATTCAGACCCTCCTTCATGAGGGCATAATGTTGTAATAAGTGTGCGTGTGTGTGTGCATGTCTTCCAACCCCACGTCTTTCTCCCTTTTATTTAATCGCTTTCGATGGTTAGATTAGGGACATGTTTTGATTAGCATATCGTATGCTTGCATCTATTCATTTGTCTTGCATGCACCGAGGCTCGGCGCATCATTCAAACTGCATTGCAATTTCAATACTTCTTTGAATACGTGTTTATCGCATGTTGTTCAAATCGATTCATATACCATGATTAGGTAGCCGAGCCTATTTACTTGCATTATTGCATGTGTTGCATTAGGCATTTTGTATAGTTAGGATCATGCATATTTCTAACTTGCTTTTGTTTTGGCTTGGAGTACTTGGTAAGTTTTACGCTTTAGCATGCTTGCATGAGTATGATTGCCATATTGCCATGTTTAGCATGCTTGCCATGAGGCTATGTGCTTAAATGCTACACTGCTTGAATGCCTGTGGATGATGGCTTGTTGTTTGAATTGGAACGATTCAACGAATGTGAGTTTTAAGCCCACTTTGTTATGGCAAATCATGTTTTAAGCCCACTATGTTTGGTGGCAAATCCACAACTTTAAGCCCACTTGAGGGTGGCAACTTCAAACCATTTTTTCAAACAAACATGAGTTGAGTTGTTCCAATTCTTGCGATTTCAGTCTATACTTGCTTGTGTGCGTCACATAGTAATGTTAGCTAATAACCGGAACAAGAACACATAATGTTTATAAAAGAACATATCATGATTAGTAGAGGCCGATCCTTTGATCGGGCGAGTGGGGTGCTCATTTCAGGACCTTCCCCTCTCATACCCAAGTTCCCGAGCCAAGGCAACTTTGGTGATGACGGACACGTGGCCTTTGGCATGAGTTAGGGTTTCCTAAATTTGCTAAAAACAAAATATTTAGATGGCAACTCTGTAATCTGGTAAAGCAGTCCAATTTTGGCATTATTTGATTTAAAATCGATTTTCCAAAAAGGTTTGCCGGATTTGGACTCTTTGGTGATTATCAGTTTCACATTGCACTTTGTGAGATTAGATTCAGAACCGCGGGAGTCCGAACTATGAGGCCTTCTTTTCAAACCCTTTCTGAAAGGTAGGGTGCGAAAAAAGGCGAGTCCACACTGATACACCAAAAGCACATTTGAGAGGGTTGAGTTTCAACTTGAACTCTCTCATTCTATCAAAGGCCGCTGTCAAATGAACCAGGTGCTCCTCCATGGACTGAGATTTCACAACAATATCATCAATGTAACATTCTAAGTACCCTCCAATGAGATCATGGAAGATAGTGTTTATGGCCCTCTAATATGTTGCTCCAGCATTCTTCAACCCCAAATGGCATCTTGACCCATTCGAAGGTGCCAATGTTTCCTGGACACCTGAAAGCTGTCTTATGGATATCCTCCTCCGCTATGCATATCTGGTTATAGCCAGAATGGCCATCCATTATGGACAAAATCTTGTGTCCTGCTGAGCTATCCACCAACAAGTCAACTATAGGCATGAGATATTCATCTTTTGGAGTTACCAAATTTAGGTTTCTAAAATCGATGCATACCCTTATTTTTTTCCATTCTTCTTGACCATAGGCACAATATTAGATAACCATTCAACATATCTGGCTCTTCTAATGAAGCCTGCTTTAAGGAGCCTAGCAATCTCCTCTTTCACCTTTTGAACCACTTCAGGACTCATCCGTCTTGGTTTTTCCTTATGTGGCCAGAAATTAGGCTTCATTGGGAGACTATGTTCCACTAATGATCTGTCCAACCCAGGTAGTTCATTATAGGACCAAGCAAAACAATCCTTATATTGTTTCAGGACAACCAATAACTGGTCCCTGTCATTAGGATCTAACCAAGCACTGATATAAATAGGTTGTTTTGCTGAACCTTCACCTAGGTTGATTTCTTCCAAGGGCTCTTGCACTTGAGTACTCATTGATGCTTCCCCCTTGACTTCTTCTATCTCCGAAGTATCTCTCTCACCGGCTTCTACTTCTATCCTTTTTGGTTCAACATCCCTACTTTCTTCTTCATAGACAAAGTCTGTCCACAAAGCCTCTTCCTCCTGTATTTCTTGGACTTTTATTTCAATGTCCAATGCACAATATTTTCCAAGAGCCAAAAGCTTGGCCTTTGGTTGCTTCTAATTACAACCCAGCACTATGGCTTCTCTCTCTTACTCCTGCACTTTCTAGACTATTGACTTTACGTCCAACGCTAAAAATTTGATTAAAGCCAAGGGCTTGGCTTCTTGGTCTTGATTCTTTTGCCTACAGCCAAGCATCATTGTCATCTTTGGTGATGAACTCTTCATCAACACTCTCCTACATTAGATGCTTCAGATGTGTTACTTCCTCATCAGCCGTCACTTTGGTTGTTCCATCAAACTTCCTCAGCACACTGAGCAGTGTCACTCCTTCAATGTATAACTTGGTCTCTACAAAATTAGCACAAGTAACAAAGGGTTGTGGCTCTGCGTCGATCTCCCCATTGCACAATGCTATCATCATTTTCTGATGCAGAGAGAAAGGTACACATTTGTTGGTGTGGATTCAATCCCTACCAAGCAAAGCATTATACTTGGCATTGCTGTCTATAACAAAGAATGTCGTCATGCAATCTCTGGTTCCCACATTCAGGTTGATAGGCAGAATACCTTGAGCCATCTGTTTATCCCTAGTAAAACTAGCAATGCTTGTACTTGTTAGGATCAACCTAGGGTTTCTTTTCCCCAACTTCTTCAAAGAGGACCTTGGAAGCAGGTTCACTGCTGCCTCATTATCCACTAGCACCCTATTCATTTGTATCCCATCGAAGTAAGCCTTGATATACAGTGGCTTAACGTGCTGGGTTATAGATGTTGTAGGGTACTCGAAGGGGTATGAGAGGTTAATGCTCACCTCTTCACTTTCTTCATCAGTTTCCATTAGCTTTGCCACTTCTGACTCATCTTGAACCATGCTGGCCTGTGAATCTTCACTAGAAACTGGGATAGGGTCATCTTTCTGACCTTCTTGGTTTCCTTCCTCAGTTTGGAATTCTTGTGACAGCACATAGATCATATTTACTGGCACTGGAGGGAATGAGCCAAACTATACCACTGGCTGCAATTGCTCTCCTTCTATACAGGTCTGCTCTGAAGCTTGGGAGGCATCCTCCATACTACACTCTGGTACCTTAGTGCTAGTGGGTTCTTTCAAAACAGTTGGTTTATGATCTGCTTCTACTGGCTTCTCAATCAGGAAGGTCTGTTCAGCCATGAAAGCCTCGAACATTTCATCTTCAGCCAATTCCTTCTCTTGGCCTAGTTCAACCTCTCCTTCTATCTCACTATCACTGTCCATCAAGGCCTTTTCAAGACTTGCTAGGCTAGATCTTTCTTTGGCTTTCAGTTCATCATAAACTTTGGCCAAAACCTTCTTCTTCTTCTACCTGGCCTTTTGACTGTGCCAAAGACGTACTTTCTCCACTTCCTTTTATGTCCCTCTGGTACTAGGTGTATCTTCATTGTATCTTCCTCCTTTGGGACTTGGAAATTACAGGAACCATATCTGGTTCCCTTGTTTTTGGGTTTTTGAGCAGAACCCAATTGTTTGGAGCCACTAGAGGAGGTTTGATCATTCTTTCCTTGTCCCCGAAAACCCTACTTTGGGCAGGTATTACTTTAGGTTTATTCTGCATGACAAACCAATCTGGAACCCCAGGGACCCATGAACCCACTGCTCTAGTTACTGAACCTACTACTCATGTCTTCACAACTGGCTTCAAAGCAGCTCTTGGAGGCCAACCACTAGGCCTGGTTCCCTGTCTTAAGCCTAATTCAGGCTTCCCTTCAGGCTGATTGCCCACCTTGTAATAGTTGGGTGGCTTGGTTTCATGCAAGGGCCTTTTTTCTTTTGATTACATCCTGGTATCTGGTGGGGCAACCAAGAATGAATGTTGTCTAGGGCCAGTTGGATATGGTCTTCTGTTGTAGGTGCTGGCTATTTGGTCTCTCTGCACCTCTTTGTAATACTGCTTCCTATCAACTGGGAGCCTTTCAGCCACTTGCAGCACATCCTGCACCTGATGCACATCTTCTGCACTACAGCTGCTTCGAGGGAGTCAAAATCCAATATCTCTTCATTAGAGCCATCCCTTTGGCTTGCAGAGTTTTGTCCACTGCTGGTGAACTTCTGGTGTCCTTCTTGAAGGCAACCTGGCTAACCACATGCATCTGCACAGTGACTTCCTCCAATTCCTTCAAGGACAAATTTTGGAAATCTGGTATGCCAACATTGGCTGCAGCTTCCTCAATCTCTGGAAATGGGTTGGTGTCAATTCCCATGGCTTTCTTAGTCTTGGTTGGAAACTTTAGCCTCCCCTTCCAAATCTGTTCTTGGATCCTGTCTCAGAAAATAATACAGTTTTTAGTTGAATGAGACCAAGAATTGTGTCATTTACAGTACAATTTTCCTTTAAGTTCTTCAGGAGTAGGGATCTTAACTCTTTTTGGTAACTTTAGGAAATTTGCTTGTATCAAAAATGTCATCTGCTTTTGTTAAGTCAAAAGAATACTTCCTATGAAGGTCTTTCTTTTTAAACTATTGATATATTGTAGTGTCTTGCTGAATCAATGCTTCACAAGTCATAGGTTCTTTTCCTATGATCTACGCTGCATCGATTTCGTAGTTAGGATCCCTATGATAGATCTTATAAGATGCATTATTTCAATCCTGCTCTTCTTCTAGCAAGGTTTCATATCTAAAAACTTTATAGGTTAATTCTACTAAGTCTCAAAATTTAGTTGCATCAAACTTCTTTCGAAGCCTAAATTCCAACCTATTTTAAGCCAATCTTACAAATTCAGGCTCAGGCAGCATGACCCTACATTTGTTTCGTGCCCTTTTAAAGCTAGCAACAAATTGAGCAGCCTTCTTATCAGGCCTCTGGCTCAATCTTGCTAGGTCTTCCATAGAAACCTATGGTTCTATTTGGAAAAATTGGGCATGAAATGTTTCCTCCATTTGTTGCCAGGTTTGGATAGAGCCAGGTGCAAGGTTTATATACCATACGAAGGCTGCCCCAATTAGAGAATTTGGAAAAAGTCTTACTTTTATGTACTCATTATTAGCGAACTCACCACACTGGCCTGTAAACCTAGCAATGTGTTTCACTGTTGACTGGTTTCCATTTCCATAGAAAAGGGCAAAATCTAGTATTCTAAACCGCTTGGATATTCATGTACCCTATCCATCCATTCTGGGTAAGGTTTTCTGTACACCGGAGTCTGGACCCCCCGAGCCATAGGTCCACACATCTCTCTAACAATATCAGCAATTTAGACCCTAGGAATCATGTTTTGTGTTGGTTAGACCACTATTGGAGGAACAAACATAAGGTTTGGAGGAACAGTATGTACTTGAGGACCTCTTGGTCCATATATGGGTATATTCAAGACTGGTTGCCCTTGTTATACTGGTTGCTGTTGAAGGTATTGCTGACCTCTCAGAACCAGCCCTGGGATATGCCCTGCGAAGAGTGCTATAAGAGGAGGAACAAGTGTTATTTCTTTTCCAACAGCAGGAAATCCCTCCAACCCCCCGGGTGTAAATTCAAACATAGGATTAGTGAAACCCTGTGTACCAGGTATGGCTTCAAACATAGGACTTGAAAATGTCCTTATACCATTCCCTTGTGCTGGCCCAGATCCACCAATTTGTATGGTTTCGTTGGTGGGCAATGGTATGTTTTGGTTTGCTAGTGGTCTCAAAGGAGCTTCATATCATGACTGAGGCACAAGTGATGACCTCTCATGATTTTGATTACTAGTCTAAACATGAGTTTGTCCATTATTTTGCATAGGTTATTTATCTCAATCCAATCTATGCTGAAAAGCATTCACGTTTTCTTTAGCCTGCCTTATGACAGTTGGTTGATGAGAATTCATTCAATCCAAAAAGGATGTTGCCTATCTCTCCATTGTATATATTAATTGCTGTCCCATAGCATCTACTAAACCTCTCCATGGATTCATTGGTTAGGTCGAAGGGATAGTTGAAGGTCCAGTTTCATGGCCCTGTCTAGTATGTTGGACATGTGTTGTATATTCTGAAGTGCTAGTCTGTTCGATCATTTGTGGAGGATCTGATGGGATAGGTGCATCCATAGGATGTGATATCACATTCTCCTCTGGGTTAGGTACTTCTACATCTCCTTCCACACCCTCTTCTAGGCCTTCATTTTCTCCTCTTGCTCAATGTCTTGCCATTTTTATTTCTATCCCACTGGGCATACCAAGAAATATATGTTGGCTTTTTTGGCTTTCGAGGGTTAATAGTGTAAATTTAAGCATGCCAGTAGAGATCAATTAGTCCTTACAGAATTTTAATTGCCAACCAATTATAGATGATCATGTTGAAGTTCTTTCAACCTCAATGAAGAGGACTTTTACTGGTGGCTCGTTTTAGGAGAAATCGATAAGAAATAATAAGTATAGAACAATTCAAAAATTGAATTTCATTAAGTAAATAGAAACTTATAATGAAATGACTCAGCCTTGAAAATGTTTGCAGCAGCGACTACTTGAAACTACTCCTAGGAAATGAAGTGCAGTACAGGAATTGAAGTGCTAAAAATGTAAAGAACTGGAAATGTAAAACTGGAAAGAGATATGAAGTAAATAAACTGGTTTCTAGATCTGAGTCCAAGTTTTTCATTTTGGGGCCTTCTCTTCTATTTATACTCTCCAATGGTAACCGTTGAAGTGGACTTCTAACCGTCGAAATGCCCTTCCACGATCATTGGTTATGGCCCTGAACAATCTACTCCCACGACGCCTTGATTGCAACTGGGCTTCCCTTTTGAATTTAAATTTGAATTGTGAGTAACCGTTGGGCCACATCACCTCGTGCCTTTTAACTGCTTCCATGCGACGCAGACCCACCATTACTAATATGAACTGCCACGTGTTCGTCGCTGATTGGAGACTTGCAACATCTCCTCGCATTACCCTTTACGAGCCAAGTGTTAAGCTGCGATTGGCCTGTATAGAACATATAGCCAACACCTTATGAGAGTTTCAATATCTCATACAAATTTTCTTGATTTTCTTAATTTTAAACAATTAAGAAAATATCCATTGGCTAACTTTTATTTGAAAATCCCACATCGAAAAAAGAAAGAAAAAATGAATTGTTTAGGTTGGAATAGAGTGAATTGTTTAGGTTGGAAGCTTTTATCATAGTTTAAGTTGATGGTTCACCAACCTGTACGGTGAAAATGTGTCTCTCTAATAGAAGGCCAATTTATATAATTTAAAGGCTTTTTTTAATAATTAAAGTTATTATTATTATAATAAAGGGGTTTTGAAATTTGGAAACCGTCACCCATCTCCCCAAATTGGGTCTATCTTGATTGCATGACTACAATTAATTATATTTTTAAAATAATATTTTGCTCCAAATGCAATGATGCAAGTTAATTCCACGATTATGACCATATGGATAACAATGTAACAAGGTACATATCGGAGAGGAGAAGAGGTCAGTTGATTGACTTTAATTTATTTTCAATTTTTATTACCAACATTCTGAACAAATTAAAGTTCGATTTAGTTTGAGTGAGACTATCATTTATAATCACGTAATTTCATTATATTTAGTTTTTAAAAATAAATAATATATATAATTTTATAAATAGATCATATATTTTTATTAAAGATTAACACATTGCAATCACATGAACATGACTTTAGAATGAATTTAATTTTTTTTTTAATATGCATATGAGTTTACAAAATGACCGAGTATAATAAATTCACTAATCTAAACTATGTCTCTCTAATTTCCATTGACTAGCGTTCATTTACCTTCTATTTTACAATCTCACATCAGCGGAAAAAAAATATGAATTGTTTCACTTATGTAAAATGAATCTTATGTTCCCATTTATATAAGCAAAAATGGATTTTTAGTGAAAAGCCCTATGATCAATATCTCATATTCATTTTTTTGATTTTCTTAATTTTAAACAATTAAGAAAATCCCCATTGGTTAGCTTATGTTTAACTTTTTTTTTACAATCCCACATAGTTTTGATTTTAAAAATAATTTTGTATGAGATTTTGAAACTTTTATAATATTTAATTTTAAAATAATTACAATCCCACATCGAGAAAAGAATGAAAAAGTGAGTTGTTTCACTTGTATAAAATGTTACAATCCCACATTGGGAAAAGAACGAAAAATTAAATTGTTTCACTTATATAAAATGAATTTTATAAAGGGAGTTTTAAGAGAGAAGCCTTTTAGAAGGTCCAGACCCTCATTCTAAAATTATTGAATTTTTTTAATTTTAAACAATTAAAAAAATTCTTATTGGCTAACTTCTATTTACTTTTTATTTTACAACCCCAAATCGAAAAAAAAAAAAGTAAATTGTTTTATTTACATAAAGTGAATCTTATGCTCCAATTATACAAATTATTAAAATTTCTTAATTTTAAACAATTAAAAAAAATCCCCATTGATTAGCTTCCATTTAACTTTTATTTTGCAATTCCACATCGGGAAAAGAAGGAAAAAGTAGTGAATCTTATACTTTCATTTGCTTATATATAAGCAAAAGAAGTTTTTAGTGAGAAATCCTATAATCAATACAATTTTTTTTTTTGTTTGTGTGTTTAAGAACACATGTACAATACTCCTAACATATAACTCGTGCTATGTGAAGGTGCAATGTGAAGGTACTTTTGTAAATACAGTTTCAATCTACAATCCAATGTGCATATCCATTTAACTTTTATTTTACAATCTAGCATTGGGAAAAGAATGAAAAAGTGAATTGTTTCACTTATGTAAAGTGAATCTGATGCATATATTTATATAAGCAAAAGAAGATTTTTAGTAAGAAGCCCTATAATTAATACCGATTTTTTTTTGATTTTCTTAATTTTAAACAATTAAGAAAATCTCCATTGGTTAGCTTCCATTTAACTTTTATTGTACAATCTCACATAGACGTTTTGATTTTAAAAATAATTTTGTATGAGATTTTGAAATTTTCATAATATTTAACTTTAAAATAATTACAATCTCACATCGAGAAAAGAAATAAAAAAATGAGTTGTTTCACTTATATAAAGTGAATCTTATACTTTCATTTAATATTATAGTATTGTGCATGTTTCAGTTCGAGATGGTTTAAATTTTAAAATAAAATTTAAAGGTTTTAATAAATTAATTTTATTGTAAATTGGTTGGTCTTTTGACTTAACTGATTAGGCTGAATCATTTTTAGTTTAACTGATTCATTGGTTTAACCATTGTTTTAATTGTTTCATCAAAATATATTGCTTAGATTTGTTTGATTTGAAATAAATTAAGATTGACCTTATTAAAAATTGAACGACTGAGATTGCTTGATTAGAAATGAACTTCCCGTCCAAATAACTATTAACTTTTATTTTACAATCCCACATCAGGAAAATGAGGAAAAAATGAGTTGTTTCATTATATAAACCTTACACTCCCATTTAATATTATAGTATTGTGCATGCTTTAGTTCAAGACAGTTTAAATTTTAAAATTAAAATAAAATATAAAAGTTTTCATTAATTAATTTTTGTATAAGTTGGCTGGTCTTTTGACCTAGCTGATAGGGTGAACCGTTTTCGGTGTTACTGATTCGCCGGTTTAACTGAGATTTTAGCAGTTTTATCAAAATATATTGGTTAAATTCGTTTGATTCGAAATAAATTATAGATTGACCTAATTAAAGATTAAATGACTAAGATTGCTTGATTCAAAATAAACTTCCCGCCCAAACAATCTTATATAAAGTGAATTGTTTCATTGATATAAAGTGAATCTTATACTCTTATTTATATAAGTAAAATGAGATTTTTAGTGAGAATCCTTATGATCAATATCTCATACTAATTTTTTTGATTTTAAACAATTAAAAAAAAATCTCAATTAGCTAAATTCCATTTAACTTTTATTTTACATAATATAAAAAAATTAAATATGATTATCATATTTTTATTAAATAATATATTATTTTATCCCGTGCGTAGCACGAATGATATGCTAATATATATATATATATATATATATATGAAGAGCAAGATTTCAAATAGTATAATTATACTAGGCTTTAACTTCCATGATTTTTTCCTAATATATAGATTCCAATCCAAATGGGATAAATATTTAAGTTAGTGTACTTTTCTTCTAAAATATAAATTTAGTTTTCATTTTTTATGTTAAATTTAAAATTGAGGTTATTATTCTTTTGGATAGTTACCAGACTAAATGGGTTATAAGAAATTAACTTGAATTAATTGGTACAAAGTACTAGAAATAATTTTTTTTTAAAAATTCCCTTTGATTTTTTCTCTTATGCAGTTAAAAGGTTTTAAATTTTAACATTACATTAGATTTTTTGTGAATTTTCTCTCTCTCTCTCTATACACACTATTTGACTGGTCCAAAACTCTGAACTTCATGTTCAAAAAGTATTTTTATACTACCTAAACTTATGAACTTTACATTTTGGATTAATCAGAAAGGAAAGGCTATCATGTGCACCAAAAAAAAATACATATGATATGCACTTTATATAAAAAGTAAAAAAAATTATTCATCACAAAAAATATAATTTTTATTACAAAAAATTAAGTTTGTTATTTATAACTTTAGAGTGTATACCAAAACTTCATCATTCACAACTTTTACCACGGATAATGTAATTTTCACCACAAAATTTACAATTTTATCCACAAAATCCGTAACTTTTTTTATGCACCTTTTTTTTGTTTTTTATTTTTTGTTTTTGTTTTTAAGTTCACATTGTAACATTTCTACAATCAGAATGCATTTTGCTCATAAACCTTATGGGTGTGTAAACAAAATCGGATTTAGAATACTAATAACAAACAATGGTCCTAACTCATCACTTACTACTCTGACAGAGTGACACGGCTGGGGCCTTGAAAAAAGTGTGAGTAGAATCCCAAGAAAGGTATCACCTGAAGCCTCCAAGTTACATCTCTGTCTCACACTTGCACACATAAAATTAGTTGATTTGGTCTGTTCAAAAATAGGAACACGGACAAAGGAGTAAAGCAAAACTAAAACCAAAAACAAAAACAAAAGCATTTGGGGAGCAGAAAACATCAGAGAACAATAAGATCAACTAATCAAGAAGAAGAATGTAGCATCAACTCATGCAGATGCAGTAGTAGTAGCACCCCATGGTCATGACTACTGACCACATCCAGCAGGTCTCTCTCTCTCTCTCTGCTATTACTGTGATTCCAGTAATAGGTATTGTTGTTTTCATTTGCTCTTGTCCTTGTAGATATTAAAATGAGTGGGGGATTGTTGGACCATTTTAATATCTTTTATTTATTTATTTATATATTTTGTTCATGAATCTTCTTTTGTTTTGTTCATGAATCTCATCTTATTCATGAATGGAGATTCATTGCTTTGGTGACCTTTTGTCTTGTTCATGAATGGAAATTAATTAGAATTCATGAACTTGGTGGTGAGTTAATATTTGGATACACTCTTCCTTTTCTCTAGGTTCATGGTCTATAGCGATCCTAGTTTTGCCCCGGCCTTCATTGTGTTCTAGACTCGAATTTCGTGATCGAATATTGTATCCATGTCTTGTTTTTCCCCTTTGATCCTTTTGTGTTTGAGTTTTAGAACTTGTTGGGCGAGTTTGGAACAAGTTGGTTGTTAGTCAGGTGAGATTGTTGTTGCCCAGATTTTAGCCTCTTCGCTTGAGCTAGGCTTCTTGCACTCAAGCGAGCTTTTATAATTTGCTTCTTTGCTTGAGTGAGGTTTCTTGCGCTCGAGCGAGAATTAGGAGTTCTTAGGTTTTCTTCCAGACGCAGCATTTCTGGGGAAGATGAAGTTCTTTGCTCGAGCTAGGCTTCTTGTGCTCGAGCGAGCCTGGTGTTATTTGTTCCTTCGCTCGAGCGAGACTTCTTGCGCTCGAGTGAGTGTGTGCGTCTGTGGCAGACCTGAAGCTTTGCATTCTGCGCTCGAGCGAGGTCATTTGTTGTGTCTGGTCGCTCGAGCAACAACTCCTTCACTCGAGCGAAGACGGCGTCTATCAGTTCGCAGCAGAGCATTTTTGTATCATTTTGTGTACCTCTTTTCACTCAAAACCCTAGATCGGCTATCTCTCTCTCTAAAAATCCCTACAAACCCCTTTGAATCTAAGAGTTTCTACTCTATTTCCTTTGAGAAAAAGGTGTAGCATCTTGTGGGCTTCCATTCCATCTGGGTAAAGCTTGATTTTGGGCATTTTTGAGATTCTCCTTCTTCCTCTTTGAGCTCTACATTTGAGGTAGGGATAATCTACTCTTTGATATGGGTTTTAACCTAGGTGTTTATCATTTTGTATAAATGGTGGGATTTGGGAAGATTTGGGTGAAGTTAGGGTTTGGATTTGAGTTTTGAAAGAGGGGTATTCTATATTGGACTCCATATATGTAAGTGAGGTCTTGAGTATGATGTTATTTGAGTATAAATGGTACGATTGAGACTTGGGGTTCATTTTTGAAAAAAAGAGAGATTTGCCTAAATATAAGTTAAATAAATTATTTGTATAAATGATGAAATTGATACGTGAAATATGAAATTGAAGGGATGTTTAAATGAAATGTGTAGTAGAATTTGACAAATCACTCTCCTATGGAAAACACGATAAATTATCTGTTTGATGGATTGTATATTTGTTTAGAGATATCTGTTTTGGGCTATCAGTGGATGATAGCTATGATTGTTGTAGAAACTACATGAGGATTAGGTGAATTAAAACTAATCAATTGAATTATGCCATTGAATATGACAGTTTGATTAAATCATTGAATATGTGATTTGGTTAGTCATTGTATATGACAACGTTTTTCAATACATTGTATATGTATCATTGTTTGGGAGGAGATATGGGATGTACTCCATTATTTGGGAGGAGATAGGGGATGGACTCCATTGAAAATTAAGTTGGCCGGAGTGTCCAGGGTGAAAGTCCCGAAATCTTATATATATATATATATGGGTGCCGGTTCCCTCGGACGTGGTTCTATAAAATGACAAGAAAATAGAAGTGTTGGATTGATGAATGTATTGAATTGTAAACCATTGGGTTGTAGTCTCATTTTGGTTGATTAGATGCTAATGAATTTGGTAACTAGATTAATCCGAAATGGATGAATAGAGATAGATTGAGGTATGGTTATCTATATGGAATGGTCTTGGAAAGAACATGTGTTGGTTATGAATATTGCACATTTATCTGATGCTTATATTTTAGTTAAATCTTATATATTGTTTTAGCATATCTCTACTGGGCTTTGGCTCACCCTACTTGGGAAACCATTTTCAGGTATAGGTGACATGTCACCTCCAAGGGTATAGCATGGGAGGACGGGGCTGAAGGCTCTATTTTTGTTACCTATATGTTTATATGTTTTCTTCTTAAGCCGTGGACTTTAATTGTAAAGAGCTTATGACTCTCTTTTGTTGTAACTAAGTTATCTCTTGGAAAAATGTAAGCCAGTAGGGCATTTATTTTGTTGTTAGTGACTAGTGTTACATGCTGTAGTTTCAGAATGAATATTTATGAAAGTATAATGCATGTAATCTCTTTTGTAATATAAACTCTGATGAATGAAAGCAATACATTTCCTGTTATGTTTATGAATCTCTTGGGTTGGTTTATCCTCTTTTTTTTTTTAGGGCGTTACATGGTCATTATTATTTTTTGGTGTATTTTGTAATGTCCTAGTGGCCTATAAATAGTTCCTTTTATTTACTCTTTTTTACACCAACACACCAACTATTTTCTATACAAGAGAGATTACTAGCAAAGAAGGATGTTTTTCTTGGTGGAGTTTTGGGTTCACCATCTTGTGCAGAGTTAGCCTAAACCATACGACAAGTGGTTGGGCTGTTGTATCCTGGAGGGGACAAGTAATAATTTGTGACTGCTGCATCGGTATTTGGATTCTTTCTACCGTAGTGGGCTTGATCTCCTTAAAGAAAACGAGATATCCGTGCCTCGGCCTGATCTATTTGTATCTCTTTTTCTTTGCATTATTTATCAATAAAATATATTTTTTTTTGGTATTTTCACCAACAATTTTAAGGAGATCAACCTTGAAACAAGTACCAGAAAAAATTAATGATGGAATTGGAGATCTCAACAAGCCTTTCAAGTTCAAGGGAGTTCATTTTAAGAGGTGGAAATGAAAAGTTCTTTCTTACCTTAGCCTTTTGAAAGTTGCATATGTTCTTACTGAGAAGAACCCAAACAAAATCCCAACCAAGGAGATGAATGATGAAGACTACTGTAACATGCCCGGGGGGTACCCACGTGCATTAAACAGTTCGGACTCCCGAGATCTCTTTGATCTAGTCTCACGAGTGCAATGTAAAGCGTAAATGAGAGTCCAGATTTGGCAACTTTTATTGAAAATCCATTTTATTGCAATTTTGTCAAAAATGGACTGCGTCATCAGATCTCAGAGTCGCCACCTAATATTTTGGGAAATTAGGAAACCCATGACTCGTGCCAAGGCCACTGTTCGTCGTAACCAAGGATGCTTGGCTCGGAACCTTAGGTATGAGAGGGGAAGGTCAATAATGAGCACCCTCGCTCACCCGATCAAAAGATCGGCCTCTACTAAACCATGATATGACTTTTTATTTTCTTTATATGTTCATGTTCTGATTATTGAATAAATCCTAAAATTTACTATGTGAAGTATACAAGGTATAGGCTAGTTTGCTCAAATTGGAACAATTCAATTTCATGTTTGTTTGTGAAATAGGTTTGAATTTGCCACCTTAAGTGGGCTTAAAGTTTGTAAATTTGCCACCAAACATAGTGGGCTTAAAACATGATTTGCCACTCAACAAAGTGGGCTTAAAACTTACATTCGTTAAATCGTTCCAATTCAAGCAATAAGCCTTCATCCACAGACATTCATACAGTTATATCAAGTAAGCAAGTAGCCACATGGTAGGATGCTAATACATAGTAAGAAAAACACACACAAATGGGATGTTAAAGCGTAAAAACTCATAGATTTACTGACGTCCCTCGAACAACTACAAAACAAAGTTAGTCCAAATATGCATGATCTTATATACAGAATCCTAATGCAATTCACTCATGAGATGCGACTAAAGATTCGGCTTCTAAGATATGACATGTGAAACATTGCATGTGATAGCGCACATAAACACGTAGGAATTGATGAAATCTACAAATGCAAACTTAGCCGAATCAAAATGCATGAAACATGGATGCAAAGCATGGATATGCATGACATGTCAGATATACACATATGTACATGTAGGGAAAGCGATTAAAGAATGGGATAGAAAGGAGCGGGGTGAGGAATTATTACAACACTTGAATTATTATATATCCAAAGAGGGAGAGAGGAGGGAATAATAAAATAAAATGAAACCTCACAAACACTCAAAAGAAAAAGAAGATAAAGAACTTCATCACTGGCACAGTCCACAGTCCACTACTTTTCTCCACTCCTCTTCTTTGGTCCATGCTCCTTTGTTTGTATGTTCTTTTCTCACATCAAGGAGATCTGCCGATGGCACTTAGAAGAGAGAGAGAATCAGCCTATGTCTCAATGTGTGCTCTGTGGTCTGTGTGTATGGGCTGTGATAGCCGAGAGAGAGAGAGAGAGGTTGATGCCGAGAGAGAGAACAATTGGAAGTGTGTGTTGAGTCCTTATCAGTGTGTATCTCTTTCCATTTTCAACACTCAAAAACAGCCGAGAGAGAGAAGATGGTGAAGTCCCTCCTGTGTGTTTTGCTCAATCACCATCCAACCCCCTGCTGCCCAAAAATCTGTGTGTCTGTGTGAGAGAGTTCAAGTCGGTTGGGTTTTGCTGAGAGAGAGAGAGAGAGAGCTGAAAAATGGTGAGAGACCGCATGTGTATGGATCTTCCCCCTCTCAAAACCGTGTGTCTGTGTGTCTATCCTGTGTGCCGTGTGATCTCCATGGGTGTGTGTAGTGTGATAGCAGCCCCCAAAGAGAGAGGTGAGCTTGTGTGTGTGTGTGTATCAGTGTGCTATGTGTGATGCGTGTGCCGTGTGTGTCTCCTATGTCTCTGTGTATGGGCTGTGTGTGTATATAGAGAGAGACAGAGAGAAAGTCATCTCATGCAAACCAGAGTGAAAGAGAGCTCGAGAGAGAGCAAGTTGAGAGAGAAAGCGAGGTAGCCGTGCGTGGGTGAATGCATGCTGTGTATCTGGTGTGTGCGTGCTACCGTGTATCATCCCAAAGGGAGAAGAGAGAGATCAGTGCATGTTGAGTATCCCTTATCCCATGAGAGAGCTTCGTCTTTTGTGTTGTGTGTTCAGCTCCAACCCAAAACTGCCGAGAGAGTGAGAGAGCCCGAGAGCATATGCATGTGTGTGTGTTGATCTATATCAGTGTCCTTCATGCAAGGGAGCTCTGTATGTGTGCTGTTTATGGTGTGTGTGCTCTCTCTCTCTAAAACCGTGTGTGTGAATGGTGTTGTGTGTGTGTGTTCTATGTGTGTGTTGCAGTGAAACTTCCCTCCTTCTCAATCTCTCTCTAGAAAATTCTCTCTCAAAAAATATCACTCCCCTCCCCCTTTTCTCCTGAACCCCGCTCTCCTCCTTTTTCAATCTTAGATTATCTCTCCTCAAATAATACACCACCCACTCCCTCTTTTCTGTCCCCCTCTCTTTTTAATATTTTCCAACTTCTCACTTGCTCTCTTCTCTTTTTTGATTCTTTTCCCCCCTGACCATGCATGTTCCCTCCCTTTCTAAAAAAATAATTGTTCTCCACCGTCCCGCACAACCTCACCAAAAATCTTATCTCCATCCCCCCCCACTCATTCATCCTCTTTTTATTTTTATTTTTTATTATATATATATATATTTTATCATTTTCTTTTTTATCAAATATCAAAATTATTTATACGAATTTAGATAAAAACATCAAAAACTATGTACAACACATAAAATTATAAAATATTATAAAATATTAAAAATTAATAATTTGGCCAAAACGGGTGAGGTTTGGGATTAAAGCTTTTTGATATTTTCTGCTGAGAAATTCATAAAATAGTATATTCCAACTTTCATTATGGGGTTTTCAAAAGAAAGTGCCCAAGTCTTAGGGCCGGTCAAAATGGTGTGTCTACAACTACGAGGCACATGAAGCAAATGTGGCTTCCTATAATACAGATGAGTATAAATGTCGCTTTTATCTCTTAAATTGCATTGCTGATTAATTTTATGATTATTTCTATGACATCACTTATATACTTTGTCTTCTATTAATTTTTGGCATGCTCGCTTGTGTCATATTAACAGTAAATATGTGGGAATCATGAGTAGTTTAGGATTAATTCCTAAAGTGACAAAAAAATTTGAGAAATGTGAAGTTTGCAGTCAAGCAAAAATTTCCAAGAGGCCTCACAAAAGTGTTTTAAAAAATACCGAATTGCTAGAATTATTTCATACTGATTTGTGTGAGTTTGAAGGAATTTTAACACGGGGTGGTAACCGATATTTTATCACTTTTATTGATGATTTTTCAAAATACACAAATGTATATTTATTAAAAAATAAAAGTGATTCCTTTGAGAAATTTAAAGAATTCCTTCTTGAAGTGGAAAATCAATTCGGTAAAAAGATTAGGAGAATTAGAAGTGATAGAGGCTCGGAGTATGAATCTCTTGGATTCAACTCTTTTGTTAAGTTATTGGGAATTATTCATGACTACTCCACTATATTCACCTTCATCTAATGGTGCAGCTGAAAGAAAAAATAGAACGTTAATTGACTTGACGAATGCTATGCTTATTGATTCAGGTGCTCCCTCAAATCTTTGGGGCGAGACCATTTTGACAGCTTGCCATGTGATAAATAGAGTGCCACACAAAAAGACTAAAATTGTACCTTATGAGTTGTGGCGGGGGCATAAACTAAATCTAGGTTATTTGAGGGTTTGGGGTTGTTTAGCTTTTGTGAGACTTGTAGATCCCAAACGACCTAAATTAGGTGAATGAGCTACCACCTGTGCTTTTCTTGGGTATGCATTGCATAGTACAGCTTATAGATTTTTTGATATGGAAAATAATATTATTTTTGAATCAGGTGATGCTATTTTTCATGAAAATAAATTTCCTTTCAAATCTAGAAATAGTGGGGGTCAAATAATTTCTAAAAATATTTTATCCGTGCCTAACTCTTCTACTCCATCTCAAGTTTTTCAAGAACAAAAAAAATTCTCAAATCCAACCAATGAGGAGTAAACGAGCTAGAGTTGAAAAATATTTTGGCCTTGACTATTATCTTTACAATGTGGAAGAAATTCCTCTTACGGTGCAAGAAACTTTGTCATCACCTGATGCTATTTTCTGGAGAGAGGCTGTAAATGATGAGATAGATTCACTACTTTCAAATAAAACATGGAAGCTAGTGGATTTACCTCTAGGTTGTAAAACTATTGGGTATAAATGGGTCTTTCGTAAAAAACTTAAACCGGATGGACCTATAGATAAATACAAAGCGAGGCTTGTCGCTAAAGATTTTAAGCAACAAGTTGATCTTGATTTCTTTGATACTTTTTCTCCGGTTACTAGAGTTACATCCATTAGACTGTTGATAGTAGTGGCTACAATTCATGATTTAAAAATTCATTAAATGGATGTGAAAACAACATTTTTAAATGGAGATCTAGATGAGGAGATTTACATGGACCAACCCCAAGGCTTTGTGGAGCCTGGCCAAGAAAACAAGGTGTATAAGCTAACTAAATCCCTTTATGGTTTAAAACAAGCTCCTAAACAGTGGCATGAGAAATTTGATTCATGCATTCTTAAGAATGGCTATAAGACTAATGAATGTGATAAGTGCATATATTATAAAACTTGTGAGAATATATATGTGATTATTAGCCTATATGTGGATGATCTACTTATCTTTGGCTCTAATTTGTATATTATAAATGAGACTAAAAATATGCTCAATAGCCACTTTGATATGAAAGATCTTGGTGAAACCAATTTTATTTTGGGAATTAAAATTACCAAGACTAAGGATGTCATTTTTCTTGATCAGTCGTATTATGTTGAGAAAATTTTAAAGAAATATAACTTTCTAGATTGTAAGCATGTTGTTACTCCTTTTGATGCAAACATACATTTATCTGTTGTAACAAATAAAAAAGAAGTGATTAATCAAAAGGAATCTACTAGCATGATTGGTAGTTTGAGATATGCTACTGACTCTACTAGATCTGACATTGCATATGTTGTTGGAGTACTTAGCAGGTTTACTATCAAGCCAAGTCGAGATCATTGGCTAGCCATGGAAAGAATTATGAGATATTTATCTGATACAAAAAATTATGGTTTGTTTTATAACAAGTATCATGTGGAACTTGTAGGATATAGTGATGCAGATTGGAACACTTTGTCAGGTGATTCTCTCTCTACCTCGGGTTTTATTTTTACCTTGGGTGGTGGTGCTATATGTTGGAAGTCTAAAAAACAGACTATAATTGCTAATTCTACAATGGAAGCTGAACTTATAGCGTTAGCTTCAGCATGTGATGAAGCGAATAGGTTGAGAGATTTGTTACATGAAATCCCTTTTTGGGAAAAACCAATTCTTCCTGTGTTAATTCGTTGTGATAGCACTGTTGTTATTGGTAGAGTGAACAACCATTTTTATAATGGTAAATCCAAACCTATTCGAAGGAAACACAGTAATGTGAAATCCTATTTGAGTAATGGCATCATAACTGTGAATTATGTAAAATCTTGTAATAATCTTGCGGATCCATTAACCAAGGCCTTGGCGAGAGATAGGGTCTGGAATACATCGAGAGGGATGGGTTTGAAGCCTATAAAATCATAAACCATGTATAAGGATACCCAACCTAGGGACCAGAGATCTTGTAACTAGGTTCAATGGGAAGAACGAATCATATGGTGGTTGTAAAAATGCACTCCTTAATATTTTGTTATCCATCCCTATGATGTAAGTGCATTTGTCCTGTAATGTTGGAGGGCTGAGTTTTTATACTCTTAATGAAATTCTGTAGCTCTTGTTGAGTGAGGTGTGTAAATTACAAGAACATCCTTGACAGATTTCACCTATGTAAGCATGAAAGTGGGGCCGCTTTCTATGAAAAAAAGGCTTATTCTCAAATATGCTCATGAAAACTAGGATAAGCACAAGGCCGTAATGTGCTAGCTATTAAAAGCTCATGTCAACACCTGGACTATTATGTAGGAGCAGTAATACTTTATTTCCCCTAAGTAGTCATAGTTCAAGTCTGAGACCACTACTGACTCTGAAGTAGAGGTTGTTGTTTCACTAATGAAGGTTCAGTGTAGAGCACACCTTCATGATGCATACTAGTCTATCTTTGTTTGGTAATCTCTCTTGTCCTTGTAGATATTAAAATGAGTGGGGGATTGTTGGACCATTTTAATATCTTTTATTTATTTATTTATATATTTTGTTCATGAATCTTCTTTTGTTTTGTTCATGAATCTCATCTTGTTCATGAATGGAGATTCATTGCTTTGGTGACCTTTTATCTTGTTTATGAATGGAGATTAATTAGAATTCATGAACTTGGTGGTGAGTTAATATTTGGATACACTCTCCCTTTTCTCTAGGTTTATGGTCATTATTATTTTTTGGTGTATTTTGTAATGTTCTAGTAGCCTATAAATAGTTCATCTCATCTACTCTTTTCTACACCAACACACCAACTATTTTCTATACAAAAGAGATTACAAGCAAAGAAGGGTGTTTTTCTTTGTGGAGCTTTGGGTTCACCATCTTGTGCAGAGGTTGCCTGAACCATGCGACAAGTGGTCAGGCTGTTGTATCCTGGAGGGGACAAGCCATAGTTTTGTGACTGCTGCATCGGTATTTGGGTTCTTCCTACTGCAGTGGGCTTGATCTCCTTAAAGAAAATGAGATATCCGTGCCTCAGCCTAATCTATTTGTATCTCTTTTTCTTTACATTATTTATCAATAAAATATATTTTTTTCTGATATTTTCACCAATAGCTTGAGTAACACCAAGGTCAGTTGAACCACAAACAGTTTAAGTGATGGATTGGTCTTGTCAACAGAAATGAGATTATGATAAGTGCTAAAATTCAAAACGGACACTCAAAGGGAAGGGGGGGGGGAGCCGTACCTTCGAAACAGTTTTGCTGCCCAATGCTTCAAAATTTAGTGCAGCTTGCAAGATTAGTAGCAATCCTGTCTACTAAATGTCTCACATTACAAGTTCCCAGACATCCTGCGTGGAGCTTAAACTCGATGAATCTCAAGACATTCGAAGAAAAGTATCCTTTTAAGGTCATGAGTCTGCACTAGGGAACTCATCCTTGTCTGAGTCACGGGATTACCACCACAAGCCACAACCCGTGAACATAGTATACAAGAGCCTCAAACAGAACACAACCCATAATCAACAAGCACATAAAAGTACCCAAAAAAAAAAAAAAAAAAAAAAAAAAAAGACATGTCTCCTAGAAATCAATAGAAGAAGCAAAAGACACAAGACTCAATATATATGTCTCTGTTTCTGTTTGTTTTTATGTTGGCTTGGCTCAAGTGTGCTTGTGCACCTATGTTGTCCGAACAACAATGTGGCTCTGGCGTCCAATAACTTTTACCTTTTAGTTATGTTAGTATTTGAATTTTGTTTCTATTTTTTAAATTTCCTTAGTGGCTTCAGAACACTGATTCCATATGTCAACATGCAGTTAATATAGATCCTTACCTGGCAATGGACTAGCAATTAGGTGTAATGTCGATCTACCACATAGCTTATAAAGACATATTGAGTTGCTAATGAAGTATCAATCTGTCATGTGTCATAACACATGAAATGCATCTCCAATTTTAGGGGCACTAGCATGACTTACTGATAAAGTAGATATTAAACCTCTAATTGGTCATTTTCTCTTAAATTACGATGCCGCTACTTGATATGTTATGCTACAACATGCTCCTAAATTCCAAAATCCTAGATTGACTAGTTCAACCATTTTTCAATCTGGAACATTTGCTTTTATAACAGGGATTTAATCACTAAAACTTCTCCCCGTAACCCACATTAATGTTTTGAGTTTACTATCAAAAAATTTTGCAAGTATGCTAGTGATTATTAGCTTCACATTCTTTGTGATGATTGTGCACAAGACAGAATATCTAAAGGTTTTAGCCGATCAACTGTTTAGCTAGACGTTTTCATTATAGTATTAATCTTTTTGTTTATCAATTTCATAAGTAGGATATTACTTTTACGTAATTAACTCTACCAAACTTCTGCATTTTTGTCACATGCTGGATTTGCATGTCCAGTATTTGGACGAGAACAAATGGTTGATTTTGAAGATTCTTGAGAACCAGAATTCTGGGGAACTGAGTGAAAGAGCAGAGTATGTATCCCATCTTAAATTTAAATGACTATGACTCTGTTTTGGAATAAGATTCTTAACTTTGTCATGAAATGACATTACTACCAAATTTCTTGCCTTTTTGTCCTCTCATGTTCTTCTTTCTAGATGCTCCCAACAATCATTGCATAATTACGTAAGGGGGTTTTTACAACCTTTTTCCTTCACTACAGGAACCAAGCAAGGCTTCAGCAAAACCTTATGTACCTGGCTGCAATAGCTGATTGTCAACCACAAACGTCCTTCTTGTTTGATCAGGTAAAGTTGTTTTAAGGTTTTGGTCAGAAATGGGTGAACATTACATAATATCTTAGTGCTCAATTATGGGAATAATGGAATATCCCTTACTTTCTAGAAGTTCTTTCATCTATATCTCTACCTAAATCAATGAAATGACCACCAACCAAAAAAATAATAAAAATAAATAGGCATATAATATGGAATGTGTCGTGCCAGAGTGTGATGGAGGATAACAGTGTCACAAAATTTTTCTCAAAGGAGTATTATGAGGAAAGTGAAGGGAAGCGTAGATTAAGAGGGGAAGGAAAGGAAGGAGAAAAGAATGGAGGGAATCGAATCCCCCTTCTTGTTTGGTTAGATAATAATTATAGAGGAAAGGAAGGTGCAAAAGCCAAATAGATAATAATTAAAAATACTATACCTGATCTTCTCACAAAGTAACGGGTATAGTCTAAATTAAAAAATACACTTAATAACCAACACTTCACTTCCCTATGTTCCCTCCCAATTTTGGAGGGGAAGAAAAGTAACCCCTCCTTAACTTCCACTCACCTTCTTAAAAACAATCCAAACATGGTGAATATTGCCCTTTCCCATTTGTATCCTTCACTTCTCGTTCAACCCCTCTATTCAAACAGAAGAATCAGTCTCTCAAAATTTTGTGGGGAACCCAAAAGAGAGAAGAATAGAAGTCTTACTTTTTCCTTGTAACAACCAAGAAGTCCTATCATATCTCTTGAATATCAATAAATTCAACTTTTTAGAAACTTATTCCAATAAAATTCTAAATAATGGTTAAGTTACTCTGTTTTTGTGTTCGTAAGTATTGTTTTGAGTCCAAATAATGCTCCTAAATAATATGCAATCGTTTCACACTAAGATATTTATTAATATTTTAAGTAGCATAACCATGATTAAATATTCATATATAAAAAACTGACTCAAAAAATTTACATCACTGTCCTTGTTTTTAAGGTTTTTAGTTGTGTTGGAAAATGTCGGGACACTGTTCTCAAGTGCTTTTAACCAAAGGGGTTGCAAGTTTAGGTTAAGTTTATCGATTCTAAGGGCATGCATTTTTAGATCTAGGCAAATCATTTAGACTGAAAAAAAATTAAAAGTTTAGAATTTAAATTGATAAAATTAAAAATTTAATATTTATTTTGTTACAATGCTCAAATCCTCAATTTTTTTTCTTCTAATTTTCATATTTTTCTTAATTTTGTTTTTCAATCTGAATGCCTCGCAAAAGTAAAATATTTTTTTAAACAAATCAAAATATTCACTAAAAACAAAAAAATAATAAAAGATTTGGAATACTCCATACAATTTGCACTTACACCCTACACATATTACACTTGTACCTTTTAAAATTTGCAGCAACAAAGAAGAGGAGTTGCTAAAAATAGGCAATTGATTTATATTAAAAACAAATCTGTTAGGTTTTTATTTTTGACAATCCCATTTGACAAAACTCCTTTCAGTTGTAATTTTATTCGTTCTTTTTATTTCAGTGAGGCTATGAGTTTTAGATGCGAATCCAACCCGAATTATGCCTATACAGAGGAGTTTGTGATCTTATCCTATCATGTTTGCCACTTCGCTAACTATGTCGGGGATCCAGCTATCCGCTCAAGCGACCATTTGTGCGCTCGAGCAAAAAATCTTTCGTTCTAAAAGTTTAAACTGTCTGCAAAAGTACTGGAAGTTGTGTTTTTGCGCTCGAGCGTCAGTTCGTCCAGTGGCGATTTTTGTGCTTGAGTAAAGATCGCGGATCCGTTTTCTATAAATATGTGTTTCAGTCCGATTTTAGGGTACGACTTCCGGATCTTCTTCTTGGATATTAGGGTTTATATCTGGAGCTTTTTTGCTAGTTTTCTTTGATGTTTGTTTGAGTTTAACTCATGGTTTGAGAAGTATACATCAAAGGATTGTTTGTTTCATTCAATACAAAAGAGTGAGTTGTTCTTCGGTGGATTCTGTGGAATTTGGACCTGAAGCTTTGGTGGATTCTGGAGTGGCTCATCGTCGTGGATTGTTCAACAATCTTTACTGTACTTAAATGAATTAGTTCTGTTTGGGTACTAAATGACAAACAGAATACAAATGAAAAATAAGAAAGGAGAGAAAATGTTTGATTACAAAAATCAAACTAGAAATAAAAATTAAATAAATAAAAACATATTTTATTTTGTTACTAAAACAAAATTAAAATCTGATTTAAATAAACAAATAAAACAGAAAATAAATTAAACAACTTACTTGATTAATTTCTTCGAATAATAATCTGATCAAGTCCAGTGTTCGACACTGTGTCCTTAAGATAGATTCGTCATCTCCACGGTGCTTTCAGAATGTGGACGTCTATCTCCCAGGATGAAATGATCAACAACAAATAAATGCAGCACTACAATTTATTTGTTCAACGAACACACTTAGTGTATACACTCTTTCTCACAGAAATTAAATGCAGAAAAATGCAGAATATATTAGCAGAAGGGAAGTACGAATTTTCAAAATGAAAATATCAAATGAGGGACTACCTATTTATATAGGTGAAGTGGTGGCTATTGGTTTTGAATTAAACAGGTGCTAACCTGTTTTGAACAGGTATGAACCTGTTCGGTTTTGAATTAAACAAATTTGAATCTGTTGGGTTCAAAATTCAAACAGATAAAACTGTTATGCACTGTTCGGGTTTTCTGAATTTTAAACAGAATTAATTCTGTTCGGGTGAGAGAAAAACAGACCCAATTTTTGAATTCAAAAAATTGAAATTTAAATTGGACAAATTTTATTTCAAAAATAAAATTTAAATTCAAATGTTTTTTGCCCAAAAAGATTAGTATTGGGCCGGACAAGCCCAACCCAACCACACACCCGCGCCCAAGCCCAGGCCCAGCCAACCAACCGGACGGACGGGCGGCGGCGGTGCGCGTGGTGATTTTTGGGTCCAATGGGTCTAGCCCCCTTTGCCCATAACTTTTCCCTTCTATAAATTTGGGGTGCCCCTTGGGGCCCTTCCCAAGTTATAATTCCAAGCTATATAAACCCATTCAAAACTTCCCACCAAACCAATGTGGGAAAAGCTAATTTCCAAACCTTAAAGAAATTTCCACCAAAAACTCCATTTCCATTGAGCACTTTGGCTTCAATTTCCCATTCACTCGATAATGGTTTTGAGCAACCAAATATACCACGTGAATCACAACGCGGCATAGAACGCGTTACCACTTTGACCAGCAAAAATCGATGCAGGGGCCCACCTACAAAATAGACCAAACTTAGGAAAAAATTCTGGTTTTACCCAGAATTTTTCCAACCATTTCTAACAATCCCCCACATGAATGGAATTTGATGACAATGGAAATGCAACAATATGCAAACTTTATCGAAAGAGTATAAGTCGAAAATATCTTGCATCAGGATAGGTAGCTTTCGGCCTTGAACCTTCCCTAGTGATAACCTATCGGACTTACTAGCTAACCAATGGACGCGATGCCTTGAATTGTTCAGCCGTTTGTGTAAACCAAGACAATAGATTTCACACAAAATATTTTCTAACACATCATGGTTCTCACTGTTGTGTTCATTTTGGCCTTGAACGCTCCTGGTTTTCATGAGTGTTTCTAGAGAATTTAGCCTCTTCATTCTCATAGAACCGGCCCCAGTTCAACACTCATATAGGTGATTCTTATTATGAGTATCTCCTTATACTCGTCTTGATTTTATGCTTTAATCAAGATATAACTAATCATTAAAAGCAAAGCTTATCCTTATACCCCTGCAGACAACACATGTTGCAGATATCACTCTCACCATAGGAATGGGTAGGGAATTTTAATCCCTTGGTGATTTCTGGCGAGCCACACATAACTTAGTTGTCCCTTTGAACTTAGTTCTTGGGATCTCCAGTCATATAAGTAGGGTTACCATTATGATGACTATTATGTAATATGCTTTAATCCCATCCCCTTCGATGAACTATACACTTGCTCTTTTGTCAAACCTTTTGTTAACGGATCCGCAATATTCTCTATAGATTTTATATAATCTATTGAGATTATTCCATTTGATAACAATTGCCTTATGGTATTATGTCGACGACGAATATGTCATGACTTATCGTTATACATATGATTCTGTGCCCTACCTATTGCAGATTGACTATCACAATGAATGCAAATAGCTGGCACAGGTTTTGGCTACATTGAAATGTCTTCTAAGAAGTGACGAAGCCAATCTGCCTCTTCTCTTGCTTTGTCTAAAGCAATGAACTCGGATTCCATTGTGGATCGTGCGATGCATGTTTGTTTCGTGGATTTCCAAGAAACAGCAGCGCCTCCCAGAATAAAGACATCCACTTGTGGATTTTGAATCTTTAGTATCCGATATCCAATTTGCATCACAATAACCTTCGAGTACTGCTGGATATCGAGTAAAATTCAAACCATGATCACGGGTGAATCTTACATATCTAAGAACCTGAATGATCGCCTTCCAATGGTCTTCTCTAGGGTTACTTGTGTACCTACTCAATTTACTGATAGCATAAGCTATATCAGAACGAGTATAATTCATTAGGTACATTAGGCTTCCAATGATTTGGGAGTATTTTAACTGAGACACCGCATAACCTTTATTTTTCGATAAATAAAGACTGATGTCTATAGGTGTTTTAACTAAATTCATATCTTTCTTGATAAATTTACCAAGAATTTTCTCAATATAATGTGAATGAGATAATGCATATCCGTCAGATGTTTTAGTAATTTTCATTTCTAATATAACATCTGCGACCCCCATATTTTTCATATCAAATTTTTTGTTAAGCATTTGTTTAGTTGATTTGATCATGTATTGACTGCTTCCAATGATAAGCATGTCATCCACATAAAGACAAACTATGACATATCCTTGGTCAGTGCTTTTAACATAGACGCATTTGTCACATTCGTTTATCTTAAACCCATTAGTAAGCATTGCATGATCAAATTTTTCATGCCATTGCTTAGGTGCTTGTTTTAATCCATAAAGAGATTTTACTAGCCAACAAACTTTCTTTTCTTGCCCCGGCACTACAAACCCTTCGGGTTGCTCCATATAGATCTCTTCATTCAGATCACCGTTTAAGAAAGCTGTCTTAACATCCATTTGATGTATTTCTAAATTAAACAACGCTGCTATAGCAATAAGCATGCGAATGGATGTTATTCTTGTCACAGGAGAATATGTGTCAAAATAGTCCAGACCTTCCTTTTGTCTGTAACCTTTTACTACAAGTCTTGCTTTATACTTGTCAATTGAACCATCTGATTTCATTTTTCTCTTGAATATCCATTTGTATCCAAGAGGTTTAGAACCTGGTGGAAGATCCACCAATTCCCAAGTATGATTTTGCATAATGGATTTAATTTCATTATTTACAGCCTCTTTCCACAAAGGTGCTTCAGGACCTGTCATTGTTGCCTTAAAGCTTTGAAGTTCATTTTCTAACAGGTATATTAAGAAATCTGGACCAAAGGATTTTGATGTTCTCGCTCTCTTACTTCTTCTTGATTCATCATCAGTTAAATCCTGTTGGTCGAGACCATTACTAGTCTCTTGTGTTTGATCGTCATTAGTTTTTTGACTTTGTATACAATCATAATTTCTTTTCTGTGAACTTAATTCCTGTCCTTTCTTGTAAGGAAAGACATGTTCAAAAAACACAACATTCCTTGACTCTATAATAGGATTCACATTTATATTAGGTATTTCTGATTTATAAGTCAGAAACCGATATGCACTACTATTCTGAGCATAACCAATAAACACACAATCTACTGTTTTTGGTCCAATCTTAGTCTTTTTAGGAATAGGAACTTCAACTTTTGCCAAACACCCCCACACTTTTAAGTATTTGTAGGAAGGTGGTCCACCTTTCCATAATACATAAGGAGTGCTGTTGGTTTTCTTGTGGGGTATTCTGTTAAGAATATAATTTGCAGACAATATTGCTTTCCCTCACAAATTCTGTGGTAAACCTAAACTTAGTAACATGGCATTTATCATTTCTTTTAGGGTTCTATTCTTCTTTTCAGCAATTCCATTTTGCTGAGGAGAATAGGGTGCTGTAGTTTGGTGAATAATGCCATGTTGTGCACAAAATTCATTTAATGGTGCATCATATTCACCACCCCTATCACTTCTAACCATTTTAATGGTTTTTCCAAGTTGATTTTCAACTTTGGTTTTGTAAAGTTTAAACATTTCTAAGGCTTCATCTTTGCTTCTAAGTAAGTATACATAACAATATCTTGTGCAATCATCGATAAAAGTTATGAAATACTTTTTGCCTTCTCTAGTTTGAACAAATTTAAGATCAGATATATCAGTATGAATTAATTCTAGAGGTTCGGTTTTTCTTTCAACCGATTTAAATGGAGCCTTAGTTAGTTTTGCTTCTACACAAATCTCACATTTATGTTTAGGATCAATTTCAAACTTTGGTATATAATCCAAACCAATTAATCTACGCAAAGCATCAAAATTTACATGTCCTAATCTACCATGCCATAAATTCGACTCAAGAATATAAGCAAAAGATGTGTTATTCTTATTAATAGCAACTTTTGGTATAATTGTCATTACATTCAATTTGAAGAGACCATCACTCATGTATCCCTTACCAACATACATACCACTCTTTGTTAATACAAATTTATCAGACTCAAAGACAAGCTTAAAGCCATTTTTACTTAACAAAGAACCAGAAACCAAATTCTTCCGGATGTCAGGTACATGTAGTACGTTGTTGAGGGTCAGTTCTTTCCCTGATGTTATCTTCAAGATCACCTTTTCTTATCCAGCCACAGTAGAAGTAGAAGAATTTCCCATGAAAAGTTGTTCACCATTTGCAGCCTCATTGTAGGTAGTGAACATCTTCTTGTCTGCACATATGTGACGAGTTGCTCCAGTGTCAACCCACCACTCCTTGGGATTTCCAACCAAATTAGCCTCAGACACCACAACAGAGAGGTTAATGTCATTCACCCTGTAACGCCCTCAAAATAATAACATTAATCCCAACAATATAGACATGCCATGATATATAAAAGGTCCACATCCTTCCATTCACCAGAGTTTTATTACAAAAAGTATTACATGTTAACAACAAAAGCAAATGCCCTAAGGGCTTACAGCTTTCCAAGTTAACACTTGGTTACACAAAAGTAGAGTGCTAACTCATTTACACATAAAGCCCTTGGCTTGAATTTACATGTAATACAACAAAAGGAAAGACAACCAAAAGCCTGTCCGCCACTAGCCTCCCAACTAAGTCCGTGGAGGTGGCATACTTCCTGTACCTGAAAATGATGTTCCCATATAGGGTGAGCCACAGCCCAGTAGAAATATACTAAACCAATTATGAACAATGACTAAAAGATTAACAGTTGATAGATGGTCAACACTTTTACATTCATTCATAACATAACACAATTCCAAGACACTTAAGTCTATATTTCCTTTCATTTCCATTTCATTCCTTTTTACTTGCCATTTCATAACCTTGGCTCAGAACCTGGCCAAACATCACACATGAGACAAACACTCATGCCAACACTTTTCACTTCATCAAAGATAAACATAACAGTTATATCAATACTTCCAACGACAAGCATATCCGCTCTGTCAATACACTTCTAGATAGGCATACCCGCTCTATCTACGGAGTTCATCCCCTATCTCCTCCCAACAACATCCGGTTTAGAGGTTCATCCCCTATCTTCCCCTAAACCGTGGAGTACATCCCCTATCTCCTCCAACACAACACAATGCATATAAACAACAATTATATACATCACAAATCAACACAATTAATTATCCAAATTAATCAACCAATGTAATTAGGGCATTCTCCATAATTAACATCACAACCCTTAGGTTCCAATTTCCTTAATGTTTCAACATTAATTCCATTTCTATACCAAACATGCTTCTAGGTTTATCTTAGATGAAAACCCACAACTTTTGTAAAATTGCACAATGGCCCAAAGTTTCCCAAAATCACACAACAACCCCCAACATATCAAAATGCTAAAATTTAAAGACAAAACTCATAAAGAGGAGTAGGATATCCCTACCTCAAAAGATGAGTTCCAAAGGAGAAGGACTCAAGACCAAAATGCTCCAAACACCAAACTATTCGGATCAAAAGAACGCCCTCGACGATCTACACCCTTTTTGTGAAGACCAAAGGTGAGCAAAACACCCTAACTAGATCAATACTAAGAGAGAAGGTAAGGTTCTTGAGTGAGAAGCTCTGAAAATGGCGTTTTGGGTAAAGTAAGAGAGAGAAGATAAGTCAAAAAGTGATTTAAAATGCCCAGTCCCACTCAGTTATACGACAGGTCCGCTCGAGCGTAAGACACTCCGCTCGAGCGTAAAGACACAAAAACATTCTCCGCTCGAGCGCAACATTGTCCGCTCGAGCGCCAAGACACAGACACAAAGTTCATCCGCTCGAGCGTAGATACCAGCCCGCTCGAGCGCAGGTCTCCCCCTCCCAGAACTCTCACCAAAAATACACTGTCCGCTCGAGCGCAACATCCCCGCTCGAGCGCAACCAGCTCGAGCTCACCAAACCCGCTCGAGCGTAGAAACCACACTTGCAGAAGTTTTGCAGGTGCACGAAATACTGGACGCATGCATTCTCCGCTCGAGCGCCAAAACCCCCGCTCGAGCGCACAAGCAACAACAACCTCTCCGCTCGAGCGTAAACATCTCCGCTCGAGCGGACCAGCCAAAACCTGGGCAACTAGACTTTGTTCCTAAGCTCAACCAACCTGTAACAAACCTGCCCAACACATCCTATAACTCAAGTACAAAGCAAGAAAGGATGTAAACAAGACAATACTCAACTACCAACATCCACAGACACATGTCCGGATTACTGTACAACAAGGGTTAAACCCGGGATCGCTATACACCCCGTCAGAGATGTAATCTAGTTCAGTTACATTGGCCTGATTGGTAGTCTTCTTGCTTGTACTTCCGCGATCCTTCTTAGGGCAGCGGCAGTCAGAAGCTCGATGTCCAGTCTTGCCACAGTTATAGCATTTTCCTTTGAACTTCTTGTTGTCATTGTTGTCGCCTTGTTTAGGACCATCTCCAGTAAACTTCCTCTTTTTATTATGTGGTTTGTGAACTTGTTCAACCACATTAGCCTTGGACTCAATGGGATTTTTCCCATTCCTTTTTTCTGCCTTTCGGTTATCTTCCTCAATTCTTAATCTTACGATCAATTCATCCATGGTCATCTCCTTGCGTTTATGTTTTAAATAATTTTTGAAATATTTCCAAGCCGGTGGTAACTTTTCCACTAGAGCAGTGACTTGGAAAGACTTCCTAAGAGACATACCTTCTGAATGAATATCATGCAAAATTATTTGAAAATTTTGAACTTGAGAAATTACCGTTTGGGAGTCTACCATAACAAAGTCCAGAAATTTACCGACAACAAATTTCTTCGTGTCAGCACCCTCTGTCTTGTATTTCTTCTCCAAAGAATCCCACAATTCTTTTGCTGACTTCAGAGGGCTGTAAACATTATACAGCATGTTGTCAAGGCCATTGAGGATGTAGTTTCTGTATAGGAAATCTGAATGTTTCCAAGCATCTACAGCGGCAACAACTTGCTGATCACTTTCACCCTCTTTAAGTGCTGGAGTCTCTTCATGGAGAAACCGGGCCAAATTTAGAGTTGTAAGATAGAACAACATCTTCTGCTGCCATCTTTTATACTCAATACCGTTAAATTTTTTTCCTTTTTCTCCATGATTTATTGGTACTCGAACATGGTTCTGGATAGAGACCAGTGTTGGTGTAACAATTGGAGTACCACTTCCAGTTGCAGTAGCCATAATATCTGATTACAAAAATCAGAAAAACAAACCACAAATTATTTTTCTAGTTACTAAAACCAAAAAATAAATTATAACACAAAATAATTTTACTTTCTTTGCTACTAAAACCAGAAAAATGAAATACCACAATAATTTTCTATAACACTAAATAATATTCTGCAATTGTTAATGACACCAGTATATTACTACTAGTTGTCAAAGAAAATCGACAGTTTATTACTACTATCTGTCAAATAGTTTATAAATACTATTTGTATTTTCCAACCAGAATATCACTTTGTGAAACACAGAAAATTAAATACATTAAAGATCTACAAGATTCTGTCTTAAGATTATTCGACAATCTTTACTATACTTAAATGAATCAGTTCTGTTTGGGTACTAAACGACAAACAGAATACAAAAGAAAAATAAGAAAGGAGAGAGAATGTTTGATTACAAAAATCAAACTAGAAATAAAAATTAAATAAATAAAAACATATTTTATTTTGTTACTAAAGCAAAATTAAAATCTGATTTAAATAAACAAATAAAACAGAAAATAAATTAAACAACTTACTTGATTAATTTCTTCGAATAATAATCTAATCAAGTCTAGTGTTCGACACTGTATCCTTAAGACAGATTCGTCCTCTCCACGGTGCTTTCAGAATGTGGACGTCTATCTCCCAGGATGAAATGATCGACAACAAATAAATGCAGCACTACAATTTATTTGTTCAACGAACACACTTAGTGTATACACTCTTTCTCACAGAAATTAAATGCAGCAAAATGCAGAATATATTAGCAAAAGGGAAGTACGAATTTTCAGAATGAAAATATCAAATGAGGGACTACCTATTTATATAGGTGAAGTGGTGGCTATTGGTTTTGAATTAAACAGGTACTAACCTGTTTTGGACAGGTATGAACCTATTCGGTTTTGAATTAAACAGATTTGAATCTATTGGGTTCAAAATTCAAATAGATAAAACTGTTATGCACTGTTCGGGTTTTCTGAATTTTAAACAGAATTAATTCTGTTCGGGTGGGAGAAAAACGGACCCAATTTTTGAATTCAAAAAATTGAAATTTAAATTGGACAAATTTTATTTCAAAAATAAAATTTAAATTCAAATGTTTTTTTACCCAAAAAGATTAGTATTGGGCCGGACAAGCCTAATCCAACTACGCACTAGCGCTGAAGGCTAGGTCTAGCCGACCGGACGGACGGCGGCGGCGGTGATTTTTGGGTCCAATGGGTCTAGTCCATAACTTCTCCTTTCTACAAACTTGGGGTGCCCCTTGGGGCCCTTCCCAAGTTATAATTTCAAGCTATATAAACTCATTCAAAACTTCCCACCAAATCAATGTGGGACAAGCCAATTTCCAAACCTTAAAGAAATTTCCACCAAAAACTCCATTTCCATGGAGCACATTTTGGCTTCAATTTCCCATTCACTCGATAATGGTTTTGAGTAACCAAATATACCACGTGAATCACAACACGGCATAGAACGCGTTACCACTTTGACCAACGAAAATCGACGCAGGGGCCCACCTACAAAATAGACCAAACTTAGGAAAAAATTTTGGTTTTACCCAGAATTTTTCCAACCATTTCTAACAAATTCGACATCGACGTTGTGGATTCAACATTGGGCAAGACAATTCTGAGGTGAAGACGGGATTGGAAGAGGCACATAGGGGTCAGTTCAATTCGGGCGTAGATTCACTAGGTAATTGAGAGTACACTTGTGTAATTCCTTTTGTTTTTTTAGTGGATTGTTTTATGACTTTGGCTCGTGGTTTTTTTTATCACAATTGGAGGCACTCCAATTGTGGTTTTTCTATGTAAAATCGTTGTGTCGATTTGTCTTTGATTGTTTGATTGGGATTGTTATTAACTGTTTAAAATTGATACACAATCACAAATCAATATCTAGGGGATTTCTAGATTTTTCAAAATCAAAAAATTAGAAACTTAAGGTTTATTTTGATATAAGAATCAAATCTTAAGGTTTTTTTTGTAATTGTCCCTTATATTTTCTACTCTTATATTTTGACTCAAATTTTACTTTAATTTCTATTGTTTCAATTCAAACAATTTGGTCCATAAATACCGTAGTTTGACACCAGAATGTGCTTTAAGATGATTTAAATAAATATACTTTTAGACTTTTTATGAAAATATATGCAAAAAGTAGAGAGGTGATGCGATTTGAAAAAAAAAAAAATTTAAAAATGCTAATATAGGGGATGCCAAGTAGTACCTCGGTATCATTTGGAATGCATTGTACAAAGACAAGTAGACAAGTAGACTAGTTACATTTTTAGTAATAAAAATTTTAAAATAAAATTACTTTTTTAAAAAGAAAATATTTTAGTTTTTAAAAATGTCATTGTTATACTTTTAGTGACCAAACTAGACATTTAGTTAAAAAAAAAAAAAAAAAAAAAAAAAACGTAGACATTTAGTGATGAATTACTCTTTTTTTTGAGCGAATTACATCGATAATCCTTATATTTTATTTGTGTCATTTTAATCCTTATAGTTTCAATTGATTTAATTTTGACCCTTAATTTTAAATTTTACATCAATTTGGTCCAATTGATTACATCATTAGGGTTTTTGATAGAAATGTTTTACAGCATTGATTGAGATTAAGTCACTAAATTGATCAAGTTTATAATTTTGCTCTTACAAGTATGACACATGCCATAAAAAATGCTAACAATTGGATCAATTTAAGACAAAATAAAAGATTTATTGTCAAAATCAATTTAATTAAAATTACAGGAACCAAAATGACACAAGAGTCAAAGTATAGATGATAAATCTTTTAGACATTTATTTTTTATTTTTACCAAATTAGTTTTTATTATGTGTTTATATGATGATCATGTAATGGGTGATTGTTAAGCTTTTAATGTATAATCGATATATTTAATATATGAAATGTTTTAGTTTTGGATTTTTTGATTTAATGGATTGGTTTAATAATGATATCAAAATTGTCGCCATATTTGACTTTTGAAAAAACATAAACTAATTTAATGAAAATAAAAACAATCACCTATTACATGATCATCATCCAAGTACATAATAAAAATTAATTTGATAAAAATAAATAAATAAATAAATGATTTATCTGATATTCCTCTAAGTTTTTGAATGCAACATTCTTGGTATAAGCTCCTTTTGATAAAGAATTGACTTTAAAATGCATTTTTTTTTTAGATGGAAAAAATGGATTGTTATTTGACGTAAAGATAAAACTGTAGTTGGCTTTTGTATTTGGTAAATGTTACTCCTAAAGCAAAATTTTAATTGTGATAATGAATTAGACATTCATTTTATGAAAAATTGTGAATGGATTTTTTGTGGTCTCATTTTATTTTATTTTTTTGTTATTTTCCCCAGCAAATTCAAGTTCCAGATATTTGCTTTATGGTAATAGTGAGGAAACATCCAGGCCCTTTCCTATAAAATTTTGTTAAATAACTATGTTTGGATATTTTGTTTCTTGGATAGCATATAATACATAGCATTATTTGGGTTACGCACAGCATAATGATTCTAATTTATAAATTTTAAATTCTGTAGGTGTTTGGGTTAACTTAAAAAAATTAAAAAGTCAAAAAGTCACTATAAAATTAAAAAAGTTTATACTATTCACCATTTTTTTGGCGAAAAATTGGGCTGATTTGTCAGAGGGAAAAAAGACACTTTTGCCCTTGTTTGTCCCCTGCAGCTCATGTGTGAAGGAAAAAGAAAAAAGAAAAAAAAAGAAAAGAAAAGAAAAGAAGAGCAGTGCAACAATGGTCAATAGTGCACTGACATGCACCATAACGAGTTGAATCAAATTGAATTTATATTTTAATCTCAGTTGCGGATTTATTTTAAATTATTAAACTCTATTCATTTGGACCCAATTGATTGAATTGTGACCCGTTAGTAACCATGTAATATTGTTATGGTTTTATTATTATTATTTAATTACCATAAAAGAGTTGTGAATATTTATGGTATGTACCATCAAACGAAATATATTTTGTAGTGAAAAAATATTATATTCACTTTTGTCATTAAAGATGTTGAAATGTATTTTTAAATTTATAAACATATATATATAGAGGTGTATATATATATAGTTAGATATTTGTTTAATTAGATATTTGTTTAGGAAATATCTATAAAAGTAACCAAAAGGATTTTTTTATTCAACTTTTGAGAGTTCTTGCCGTGAGAAAGAAAGAAAAAAGGGTTCCAATGTTGGTTTTTCATGGGCTTGATTTAATGTAAGTCATTTTTGACCTCTAGTGCTTTGTATCAAAACGTAAAGGGCGGAAAAGGCGTCGTTTGGCTCCAAAAAAAATTAATTTCTGTTGCCGGAAAATTTGAAAGCTTCTTGGCTCTAGGTAGGGATTTTTCCTACACTTCTTTATGCACTTTTACTTGATTATATGGAGCTTAGAGTTGTATATAATTTAATTAGAATTTTTGAAAAATTTGTGATTTATTTGTTTAAAAGAGAAATTTTGAGAAAAATAAAGAGTTGATACCCAAATTGCGAAAGTGTAAACTTAGAATATATTTGTATGGTTTTGAAAGAGCTATATTTTAAATTTGAACAAAAACGGACTTCGACTCGATCGGTTTTGAAATTTTTACCAGTTTACGACCAAAAGAGCATTTTTAAAGAAAACAAAGGAATTATGTTTAACTTTTGGGGCTTTTGATCAAAATAGGATGTCATAGTTGAATAATGCTTGGAGAATGAGTTTGGAAAGAAAATGATGTTTTCTTGGGCATTTACGGTATTATTTTGCTTAATGTATCTGTTGGAATAAAACCGACACGGCTAAAAATGGACCTTGAGAGGTTACTAGACGTGATTGTGATATGAAAACTAGTGTAGTTGTTCATATTTGATGAGATGTGGAATAGATTGTATTTATCGGAATTTTTGAAATTTAATTGTTTAAATATCTGTTTAGAAATATCTGTTTTGGGCTATCGGTGAAGGATAACCATGATTGTTATAGAAATGCATAAGACTTAGGTAAATTGAACCACATTTCCTCATTTGTTGCATTGGACATTGCATTACATTCATTTCATTGGAAATGTATCTATTTTTGAGAAATGTTTTGGAAATATAACTGTTTGCGAAAAGATGAATACTTGGTGAATCTGGGTAGGGGGTGTAGAACTGCACGGTTAGGTGTCGAGCCTTTCAGTTTACTGGTAAAAATGACAGTGGTAGTGCATTAGGGCCTACTTGCAGACACTCACCTAGAGATTCACAGAGCCTGTATTCATGTAACGATATGGTTTAAAATGGAAATGGCTTTATATCTGTTGTTGCATCTCAGCATTGCATGCTTCATAAAAAGAGAGATAAATTGTTTTATTATGAGCATGGCATGAGCATACTCCTCTTTAGTCTTGTCATGGTTCATATGTTGTGTAGTATATCTCTACTGGGTTGTGGCGTATATCTCTATTGGGTTGTGGCTCACCCTATAAGGGAAACCATTTCATGTACAAGTGCTATGCCTCCGCCAAGGCATTGACTTGGGAGGACTTGGAGCTGAGGCTTCATTTTTGTTTTATTATTATTTGTTGAATGTAAGCTCGGGGCTGTATTTGCGTTGAGTTGAAACTTCATTTTGTGTAACCAAGAATGTTCTTGAATAAATTTGTAAGCCTGTAGGGCACTTATTATCTGTTTGGCTTCCATTTCATACTTGTTGTAAAAATGCATGCTTGGGATTGGAACTGGGGCATTGAGATGTGAACAGTATGTATTTGGCATTTGGGATTTAATGGATATAGATGTATGGAATAGTTAGCTATATATATATATATATGTGTTTGTCTATCAGGTGGGTTTTGTTGCATAAATAGATATACCCTGTCCAATTTTCAGGGCGTTACATGCACGACAGAAAGCCTGTCAAACGTCAGTGCACATAAGGGTCTTTTAGTAATTTTGCTAGTTGATACAATATTTTAATACACATTTTTTCGTAAAAAGTCAAAAAGTTATCCCAAACATACATCTTTTTTTCCTCTACTTTTTTAGTTAAAAAATTAAAAAGTGTACTTATATAATTCATCCCAAACAACTCCTCTAAATATTTTTATGAGTGCCTGGCATTGATACAAACTATTGTACACTTCTATTGGAAAGTTAGGGCGTCAATCCTGGTTAAAGGTAAATATTAATTATCTATATATTATATATATAAAAAAAAGGGGATTTCTAACCCACAAGCCTTATGGGAGCTCCAATATCCCAATCTTAATTTTCTAATTTTTTGATTTTAAAAAAAAAAGCCTCAGCATTTATTAACTTCTCCTAACGTACAAGCCTTTTGGGGGATTTAGTCAAAACTCCTTCATAATAAAACTTTAATGCATTAAGGATAAGCATAAAAAAATTATTTAAAAAGTCCAACACATGATTATTATCAAAATATTAAACTTTAATATAATATAATTTTTTATGTAGATGCCAATTTGTAATAAAATTAATATTTTTAAAATTCTCTCATCAAGATCTATCAAATAAGATTCATATTGACTATGAAATTCTTTATAAAAAAAAATTATGACATCTGACAGCAACATGTTACTCTGGTTCACAGTAACATGTTACTTTGTCAATATTGTCCATGAAAAAGAAGAGATATTTTATTATGTCCTTGCTTAATTATGTATTTTCTCCTTAGAGAGTTTATGAAGCAAAATAAATTAGGCTGTCATTTTCACTAAATAAGGGTCCAATGGAGGGGTTTTGGTTAAATTTTCCGAGCCTTTTTGACTTCTCCTATATCTACTGCCACACATTTTTCAATTTCTCTCATACACTATGGTTAGTGATGAGATTATTAAATTATTTTTATAAAACAATCTTTAAAAAAAAAATTGTATATTAAAAAAATATCTAAAACAAATATAAATTTTTATTAAAAAAAATAACAGGTTGCAATGGCAAAAAAAAAAAAAAAAAAAAAAGAAGAAGAGAGAGAAAAAAAAATTAACTGTGCATTTCATTAATAATGCTAAAAAATGTGCTTAGTGTTTGTATAAAAACTTAACACGTGTCCACTCTTAGATTATCAAGTGAATATAGATAAAATCAAATAACTCAGTTTTAATGGCTAACAAATATTAGAAGCCCGACCATTGAAGCCTAATAACTATTGATTAATAAAATTCAGCAATTGAAGTGTCTCAAACCACATCTCTTTATCTTATCAAATGTTTCTTTTTTTTGGTTCATACATTCAGTTTAATAATTATAGAGAATTGGACGCGTGGAAGATTGAGAGACATTAAAATTGTATATTGAGTTACGTAATTGTTGTGATGAAAAATAAAGGTTGTCTTCCTATTCTATAGCGATTTATCTGGTTATACCTTCAATTAAAACGTCAGGTATGTTTATATATTTTTAAATTTGAAATTAAAACTATAGTAAATTTATGTAAGCATAATTACTATTCACATTTTTTTACTTAATGTATAATATTATATTGACTACATTTTTCACGTTTATTTTTTTAAGTATTTATATAGAAGTAAAAAAATGTCGTTAGAGATAAATTTTTTCTTAATTTAGTTATAAATTTTTCCTATACATTATTTTTAAATTTTAAATAATAGCAAACATAAAATAATTAGTTGAAGATATGCTGCATTTGTTATATTTCTTTTTTCTCTATGCAAAAAAAAAAAAAAATGTTTTTCATTATGAGAATTTTTTTTATTTTTAATAGTTATCTCATTATGAGATTTATTTTATTTCATTTTCTTCTGATTGTGGGCTTTTCCTTGCCGTGGTTGTTGAGCTGTTACTTAATTCTATATTTATTAGACTATAATTATCCCATTTAATGTATTTTTTGGGGGTATTAAATACATTTTACATTCATATAGTTTGATTTAAATTTCATTTTAATTTTTATAGTTTCAATTTGAACAATTTGGTCCTAACACTTTAGATTTAGTTTTAATTTGGTCATTCTATCTAAATTTTTATTAAGTTTATCTACGTGTCACCTTAGAAAATTAACAAGTGTTCCAAAATTATTAATTTTAACCACCAATTTAGAACCAAATTGAAAACTTAGAAAATTGACAAGTGTTCTAAAATATAAATTTTAACTTCCAATTGAGATAGAAAGACCAAATTAAAACTATACTTAAAATATAGGAATCAAATTATTCGTAATAATGTTACGCATTTAAAAAAAAATCCAAACGTAAAATATATATAGTTTTATTGTAGATTTTGGTAGTATGGGTAGTGTGGCTCTACACATGTCACACCCTCAAAATAATACATAGAAACCCACACTATTGACATGCATAGACATAGGAGAAATAAACATCTTTCCATTCATCAAAGTATTCATTACAAAAGTATTACATGTTGACAACAAAAGTGAATGCCCTATGGGCTTACAACTTTCCAAGTCAACACTTGGTTACAAAAAGGGAGTACTGAATTTACATGTAATACAACAAAAGATAACAAAACAACCAAAAGGAGCCTTCAACCTCGGAACCTCCCAAGCTATGATCTTGGAGGTGGCATATCTCCTGGACCTGAAAATGATGTCCCATATAGGGTGAGCCACAGCCCAGTAGAAATATACTAAACCAACTATAAGCAATGACTAAAATTATAGCATTTGATAGATGATCAACACTTATAAACTAATCTATATCACATTACAGTTCCATGACAATCATGTCCATGTTACATTTCACTTGACTTTACTTATCAACTCATTTCATAAACGTGGCTCAGAACTTGGCCAGATAATTTAAATGAGATTTACATCTCATATTAATAGTACATCCATTTCAATTGGGATAACAACTCATATTAAACACTTCTTACTTCACAATAGATACACATAATTGCTGTATCAATTTCAAACAAAACACTTCCATACTTCATATATGATATACAGATTTGCTATATTAATACTTCAATAGATACGTATACTTGCTGTATCAATGGAGTACATCCTCTATCTCCTCCCAAACAATGTTTGGTTTTGGGGTCCATCCCCTATCTTCCCCTAAACCCCCTAAACCGTGGAGTACATCCCTTATCTCCTCCCACACGACACAATGCATATAAACACATATCATATACAAGGTCAATCAATACATAAATTTGATGTATTATTCCAACTGCCATATTCGATGACATATTCAATTGATTAGTTTTAGTTCGCCTAATCATCATGCATTGTCTACAACATTCAAGACTATCCTCCACCGATAGCCCAAAGCAGTTATTTCTAAACAGAAAATAAATGCATCAAATGGATATAATATCAACATTTTCATAGGTGAGTGATAAATTAATCCAACTACACCATTTAATCCCATAATTTTCCAATTTCAATATTCTCAGCTCAATTTCTCATTTTCCAAAATTAATTATACAAATTAATTTATCATAATAATTAGGGCATTTTCCCATATTTCACATATCAACCCTAAGGTTTGATTTCACCAATACAACAACATTAATTCCATTTTTGTTGGTCTCATACATCCATAGGAGTTAATACTTTGAAAACCCCCTTTTTATAATTTACAAATCAATCCCTAACTTTTTCAAAATTACCCAACAACCCCAACATATCAAAATGCCAAAAATTAAAGACAAAGCTCATAAGATGGAGTAGGGGATCCCTACCTCGAAATGAAGAGACCAAAGGAGAAGATGGTGAAAATCCAAAGTGCTCCAAATCCACAACTTTTCAGATTAAAACGTAGCCCAAACAACCCTCTATCTTTCTTACAAAGAACTTAGGGTATAAATACACTAAAAATAGATGAAACCCTAGAGAGAAGGTGTGTAGAGAGAGAGAGAGAGAGCTCGGATCTAGGGTTTTGAAATCAAAAGAGATGAAAAAGTGAAGTGTTTACCCGTTGCTGTCTACTGATATAGCACAGGCTCGCTCGAGCGAAGGATTGGTCGCTCGAGCGACCAGACACAAAGAACCCTCGCTCGAGCAAAGAAAGTCTCGCTCGAGCCAACAATTCGAAGCTTCAGGTCTGCAACCTAGAAGCACGCTTGAGCGACAGAATGCTAACTCGAGCGAAGAAACTCAAAACATACACCTCGCTCGCTCGAGCGAAGGAAATCTCGCTCGAGCCAAGAAATGCAACTCTCAGGTCCAGAACCAGACGCAGACGCAAGCTCGAGCGAAGGACGTCTCGCTCGAGCCACCAGATACAAAACTCAACTCTTGCTCGAGCGAACAAACCCTGGCTTGAGCGAAGGATCTAAAATAAAGAGCTCGCTCGAGCGACAAAGTGCTCGCTCGAGCGAAGACACCAAAATCTGGGCAGCAACCATTTGCTCCCAATCACACCCAACCTGTAACAAACCTACCCAACACATCCTATAACTCATAAACAAGGAATTAAAGGATGACAACAAGATATATACAACAACAAGATCCACGGAACCTAAGTCCGGATACAACAACCAAATGGGGAAAGATCGGGATCACTATAACACATTTTTCTAATACTTTTTATGAATACCTAATTTGTTTTAAATTAAAGAGAGAGATAGATTAGACCAATCTTAGTTGATATATTTCTTTGTGTGCCTAAATTTGATTAAAATGTTCAACACGATCCGTTGATACAATGTGAATGGTATATGTAGTCAGTGGGTTAGTGTTAGCTATATTTCAATAAAACATGAATATAACACGATGTGATAAATAATAAATAAACATGTAAAGTTAATGTCGAATTTGTAAAATGCAAAATTGACATAAATAAGTTATTTAATGGTTTATTAGCTACACATTTTAATTTTATTTTCAATAAGAAATGTCATGTATTTATTAAGAGTTATGTTACGGATTCCAAATAATCTACTAAATTTTCTACCAAACCTGTCATATGGGTGTGGAACCTACACACATGCCACACCTATGTGAGAAGTTTGGTAGAAAATCTGATAAATTATTTAAGATCCATAACATTTTTCATATATTAAATCTCACATAAATAGCACATAAACTTGAATATAAATATGTCAAATGGAATTTTGGGGATCAATATATAGTGTTTTGTTTTCTATTTGCGATTATTTGATATTTTTAGTCAATTTAGTAAATAAAAAAATAAAAATTAGAGTTTTTTTTTTTTGAAAATAGAAAAATATAAATGAATTGAATTTTAAAAAAAATTATGAATAATTTGATTTAGTAGATATTAGTACATGAAATTAAACTCTTTTTTTTTTTTTTTTTTTTTTTTTTTTTTCGGGCCAACGTTAGATTTCACGGATAGACAAAAACAAATATATCAAGAGTGATTATCTCCATCAAAATTGACATAAATAACTTATTTAATGGTTTATTAGCTACATATTTTAATTTTATTTTCAGTAAGAAATGTCATGTATATATTAAGAGTTATGTTACAGATCGCAAATAATCTACTAAATTTTTTACCGAACCTATCATATGGGTGTGGGACCTATACACATGCTACACCCATGTGGGAGGTTTGGTAGAAAATTTGATAGATTATTTAAAATCCATAGCATTTTTCATATATTAAATCTCACATCAATAGCACATAAACTTGAATATAAATATGTCAAATGGAATTCTGGAGATCAATATATAGTGTTTTGTTTTCTATTTGAGATTTTTTGATATTTTTATTTACTATTTTTTAATCAATTTAGTAAATAAAAATAATAATAATAAACATATATATTTTTTTGAAAATAGAAAAATATAAATGAATTGAATTTAAAAAAAAATATATGAATAATTTGATTTAGTAGATATTAGTACATGAAATTTAACTTTTTTTTTTTTGGTGGCCAAAGTTAGATTTCATGGATAGACAAAACCAAATACATCAAGAGTGATTATCCCCAACTCTAGAAGAAATTATCAACCAACGATCATAACCACAACATACTACAGCCACCAACTAACAGCCATACCTTGTAACATACTGCAGCCATCAACAACGAAGACAAACCCAACCCTCCGTGGAAGAGGAAAAAAACCCTCCATAAAAGAGGGAAAAAATAATAAAGCAAAATACAAAAACACTAAAAGAAATTAGATTCGCACAACCTATAGCGCAAGACTGGTAAGCAACTCTGACATCGGTGTTAGACAAAAACAAATACATCAAGAGTGATTATCCCCAACTCTAGAAGAAATTATCAACCAACAATCATAATCACAACATACTACGGCCACTGTAACGCCCTCAAAATAATACATAAAACCCATCATTTTAGACATGCAATGATATAAGAGAAATCAACACCTTTCTATTCATCAGAGTAGTTCTTACAACAATATTACATGTTAACAACAAAAGCAAATGCCCTACGGGCTTACAGCTTTCCAAGTCAACACTTGGTTACAAGAAGAAGAGTACTAACTCAATACAAAATAAGCCCTTGGCTTGATATACATGTAATACAAACAAAATAATCAAAAAGAGTCTTCAACTCCCATAATTATCCAAGCTATGTCCTTGGAGGTGGCATGCTACCTGTACCTGAAAATGATGTCCCATATAGGGCGAGCCAACGCCCAGTAGAGATATGCTAAACACAATATGAGCAGTAACTAAGACATTAGCAATTGATAAATGTTTGACTCACATAAACCAATTCATATACCACTTTCATTACATGACCACAATGTCCATGTTTCATTTCATTTTCCATTTCTTATCAAATTCACAATTCATAACAACGGCTCAGAACCTGGCCAACAATTTACATGAGATAGTGACTCATGTTAAACATTTCCCATTTCACAATAGATAAGCATACTAGCTATATCAACACTTCGTTAGATAAGCATATAAGCTATATCAACACTTCCATATATAAGCATATGAGCTATATCAACACATTAACTGATAAGCATATGAGCTGTATTAACGGAGTCCATCCCCTATCTCCTCCCAAACAATATCTGGTTTAGAGGTCCATTCCCTATCTTCCCCTAAACCGTGGAGTACATCCCCTATCTCCTCCCACACACACAACGTATATACACATAGGTCATATACATAATCAATCAATACATATAGTTAATGTATTCTGTCAACCGTCATACTATATGACACATCCAATTGATTAGTTTTAGTTTGCCTAATCATCATGCATTGTCTACAACAATCATAACTACCCTCCACTGGTAGCCCCAAGCAATTATTTCTAAACAGATAATAAAAGCACCAACAGATAAAATATCCATATTTCCAACAGTGAGCGATTAATAAATCCAACTTCACTAATCCATCTCATAATGAGCCAATTTCATTATATTCAACTCAATTCCATATTTTCTCAACAAATGTCATTAATTACATTAGTGACCCAAACATACCCAAACATGGCATAATTCCCTTAAGCTCAATATTGACTCCAAGAATCCATATATTACCAACAACATCAATATACTCATTTCGAAACCCAAATACATATTTACGGTCCAAAATAAACAAAACCCTATTTTCAAAATTATGCATTTGAAACCCTAGTTTCCAAAACCCAAAACCATTTATACAAAATACTCAATATCTAGGTCAAAACCCATAAGAGTGAGTAGGAATCCCTACCTCAAATTCGGAGCCCAAGGGAAGAAGATGAAGAAATTGAAGATGCTCCAAATCCCAAAATTTTCGGATCAAAAGATAGCCCTCGACGATCAACACAACTTTTACAAAGGCCCAAGGTGAGGAAATCACTCCTACTAGATCAATACCTAGAGAGAAGGTAAGGTTTTAGAGAGAGGAGCTCTCAAATGACTTTTTCGGAAAAGTAAGAGAGAGAAAGGATGTTGAAAAGTGATCCAAAAAGTGAAATCTCGAAGTGTTATACCAGTCGCCCCGCTCGAGCGTGGAAACCCCCGCTCGAGTGTCACTCACAGACTCCCGCTCGAGCATCAAAACTCTCGCTCGAGCGGCGGATACACACTCCCAGAACTTTGACAGACCAGGTCCCCGCTCGAGCGTCAAACTGCCCGCTCGAGCGTCACACACAAACTCACGCTCGAGCGTCCAACACTGCAGAGGAAATACTGGGAGATGGATTTTCTCGCTCGAGCGCCAAAACCCCCCCGCTTGAGCGCCAAAACCCCCCCGCTCGAGCGGGGAAGAAAAACAAAGGCCCACTCGAGCGTCAAAAGCTCCGCTCGAGCGTGCAGGCCAAAATCTGGGCAACTATTTTTGGTTCCTAAGCTCAACCAACCTATTTCAAACCTGCCCAGCACAACCCAAGACTCAAATACAAAGAGTAAAGGATGTAAACAAGATATACACAACAACCAACTCCACGGAACCTAAGTCCGGATACAACAATTAAAGAAAGGGAAACCGGGATCGCTATAACCAACTAACAATCATACCCTGTAACATACTGCAACCACCAACAACGAAAACAAACCCAACCCTCCGTCGAAGAGGAAAAAAACCCTCCACATAAGAGGGAAAAAATAATAAAACAAAATACAAAAACACTAAAAAAAATTAGATTCGCATAACCTATAGCACAAAACTGATAAGCAACTCTGACACCGGTCTTAGATCTACAGCCTATCAAGGTGGTGAAAGCTTGAATGATAGAAACCTCTTATCGAAGGCTAAAAGATCAGATCTGAGAAAAAAATAAATCACCCACGTAGACCGAAAGGAAAGGAAAAGGAGAGGGGGATTGGATGTCATCGCCCCCCACTCCCTTGCCATGGAAACAAGAGAAAACAACATGAAATTTAAATTGTTAGGGGAAAAAATTTATTTTTTTTATACACTATTTAAATTGAAGTTGAAAATTATGTAACATGAGAGGTCAGACTACGCTTACTAAGCCCTCATTTGGTAATGGGGGTTGGTAGCTTTTTTAGTCACAAAAAGACAAGATAGATTAAAAAGTCATTAAGTCAAAATGTCATATCTAAACCATAATCATTTCACTTTGTCACTCATAAAAGTCAAAAAAGCCAACCCAAATAAACTTTTTAAACCCAGGCTAAAATAACAAAAAAAAAAACTAACCCACTTCCCAAAGAAGTCTTCTTAGTTGATTTTCTCATTTTATTTTCAATTTTTTGGGAGTCTTTGAATATTTGAAGCTTTGGTCGCAGATATAGTCCATCAAAAGTTGAGGTTTTTTTTTTTTTTTTTTTTTTTAAGTTCATTTGAATCTAAAAAAATTGAAGGCTAGTGAAGCCCATTACTAGTTATGAATCTGAATTGGTCATTTTTTAAGATAATTACATATGGAAAAAAAATTACATTAATTTAATAATTATATTATTTTTATTTTATTACATTTGTCTTTAAAAAATAAATAACAACTATATATTTTTAAAAATAAATCATTTATTGTTTTAAAAACAATACAATAAAATAAAAAAAATAAAAATGTTACGATTATCAAATCAATATATTTTTTTAATAAATATACATAAATATTTTTACAAAATAAACAATCTAATAATAAAATTATAAATCCGTGAATTCTCTTGGATTTAAATTTAAACTTGAAAGTCTATACCCGATGAGTGCTTTACAGTAGACAATGTAATTGAATAATGGAATTCAATCCGAAGATACGACTTTCAATTCTCGACTCAGAAACTGGAAAACATCCAATGCATTAAACATGCTCTCGTCCCATCGCCCAACGCCGAGAATTATTCATTGAGTAATGTTAGAGGTTCCAAAAGTTTTACTAAAATTTTTACTAAATGTCTCACATGGATGTGAGATCCATACGAAGTGGGTGTGTATCCCACACCCATGTATGACATTTGGTAGAACTTTTGAGATCTCTAACATTTTTTATGGACATTAACGTTAGTAGGCCATGGCAAGTCAGCAACCAACAGTTAACTGAATTTATTTCAAACAGCAACCTCACATAAATGGATGGATGTTAACGTTAGATTTGATTGAAAAATTTGAGAATGAATTTAAATAAAATTAAATAAAATGTGAATAAAATATATTTATATTTTACATAGTTTTACATATTTTTTTTTTCTTTTTCCAAATCTCTTCTCAAATCTCTCAATCAAACACAGTATAAATGTCTTAAACTTCTCCATCTTTTTGATGAATGAATGCCAAAATTTAAAATTAAAAGTTTTAAATCTAACTAAACAAAATTTGAAGAAAATGATACTAGTAAATATAAAACCCAACAAATAAAAAGACTTGTTTGTAGATCATCCTCTCTGGTTTGGGACAAATGTAATGCCCTCAAAATAAACCCATAAATCATACATTCTTGACATGCTTAGATACAAAAGAATAAATCATAATTACATATCATCAGAGTGTTCATTACAAAATGTATTATATGTTGACAACAAAAGTAAATGCCCTATAGGCTTACAACTTTCCAAGTCAACACTTGGTTACAAAAGAGAGTGCTAACTCTATGCAGAATAAGCCCTTGGCTTGATATACATGTAATACAACAAAAACTAACAAAAAGAGTCTTTAACTCCCACAACAATCCGTGCTAAGATCTCGGAGGCGGCATAATACCTGAACCTGAAAATGATATCCCACATAGGGTGAGCCAATGCCCAGTAGAGATATGCTAAACATAATATGGGCAATAACTAAAACATTAGCATTTGATAAATGTTTATCTCACATGAGTCAATTCATAACCCATTTCGATTACATGACAAATGTGTTCATGTTTCATTCCGTTTTCCATTTCTTATCCAATTTCTCAATTCATAAACCTGGCTCAGAACCTGGCCATGTACTTTAAATGAGATTACATCTCTTATCAACAGTACTTCCATTTCAATTGAGATAACAACTCAAATTAAACACTTCACACTTAACCAAAGATACACATAATTGTTGTATCAATCTCAAACCAAACACTTCCAGACTTCATATATGATATACAAATTAGCCATATCAATACTTCAATAGATACACAAAATTGCTGTATCAATGGAGTCCATCCCCTATCTCCTCCCAAACAATATCCGGTTTAGGAGTCCATCCCCTGTATTCCCCTAAACCATTGAGTACAACCCCTATCTCCTCCTACACAACACAAAATATAAACACATATCATATACATAATCAAATCAATACATAAAATTCATGTATTATATCAACCGCCATATTCGATGGCACACTCAATTTGATTAGTTTTAGTTTGCCTAATCATCATGCATTGTTTACAACAACCAAGACCAGCCTCCACAGGTAGCCCAAAGCAATCATTTCTAAACAGATAATAATTATGTCAACAGATAATTTATCAAAAATTCTCAAAGGTGAGTGCTTAATAAATCCAACTCCACCATTTCATTTCACAATGAGCCAATTTCATTATTTCTAGCTCAATTTCATATTTCCATAACAATTGTCATTAATTATACTAATGACCCAAATATACCCAAACATGGCATTTTTCCCCTTCTTCCTGATATTGACCCAAAGGCTCAAATATTAACAAAAACATCAATGATCCCCTTTTTAAGACCCAAATATATATATATATATATAGGCCAAAAGGACAAAACCCCCTTTTTCAAAATAACACATTTCAAACCCTAGCTTCCCAAATCAAACCATCTATGCAAATAGCTCAATATTTATGTTGAAACACATAAGAATGAGTAGGAATCCCTACCTCAAGAAATGAACCCAAGGAAGAAGATGAAGAAAAATGAAGTTGCTCCAAACTCCAAGATTTTCGGATCAAAATATAGCCCTCGACAATCCCCACAACTTTTACAAAGGCCCAAGATGAGGAAACCACTCCTACTAGATCAATCCCTAGAGAGAAGGTAAGGTTTTAGAGAGAGAGGCTCCCCAATAGAGGTTTTGAAAAAGTAAGAGAGAGAAAGGAAATCAAAAAGTGATCCAAAAAGTGAAATCTCGGACTGATATAAAAATTGCCCAGCTCGAGTATGGAAACCCCCGCTCGAGCGTCAGACACAGACTTACGCTTGAGCGTCAAAAGCGCTGCTCGAGCGTAGATTACGCACTTCCAGAAGTTTTGCAGACATGGTCCCCGCTTGAGCGTCAAACTCCCCGCTCGAGCGGAGGAACAAAAACAAATGGTCACGCTCGAGCGTCAAAACTCCCGCTCAAGCGTCTGAAGAGCTGCAGACAAAAGTACTGGGAGATGGAAAATTACACTCGAGCGTCAAAATGCTCGCTCGAGCGTCAAAACGCTCGCTCGAGCGGAGAAGCAACAACAAAGGCCCGCTCGAGCGTCAAAAGCCCCGCTCGAGTGTGAAGGCCAAAATCTGGGCATCAACTTTTGGTTCCAAAGCACAACCAACCTATTTCAAACCTGCCCAACACAACCCAAAACTCAAATACAAAGAGTAGGGGAAGGAAATGAGAATGAGACAACAACACAACCACAGAACCACATCCGGAATACAATATACAAAGGAAAGGAAAACCGGGATCGCTATAACCTTCCCCTCTTAAAGAATTTCGTCCCCGAAATTAAGTACAAGTTTTCAAAAAAGCAAGTTTTTCTCAATTCTCAACAACACTACAATTCATTTCCCAACGCTTGACCCGTGATCGGTCATTCCATCTCTATTCAAGAGGCATTTCACAATATATACTCAATATGCATTATTAGCATGCTTTCCCTTGAAATTTACCAATTCCAACACATTTTTCACAATTCCATATCATATTCAATATTCATGATATAATTCCATTTCTACAATACATTCAACATACGCAATGTTACATTAAACTTCTATTTCAAGGCAAGTTTCAAAATACTTCCATAAATCCAAAACATATACGATGTTTTACAACTTAAGACATATTTAATGCTCTTAAAGTTCGTTAATATTACAAAATCTCAATACATGGTTAAACAATTACAAACAAGTCCGGATATTTTTCACGAACATCCACCTCACGTTCCCAAGTGGCTTCCTCCACTCCGTGATGTTTCCACAAAACCTTTACCAAGGGAATGGTCTTGCCTCGCAAGACTTGATCCCGCTTATCCAAGACTCGAACCGGTCTCTCCTCATACGAGATATCCTCATCAACCTCCAAATCGGTCCAATCCAGCACATGGGACGGATCCGGCTCATACTTCCGAAGCATACTAACATGAAACATGTCATGTACCCCGGACAACTGTGGCGGTAAAGCTAAACGATAGGCAACCTCCCCAATCCTCTCAAGGATCTCAAAGGGACCAATAAATCGAGGGGACAACTTCCCACTCTTTCCAAACCTCATCAAACCCCGCCTAGGTGATATTTTCAGAAAAACATGATCACCCGTCTCAAATGCTAAAGGCCTCCTCCTACGGTCGGCATAACTCTTTTGGCGACTCTGGGCTGTCACAAGCCTCCTACGGATAAGCTCAACCTTCTCCGTCGTTTCCCTCACCAACTCCGGGCCCAACAAAGGTGCATCACCCACCTCGGCGCAACAAACTAGAGACCTACACGGTCGGCCATACAAAGCCTCAAACGGTGCCATATCGATGCTCGACTGAAAACTGTTGTTGTAGGCAAACTTCACCAAGGGCAAGTGCCTCTCCCACGTCCCACTAAAGTCAAAGACACAACCTCGAAGCATATCCTCAAGGATCTGAATAGTACGCTCGGACTGCCCGTCAGTCTGAGGATGATAAGCCGTGCTAAAGGTCAACCTAGTACCCAAGGCACTCTGCAAACTCTGTCACAACCTAGCAGTAAAACGAGGGTCTCTATCTGAGACGATCGACACTGGGACCCCGTGCAACCTCACTATATCCCGAATATACAAGTCGGCAAGATGATCTACTGAATCTCTTATGTGCATAGGAATAAAGTGCACCGACTTAGTCAATCGGTCTACAACCACCCAAATAGTATCACAGCCCCGCTGAGTCCTCGGAAGACCTACAACGAAGTCCATAATGACATGCTCCCACTTCCATTCAGCAATAGGCAAGGGTTGTAACAAACCCGTTGGCCTCTGATGCTCGGCCTTCACTTGTTGACAAGTAAGGCACTTCGATACGAAAACAACCACATCTCTCTTCATACCCCGCCACCAAAACTGGCGACCCAAATCATGATACATCTTGGTGCCTTCCGGATGCACCGCAAGGCGTGAATGGTGAAACTCTCGGAGAACCTCCTCTCGGCAAGACTCCGGTACAAACAAGCGGTCTCGGTATCTCACACTCAGGTCGGGATACACAGACAAACCCTTCTCAGCCTTCCCACTGGAGATCTTCTCTCGAAGGGATTCTACCTCAAGGTCACCTCTCTGTGCCTCTAACACTCGGTTCACAAGTGTAGGCTGCGCAACAACAGAAAACAAGGCCGCAGCCTCGACGGATTCGCCCAGACGCAAATCAAACTCGCCAAGTGCACTCAACATCTCCCACTCCCGGATGGCTATACAAGCGACATCACTAATGGATTTCCTACTAAGGGCATCGGCCACAACATTGGCCTTTCCCGGGTGATAGTGCAACTCAAAGTCGTAATCCTCTATAAACTCCATCCACCTTCTCTGCCTCAAATTCAAGTCCCTCTGTGTAAACAGATACTTCAGACTCTTATGATCCGAGAATATCTCGAACCTCTCACCAGAAAGGTAGTGCCTCCAAATCTTTAGGGCAAAAATTACGGCTGCTAATTCTAGGTCATGTGTAGGATAATTCCTCTCGTGTGTTTTCAGCTGACGTGAGCCATGGGCAACCACTTTCCCTTCTTGTATCAACACACAACCCAAACCCTCTCGTGAGGCATCGCAATAGACCGCATAACCCAAACCTCTTTCTGGAATAATCAAAACCGGAGCGGTGGTCAATCTAACCTTCAACTCTTGGAACGACTTTTCACAAGTCTCACTCCATACAAATTTGACCCCTTTCCGCGTCAATCTAGTCAACGATGAAGCTAGCTTGGAGAAATCTTTCACAAATCGGCGGTAATACCCAGCTAAACCCAGAAAACTGCGGATCTCAAAAACACTCTTAGGCTGTGCCCAATCTTGCACTGCCTCAATCTTGGATGTATCAATAGACACCCCTTCCCCGGAAACCACATGGCCTAAGAATTTAACCTCTCTTAGCCAGAACTCACACTTCCCAAACTTGACATACAGCCTATGGGCTCTAAGCAACTCAAGCACCACTCTGAAGTGTTCCTCGTGCTCCTCCTCCGAAGGTGAATAAATCAGAATGTCGTCTACGAAAATGACCACAAAGCGATCTAAGAATTCTCGGAATATCCGGTTCATCAAATCCATAAACACTGCCGGTGCATTAGTGAGCCCAAATGGCATCACCAGAAACTCGTAATGGCCATACCACGTACGGAATGCCGTCTTCGGGATATCCTTCTCCCTGACCCTCAACTGGTGGTAACCCGACCTCAAGTCTATCTTAGAGAAACAACGGGAACCCTTCAACTGGTCGAACAAATCATCTATACGGGGCATAGGGTACTTATTCTTGACCGTAGCCTAATTCAACTTTCGATAATCGATACAAAGTCTCAAGGCACCGTCTTTCTTTTTAGCAAAGAGGGCCAGTGCTCCCCACGGCGAAACACTAGGGTGAACAAAACTCTTATCTAGTTACTCCTGGAGTTGAATCTTCAATTCACTCAACTCGGCTAGGGCAAAGCGGTAAGGTGCCATAGAAATCGGCGCTGTGCCAGGCACTAAATCAATAGAGAACTCTATCTCTCGATGAGGTGGCAAACTGACAAGATCCTCGGGAAAAACATCCGAATACTCGCAAACCACTCTCGGCAACTCAACCCCGGTCTCATCACACTCACTGCTCATAAGGCTAGCGAGAAGACCACTAAGCTCACTCCGCCCTCGCGGATCATACACCGGTGGCAACACACTACCAACCCGATCCCCCAAGAAATGGAAACAATCCCCGCTCAAGGTACATACTGTGACCCTCTGGCGGTAGCAATCAATAACAGCCCGGTATGACAATAACCAGTCCATACTCAAGATAACATCAAAACTCGACATAGGCATAACTACAAAAGGAAATGGAAGTCGGCGATCTGCTACCTCTATATCACAACCTCTACACCCTTGTTTCAAAATCAACTCACCCCCAACAGGTGATACAACACAAATAGGAGATGCTAACTGCACCAACTCCAAACCCAAAACAGATGCAAATGCAGCAGATATAAAAGAATGGGATGGACCCGTATCAATCAACACATTGGCAACCGAGTTGCAAAACAAAAAGGTACCTCTCACAACCAATGGAGCCGGTACAAGATCCTGCGCGGTAACAGCATACACACGCCCTGTAGGCCCCTGATCTACCTGCTCACCCCTAGGAGCAAAAGACTGCTGCACAGACTGGGACGACGAAGCTCTCTAATTGGCCCTTGAGGCCTGAACTGACTGTGTTGGCTGAAAACTCTGCGTCTGCCTAGAACCAAACGCCCCCGAAGTGGCACTCAACTGCGGGCAGTACCTCTTCAGGTGCCCCGCCTGACCACACTGATAGCAAGACAGTGGCTGACCCCTGCCCTGACTCTGGCTCTGAGGTCGAGCCGAAGATGATGCTGTCCTCTGACCTCCGCCCTTCTGCGGGCAAGCTGGAGACTTGTGGCCCAGCTGACCACACTTGTAACAGGTCACGTCTCCTTGACTGCCTCTCCCAGAACCTGCACTCGGCACTGGAAAGGTCGATCTAGCAAAACCACCCTGAGACTGCTGAGGGTTAGAACCCCTTTGTCTCCTGCCATCACCCTGGCCATCCTGACTCCTCTTGGAGCCTCTCTGCCTCTCCTCCTCCTCCTGCATCATACTCTCCATATGGGCCGTAGCATCCACAAGGCGCCCATAGTCCCGCGTCATAGAACCCCCAACTCTCATCTTGAGGCCATGCCTCAGCTTCCTCTCGAACTCAAGGCAACGGCGTTCCTCAGATGCCACAAGCTCAGGTGCGAATCTAGATAGACTGGTAAATGCGGCCTCAAACTCGGCCACTGACAAACTCAGCTGCTTGAGCTGGCAAAACTGGTCTCTCAACTTCTCCCTGACAGTTGGAGATAAATACTTCTCCTGGAAAGCATCCACAAAAGCCTCCCACGTGCCACCAATACGACCCCTCATAAACTTCCACCACTGACCCGCATCCCCCTTTAGTTGGAAAAATGCCAAGGTCACCTTCAATGCTCCGTCTTCGATGCCAAGCATCTCAAACGTCTTAGTCATTTGCTCTAACCACTCATCTGCCTTAAGTGGCTCCTTAGGATCCCCAACAAACTCATCTGGGTTAGACCGGAAAAACTCCCTCTGCAGAAAAGAAGGCCCTGCATCAACAACTTGGGCCTGGGCTTGATTCTCAACTCTGAGAATGCCCATGGACTCCCTCAATGCTCCTGCCATCTCGCGGGCTAAGGCGCCCATGGCCTGTTGACCTACTGGCTCGGCCACATTGGCCTGGCCAACACCCTCCTGCTGTTCCGGTATGGGCATCTCCTGCCTCCTAGGCCTACCTCGCCTACACCCACGTCCTCGTCCTGACATCCTAATAAAGGTAACGAAGAACATTAGCACATTCACAAATGTGCCGAAGCTATAACACTTACGTCCTAATGCATGGACAACTGTAATTCACTCAACGTAAGCACATAATAACATAAGCACTTACGAATTTCATTTCCAGATAATGATAGTCCCGAGGCGTTACTAGAGTTCCAGTTAGAAACAGCATTGATCAAGTGCCTTTCCAACAAGACTCACAGAAACCCAAGGATCCAATCAACATCCTAGAAACTAAATCCCATACCCAAATAGTCACATAAGCATGTTATCACATAAGCACATAACATTACACCTAAGTCTCTAACAAGCGAGACAAACCCATTGTGATACTAATCACTTCCCACGTACCCAAAGTATTCAAATCCGGTACACTCTGATACCAAGTTGTAACGCCCTCAAAATAAACCCATAAATCATACATTCTTGACATGCTTAGATACAAAAGAATAAAGCATAATTACATATCATCAGAGTGTTCATTACAAAATGTATTACATGTTGACAACAAAAGTAAATACCCTATAGGTTTACAAATTTCCAAGTCAACACTTGATTACAAAAGAGAGTGCTAACTTTACGTAGAATAAGCCCTTGGCTTGATATACATGTAATACAACAAAAACTAACAAAAAGAGTCTTTTAACTCCCACAACAATCCGTGCTAAGATCTTGGAGGCGGCATAGTACCTGAACCTGAAAATGATATCCCATATAGGGTGAGCCAACACCCCAGTAAAGATATGCTAAATATAATATGGGCAATAACTAAAACATTAGCATTTGATAAATGTTTATCTCACATGAGTCAATTCATAACCCATTTCGATTACATGACAAATGTGTTCATGTTTCATTCCGTTTTCCATTTCTTATCTAATTTCTCAATTCATAAACCTGGCTCAGAACCTGGCCATGTACTTTAAATGAGATTACATCTCTTATCAACAGTACTTCCATTTCAATTGAGATAACAACTCAAATTAAACACTTCACACTTAACCAAAGATACACATAATTGTTGTATCAATCTCAAACCAAACACTTCCATACTTCATATATGATATACAAATTAGCTATATCAATACTTCAATAGATACACAAAATTGTTGTATCAATGGAGTCCATCCCCTATCTCCTCCCAAACAATATCCGGTTTAGGAGTCCATCCCCTATCTTCTCCTAAACCGTGGAGTACATCCCCTATCTCCTCCCACACAACACAAAGTATATAAACACATATCATATACATAATTAAATCAATACATAAAATTCATGTATTATATCAACCGCCATATTCGATGGCACACTCAATTTGATTAGTTTTAGTTTGCCTAATCATCATGCATTGTCTACAACAACCAAGACCAGCCTCCACAGGTAGCCCAAAGCAATCATTTCTAAACAGATAATAATTACGTCAACAGATAATTTATCAAAAATTCTCAAAGGTGAGTGCTTAATAAATCCAACTCCACCATTTCATTTCACAATGAGCCAATACCATTATTTCTAGCTCAATTTCATATTTCCATAACAATTGTCATTAATTATACTAATGACCCAAATATACCCAAACATGGCATTTTTCCCCTTCTTCCCAATATTGACCCAAAGGCTCAAATATTAACAAAAACATCAATGATCCCCTTTTTAAGACCCAATATATATATATATATATATATAGGCCAAAAGGACAAAACCCCCTTTTTCAAAATAACACATTTCAAACCCTAGCTTCCCAAATCAAACCATCTATACAAATAGCTCAATATTTATGTTAAAACACATAAGAATGAGTAGGAATCCCTACCTCAAGAGATGAACCCAAGAAAGAAGATGAAGAAAAACGAAGTTGCTCCAAACTCCAAGATTTTCGGATCAAAATATAGCCCTCGACAATCCCCACAACTTTTACAAAGGCCCAAGATGAGGAAACCACTCCTACTAGATCAATCCCTAGAGAGAAGGTAAGGTTTTAGAGAGAGAGGCTCCCCAATGGAGGTTTTGAAAAAGTAAGAGAGAGAAAGGAAATCAAAAAGTGATCCAAAAAGTGAAATCTCAGACTGATATAAAAATCGCCCCGCTCGAGTGTGGAAACCCCCGCTCGAGCGTCAGACACAGACTCACGCTCGAGCGTCAAAAGCGCCGCTCGAGCGTAGATTACGCACTTCCAGAAGTTTTGCAGACATGGTCCCCGCTTGAGCGTCAAACTCCCCGCTCGAGCGGAGGAACAAAAACAAAGGGTCACGCTCGAGCGTCAAAACTCCCGCTCGAGCGTCTGAAGAGCTGCAGACAAAAGTACTGGGAGATGGAAAATTACACTCGAGCGTCAAAACGCCCGCTCGAGCGGAGAAGCAACAACAAAGGGCCCGCTCGAGCGTCAAAAGCCCCGCTCGAGCGTGAAGGCTAAAATCTGGGCATCAACTTTTGGTTCCAAAGCACAACCAACCTATTTCAAACCTGCCCAACACAACCCAAAACTCAAATACAAAGAGTAAGGGAAGGAAATGAGAATGAGACAACAACACAACCACGGAACCACGTCCGAAATACAATATACAAAGGAAAGGAAAACCGGGATCGCTATAATAAATAAATTCTCTCTGCAAATTTGGCTAAAAGTCAAAAGCTAGTTTTTAACCTATTTTAAGTCATATCACTTTTTTATTTTTTTATATATTTTTTTTATAAAAAATAAAAATAAAATAAAAAAATTAACTTTTAACAAACTTTCCAAAACAACCCACAATCAGCCATGAGCACCGCGGTCTGAAGCTAACTTCTCAGCCTATTAATTCGTGCAAGCAGCACACGTAGAGAAAGATCCAGGCTAAGTTGGGGCGGCAGTCTAATGTTGTGTTTGGTTGAGGAATTTAGAAAGGGAAAGGGAATAGGAAAAAGTGTGTAAAATTGGGTGAAATGTAAGTATATTTCATTCGCATTTCACATACCATTTTTTTATTTTTATTTTTATTTTTAAATCTCTTCTCAAATCCTTTAACCAAACACAGTATAAATGGTGGTCAAAATTCCTGAACTAAATGTTTGATGAAGGGCCTACCAACTTACCAATTATCTCTTCTCAAATCCTCAAATCCTCAAATCGTCTAAGGCCCATTTTGGCAGGGGAAAAAAAAAATATCGCCTCTTTTTCCAAATTTTTTTTATCTTTAGTGATTTTTTTTTTTAAAATTATGTCAAAAAATTTTATTTTCCCAGTTTGTTTTGATGAGATGAATCTAAAAAGTATATTTTTTTGTGAAAAATGTCAGAAAAAAAATTATATTAAATATGAAAATAAGTCAAAACAGATTATTTATTTTAATTTATTTTTGTCTTTTCTGGATTTTTTTAAAAAAAAATTATAATTTTTTGATACATCTTGTCAAGTTGAAACTAAAAACCTAAGGCTCTGTTTGGTTTAAGTTTCAAATCATAATTTCATCCTTATATTTGAATTGCTATGTTTGATTTAAGTTTTCAAAAATTGATTCCAAGACCTCATTTGAATACACATTCCAATGCATGTTTGACAGAGTAGAATTTTTTTATTTTGAATTTGCGGATTGGGTCTACTCGGTCGTCCGCCGGGACATCCCCCCAGACGTTCGGCTGGTTGACCGGAACAGAGGATTTTTTATTTTTATTTTTTTGCAATTGCAACATGTTATTTAAAAACAAAAAATTTATATTTGTTTTTGATATTTTTTAAATATAGAAATTATTTTTTTAAACCGTTTTTAAACAAAACAATTAAAAAAATTTCCAACCAAATTTACAATCAAAAATAATTTTAAAGCACTAGTTGAATATTTTTTTAACAAAAAAATAATATATACATATATATATATTTTAATATTTCAAATATAAAAACAGGTATGGAAATTTTCTAGTTTTTTAAAAAAAAAATTATTTTTTTCAATAATTATTTTTTTGAATTAAATTTTAAAAAGAGTTTGGTTATGAGTTTTGAATAGAATTTTCAATCGAGTTTTGAGTTGTATGTTTTGTTATAAGTTATAAATATTTGAATTAAGTTTTAAAAATCTTTTCAAAACTCATAATTAAACAACTTTTCTTGTTTCAAAACTCGTTTCGAAACTCATTTCAAAAATTCAAAACTCAATTCAAAACTCTTTTCAAAACTCATAACCAAACAAATTTTCTCTTTTCAAATCATGATTCAACAACTCACAAACTCAAAATACAACTATATTCTCAAATCATGATTCTAAAACTAAACCAAATGCTACCGAAAGCTTTTTGATTTTTTTTTTAAAAAAAAATCACTAAACACAATGTAAAGACAATGTAAAGACGAAAATAAAAGAAATTCTATGTATCCCAAAGATTCTACCAAATCTCTCACATGATGTGTGACTCACACAAATCCACATATGTGTGGGTCCCACACCCATGTAAGAGGTTTAGTAGAATATTTGGTAAAATAATTGGGGTCCGTAGCATGGGAAATTCTATTTCCACCACCCTAATAAACTCAGTCAACACACTTAATGAAAAATTAGATTAATGGCAATTATATCCTACTTAAAATTTACTATAATAACCATTGATCAACACTCTTAATATTATACATACAAATTCTCAATACACATCTTTTTAAAATAAAAATATCTTAATATACATTGTTTGAAACAAAAAAATTAAAGAAGTGTACAGTTTGCTAGTTCAAGGAAACTTTAACCATGGAAGTGCAAATTCATACAAGACAGGAGATCAAGAATAGTACAATTGTGTTGTGCATTTCTGTAAAGAAGTGTACTAATCTTTGTAAAGTTGAAACTCCACATTCTCTGAAACTCCTATTATTAAAATTTACACTCCTTTTATTGGTAAAAAAAAAAAAACAACCGAAAGGATGGAATTTTTTCCACCATCCATTGTACACCAAAACCCTAGTCCAGGGAAACAGAAAGTTCAGAGATACTATGCGTCGACAAAGAAAAACAGAGATGAAAAGATAATCTAAAGTATATTTAACCTTTTCCATTAACAGCAAGACTCTCATAAAAGAGGATGTACCCGTGATCCGTGTTACTCGAATGCTCCTGAGCGGATCCGAAGAAAGTTTGGACAGCAGACTTATCAATCATCTCTACGTTCTTATCATCGAAGAACAACCAGTGGTTATGGCTCTTCACAAGGCTGACATAGTGCCCATGGTTGGGCCCACTCCCAACATGGACAACAACGGCAAATAAGGAGTACTCAGAGTCGGTATCTTCCATGGTGCTGCTCAGTTTCAGCTCAAGTGGGAACACAACGCGATAAGAGAACCGAAAATATAGAATACATTCGGAAGTTATATGACAAGGTTCTGTATTTTTTTCGGAAGTCAATGGACGAAATTAACATTCGGTAGTCAATTTCCGAATAAAACACATGTATTCGGCAACCCAGTGCCGAGCACCTCCAGTCGCCAATCTACCATACTTTCATGCCAATGGAGTGAATACAGATCCGAAAATTGTCAATCTAATAACAAAATGATAAATGTAATAATAAAATTGAAAGATTTCTTACCTCAAACAAGGTTTTCAACAAAGTTTAGTAGATCAATGGAGATCTTGAAATCTTCAATGGAGGTGAGGAAAGTGCAGATTTTTTTAATTTTTTTTGGGTTTCCTATTTGAACTTCTTCTTTTTCCTTCCTGTTTGAAGTACAGATGCAAATTGGGGTCTTTGGTCTTCACGGGAGTGGGTGGATATTCAAGTGTGTATTTTGAGGGTAAAGTGTGTGTACAAGGGTTTATTTGTAATTTTAATGATGTGGGTTGAGATAATTATTTAATAATTAAATTAGGAGGGATGTGTATTGAGAAAAGATTTGCCCTGAGTTTATTAGGGTGGTGGAAATAGAATTTCCCCCGTAGCATAACTCCGAAAGTAAACCAAAACAGAAAAAGGCCAAATATGTAATTCCCAAAACACCCCTAAGTGGGGTATGGTATGGAAACAAATGTGGATCTCAACCGTATTAGACTTCAAAATTGTTTTCGCCCCTCTAAATGTACTGCAAAGTTGTGTGACTCAAAAAGTAAATATTTTTGGCACACATTTTTTTTTTTTTGGTTTCTAAAAGTGTATTTATTAACAACATTTTCAAAATACATGATCAATTTTTCTTTTTTCTTTTTTTTTTTTTAACTTTTCGAGACGACTCTTAATATTTTTTATAACAAAATTTTCACTTAAAGAGACAAAAAAGAAAAAGAAAAAAACAGTCTCTGATACTCTTATAAGTTGTAGTAGTACACCATTTTTGAGTGCTTACAATTTCAAAAATACATTAAATGACAATTTCATTTACAAGTTGTCACTTTTATTTTAGCAACATCGTATGGTCAAAATTTTTATTTAAAAATATCAATGTATAATTTAGATTCATTCTATGTATAAATCTTATAACATATCAATTGAATTTCAACCATACTTCATCATTCTAAGTAAAATTCTTTACAATAATTAACTTTTTACTTTAATAATGAGTGCTTTCGCAGAAAATTACCTACACAAAAGATCTTCGGCAGCAACAACAACAATATCATATAGCAAGAAGCAAAAAATAGCTTTTTTTATTCTTCTACTATGATCAAATCACTATAAAAAATACAAACCAAAAAGCATTCTTTTGTCTTGTCCGTATTCTATAGCTCCAGTAGTACATATGATATACCCAACCCAACAACAAATAGACAATTGGAAAAAAATATTACAATTTGGTTTGCACCAATCTTATTTTTGTCTGACTTATTTTTAGTAACTAATGTAAAGATATTGTGCTATTGTCAATGAGTTCTGATCGGTTAATAATATTTAAAATATATTTCTGGTCACACCAAAGGGAACCATGAGTTGTGGGTAGGCAAGACGAGGCTTGGTCCGAAAGGCTGATGGTACTAGCTTTGATGCTAGGTGTTGGAATGTAGGTGAAGGGATTTGGTCCGAAAGGAGGAACTGGACTCCTCTTCATGGAGCGTAGTAAATTATTTTCTTTTTTTATCCGCTCTTCAACTTCAGGAGGAGGCATAACATGACGTACAAAATTTTTCTGGCTGATGGTACTAGCTTTGATGTTAGGTGGGGGGATGTAGGTGGGGGGATATGGTCCCTTAGAAGGGACCGGACTCCTTTTCATAGAGCGTAGCAAATTATTTTCTTTTTTTATCCATTTTTCTGTTTCAGGAGGAGGCATAACATGACCTGTAAAGTTTTTCTGGCTAATGGTACTAGCTTTCATACTAGGTGGTGGGATGTAAGTAGGGGGATTTGGTCCTGTAGAAGGGGCCGGACTACTCTTCATAGAGTGTAGGAAACTATTTTCTTTTTTTATCCGACCTTCTGCTTTAGGAGGAGACATAACATGACCTGCAAAGCTTTTCTGGTTGATGGTACTAGCTTTGATGCTAGGCGGTGGGCTGTAGGTAGGGGGATTTGGTCCCTTAGAAGGGACTGAACCCCTTTTCATAGAGCGTAGGAAACTATTTTTTTTTTTTATCCGAACTTCTGCTTGAGGAGGAGGCTAACATGACCTGCAAAACTTTTATGGTTGATGGTACTAGCTTTGATGCTAGGTGTTGGGATGTACGTGGGGGGATTTGGTCCCCAAGGGGGGACAGGAACCCTCAGAGACAGTAATAGAAGATTTTCTTCTTTTTCATTTAAGACTCTACTAGCTTCATGAGGTTTGATCATGCTTAGAAGAAAAACCAATGCAAGAATGGCTAATAAGACAATGTTTAGCGGTCTCTTCATCTTGTTGTTTTAGGCAAGCAATGAGTTGGTACAACTATATGCAGCATAGGCGGGATATTTATATGCAACATTATGCCATCAAGTGGTATATATGACTTGAAGATTTTTCATGTTTTAGATTTGATGTTAGAGATTTTGACCGTTGACTTGTAGAGAGTTGGGTTAGAAATTGAATGGGTCCTAAATGAAGTAACTAGGTTTTTATTTTCATCCCAAAGCTTTCATTTTTACCAACCTTCACCAACACGATGATAGCATGCTAAACGGACATGTGAAAAAATAAAATAAAAGTAATTTCACTTGTTATATCTCTATGCCTCTTACCCATTGATTGTACTTTTTCTTTATTAACTAATATTAACATTAAAAGAATGTTTGGGAAGTGGAGAAATTATTCAATGCTCTAAGAGGAGTGATTATTTTAGTTGATTTTTTTTTTTTTTTAATGAAAAAATGTATAAAAAAGTAGAGAATGGTGTGATTGAATGTCTTGACTTTTTAATTATTTTTGCCAAAAAAATAAATACCCCAAACGGGCCTAATTGTCTTTCTGATCACTGTCCTTTAAGCATTGGTTAAATAACAAATTATGTCAAAAAAATTAAAATTTTAATACACATTTTATATATTTCTTACATTAAAACTGTTACAAGACACATTCTTACAAAAGATCATACCATATGCACTTTATCATAATATAACCATAACTTTTGGAAGCAAAGATTAAATGACTTTTCTCACCAAAATAGTTGTAACATTTATCACCACAAATGATTTGTTGCATTTAAACCACATCATCAATAACATAATCACAATTATTCATAATCTTTACTTTAGAAATGTGCACTATGAATTCACCCAATTGTAACTTTTACCGCAAAGTACCATAGTCAATACCACAAAATGGCGTCACATTTCTTATGGTGTGCCCTTTTTCGGAATGTACACCATAATTGTTTTCATTTTACATATTTCAATAAATCTTTTTCTATATACTAACATTAATTCACTACAACATGTAATATAGTTTAGAAGACTAAACTTTCTTGTTTGCAAAGTGAAAATTTTGCTTGCAAAAAACATTTGGAGACTAATTTATATTGTAAAAAAGGTCGTCTTTAAAAAGCCATTCCAAAATTTCAAAAAAAAAAGGCTTTTAAAGACAAAATTTTGAAAATATTACTACAAATACATTTTTAGGGACAGAACAATTTGGTACAAAAAAAAATATTTACTTTTCAAGACCAAAAAAAAAATAGACCAAAAAATATAGTAATTTAACACTAAATATTCAATTTCATCTCTAGAAATACCAAAATAACACTTTTACTAATGGAAATATTTTATCTTTAAAAAGTGACCTTGTTCCTAAATTTTGCCTCTAAAACCTTCATTTAATGTAGTGATTAATTAATTAATTTTTTTAATATAATGAGTTTTACATATACAAATGCTATTTGTTGCATGAATTTTTTAATTTTAACTTGGTTTCATGCCCTATTAGAGCATCTTTATCAAAATAATCAAAGTTTTAGTCAAATTTTAACTGAAAATTTACCTTTTTATTTTAGCTAATTATTTTTTTAAATACATCCTCCAACAAATTCTCTATTCTTTTTCTATTCTATTTAAATAATTCTATGTTATTATTTCTTTAATTTTTTTTTTTTTTTTTTTTTTTTTTTTTTTTTTTTTGTAGTGGTCATATTTTTTTAAACTAACACTTTTCAATAGTTCAACTTTCGATCATATATTTTTACACGGACACTTTTCAATGTATGTTTTTTTAATGGTCATATCTTTTTAATATAAATAATATCACTTCGTTTCTATTTTTTGTTTAATGATTTTTTTTTGGTAAAACAGCTAAGAGGGGAAATTGATGTGTTTGATGGAGATGCTATTAGCTTGTTGAATGTTTGAATTTTCTTTTTTAGCCGTTGAATTTTCTATAGATTTGATCGTATTATGCATGTTAAGTTATTACGAGATAGTCTTAAAAAAAGAAAGGAATTCAATTTCCGCCGATACGACTCTCAAACGTCTTGGAAAAGAAAGGAATTTAATTCGCCAAGCAGATGACGCAATCCAACAAACAAGCCCTGTTGCATCACCCAAGTCAACCCAACCCGTTTTGGCCCAATTTTAGTTTAATGCATAAATTTTGAGTGGTGCTATTAGCATCTCATTTATAAATTTTAAAATCTTTAAAATTTCTTTTTCTTTTCAAATAATATCAAAATTATTCTTGTGAAAATATTTCACCCATTGAATGTATTCCCTTCATATCCCAAAAAAACTCTCTTTCAAAAAATCCTAACAAAACCTACAAAGAAGAAGAAGAAGAAGTGTGATTAAATTGTAAACACTTCTCGAAAATGTTATAGCCTCTTTAACATAAAAAAATAAAAAAAAAATAAAAAAACAAAAAAAAACTAGAGTAGTGTTTACAATTTAAATATTTTGTGTAAATTTAAACTCAGTATGGTATGGGTTACGTCCAAAAGCACAATAAATCTAATTTATAAATTTCAAATTCTTGACACTTTTTCATCTGTAGCATTGTTTGGATTGAAATAGGAATCTGATTTACAAATTTTAGAATTCTAAACATGTTTATGAGTACATAGCATTGTTGCATTTTTTTTGGCACTCAGGTTAGAAATTCACTTTAAAAATTATTAGAACAATAGACCTAAGCTTAATTTATTTTTTTGAACCAAAATGAAATTATCTATCCAAAAAGATACCAATTTGTCTAAAAACTTACATATCTGTCTATCTGTTCAACTGTAACCTACCTGTCCAAAATGTCACATATATGTGTCACCTATTTGTACAACTATATGTCCAAATGTCACCTATCTATTCAATATCTATCCAATGTCACCTATTTGTTCACCTTACTGTCACCAACCTACCGGCAACTTTCCGGTGACTTTTCCAGCCAATTTTCTGACGGCTTTTCTAACAATTTTCATTATCACAAAAAAGATTAAACATTAGATCAAATAACATATGGCCCATAAATATAAACTTTTCACCATTAACTCCTTTTCTTTCACTCGATATGTGAGAATGCGAATAATGACATATATCTGGAATTTTACCGTGTGTCTTGCAGAAGCTAGGGTTCAAAGGGTTTTTTGTTGCTAAAAAAAATTACTTTACCAAGTTTTGTACACGACTCACTTTGTTTTACTTGGCGGTATTGGATTTGGATACGTAGGAACGCGTTTAGTGTCAGTTTTTTTTTTTTTTTTAAATGACGTTTAGTGTTAGTAGAACATTGTTGGTTTGGTTCATTTGAGAATATTAATAAAATGGAGATTAGAAAAAATAATTTCAAAATGATGACAGTACAAGTGTTTGTTACATAAATTTATGCACGAATCACTTGTACTTTTAGCATTGTGAAATTATTTTATCTACACACCATTTTTTTAAAATTCTCCCATTTTCTTTTTTGAGCCTTTGAATTTTTAAAGCTTTGAAAGTTTATCATGACTTTATATATTGTCTCTAAAGCGGTTTAAAATTACAAAAGAAGGCAGAGTGTAATTGAAGAATGGAATTCAATTCCGTGGATACCACTCCCATTTCTCATGTCAGAGGGACTCTCATCAAAGCCATGCAAGAGCAACAAACTTACCCCCAAATGGCCCCGTCCCTTCAACCAAGCCAACCCGACCCGAAAGAGCAATGTTAGAAACTCACACTTTTAAATCCACATACACTGATGTGATAAGGGAGTTGGACTCTATGTCATTAAATGTATAACAAATTAAAAGTTGAAACATATAATACCATATCATTGTAAGTTTCAAACATTTTCTGACATGATATTTTGTTCTAATTTATGTACTCCCCAAATTTTGGGTTAAAAATGGGGTAGGCTAAAGTAGGGAGGGGGGAGGGGTGTGAGCAAGTTCGAATCGGGTGGTTTAGGAAAAATATAATCTCAACTAAATTGCTTTTGTGGGTAGACAATTTCTTAACCCACCATCGACACATACAACATCATGAATCGGCGAGTTAGTTTGAGTATTTTTGTGATTTTGAACGAATGAGTTAGACAAGTTGACAAGTTGTAAATTTTAACATATTATATGAACTCATTTTAAAATCATATAGCTTATAATATAAATATAAAGGTACAAAATAAAAGTAAAATAGTTCACCAAAAAAATAAAATAAAAGTAAAATAAAATATGTTTGATGATATACATGTGTTTAGGAAACTTTTACAGTGGTCTAATATCTAAACATGTGATGACAGTCAAGATTTATTCATGGTTAAAGTGTTTGATTTATAAAATATATGAATTATCGTGTTGGGTGGGTTTTTCCAAGGAGTTAAGGATTTTAAACCGTATGTAACTCATACAAATTAGTTTGTAACCTGCCAACACTCTCAAACTATGGGTGGTGGCACGGGTCAGCATGGGTTGGGCGACAGCTTTCGATCTAAAAAAGATATATTATTTTATTTATTAAAAGTGTGATATTTATTTTTTTTGAACTATGAAAAGTGTAATGTTTACATTTTCAACTTTCACATTTACTAAAAATTCACACTATTATATATCTATATATATAAGGAAACGAATTTCTTAGTGAGAAACCTTCTAAGAGTTCTAAATTTTCATTCTAATTTTCTTGATTTTCTTAATTTTAAATAATTACTTTTATTTGATAATCCCACATCGGAGTTGTTTTACTCATATAAAGATAATCTTATACTCTCATCCCATTTAGTGACGAGCCTTGTGTTGGCTTTTGAGGGGTAATAGTGTAAATTTAAGCGTGCCAGTAAGGATCAATCAGTCCTTACAAAATTTTAATTGCCAACCAATTATCAGACGATCGTGTTGAAGTTCTTTCAGCCTCAATGAAGAGGACTTTTACTGGTGGCTTGTTTTAGGAGAAATCAATAAGAAATAACAAGTACAGAACAATTTAGAAACTGAATTTCATTAAGTAAATAGAAACTTACAATGAAATGACCCACTCCTGAAAAAGTTTACAGCAACGACTATTTGAAACTACTCTTAGGAAATGAAGTGCAGTACATGAATTGAAGTGCTAAAAATGTAAAGAACTGGAAATGTAAAACTAGAAAGAAATATAAAGTCAATAAACTAGTTTCTAGATTTGGGTCTTTTATTCTGGGGCCTTCTCTTTTATTTATATTCTCCAATGGTAACTGTCGAAATGAACTTCTAACCGTCAAAATACCCTTTCACGATCATTGGTTATGGCCCTGAACAATCTGCTCCCGCGATGCCTTGATTGCCGCTGGGCTTCCCTCTTAAATTTGAATTTGAATTTGAATTGTGAGTAACCGTTGGGCCACGTCACCTCATACCTTTTAACTGCTTCCATGCAACGCAGACCCACCATTACCAATATGAACTGTCACGTGTTTGTCACTGATTGGAGACTTGCATTATCTCCCCGCATTACCCTGTACGAGCCACGTGTTAAGCTGCGATTGGCCTGTACAAAATATATAGCCAACATTACACCCCGTACTAATATACCCAATACTTGGTGATATTAGTGGATTAGTGCACTCTATCCATGTCCTAGGACGTGCATGGACTTCGTATATTTTAGAAGTGTAACCATCTTCTTAGAAATGAATCACTGAACTTCATTAAATTTTTCCTTACGCTTGAATATTTCCTCCACTATCTGGGTATCTAAAGGGGTTTGTAACAACCCCGACCTCTGATTAATATTAATCCATGATTAAATAAGCCTAATAAGTAATTAAGATGAAATCCTGAGTTAATTACTTGTGCATTGCATTATTTGTGTTCATATCTATTTAATGTAGAAATATCTGTTTGTGTTTCTGTTTCGATTTATGACTTGAAGGCCTTATTGGCAACCGAATGCGAAATTTACTTGGTATATCTGTTATTTGGAATTTTTAGAACATTATGGTAAGTTCAATTGAAATTCGATTCGGAACAAATCAATTTAGATTAATTAATACCCTTGCTTAGTCGAAGTTAATTAAGGTTAATTAGACTCCCTAATCAAGCCTGTATAAGGCTAATTTAATTTATTAAGATCATTTTTACACCTTCATTTCATCCTCCTTGAACTCCAAACTGAGGAAGAGCGAGAAGAGTGAGCTTAGAGCCATTTTTGGAGAGGGATTAAGTTCAAGCTAAAGGAATTGCTAGGAAGAAGAAGGATTGGACTTGGAGACTCAAGAATTTAACCTCTAGCTCTCACCTTGGAAAGTCTAGGTAAGAATTCTACCCTTTGAATGTACACTTTTGATGCTTAAGCCATGAATTCAAAAGAGTTTAGTTGAGTTAACCTAGAATTAAGCTAATTGAGTTGGTAGGAAGATCATATCATGCATGCATGCCCATTTGAGCATAATTTGAGTTTGATTTCAAGAGATTCCCTCATACATGTGTTCATCTTACCAATATTTTGAGAATCCATCTTGTTTGATACCATTTGATAGAAAATGATCATGGTTTGGAAGCTTTGAAGTCAAGATAAAGCTTGCATTTTATGCATGTTATGTTTTCAAAAGAAATGAGGAATTGTTTTGCAAAATTGGCAAGCTTTTGGGCCTTGATTTTGTGAAATGATCTTTAATTCACCATGTTTTCCAAGTTTATATAAGTTTTCTCAAGTTTTTGGCCCAAAAGACCATGATTTGCAACTTTGAAATTGAGTTTTGCACTGGATAGAGCAATCTAGAAATTCCAAATTCTGCATATCTGCTTGAACAACATATCCTGTGCTTGAGCGACCACTCTATGTTTTGCACCTCTGCTCGAGAAACCAATAGTTGGCTCGAGCGTAAATTGCATGCTCCCAGAAGTTCACATGTTTTGCAGACTACTAGAGCGACAAGAGTTGCGCTCAAGCGAGGACCTGAGTCTCACACTTGAGCGACCGTCGAGCGTCCTTCGAGCGTGAAAATACACAGCCAATACTTTTACAGACCGCTTGAGCGAGAGAAGGTGCGCTCGAGCGACCACTCACATTTTGCATGTCTGCTTGAGCAAAGAAAGGTACGCTCGAGCGGGACCCCTGTTTTCAGCAAATTTGACTAAGTGTTCTGAATCACATTTTGGTATCCTCATTGCATCGTAGGCATTTCTAAGCCCTAATTAAGCTAGAATAATGAGGAATAGAAGTAGAACGTACCAAAATAAGAGAGAACTAAATTATTGATTCCGGGTGTGTAATTCTATACGTATTTGTTCTGTATCTGTGTAGGTCACGCGCCGCAAGTTACTTGATCTTTCTACTCTGTCTGTTTGCTTAGAGCCACTTGTGAGTAATAATTCTGTAAAGCTATACTTAATTATAAGTATTTTTTGACTGATATGATACGATCTGTTTTTTGAAATGCTATTTTATGAATTATGAATGAATGTCCATTTTTCTGAAATGTATTTGTGGCATACTTAGTTTCGTGGCCCTCACCCGGGGGTAACAATACCGTGGCCAATATATACGTAGCCCTTGCCTGGGGGTAACAATACCGTGGCTTATATTCACGTGGCTCTTGCTTGGGGGTAACAATACTGAGGCCTATATTCACGTGGCCCTCGCCTAGGGGTAACAATACCATCATTACTTGCGCGCAAGATATAGACCTTTATGGTTATCGGTACCGACTATGCAAATTTGATATGTCATGATAGCTAAATGGATGTAAAACAAATACCTGCTGATGATTCTGGAAAGTATATAAATATGAATCTGTTTCTGATTTAAATTTAAATATGCATATGACTTTGTTTCTGATAAGAATCCGTTTCTGATATAAACTCTGATTTCTAATTATGTGATGGACATGATTCATTGAAACCCTTTACCTTGTTTGTTAGGACCCTTATTGTCAAAATCCATGGAAAAACTGAGTTTTTAATCGAGTTGTAATTTTCCAGTTTTTGTCTTCCCACTTGAGCGGGCAAAGTGACGCTTTGTCAAAATCCATGGAAAAACTGAGTTTTTAATCAAGTTGTAGTTTTCTAGTTTTTGTCTTCCCGCTCGAGCGGGCAAAGTGACGCTCGAGCGGAGTTTACACTCTCACAGTATTTTGCATATCTGCAAAAATACTGAGTGATGTATTTTTACACTCGAGCGTGGGAACTTCTGCTCAAGCGTGAACCCTGGTTTGGAACACGCGATATAGAGCCCTTGCTCAAGCGTCCATTCCCATGCTCGAGCGGACCGCGCGATCTTTGCTTCTATAAATTCGCTTGTTGCTCCAACTCTAGGGTTACTTTTCCCAGATCTTCTTTAAGGTTCTTAGGGTTTTCTTTTGGAGTATTTTTTCCTGGTTTTCCTTGATGTTTGATTGAGTTTTGACTGATGTTCTTATAAGCACACATCAAGGAGTTTGTTTGATATTTTCTTTGAGAGTATTCTTCTTCGGTGGAATCCGAAGATTCAAGCACTGAGTAATCAAAGGAGTTTGATGCTGTGTGTAGTCATTTATTCGACAATTGATGTTGTGGATTCAATTTCAAGTTAATCAATTCCGTGTGAAGGTTGTGGTGAAAGACATACAGAAGATTTGAAGACAAATTGGAAGCAGTTCTGGTAATTTGTTTGGTATCTTTGTAATCTTTATTTCTTCAGTAGTGGATAGATTTGTGGCGTTTTGCCCGTGGTTTTTGATCACAATTGAAGGTGCTTCAATTGTGGTTTTTCCACGTAAAAATCATTTGTGTCGATTTACTGTTTTCGAAAACAACAATCTAAATCACTTTCGTACGTGCTTGATGATATAGATTGTGAGTTTTAATTAATTGGGTATTGGAATAGTTAAATCTTGATCTAATCACGAATCACTTGGGTTTTTCAATTGGTATCAGAGCGGGTCACTCTTTGTTTTCATCAAAACTATAGGAGTGTGATTTTGTGCGATTAGTGATATGGATTCTATTCGTGAAGGTAACTCGACCCATAGACCTCCATTACTTGATGGTACAAACTATTCTTATTGGAAAGCTCGCATGAGAGCGTTTTTAAAATCTATTGATGAGAAAGTTTGGCACTGTGTGATCTATGGGTGGAGTAAACCTATTGTCACCATTGATAGTGTTGATATTCCCAAACCCCTTGATAAATGGGATGCATTAGATTATCAAAACTCAAGTTGGAACAGTAAGGCTCTTAATTCCCTTTTTTGCTTCGTCACACCTGAAGAGTTTCGTCATATTTGTACGTGTGAGGTAGCAAAAGAGGCTTGGGACATTCTTAAAACGATTCATGAAGGTACTACTTCTGTTAAAAGATCAAAACTTTAACGTCTCACCTCTGCCTTTGACACCCTTTTTATGCGTGATGATGAGACGTTTGATGATTTCTATGCTAAACTTAGTGACATCGTGAATTCCTGTTTCACACTCAGTGAAAAAATCTCTGAAGCTAAGGTTGTTGGAAAAATTTTGAGGTCTTTACCCGAGAGGTTCCAATAAAAAATGATAGCTATTGAGGAGGCTTAGAATGTTGATACCCTCAAGCTTGATCAGCTAGTTGGAAACTTGCAGACTTATGAAGCCCACCATATTTCTAAGAAAAAACAAAAAGATAGTGTGGCTTTCACTAGTGCTCATGAGACTGCAAAAACTCTTGAGACTGAGTTTGATCTAGAGTTCGAGATGACGACTATGTTTACTAAACAGTTCAAAAAAAATTTAAAGAAAAAGAAGCCGAATTTCAGAGACCCTATTTAAAAAGACAAGAGTAATGATAAACCCAAAACTTTTCCACCAAAACTTACACCAAAAACTGAAAAGAAGATTGTACAGGGGCAAGGGGTTGAGTGTTATGAATGTCAAGGTTTTGGACATATTACTCTTGAATGTCCATCAAAAAAGAATCGGAAAAAAGTCTATACTGTGACTTGGGATGATGAAAGCGGGTCAGAGCAAGAACCGGAAGAAACTGAATCCACTGAAGATGGGGATAGTGCCTTCATGGAATTCTGGTCCACTTTCACTCAACCTCCTCCGAAGTCAGTAAAATTTACTCGTGGTCAGAATCCGCACTGTGCTCTTACCTTTGATGGGAGTAATTACTTGTATTGGAAGATCAGAATGAGGGCGTTTCTGAGAGCTTTCGACCTTGAAGGCTGGCAAGCCATTGAAGAGGATGTTGAAAGTGCTGACAATTCGAGCAATCAGAGAGTTCGGATTACTATTCGTGAAGCAATATCTGATGAAGAACAGCAACGGGTTGCTCACTGCACAAAGGCCAAAGATGCATGAGCTATTCTGAGCCAATTTCATGAAAGAGGAGAGTCATCTTCACCACTATCTATCACTTTTCCTGCCTTACTTGGTCGATTGGATGAGGTTAAGAAGAAAGAGGAGCAAAAAGAAGATGATGAAACATTAGAAGACAATGATGAGATTGATGGTGATGATCAACAAGCTTACGAAAAGCTTTACGATGAATCTTTGAATCTGCCCAAGATCAATGACAAACTCACTCTCAAGCTCAAAGCATGTGAAAGCGAGAATGTCAAGCTAAAAGGAGAACTTGTAACAGCAAAGCAGAATATCATCAAGATCTCTAGTGACAAGCAAGTCCTATGTGGGAAACTTCTATCTTGTGAGATTGAAATGAATGAACTCCTGAAGGTATATTCCACATATGAAGAGAAGATTGACAGCCTTGAGATGTCACAAGCTACATTGGAAGAGATGGTTTGTCATAAAGATGAAGAACTCAGAATTGCTATAGCAACAATTGCCTTGTGGAGCAAAGGTTCCAAATCATTAGAAGACATCCTCGGGTCTCAACAAATGGGGTGTGCCAAAAGTGGGCTAGGCTATGGTAATACGACAGCTCACAAGGGACAGGCCTCTACATCTTATGACATAAAGACTTAAGCAAAGGGAAAGCTGAAGGTGCACCAGGGTGATCCCTCTCTTCATCTTCCTAACGGGGGTAAGATCAACAAAAGGGAGGTAAAACATGTTTTTGTTTGTCATTATTGTGGTAGGTATGGCCACATTCGTCCTTATTGCTTTGAATTGTTTGGTAAGGTGTCTCAAAAGGGTAGAAATTCTAATACTTTTTAGGTTAGGAGACAACCTTACATATCTAGGCGGAACACCAAGATACATGAGGGTGTTCACAACACTAAGACATTTACCAAGATCGCCAGTCCTGATTTTGTTAAGACCAAAAAGATTTGGGTGAGAAAAGATGACTTGACTTGTTTAGTTGTTCACACTGCTCTAAAAGCACGAGACTCACACATGTGGTATCTTGATAGTGGGTGCTCTCGTCACATGTCAGGTGACAAATCCTACTTCACCTCCCTTGAAAAATATGAAGGTGGAATTGTTACCTTTGGAGATGTTGGCACTTCTAGAGTCATTGGTAAGGGCTTTATTAGTGTGGCTGGTCTTCCCAAGCTTGAAAATGCTTTACTTGTTGAGGGCCTTAAAGCAAATCGTTTGAGCATTAGTTAAATGTGTGATTCCCACCATGAAGTATTGTTTTCAAAAAATAAATGTGAAATTTTGGATAAAAAAGGAAATACTATCATGCATGGGGTTCGCACAACTAATAACTGCTACGGAATTGTTACTACTAATGATCTCACTTGCCACTCAGCCATCATAAGTAACATTGATTTGTGGCATCAAAGATTAGGTCAAATGAATTTCAAAGACCTAACTAAGATAGCCAACAAAGAGCTTGTGAGAGTCGTACCTAAGCTGGGTAAGAATCTGAACCATGTGTGTGGACCTTGTCAACTTGGAAAGCAAACTTGTGCCCCTCATAAAAAGGTGAACAGTTTTACAACCAAATGTCCTCTTGAATTGGTTCACATGGATTTAATGGGACCTACTCGCACTAAAAGCATTTGAGGTAAAAGATACATGTTTTTAACTGTTGATGATTTTACTCATTTTTCATGGGTAAATTTTTTAAAAGAAAATCTGATACGTTTTGATGCTTTTCAGGCTTTAGTCCTTAAAATCCAAAATGAACAGGGTGTTTCCATTAGGCGTATCATAAGAATCCGAACTGATCATGGTCGTGAGTTTGAAAACAGTTCATTTTCGGACTTTTGTGATATGTATGGAATTAAGCATGAATTTTCTGCACCTATTACTCCACAACAAAATGGAGTTGTTGAGAGGAAGAACAGGGTTGTTCAAGAGATGGCTAGGGTCATGCTCCTTAATAAGAAAGTTCCTCCAAAGTTTTGGACTGAAGCCTTAAATGCTGCTGTTTATGTCATAAATCGTGTGTATTTTAGGCCCGACACTTTACAAACTCCATATGAATTGTGGAAGGGATTGAAACCTAATGTAAAATACTTCAAAACTTTTGGGAGTAAGTGTTACATTTTTAAAGATAAAGAGCCTTTGGGTAAATTTGACTCCCGAAGTGATGAAGGTATTTTTCTAGGGTATTCAACCACTAGTAGGGCTTTTCGAGTCTATAACCTGCGAACTTCATCTTTAATGGAATCGATCAATGTGGTTATAGATGACACGGGTTCTCCTACTTCAACGACAAATGAGAAAGAAAATGGTGAATCTCCAATCCTGGATACTGAACCACAAAGTCAAAGAGAAGCTGTGGTCCAATCACAAGAAGTTGAGGACCTAGCGTCTCTATTTTGTCAGCCGGCCATTGTGCCTCCGAGGAGGTTCCCTTTGTAAGCGAGTCAAGCCTAAATGCCTTATGTTTAAGACTTTGTCTTCTTTTGAGTATAAAACAAGTTCTGTTCATTTGTACACTGGGCTAAGCCCCGCTTTTGTTTTATCTGTATATGAGAATGATGCTCAACTAACGTAAATATAAATGATGTCACATGTATATTATTAAAGTTTTAAAATTTCTGTCCCATATATGTCTCCATAGCTCAATGGACTATGTATGTTTTTATATTTACTTCTGCAACCCCTAATTATAAGTTATTCTGTTCAGAGGCCTTTGGTAATCCAATGATTACTGCCCGGTTATGACGCTAAACCTATAGGGGCAAGTTTGGGTTGTGACAGGGTTGATACATCTTCAATGGCCAATCAAGCCTTCTCCTACATTGATCAAGCATACGAGGATGTGTTTGATAATGATAACCGTCCTCAAAAGAACCTTCATGCATTTATTGGTCATACTTATCCACCCCCATTTATACAAGTTATGGAAGCTTTTGCACCATACAAATCTCTGGACCAAGCATTTGCACAAATGGATCTTGGAAGCTCTTCATCTGCTCCAACAATCTCTGCATGAGATGAAGCTGCTCCATCTTCTTCTTCAGGAAATACTAGTTGGGACGCTTGGTCAACACCATTTTAGCCTCAAATAAGGGAGCGAATTCACCACAAAATTGTCAAATTCAATGATCCTCTTTTGGTGCCTCCTTCCTCCCGAAGCTCAGTAGTATATCCCTACGTATCCATTGATTGCCATCGCTGTCTGGAAGACAACCTGCTTTCGGCGTGGTATACTTCCTCTCTACCAACGAGAATAGTGCAAAAGACTCATCATCCAATCGAAGCATTGGGATTCAGTCCCTCATTTTTTTTTCTAAGAAGGCTAAACATTGTTCTTCCAACTGGCTGGAGATGGTGAATGACTCCCAATTTCCTCCTTCTTTTAGGATGGACCCTTCTGCACCCGCTCTTCCTCAAAACCCGAACTAGGTGAAGAATTGAAGCTTACTATCTTTGAGGGTCAGCATTTCCCTTCTTATCAACCTCCAGTTCCTCTGATTGCATTTTAGCAACATAAAGCTCAACTTTTGCTTGCTACCTTCTCCCATCTGCCCTTCGAAGTCCTTGGAGATGACGTTCCTTACTAGAACTTCTCATGGGCTTGTGACATTGTGTCTTGAGGTCATGCACTTAACCCCATAGCCCAAACAAAACTCCATACCTTTTTGGACCAGCTCCCTCTTCTACTCAATTGGCATAAAAACTTTTTGACCACCAATGACTCACTGGATGAAATTGCTGCCAATCGAATTCAAACTCAGTATGAAGCGGAGAACCTTCTTGAAGAATATAATGCCTTCAAGGACAAGGACTCATCATACTCGGATGATGTAGACATAGATGAGACAGAGCATGGCTTGAAAGAGACAGAGTTCGAGGTGAAAGCTAAGCAACTTTTTCACCAAATAAGGGCATATCAACTGCAACAACCCAGTGTAGATAGAATTGAAGATAGAATAAACAAAGAACATAAGTTCATAGAATATTGCTGGGCTAAATTTAATGAACTTGTTACTCTTTCTATCCCTTATTATTATGAAATTGAATTTCTAGCCAAATAGGCCCTCTCAATGTAAATATTTTATATATCAATACAACTGGGTTCTTCAACTCTCATTTGCATGATCTGGTTTTGTATTCCAATTGCATAATCACCTGTATTCCTTATTTGTTTATGTAATTTGAAAAAACAGCTTCGAAGCAACCAGTTTCTCTTTGATGCCTGATTTTAAAGGTTTTGAAGCATGGAGTTTCTTCTTGAGACAACATTTGTCTTAGGTTTACATTTTCCAATTATATGACCAATCTAATCTGTGCAAAAATCAACTTAGATTTAACCAATCTTGCTTCGAAGCCTGATTTAAGTGTTTCGAAGCATGTAATTTCCTTACAAAATGACAACATTTGTGTTCAGAGGGGTAAGCCTTCTGGTCATTGAAATTTCCATATTACCTAACCAAGAACTAGCTTCATAGTGCTTATTTATGTTGAAGGACCAGGCAAGAATCATATCCTTATCATAGAACATTACAAAGACCTCTTCGAAGGAAATTTCCTTTGATGGAAAGTCAAAAAGCATACCTCCAAGACTTTTAAAGTGAAGAAATTTCAGTTATGCTTGAATTTAAGGTAAAAGACTAGCTTCGAAGCTAACTACCTGTTTTCAAAGCCAAGCTAAGTTCTTGAAAACTAGCTTCGAAGCCAAGCTAAGACTTGAAATGTGTTTCCCTCCTTCATAAGGTATCCACCTACTAGTTCGAAGATAGTTTTCTCTCTTGTGTTTTCAGGGATTTAAGATAATAGCCTTAATCACACATGGGTTAGAACTTGGGTTTGTTTGACCCGTTATATTAAATGGGTAATTTTGGACAGAAAGGTTTAAAACCCCTTCTTCTCGCGCTTTACCTATTTACTTGTCCAAAGAAATTGCTCTTATTCCCATTGTTCTCAATTGCACCTTCTTGCCCTCCCATTCACTTTCTTCTTTCAACACCCTGCTAATGGCTTCTTCTTCCAAAGTACCAGTCGTTGAGTGTGTGAGCCCATCTGTGGCTTTGAGGAGAATCATTAACAAAGAATGTGACAAATACAAAGCCGGTGAACGGTGTACTATTGATGAACGCATCTTCATTCCCCGTCATCATGCTTAAGGGGAGTTTGTTCTTGGACCCATTTTTAGGGAAGCTCCTTCCTAACTCCCAGCTCTGTACCCACGCTTAGAGGATCACTGCATCATTTACGAGGGTGGCCTTGATTGGGGAAGCTGGAGGATGAACCATCCCCATCGCTACTGGCCCACATTGAGGCCAGAATGGGAGGAATGGTATGACCGAGTTGTTCCCGCCAAGATGCTGGACATCCAAGAACTCTGCATCTTTAACACCCTTCGACTAGCCAGGTTTCCCATTCTTGAAAACCCTTTCCTCATACCTGCTACACTTTGTTTTTGGAATCTAACTTTCAATTTTTTCCAATTTAGGTGTGGTATGATGGCCCCTACCATCCTTGATATGTGCCATCTTTTAGGGTTATCACCCACTAGTACTCCCTTCAGTCCTGATTACCCTATTCTTAATGTTCCTTTCTCTATTCCCCCTCTGAACTCTTCCTTTAGTGATTTTGTTAGTTTTGAAAATAAGAAAGAGGGCCCTGTAACAGATCGAGAGTTCTTTTTTTTTTTTTTTTTTTTTTTTTTTTTTTTTTCTATCTTATATTGGCTCTGCAAATTTTTATTTTGCATCTCCTCATAGAGAATTATGCTTGGATTTGCCCTCCTATCAAAGCTCTGGCTTCGGCTAAGAAGATAGCCTTAGCTCCTTATGTCTTGGGCCATATATATAGAGCTTGCTCCCAGTTTTGTGAAAAGCCTCTAGATGCCACCAAGGAGGACCACTCTGGGTACTGCAACTCTGGTTTTTTGCCTACTTCACTGACTTATATTTTAGGTGCTTGAGATTCTTGATGCAAGACCCTACCACTTATAGAATGAGGTACGCCAGAGTTTCCTTCTACCCTTTTAGCTTTGTTTATTACCTCTTTTTCTTTCATTAATTCCCAGCTTCCCCCATTTCCACTTTCTTCTGCCCATTTACAGCTAACACAGGGCCATCATTGCTAAGGACTTTCTTGGCTGATAGAACCTGCTCCAACCCCTTACACAGAGATATGTGGGCCTCTATTCTTATTCCAAGGAAGCACTTCATTGGTACCTTGAATTCTCGGGCTTATAAGTGTATTGTTGAACCCTACTGCCCTGCCCAATTTGCTACGCAATTTGGGCTTACTCAAGGAAATCTTGTCCCTCTTTACAGCCAAACTAACCCAAATCTTACAACCAGAGAGCTAAGAGTTCCAAAAACCAGGCCGGATGAGGCAACCTCCAAGTTGATACAAGACTTGGTGGAATTCAAATTCACTTATTTCATCCCACACGGCACTGCATTGAGGAGGTATCAGAATTGGCGGACAACCAATATGGAGGTGCACCTGGCTATCTCTTCCCGGGACCTGTTGGTAAGGCTAGATGTGCCCTCTCAAGCCAAGTTCAAAGAGACTAGGACCACTATTACTGTCTCTACTGTCCCTGTTGTCCCAACTCCTGCTCCTGCTATCTCAGTGCCTGCTCTTACTGCCTCACCCCCTCCTCCTAGAATCACCAGGGCTACTTCGAAGAAAGGTATGCACTTCTGTTTTCCCTTTCTCTTTTCTTTTATGATGTCCTTCTTATTTACTTATGGCTTCTATTTGATGCACGAACTTCACAGGAAGACTCTCCTTAAAGGGCTCAAGCCTTGACCATTCTTAGGGGCAAGCAACAATAACAAAAGAAGAGAAAACTTTTGCTTGACCCTAAAGAAGAGGTACCTGAAGTTTACATAGAAAATGAGGAGGCTGAAAAGGAAAAAAGAAATACCACTAAAAAGGAAGAAGAAGATGACAGTCTCTCTTTATGATTTTACCAAGGCTTCTGCTCATGAGAGAACTGCCAAAGCAGTGGAGCAAAAGCACTCTAAAGAGATTATTGTCTTTCAAAGGTTTGAAAAGAGGAGGCATCAACAAATACTAAGGGATGAGGCTGCTGCTACTGCTGCATTGCAAAAGGAGGCTGCAAGGAAAAAACAAACTGCTGAGCATTATTCCCTTCGCAGTTCTCCAACCATCACCACTACCACCTTTGAAGCTAGTAATTCTCCCTTAGTCTCTTTTGATAATTTCCTTTTCCACGGTTTGGCGTGAAATTTACACTTTCCCTTTGTTTTCTAACATATAGTAGTGGTCAGGTCAGTTCCTCCTCCTTCGACACTAGCTTCCTCTGCTTTGCTTATGGATAAAGAGCCCTTAAATTAACACTGAAGTGCCAATGAGTGTGGAGCCGATCCAGATGATACTTCCACTTCCCAGCTCTATACTCCACACGCCTTCTTCCCTTCCTTCTTTGAGGCAAAGCATCCCACTTTCCTTATGCCCAGGCCTAACTCCATATCTGCCCCATCTATCCTTTGTCTTATCGCAATTTACTCCTCCTATATTCCTGGCTGCCCCTTTACCTACTAAAAGCACTCCAACTGTCACTTCTCCTTTAGTGGCAATTGGCCCTTCCAAGGATGACACTGGCGGCTTACCAACTTCTTTCCCACCATCTAACTCCAGTCCCTCTTCTTTTGACTTGCTGGTGGCCAGGACAACAGACACTGCTAGGGATTCATCAACTCCTTCTCCTATCCCCATGCTACTATCTCTTCCCTCAACTAGTGACTCTTCTGTATTGATAATATCAGAGGAAAATATGGACATTTTTTAGGCTCAACTAGCCAGCTTATTTGGCATATCTTCACCAATTCGAGCCCCAAACAGTGAGACTGAACCATTGATCCTTGCTGACTCCCTTTTGGAAATTATTGAGAGCTCTTCTACTACTACTGAAGCTTCTTTGCCTCGGGTGGACTTGGGCACTTACTTTGACCTATTGCAATCATTCTCAAGGATTCTGTTTGAAGCCTTACAAAAGCCTATCATAAAAAATGGTTTTCTCAAGTGCTGCAAAGCCTTCGAGTAGTCCAACATGGCCTTCTCAAGTCATTTATCCCAGGCAGTGGCCACTATAGATTTCTATATCAATATCTGCTCCATGGCCAAGGCTGCAAAGGAGGAACTGCTGAAGGACAAGGAATTTGTCTCTCATATACATGCTGAGGTGTTTGAATTAAAGGGACAACATTCCTATGCCTCTCAGTTTCTAACCCAACTCCTAGAGTAGAAGGCCCAACTGAAAGAGGAGCTAGTAGCAGTCAACCTAACCTTGGATCAAAATGCTAAAAAACTGCAAATTACCAACCAAGGGCTAGCCGATAGAAGGCAGGACATGGCTGCAGCCATTCAGTTGTTCCCATCCCTTTGGAGTAGAGAATCATTTGTAAGGAAATAACTGAAACATTGTATTGATTTTTGGGTCAATTTATCAAGTTCACAAAAATTAGTACAATGTTTCAATTATTTCCTTACAAATGATTCTCTACTCCAAAGGGATGTGAACAACTAAATGGCTGCAGCCATGTCCTGCCTTCTATCGGCTAGCCCTTGGTTGGTAATTTGCAGTTTTTTAGCATTTTGATCCAAGGGTAGGTTGACTGCTACTAGCTCCTCTTTCAGTTGGGTTTTCTACTCTAAGAGTTGGGTTAGAAACTGAGAGGCATATGAATGTTGTCCCTTTAATTCAAACACCTCAACATGTATATGAGAGACAAACTCCTTGTCCTTCAGCAGTTCCTCCTTTGTAGCCTTGGCCATGTGGCAGATATTGATATAGAAATCTATAGTGGCTGCTGCCTGGGATAAGTGACTTGAGAAGGCCATGTTGGACTACTCGAAGGCTTTGCAGCACTTGAGAAAACCATTTTTGATGATAGGCTTTTGTAAGGCTTCAAACGGAATCCTTGAGAATGATTGCAATAGGTCAAAGTAGGTGCCCAAATCCACCCGAGGCAAGGAAGCTTCAGTAGTAGTAGAAGAGCTCTCAATAATTTCCAAAAGGGAGTCAGCAAGGATCAATGGCTCAGTCTCACTGTTTGGGGCTCGAATTGGTGAAGATATGCCAAATAAGCTGGCCAGTTGAGCCTAAAAAATATCCATATTTTCCTCTGACATTATCAATACAGAAGAGTCACTAGTTGAGGGAAGAGATAACAGAATGGGGATAGGAGAAGGAGTTGATGAATCCCTAGTAGTGTCTGTTGTCCTGGCCACCAGCAAGTCAAAAGAAGAGGGACTGGAGTTGGATGGTGGGAAAGAAGTTGGTAAGCTGCCAATGTCATCCTTGGAAGGGCCAATTGCCACTAAAGGAGAAGTGACAGTTGGAGTGCTTTTAGTAGGTAGAGAGGTAACCAGGAATATAGGAGGAGTAAACTGAGATGAGACAAAGGATAGATGCGGCAGATATGGAGTTAGGCCTGGGCATAAGGAAAGTGGGATGCTTTGCCTCAAAGAAGGAAGGGAAGAAGGCGTGTGGAATATAGAGCTGGGAAGTGGAAGTATCATCTGGATGGGCTCCACACTCATTGGCACTTCGGTGTTAATTTAAGGGCTCTTTATCCATAAGCAAAGCAGAGGAAGCTAGTGTCGAAGGAGGAGGAACTGACCTGACTACTGCTATATGTTAGAAAACAAAGCGAAAGTGTAAATTTCATGCTGAACCATGGAAAAGGAAATTATCAAAAGAGACTAAGGGAGAATCACCAGCTTTAAAGGTGGTAGTGGTGATGGTTGGAGAATTGTGAAGGGAATAATGCTCAGCAGTTTGTTTTTTCCTTGCAGCCTCCTTTTGTAATGTAGCAGCAGCAGCAGCCTCATCCCTTAGTATTTGTTGATGTCTCCTCTTTTCAGACCTTTGAAAGACAATAATCTCTTTAGAGTGCTTTTGCTCCACTACTTTGGTAGTTGTCTCATGAGCGGAAGCCTTGGTAAAATCATAAGGAGAGACTGTCATCTTCTTCTTCCTTTTTAGTGGAATTTCTTTTTTCCTTTTCAGCCTCCTCATTTTCTATGTAAACTTCAGGTACCTCTTCTTTAGGGTCAAGCAAAAGTTTTCTCTTCTTTTGTTATTGTTGTTTGCCCCTAAGAATGGTCAAGGCTTGAGCCCTTTGTGGAGAGTCTTCCTGTGAAGTTCCTGCATCAAATAGAAGCCATAAGTAAATAAGAGGGACATCATAAAAGAAAAGAGAAAGGGAAAACAGAAGTGCATACTTATCTTCGAAGTAGCCCTGGTGATTCTAGGAGGAGGGGGTGAGGCAGTAAGAGCAGGCACTGAGATAGCAGGAGTAGAAGTTGGGACAACAGGGACAGTAGAGACAGTAATAGTGGTCCTAGTCTCTTTGAACTTGGCTTGAGAGGGCACATCTAGCCTTACCAACAGGTCCCGGGAAGAGATAGCCAGGTGCACCTCCATATTGGTTGTCCACCAATTCTGATACCTCCTCAATGTAGTGCCGTGTGGGATGAAATGAGTGGATTTGAATTCCACCAAGTCTTGTATCAACTTGGAGGTTGCCTCATCCGGCCTGGTTTTTGGAACTCTTAGCTCTCTGGTTGTAAGATTTGGGTTAGTTTGGCTGCAGAGAGGGACAGGATTTCCTTGAGTAAGCCCAAATTGCGAAGCAAATTGGGCAGGGCAGTAGGGTTCAACAATACACTTATAAGCCCGAGAATTCAAGGTACCAATGAAGAGCTTTCTTGGAATAAGAATAGAGGCCCACATATCTCTGTGTAAGGGGTTGGAGCAGGTTCTATCAGCCAAGAAAGTCCTCAGCCATGATGGCCCTGTGTTAGCTGCAAATAGGCAGAATAATGTGGAAATGGGGGAAGCTGGGAATTAATGAAAGAAAAAGAGGTAATAAACACTGCTAGAAGGGTAGAAGGAAACTCTGGCGTACTTCATTCCATAAGTGGTAGGGTCCTGCATCAAGAATCTCAAGCACCTAGAATGTAAGTCAGTGAAGTAGGCAAAAAACCAAAGTTATAGTATCCAGAGTGGTCCTCCTTGGTGGCATCTAGAGGCTTTTCACAAAACTGGGAGCAAGCTCTATATATATGGCCCAAGACATAGGGAGCTAAGGCTATCTTCTTAGCCGAAGCCAGAGCTTTGACAGGAGGGCAAATCCAGGCATAATTCTGTGTGAGCAGGTGCAAAATAAAAATTTACAGAGCCAATATAAGAGAGAGAGAAAAAAAAAAAAGAACTCTTGATCTGTTACAGGGCCCTCTTTCTTATTTTCAAAACTAACAAAATCACTAAAGGAAGAGTTCAAAGGGGGAATAGAGAAAGGAAAATTAAGAACAGGGTAATTAGGATTGAATGAAGTACCAGCGGGTGATAACCCTAAAAGATGGCATATATCAAGGATGGTAGGGGCCATCATACCACACCTAAATTGGAAAAAATTGAAAGTTGGATTCCAAAAACAAAGTGTAGCAGCTATGAGGAAAGGGTTTTCAAGATTGGGAAACCTGGCTAGTCGAAGGGTGTTAAAGATGCAGAGTTCTTGGATGTCCAGTATCTTGGCGGGAACAACTCGATCATACCATTCCTCCTATTCTGGCCTCAATGTGGGCTAGTAGCGATGGGGATGGTTCATCCTCCAGCTTCCCCAATCAAGGCCACCCTCGTAAAGGATGCAGTGATCCTCTAAGCGCGGGTACAGAGCAGGGAGTTAGGCAGGAGTTTCCCTGAAAATGGGTCCAAGAACAAACTCCCCTTAAGCATGATGACGGGGAATGAAGATGCATTCATCAATAGTACACCGTTCACTGGCTTTGTATTTGTCACATTCTTTGTTAATGATTCTCCTCAAAGCCACAAATGGGCTCACACGCTTAACGACTGGTACTTTGGAAGAAGAAGCCATTAGCAGGGTGTTGAAAGAAGAAAGTGAATGAGAGGGCAAGAAGGTGCAATTGAGAACAATGGGAATAAGATCAATTTCTTTGGACAAGTGAATAGGTAAAGCGTGAAAAGAAGGGGTTTTAAACCTTTCTGTCCAAAATTACCGATTTAATATAACGGGTCAAACAGACCCAAGTTCTAACCCATGTGTGATTAAGGCTATTATCTTAAATCCTTGAAAACACAAGAGAGAAAACTATCTTCGAACTAGTAGGTGGATACCTTATGAAGGAGGGAAACACATTTCAAGTCTCAGCTTGGCATCGACGATGGTTAGTTGGCTTCGAAGCTAGTTTTCAAGAACTTAGCTTGGCTTTGAAAACAGGTAGTTAGCTTCGAAGCTAGTCTTTTACCTTAAATTTAAGCATAACTAAAATTTGTTCACTTTAAAAGTCTTAGAGGTATGCTTTTAGACTTTCCATCAAAGGAAATTTCCTTCGAAGGGGTCTTTGTAATGTTCTGTGATAAGGATATGATTCTTGCCTGGTCCTTCAGCATAAATAAGCACTATGAAGCCAGTTCTTGGTTAGGTAATGTGGAAATTTCAAAGACCAGAAGGCTTACCCCTCTGAACACAAATGTTGTCATTTTGTGAGGGAATTACATGCTTCGAAACACTTAAATCAGGCTTCGAAGCAAGATTGGTTAAATCTAAGTTGATTTTTGCATAGATTAGATTGGTCATATAATTGGAAAATGTAAACCTAAAACAAATGTTGTCTCAAGAAGAAACTCCATGCTTCAAAACCTTTAAAATCAGGCATCAAAGAGAAACTAGTTGCTTCAAAGCTGTTTTTTCAGATTACATAAACAAATAAGGAATACAGGTGATTATGCAATTGGAATACAAAACCAGATCATGCAAATGAGAGTTGAAGAACCCAGTTGTATTGATATATAAAATATTTACATTGAGAGGGCCTATTTGGCTAGAAATTCAATTTCATAATAATAAGGGATAGAAAGAGTAACAAGTTCATTAAATTTAGCCCAGCAATATTCTATGAACTTATGTTCTTTGTTTATTCTATCTTCAATTCTATCTACACTGGGTTGTTGCAGTTGATATGCCCTTATTTGGTGAAAAAGTTGCTCAGCTTTCACCTCGAACTCTGTCTCTTTCAAGCCATGCTCTGTCTCATCTATGTCTACATCATCCGAGTATGATGAGTCCTTGTCCTTGAAGGCATTATATTCTTCAAGAAGGTTCTCCGCTTCATACTGAGTTTGAATTCGATTGGCAGCAATTTCATCCAGTGAGTCATTGGTGGTCAAAAAGTTTTTATGCCAATTGAGTAGAAGAGGGAGCTGGTCCAAAAAGGTATGGAGTTCTGTTTGGGCTATGGGGTTAAGTGCATGACCTCGAGACACAATGTCACAAGCCCATGAGAAGTTCTGGTAAGGAACGTCATCTCCAAGGACTTCGAAGGGCAGATGGGAGAAGGTAGCAAGCAAAAGTTGAGCTTTATGTTGCTGAAATGCAATTAGAGGAACTGGAGGTTGATAAGAAGGGAAATGCTGACCCTCAAAGATAGCAAGCTTCAATTCTTCCACCCAGTTCGGGTTTTGAGGAAGAGCGGGTGCAGAAGGGTCCATCCCAAAAGAAGAAGGAAATTAGGAGTCATTCACCATCTCCAGCTAGTTGGAAGAACAATGTTTGGCTTTCTTAGAAAAAAAAATGAGGGACTGAATCCCAATGCTTCGATTGGACGATGAGTCTTTTGCACTATTCTCGTTGGTAGAGAGGAAGTATACCACGCTGAAAGCAGGTTGTCCTCCAGACAGCGATGGCAATCAATGGATACGTAGGGATATACTACTGAGCTTCGGGAGGAAGGAGGCACCAGAAGAGGATCATTGAATTTGACAATTTTGTGGTGAATTCGCTCCCTTATTTGAGGCTGAAATGGTGTTGACCAAGCGTCCCAACTAGTATTTCCTGAAGAAGAAGATGGAGCAGTTTCATCTCATGCAGAGATTGTTGGAGCAGATGAAGAGCTTCCAAGATCCATTTGTGCAAATGCTTGGTCTAGAGGTTTGTATGGTGCAAAAGCTTCCATAACTTGTATAAATGAGGGTGGATAAGTATGACCAATAAATGCATGAAGGTTCTTTTGAGGACGGTTATCATTATCAAACACATCCTCGTATGCTTGATCAATGTAAGAGAAGGCTTGATTGGCCATTGAAGATGTATCAACCCTATCACGACCCAAACTTGCCCCTATAGGTTTAACGTCATAACCGGGCAGTAATCCTTGGTTTACCAAAGGCCTCTGAACAGAATAACTTATAATTAGGGACTCCGGAAGCAAATATAGAAACATACATTGTCCATTGAGCTGTGGAGACATATATGGGACATAAATTTTAAAACTTTAATAACATACATGTGACATCATTTATATTTACGTTAGTCGAGCATCATTCTCATATATAGATAAAACAAAAGCGGGGCTTAGCCAAGTGTACAAATGAACAGAACTTGTTTTATACTCAAAAGAAGAGAAAGTCTTAAACATAAGGCATTTAGGCTTGACTCGCTTACAAAGGGAACCTCCTCGGAGGCACAACGGCCGGCTGACAAAATAGAGACGCTAGGTCCTCAACTTCTTGTGATTGGACCACAGCTTTTCTTTGACTTTGTGGTTCAGTATCTAGGATTGGAGATTCACCATTTTCTTTCTCATTTGTCGTTGAAGTAGGAGAACCTGTGTCATCTATAACCACATTGATTGATTCCATTAAAGATGAAGTTCGCAGGTTATAGACTCGAAAAGCCCTACTAGTGGTTGAATACCGTAGAAAAATACCTTCATCACTTTGGGAGTCAAATTTACCCAAAGGCTCTCTATCTTTAAAAATGTAACACTTACTCCCAAAAGTTTTGAAGTATTTTACATTAGGTTTCAATCCCTTCCACAATTCATATGGAGTTTGTAAAGTGTCGGGCCTCAAATACACACGATTTATGACATAAGCAGCAGTATTTAAGGCTTCAGCCCAAAACTTTGGAGGAACTTTCTTACTAAGGAGCATGACCCTAGCCATCTTTTGAACAACCCTGTTCTTCCTCTCAACAACTCCATTTTGTTGTGGAGTAATAGGTGCAGAAAATTCATACTTAATTCCATGCATATCCCAAAAATCTGAAAATGAATTGTTTTCAAACTCACGACCATGATCAGTTCGGATTCTTATGATACGCCTAATGGAAACACCCTGTTCATTTTGGATTTTAAGGACTAAAGCCTGAAAAGCATCAAAATGTATCAGATTTTTCTCTTAAATAATTTACCCATGAAAAACGAGTAAAATCATCAACAGTTAAAAATATGTATCTTTTACCTCTAATGCTTTCAGTGCGAGTAGGTCCCATTAAATCCATGTGAACCAATTCAAGAGGATGTTTGGTTGTAAAGTTGTTCACCTTTTTATGAGGGGCACAAGTTTGCTTTCCAAGTTGACAAGGTCCACACACATGGTTCAGATTCTTACCCAGCTTAGGTATGCTTCTCACAAGCTCTTTGTTGGCTATCTTAGTTAAGTCTTTGAAATTCATTTGACCTAATCTTTGATGCCACAAATCAATGTTACTTATGATGGCTGAGTGGCAAGTGAGATTATTAGTAGTAACAATCCCGTAGCAGTTATCAGATGTGCGAACCCCATGCATGACAGTATTTCCTTTTTTATCCAAAATTTCACATTTATTTTTTGAAAACAATACTTCATGGTGGGAATCACACATTTAACTAATGCTCAAAAGCTTTTCTTTAAGGCCCTCAACAAGTAAAGCATTTTCAAGCTTGGGAAGACCAACAGAGCCCTTACCAATGACTCTAGAAGTGCCAATATCTCCAAAGGTAACAATTCCACCTTCATATTTTTCAAGAGAGGTGAAGTAGGATTTGTTACCTGACATGTGACGAGAGCACCCACTATCAAGATACCACATGTGTGAATCTCATGCTTTTAGAGCGGTGTGAACAACTAAACAAGTCAAGTCATCTTTTCTCACCCAAATCTTGTTGGTCTTAACAAAATCAGGACTGGCGGTCTTGGTAAATGTCTTAGCATTGTGAACACCCTTATGTATCTTGGTGTTCTGCCTAGACATGTAAGGTTGTCTCCTAACCCAAAAAGTATTAGAATTTCTACCCTTTTGAGACACCTTACCAAACAATTCAAAGCAATAAGGATAAATATGGCCATACCTACCACAATGATGACAAACAAAAACAAGTTTTACCTCCCTTTTGTTGATCTCACCCTCGTTAGGTAGATGAAGAGAGGGATCACTCTGGTGCACCTTCAGCTTTCCTTTTGCTTGAGTCTTTATGTCATAAGATGTAGAGGCTTGTCCCTTGTGAGCTGTCTCATTACCATAGCCTAGCCCACTTTTGTCACATCCCATTTGTTGAGACCCGAGGATGTCTTCTAATGATTTGGAACCTTTGTTCCACATGGCAATTGTTGCTATAGCAATTCTGAGTTCTTCATCTTTATGACAAACCATCTCTTCCAATGTAGCTTGTGACATCTCAAGGTTGTCAATCTTCTCTTCATATGTGGAATATACATTCAGGAGTTCATTCATATCAGTCTCACAAGATAGAAGTTTCCCACATAGTACTTGCCTGTCACTAGAGATCTTGATGATATTCTGCTTTGCTATTACAAGTTCTCCTTTTAGCTTGACATTCTCGCTTTCACATGCTTTGAGCTTGAGAGTGAGTTTGTCATTGATCTTGGATAGATTTAGAGATTCATCGTAAAGCTTTTCGTAAGCTTATTGTAGATCATCACCATCAATCTCATCATTGTATTTTGATGTCTCATCATCTTCTTTTTGCTCCTCTTTCTCCTTGACCTCATCCAGTTGAGCAAGTAAGGTAGGAAAAGTGATAGATAGTGGTGAAGATGACTCTCCTCTTTCATGAAATTGGCTCAAAATAGCTCATGCATCTTTGGCCTTTGTGCAGTGAGCAACCCGTTGTGGTTCTTCATCAGATATTGCTTCACGAATAGTAACCCGAACTCTCTGATTGCTCAGATTGTCAGCACTTTCAACATCCTCTTCAATGGCTTGCTAGCCTTCAAGGTCGAAAGCTCTCAGAAACGCCCTCATTCTGATCTTCCAATACAAGTAATTACTCCAATCAAAGGTAAGAGCACAGTGCGGATTCTGACCACGAGTAAATTTTACTGACTTCAGAGGAGGTTGAGTGAAAGTGGACCAGAATTCCATGAAGGCACTATCCCCATCTTCAGTGGATTCAGTTTCTTCCGGTTCTTGCTCTGGCCCGCTTTCATCATCCCAAGTCACAGTATAAACTTTCTTCCGATTCTTTTTTTATGGACATTCAGGAGCAATATGTCCAAAACCTTGACATTCATAACACTCGACCCTTTGCCCCTGTACAATCTTCTTTTCAGTTTTTGGAGCAAGTTTTGGGTTTATCATTGCTCTTGTCTTTTGAAATAGGCTCTCTGAAATTCGGTTTTTTTTCTTTAAATTTTTTTGAACTGTTTAGTAAACATAGTCGTCATCTCAGACTCTAGATCAAACTCAGTCTCAGGAGTTTTTGCAGTCTTATGAGCACTAGTGAAAGCCACACTATCTTTTTATTTTTTCTTAGAAATCTGGTAGGCTTCATAAGTCTGCAAGTTTCCAACCAGCTGATCAAGCTTGAGGGTATCAACATTCTAAGCCTCCTCAATAGCTATCACTTTTGATTGGAACCTCTCGGGTAAAGACCTCAAAATTTTTCCAACAACCTTAGCTTCAGAGATTTTTTCACCGAGCGTGAAGCAGGAATTCACGATGTCACTAAGTTTAACATAGAAATCATCAAACGTCTCATCATCACGCATAAAAAGGGTTTCAAAGGCAGAGGTGAGACGTTGAAGTTTTGATCTTTTAACAGAAGTAGTACCTTTGTGAATCGTTTCAAGAATGTCCCAAGCCTCTTTTGCTACCTCATACGTACAAATACGACGAAACTCTTCAGGTGTGATGGAGCAAAAAAGGGAATTGAGAGTCTTACTGTTCCAACTCGAGTTTTGATAATCTAATGCATCCCATTTATCAAGGGGTTTGGGAATATCAACACCATCAATGGTGACAATAGGTTAACTCTACCCATAGATCACACAATGCCAAACTTTCTCATCGATAAATTTTAAAAACGCTCTCATGTGAGCTTTCCAATAAGAATAGTTTGTACCATCAAGTAATGGAGGTCTATGGGTCGAGTTACCTTCATGAATAGAATCCATATCACCAATCGCACAAAATCACACTCCTATAGTTTTGATGAAAACAAAGAGTGACCCGCTTTGATACCAATTGAAAAACCTAAGTGATTCGTAATTAGATCAAGATTTAACTATTCCAATTCCCAATTAATTAAAACTCACAATCTATATCATCAAGCACGTACGAAAGTGATTTAGATTGTTGTTTTCGAAAACAAGAAATTGACACAATCGATTTTTACGTGGAAAAATCACAATTGAAGCACCTTCAATTGTGATAAAAAAACCACGGGCAAAACGCCACAAATCAATCCACTACTGAAGAAAGAAAGATTATAAAGATACCAAACAAATTACCAGAACTGCTTCCAATTTGTCTTCAAATCTTCTGTATGCCTTTCACCACAACTTTTTCACGGAATTGATTAACTTGAAGTTGAATCCATAACATCAATTCTTGAATAAACGACTACACACAGCATCAAACTCCTTTGATTACTGAGTGCTTGAATCTTCGGATTCCACCGAAGAAGAATACTCTCAAAGAAAATATCAAACAAACTCCTTGATGTGTGCTTATAAGAACATGAGTCAAAACTCAATCAAACATCAAGGAAAACTAGGAAAAAATACTCCAAAAGAAAACCCTAAGAACCTTAAAGAAGATCTGGGAAAAGTAACCCTAGAGTTGGAGCAACAAGCGAATTTATAGAAGCAGAGATCGCGCGGTCCGCTCGAGCGTGGGAATGGACGCTCGAGCAGGGACTCTATATCGCGTGTTCCAAACCAGGGTTCATGCTCGAGCAGAAGTTCCCACGCTCGAGTGTAAAAACACATCACTCAGTATTTTTGCAAATACGTAAAATACTGTGAGAGTGTAAACTCCGCCCGATCGTCACTTTGCCCGCTCCAGCGGGAAGACAAAAACTGGAAAACTACAACTCGATTAAAAACTCAGTTTTTCCATGGATTTTGACAAAGCGTCACTTTGCCCGCTCGAGTGGGAAGACAAAAATTGGAAAATTACAACTCGATTAAAAACTCAGTTTTTCCATGGATTTTGACAATAAGGGTCCTAACAAACAAGGTAAAGGGTTTCAATAAATCATGTCCATCACATAATTAGAAATTAGAGTTTATATCATACACAGATTCTTATCAGAAACAAAGTCATATACATTTTCAGATTTAAATCAGAAACAGATTCATATTCACATACTTTCCAGAATCATCAGCAGGTATTTGTTTTACATCCATTTAGCTATCATGACATATCAAATTTGCATAGTCGGTACCGACAACCATAAAGCTCCATATCTTGTGCACAAGTAACCATGGTATTGTTACCCCCAGGCGAGGACCACGTGAATATAGGCCTCGGTATTGTTATCCCCAAGCAAGAGCCACGTGAATATAAGCCACGATATTGTTACCCCCGGGCAAGGGCTACGCATATATTGGCCACGGTATTGTTACCCCCGGGTGAGGGCCACGAAACTAAGTATGCCACAAATACATTTCAGAAAATGGACATTCATTCATAATTCATAAAATAGCATTTCAAAAAACAGATCGTATCACATCAGTCAAAAAATACTTATAATTAAGCATAGCTTTACAGAGTTATTACTCACAAGTGGCTCTAAGCAAACAGACAGAGTAGAAAGATCAGGTAACTTGCGGCGCGTGACCTACACAGATACAGAACAAATACGTATAGAATTACACACTCGGAATCAATAATTTAGTTCTTTCTTATTTTGGTATGTTCTGCTTCTATTCCTTATTATTATAGCTTAATTAGGGCTTAGAAATGCCTAAGATGCAATGAGGATACCAAAATGTGATTCAGAACACTTAGTCAAATTTGCTGAAAACAGGGGTCTCGCTCGAGCACACCTTTCTTCGCTCGAGCGGACATGCAAAATGTGAGTGGTCACTCGAGCGCACCTTCTCTCGCTTGAGCAGTCTGTAAAAGTATTGGTTGTGTATTTTCACGCTCGATGGACGCTCGACGGTCGCTTGAGCGTGAGACTCAGGTCCTCGCTTGAGCGCAACTCTTGTCGCTCTAGCAGTCTACAAAACATGTGAACTTCTAGGAGCATGCAATTTATGCTCGAGCCAACTATTGGTTTCTCGAGCGGACGTGCAAAACACAGAGTGATCGCTCGAGCGCAGGATATGTCGTTCGAGTGGATATGCAGAATCTGGAATTTCCAGATTGCTCTGTCCAGTGCAAAACTCAATTTCAAAGTTGGAAATCATGGTCTTTTGGGCCAAAAACTTGAGAAAACCTATATAAACTTGGAAAACATGGTGAATTAAAGATCACTTCACAAAATCAAGGCCCAAAAGCTTGCCAATTGTGCAAAACAATTCTTCATTTCTTTTGAAAACATAACATGCATAAAATGCAAGCTTTATCTTGACTTCAAAGCTTCCAAACCATGATCATTTTCTATCAAATGGTATCAAACAAGATGGATTCTCAAAATAATGGTAAGATGAACACATGTATGAGGGAATCTCTTGAAATCAAACTCAAATTATGCTCAAATGGGCATGCATGCATGATATGATCTTCCTACCAACTCGATAGCTTAATTCTAGGTTAACTCAACTAAACTCTTTTGAATTCATGGCTTAAGCATCAAAAGTGTACATTCAAAGGGTAGAATTCTTACCTAGACTTTCCAAGGTGAGAGCTAGAGGTTAAATTCTTGAGTCTCCAAGTCCAATCCTTCTTCTTCCTAGCAATTCCTTGAGCTTGAACTTAATCCCTCTCCAAAAAGGGCTCTAAGCTCACTCTTCTCGCTCTTCCTCAGTTTGGAGTTCAAGGACGATGAAATGAAGGTGTAAAAATGATCTCAATAAATTAAATTAGCCTTATACAGGCTTGATTAGGGAGTCTAATTAACCTTAATTAACTTCGACTAGGCAAGGGTATTAATTAATCTAAATTGATTTGTTTCGAATCAAATTTCAATTGAACTTACCATAATGTTCTAAAAATTCCAAATAACAGATATACCAAGTCAATTTTGCATTCGGTTGCCGATAAGGCCTTCAAGTCATAAACCGAAACAGAAACACAAACAGATATTTCTATATTAAATAGATATGAGCACAAATAATGCAATACACAAGTAATTAACTCAGGATTTCATCTTAATTATTTATTAGGCTTATTTAATCATGGATTAACATTAATCAGAGGTTGGGGTTGTTACAGACCCCTTTGGATACCCAGATAGTGGAGGAAATATTCAAGCGTAAGGAAAAATTTAATGAAGTTCAGTGATTCATTTCGAAGAAGACGGTTACACTTCTAAGATATACGAAGTCCATGCATGTCCTAGGACATGGATAGAGTGCACTAGTCCACTAATATCACAAAGTATTGGGTATATTAGTGCGGGGGGTAATGTTGGCTATATATTTTGTACAGGCCAATCGCAACTTAACACGTGGCTCGTACAGGGTAATGCGAGGAGATAATGCAAGTCTCCAATCAGTGACAAACATGTGACAGTTCATATTGGTAATGGTGGGTCTGCGTTGCATGGAAGCAGTTAAAAGGTGCGAGGTGACGTGGCCCAACGGTTACTCACAATTCAAATTCAAATTAAAATTTAAGAGGGAAGCCCAGTTGCAATCAAGGCATCGTGGGAGCAGATTGTTCAAGGCCATAACCAATGATCGTGAAAGGGTATTTTGACGGTTAGAAGTTCATTTCGACGGTTACCATTGGAGAGTATAAATAAAAGAGAAGGCCCCAGAATAAAAGACCCAAATCTAGAAACTAGTTTATTGACTTCATATTTCTTTCTAGTTTTACATTTTCAGTTCTTTACATTTTTAGCACTTCAATTCCTGTACTGCACTTCATTTCCTAGGAGTAGTTTCAAATAGTCGTTGCTGTAAACCTTTTCAAGAGTGGGTCATTTCATTGTAAGTTTCTATTTACTTAATGAAATTCAGTTTCTAAATTGTTCTGTACTTGTTATTTCTTATCGATTTCTCCTAAAACAAGCCACCAGTAAAAGTCCTCTTCATTGAGGCTGAAAGAACTTCAACACGATCGTCTGATAATTGGTTGGCAATTAAAATTTTGTAAGGACTGATTGATCCTTACTGGCACGCTTAAATTTACACTATTAACCCTCAAAAGCCAACACAAGGCTCCTCACTAAATGGGATGAGAGTATAAGATTATCTTTATATGAGTAAAACAACTCTGATGTGGGATTATCAAATAAAAGTAATTATTTAAAATTAAGAAAATAAAGAAAATTAGAATGAAAATTTAGAACTCTTAGAAGGTTTCTCACACTACAACAAAAAGCACAATTGGCGACTAAAAGTTATTTTTTCGTCGTTGAAAGTATGGTTTTTGGCGACTAAAATGGAATTAGTCCCCAAAGTTGCTCACTTTTGCCGACTAAAACAGTTTAGTCGCCGAAGGTAATGGTTTTAGCGACTAAAAGGCACTTTAGTCGCCAAATATAGGGTTTTTAGCGACTACAGGTTGTTTAGTAGCCAAAAGTGACAGTTTTTGGCGACTAAAATCATTTAGTAGCCAAAAGTGACAGTTTTGGCGACTAAAAAACAGTTTAGTCGCCCATTATATATCACGACCCCAACCCGCCCCTAGTAGGATGGTGCCGTGATGGCCAGTAACCCGTGGTTACCGAAGGCCAACTTTCCAAAATCACACACAATCAGAGTATAATCTATGGGGCTAACAAGAGCGGAAGCAATAACCAAATACAAGTGGTCCATAAGAGCTGTGCATAAGTTAAATGAAATGGCATACATCATTACATAACTTTACAATTTGGATATGAGCAAATTAAATTATACATTACATCTTAACAAAAGGGCTTTACAGCCGACATATACAAAGCATAACGAATACAAATCCAGAAGCAAGATCTACAACACTGCCGACGTAAATACAAGGTAGCCGACCTAAACATACAAGTGCCGACATAAGCGTTGCCGACGTAAACAAGCATACAAACATCGGGCACAAACACACATCTCGGCGAAGCCGACTTCCTGCTGAAACCTACATATATATAGAGAGGGTGAGTATGGGATACTCAGTGAATGGTACAAGAAATAAAGGGTTTAATGAATGATCCCGAGGTTCGTGTCAAAACAGTACATACATATCATAGTTGTTTCAAAACATACCTATAGCATAGCTTGTTCAAAACCTTTCGTATAACTTAGCTTGCATCAAAACATATACTTAGCATACTTGTGTCAAAACATGTACTTAACGTAACTTGCAAAACATGCACTTAACATAACTTGTATCAGAACATGTACTTAGCATAGCTTGCATCAAAACATACTTAGCATAACTTGAACCGAAACGTATTCTTAGCATAACTTGTATCAAAACGTGTGCTTGGCTTAACTTATAACAAAACATACCCACCCGTTCATAGACCGTCGGTGGCAAAACAAAGGTGCTACTTAGGCTTAAAGTCCCCTAGCACGGAAGGACTATGCTACTTAGGCTTTAAGTCCCCTAGCACGGAAGGACTATGCTACTTAGGCTTTAAGTCCCCTAGCACGGGAGGACTCCAAAAGATTGTGCTACCAATGCTTTAAGTCCCCTAGCACGTACGGACTTGTGCCACTTATGCTTAAAGTCCCCTGGCACGTACGGACTCCAAAACAAAACTTATACTTAGCAATCAAAACTTATTCTTAATACATGAAAATACGAGTAATCATTCATGCTTAACAAATACTTTTCAAAACAAGGCAAAACAAAGCTTATCAAAACCTTATAACATAACTTTATTAAAAGTACCACTCACTTAGTTCTTGGGACGTCGGATTCACAGCAAAGGTCCAAGTCCTACAAACACATAACAAGTCTACTGAACATACTTCTCAGAACAAGTCTTACATGCATGCAAATGATCTCGGAAAACATGCTGGGAGTCAAAACACTGTTTTACATGTCAAGGAGACATGCTGGGTACCAACCAGGCCTTTTGCCGAGGTCCCACACCTCCTAGCCGAGGTGTGGTTGCCATGGCTTCGGCGTGCAACTGCATGCCGAGGTTCATACAAGACAAACCAAAGGTGCAAGTGATCATGCAAGGTAGGCCAAGGTGAGATACGATGCTTGGCCTGAGTGTGAGGTCTAGGTGAGAATGATCTCGGCGACTACACTTGGGAAGTGAAGTCTGGAAATCTGGGTTTCCACCCGTGAAGAACATGAAGAACATGAACATGAAGAACATGAGTGCGAGATGAATGCCAAAATCATAACTTGCTTATACAAAAATCTGGAGTTTCATGCCATGAGTTCGAAAACATGGACCTGGGTACCCATACTTGAAGATCATATGAAAACAAACATGAAAACATAAATCTTGGCATGAGCTTTCGGATCAAAACATGACTTTTCTTGAAGAACACTTGAATATCATTTTCTCTTTCTAAAACCGAACTTCAAAACAATGCATGGCTTACAAATCATATTCAATCATGCAATGCGATAACATAAACATCAAGAACATCATACATTGATCAAGAATCTAACCTTAGAACACGAATCTAACGGTTTGATCTCTCGGAATCAAGCTTGGATCTCTACTCTCTCTCTAGGACTCCTCTCCCTCTTCCTTAGAGCTTCTCTCTCTTCTCCAAGACAAGAATGTAACAAATGATGGGTCTCTCTCTCTAATGGCTGACTTAACACTCAGCTCGGCCACGTGGCACTACCGGGTTGGTTCTCTTCAAAAGGTGACTGATTGACAAGACTTGATTCTGACAAAGCGTACTCAACAAGCTACACAGCAAACACTCCGGCAATGAATGACATCGGCAAAGGACAAGGCATCGGCAAACAAAGGACAATAACCTCGGCTAAGAACAACACTTCGGCAGTAAGGTAACAATGACATCGGCTTGAAAGAACAAAGCTTCGGTAACTAATGGTGACAATGATCTCGGCTAGGAAGGACAACACTTGACTGAACTGTGCCACACCTCGGCCCAGATGTGCCACACCTCGGTCTAGGTCATACCACTTCCAGGACAAGATCACTTGGGTTCAAGATAACATCTCGGCCCAGATAATACACACCTCGGCCCAGATGATAATCATCTCGGCCATTATGCCAGGACAAAGGTGGAGATCAAACAAAAGGGATTCCAAAACAGTTAAAGGCTTAAGATGACCTCGGCTTGGATCAACCTAGGCTTCACATAACTTAGGCTTAACATAACTCAGGCTTGGCATGACTTAGGCTTAACATAACTTAGGCTTAGCATGACTTAGGCTTAACATAACTCAGGCTTGGCATGACTTAGGCTTAACATAACTTAGGCTTAGCATAACAAGGGAGGAACAAAGCATACATATACACTTAGGCAAATCAAATACATGCGAAACAAGGCACAATTCATGATAGCAAATCTTAACATGGCAAATCACGTACTGCATGCAAGCATGACTAAGGCATGAAAGGTGGGTTGTTACATTATAGGTGTTTTGCCGACTAAAATTTGTTTGGTCGCTGAAAGTGAAGCTTTTTGGCTACAAAAACAAAATTAGTAGCTACAGGTCAAGAATTGCCAACTAAATTGCAGTTTAGTCGCCCAAAGTAGAGGTTTTGGCGACTAAATTTCAGTTTAGTCGCCAAAAGTGCTATCCTTAGGCGAGATTTAATTGTTTTAGCGACAGAAAAGAAATTAGTAGCCAAAAAATGGAGAATTGGCGACTAAAATTCAGATTTAGTCGCCAAAAGTACTATCCTATTTTTTTATAGTAAATTTTTTTATTTTTTACATAAAATATATTAAATAAAAATAATTATTTTTATACATAGAATTTTGTATTAATACCAGCGAATATAGTATATAAATAATATATGTTGCATTAATATTCATGTGATGTTGGGGTGGTGTAGTGGGGAATGAGTGTTGGTAAAGGCGTAGTGGGGAGTATGTGTTGGGATGTTGTAGGTTCGAGCCTTGGGAGCAACCGAGGCAAAATTTTTTTTTTTTTTTTTTTTTTTTTTTTTTTTTTTTCTGAAAATGGTTTTGGCGACTAAAGTCGTTGGTCGCCGAAAGGTATACGTTTTGGCGATGAAAAGTTTAGTCGGCAAATGTTTAAATAATAATAAAAAAAAATCACTATTGGCGACTAAAAGTTTAGTCGCCAAAGGTCTAATTTCCAAAAATGGAATTGCATTTGGCGACAATTTCTTTCGTCGCTGAAGACCTGTACATTGCCGACTAACAGATTTTTGTCGCCAAAGGTATTCGCGACCATGAATTGGCGACAACAGTGGCGACTAAAAGTTTTTGTCGGGAAAAGTGGAAATTCGACCTTTGGCGACTAAAAAAGGACTTTTGGCGACTAAAAATTTAGTCGCCAAAGGTGTATTTTCTTGTAGTGTCACTAAGAAATTCGTTTCCTTATATATATAGATATATAATGGTGTGAATTTTTAGTAAATGTGAAAGTTGAAAATGTAAACATTACACTTTTCATAGTTCAAAAAAAATAAATATCACACTTTTAATAAATAAAATAATATATCTTTTTTAGATCGAAAGCTGTCGCCCAACCCATGCTGACCCGTGCCACCACCCATAGTTTGAGAGTGTTGGCATGTCACGACCCCATTCCGCCCCTAGTAGAATGGTGCCATGATGGCCAGTAATTTGGGATTACCAAAGGCCACTTACAAGAATCCACACCCAAATCAGAGTATACATATGGGGCTTACAAATGCGGAAGAAATAAATCAAGGCTAAGTAATCCATAAAAGCAGTGCATAAGTTGAATGAAATGCCATACATCATTACATAGCTTTAATACAACAAATGGAGTACAAAATACATCTTGACCAAAAGGCTTCTCAGCCGTCAAATACAAAATACAATAAGATAACCAAGAAGCATGATCTTCAAGATGATGCAAAAACACGAATCCAAAATACATCGGCAAGACACATCAGCAAAACACATCGGCAAAAATACATCGGCTAATACATCTAGGCGTCGTCGCCGCCCTGCTCATCACCTACATATATATATAGAGAGGGTGAGCTTGGATACTCAGTGAATGGCATAAATAATAAAGGGGTTTTCATGAATGATATCCGAGATCTTTTAACAAACAATACATGAAGTAAACCAAGCTCATTTCAAATCTTTCAAGGCTTCAAGAGATGCTTACTAACATCAATGTAATACAAGAGGTGACATCTCGGACAAACAAGCCCACGCGGTAAAACCGTCAGTGGCAAGGCAAGACAAGACAAGAGAGATCTCTAACAAGGGTGTCGTTGCATTATAGTCCCCGAACACTAAGGACTTGTGCTACAAGTGCTTATAGTCCCCTAGCACGTACGGACTTTCAAGCTTTGTGCTACAAATGCTTATAGTCCCCTAGCACATACGGACTTTCCGAGATTGTCATCAAAACAAACTACAATACTTATTGCAAGTAGGAATAATCATTCATGCTTGTAAATAATTTCCGAACAAAGCAAAACAAGATTTTATCAAGGCTTTTCAACATATCTTTATTAAAATACCACTCACATAGCTCTTCGAACGTCGGGGTCAAGGCAAGTCCAAGTCCTACAAACACATGGCAAAAGTCTGTTGAATGCACTTTCAAACAAGCTTCACATGCATGCAAAATGACCTCGGCGTTCTCCAAAAACTAAGTCAAACCAAGACAACACTGTTCCTCACCTCGGGGAACATGCCGGGCACTAACCAGGTCTTGGCCGAGGTCCCACACCTACTTGCCGAGGTGTGGTCCCGAGGCCACATCCAAAAATGAAGTCGGGGAAAAATCTGGGTTTTCCCTCTGCTCAAGAACATCAAGAACATGAACATGAAGATCATGAAGGAGATGAATGCAAGAATCACAACTTATGATTATAAAACCTGAGATTTCATGCTACGAGTTTAAAAACACGGACCTGGGTACCCATACGAGAAGGTCTTACGAAAACAAACACAAAAACATGAGACTTGTTACAAACTTTCGGATCAAACGGGGCTTTTCTTCAAGAACTCATGAACTCTAACTTTCTCTTTCTAAAACCAACTTTGAATCAATGCATGACATGCAAGACAGATCCAATCGTGCAATGCAGCTAGGTGATTGATAAGGACAACAAGAGTAAATCAAGATTCTCACCTCAAATCAAGGATCTAACGGTTTGAACTCTAAGAATCAAGCTTGCTAATCCACTTCTCACTCTAGAACTCATCCTAGAGCTTCTCTCTCCTCAAGAACAAGATATGAGACAAAATGATTTGTTTCTAGGTCTTCCGGCTGTCTAAACCTTCAGCTCGGACACGTGGCAATGGTTGGTTGGCTCAGCTCAAAAAGGTGACTGATTGAAAGGACAAGACTCTGACAAGGCGTGTTCAACAAGCTGAGTGGCAAGGGACTCCGGCGAGTAATGACATCGGCTAACAACAAGACTTCGGCAAGCAAGGGAACAATGACCTCGGCCAGAAAGGACGACACTTGGCCCAACTGTGCCACACCTCGGCCTAGATGTGCCACACCTCGGTCTAGGTCGTACCAGTCTCGGGCAAGATCACTTGGGTTCAAGGGTAACATCTCGGCCTAGATAATACACATCTTGGCCTTGGCGATGAACACCTCGGCCAAGACAATGACATCTCGGCCAATATGCCAGGATGAAGGTGGAGGTCAATCAAAGGGGTTCCAAGGCAGTTCTAAGCTTAAGGTGACCTCGGCTTGGTTGGCCTAAGCTGACCACTCACATCGAACAAGAATCAAAACATGCAACAACACTTAAGCAAAACAAGGACAAGGTCTGAAATGCAAACATAACAAGACAAATCATGTAAATGCATATGAGTATGGCTAAGACAATGTGAGGGTTATTACATGGCAGGTTACAAACTAATTTGTATGAGTTACATACGGTTTAAAATCCTTAACTCCTTGGAAAAACCCACCCAACACGATAATTCATATATTTTATAAATCAAACACTTTAACCATGAATAAATCTTGACTGTCATCACATGTTTAGATATTAGACCACTGTAAAAGTTTCCTAAACACATGTATATCATCAAACATATTTTATTTTACTTTTATTTTATTTTTTTGGTGAACTATTTTACTTTTATTTTGTACCTTTATATTTATATTATAAGCTATATGATTTTAAAATGAGTTCATATAATATGTTAAAATTTACAACTTGTCAACTTGTCTAACTCATTCGTTCAAAATCACAAAAATACTCAAACTAACTCGCCGATTCATGATGTTGTATGTGTCGATGGTGGGTTAAGAAATTGTCTACCCACAAAAGCAATTTAGTTGAGATTATATTTTTCCTAAACCACCCGATTCGAACTTGCTCACACCCCTCCCCCCTCCCTACTTTAGCCTACCCCATTTTTAACCCAAAATTTGGGGAGTACATAAATTAGAACAAAATATCATGTCAGAAAATGTTTGAAACTTACAATGATATGGTATTATATGTTTCAACTTTTAATTTGTTATACATTTAATGACATAGAGTCCAACTCCCTTATCACATCAGTGTATGTGGATTTAAAAGTGTGAGTTTCTAACATTGCTCTTTCGGGTCGGGTTGGCTTGGTTGAAGTGACGGGGCCATTTGGGGGTAAGTTTGTTGCTCTTGCATGGCTTTGATGAGAGTCCCTCTGACATGAGAAATGGGAGTGGTATCCACGGAATTGAATTCCATTCTTCAATTACACTCTGCCTTCTTTTGTAATTTTAAACCGCTTTAGAGACAATATATAAAGTCATGATAAACTTTCAAAGCTTTAAAAATTCAAAGGCTCAAAAAAGAAAATGGGAGAATTTTAAAAAAATGGTGTGTAGATAAAATAATTTCACAATGCTAAAAGTACAAGTGATTCGTGCATAAATTTATGTAACAAACACTTGTACTGTCATCATTTTGAAATTATTTTTTCTAATCTCCATTTTATTAATATTCTCAAATGAACCAAACCAACAATGTTCTACTAACACTAAACGTCATTTAAAAAAAAAAAAAAAACTGACACTAAACGCGTTCCTACGTATCCAAATCCAATACCGCCAAGTAAAACAAAGTGAGTCGTGTACAAAACTTGGTAAAGTAATTTTTTTTAGCAACAAAAAACCCTTTGAACCCTAGCTTCTGCAAGACACACGGTAAAATTCCAGATATATGTCATTATTCGCATTCTCACATATCGAGTGAAAGAAAAGGAGTTAATGGTGAAAAGTTTATATTTATGGGCCATATGTTATTTGATCTAATGTTTAATCTTTTTTGTGATAATGAAAATTGTTAGAAAAGCCGTCAGAAAATTGGCTGGAAAAGTCACCGGAAAGTTGCCGGTAGGTTGGTGACAGTAAGGTGAACAAATAGGTGACATTGGATAGATATTGAATAGATAGGTGACATTTGGACATATAGTTGTACAAATAGGTGACACATATATGTGACATTTTGGACAGGTAGGTTACAGTTGAACAGATAGACAGATATGTAAGTTTTTAGACAAATTGGTATCTTTTTGGATAGATAATTTCATTTTGGTTCAAAAAAATAAATTAAGCTTAGGTCTATTGTTCTAATAATTTTTAAAGTGAATTTCTAACCTGAGTGCCAAAAAAAATGCAACAATGCTATGTACTCATAAACATGTTTAGAATTCTAAAATTTGTAAATCAGATTCCTATTTCAATCCAAACAATGCTACAGATGAAAAAGTGTCAAGAATTTGAAATTTATAAATTAGATTTATTGTGCTTTTGGACGTAACCCATACCATACTGAGTTTAAATTTACACAAAATATTTAAATTGTAAACACTACTCTAGTTTTTTTTTGTTTTTTTATTTTTTTTTAATTTTTTTATGTTAAAGAGGCTATAACATTTTCGAGAAGTGTTTACAATTTAATCACACTTCTTCTTCTTCTTCTTTGTAGGTTTTGTTAGGATTTTTTGAAAGAGAGTTTTTTTGGGATATGGAGGGAATACATTCAATGGGTGAAATATTTTCATAAGAATAATTTTGATATTATTTGAAAGGAAAAAGAAATTTTAAAGATTTTAAAATTTATAAATGAGATGCTAATAGCACCACTCAAAATTTATGCATTAAACTAAAATTGGGCCAAAACGGGTTGGGTTGACTTGGGTGATGCAACAGGGCTTGTTTGTTGGATTGCGTCATCTGCTTGGCGAATTAAATTCCTTTCTTTTCCAAGACGTTTGAGAGTCGTATCGGCGGAAATTGAATTCCTTTCTTTTTTTAAGACTATCTCGTAATAACTTAACATGCATAATACGATCAAATCTATAGAAAATTCAAAGGCTAAAAAAGAAAATTCAAACATTCAACAAGCTAATAGCATCTCCATCAAACACATCAATTTCCCCTCTTAGCTGTTTTACCAAAAAAAAATCATTAAACAAAAAATAGAAACGAAGTGATATTATTTATATTAAAAAGATATGACCATTAAAAAAACATACATTGAAAAGTGTCCGTGTAAAAATATATGATCGAAAGTTGAACTATTGAAAAGTGTTAGTTTAAAAAAATATGACCACTACAAAAAAAAAAAATTAAATAAAAAAAAAAAATAAAGAAATAATAACATAGAATTATTTAAATAGAATAGAAAAAGAATAGAGAATTTGTTGGAGGATGTATTTAAAAAAATAATTAGCTAAAATAAAAAGGTAAATTTTCAGTTAAAATTTGACTAAAACTTTGATTATTTTGATAAAGATGCTCTAATAGGGCATGAAACCAAGTTAAAATTAAAAAATTCATGCAACAAATAGCATTTGTATATGTAAAACTCATTATATTAAATTTTTTTTTAATTAATCACTACAATAAATGAAGGTTTTAGAGGCAAAATTTAGGAACAAGGTCACTTTTTAAAGATAAAATATTTCCATTAGTAAAAGTGTTATTTTTGTATTTCTAGAGATGAAATTGAATATTTAGTGTTAAATTACTATATTTTTTGGTCTATTTTTTTTTTGGTCTCGAAAAGTAAATATTTTTTTTGGTACCAAATTGTTCTGTCCCTAAAAATGTATTTGTAGTAATATTTTCAAAATTTTGTCTTTAAAAGCCTTTCTTTTTGAAATTTGGAATGGCTTTATAAAGACGACCTTTTTAACAATATAAATTAGTCTCCAAATGTTTTTTGCATGCAAAATTTTCACTTTGCAAACAAGAAAGTTTAGTCTTCTGAACTATATTACATGTTGTAGTGAATTAATGTTAGTATATATAAAAAGATTTATTGAAATATGTAAAATGAAAACAATTATGGTGTACATTCCGAAAAAGGGCACACCATAAGAAATGTGACGCCATTTTGTGGTATTGACTATGGTACTTTGCGGTAAAAGTTACAATTGGGTGAATTCATAGTGCACATTTCTAAAGTAAAGATTATGAATAATTGTGATTATGTTATGAATGATGTGGTTGAAATGCAACAAATCATTTGTGGTGATAAATGTTACAACTATTTTGGTGAGAAAAGTCATTTAATCTTTGCTTCCAAAAGTTATGGTTATATTATGATAAAGTGCATATGGTATGATCTTTTGTAAGAATGTGTCTTGTAACAGTTTTAATGTAAGAAATATATAACATGTGTATTAAAATTTTAATTTTTTTGACATAATTTGTTATTTAACCAATGCTTAAAGGACAATGATCAGAAAGACAATTAGGCCCGTTTGGGGTATTGATTTTTTTGGTTAAAATAATTAAAAAGTCAAGACATTCAATCACATCACTCTCTACTTTTTTATACATTTTTTCGTTAAAAAAAAAAAAAAAAATCAACTAAAATAATCACTCCTCTTAGAGCATTGAATAATTTCTCCACTTCCCAAACATTCTTTTAATGTTAATATTAGTTAATAAAGAAAAAGTACAATCAATGGGTAAGAGGCATAGAGATATAACAAGTGAAATTACTTTTATTTTATTTTTTCACATGTCCGTTTAGCATGCTATCGTCGTGTTGGTGAAGGTTGGTAAAAATGAAAGCTTTGGGATGAAAACAAAGACCTAGTTACTTCATTTAGGACCCATTCAATTTCTAACCCAACTCTCTACAAGTCAACGGTCAAAATCTCTAACATCAAATCTAAAACATGAAAAATCTTCAAGTCATATATATATACCACTTGATGGCATAATGTTGCATATAAATATCCCGCCTATGCTGCATATAGTTGTACCAACTCATTGCTTGCCTAAAACAACAAGATGATGAGACTGCTAAACATTGTCTTATTAGCCATTCTTGCATTGGTTTTTCTTCTAAGCATGATCAAACCTCATGAAGCTAGTAGAGTCTTAAATGAAAAAGAAGAAAATCTTCTATCACTGTCTCTGAGGGTTCCTGTCCCCTCTTGGGGACCAAATCCCCCCACGTACATCCCAACACCTAGCATCAAAGCTAGTACCATCAACCAGAAAAGTTTTGCAGGTCAAGTTATGCCTCCTCCTAAAGCAGAAGTTCGGATAAAAAAAGAAAATAGTTTCCTACGCTCTATGAAAAGGGGTCCGGTACCTTCTAAGGGACCAGATCCCCCTACCTACAGCCCACCGCCTAGCATCAAAGCTAGTACCATCAACCAGAAAAGCTTTGCAGGTCATGTTATGTCTCCTCCTGAAGCAGAAGGTCGGATAAAAAAAGAAAATAGTTTCCTACACTCTATGAAGAGGAGTCCGGCCCCTTCTACAGGACCAAATCCCCCTACCTACATCCCACCACCTAGTATGAAAGCTAGTACCATTAGCCAGAAAAACTTTGCAGGTCATGTTATGCCTCCTCCTGAAACAGAAAAATGGATAAAAAAAGAAAATAATTTGCTACGCTCTATGAAAAGGAGTCCGGTCCCTTCTAAGGGACCATATCCCCCCACCTACATCCCCCCACCTAACATCAAAGCTAGTACCATCAGCCAGAAAAATTTTGTAGGTCATGCTATGCCTCCTCCTGAAGTTGAAGAGCGAATAAAAAAAGAAAATAATTTACTATGCTCCATGAAGAGGAGTCCAGTTCCTCCTTTCGGACCAAATCCCTTCACCTACATTCCAACACCTAGCATCAAAGCTAGTACCATCAGCCAAAAAAGTTTTGCAAGGTCATGGTAAGCCTCGTCTTGCCTACCCACAACTCATGGTTCCCTTTGGTGTGACCAGAAATATATTTTAAATATTATTAATCGATCAGAACTCGTTGACAATATCACAATATCTTTACATTAGTTACTAAAAATAAGTCAGACAAAAATAAGACTGGTGCAAACCAAATTGTAATATTTTTTTCCAATTGTTTATTTGTTGTTGGGTTGGGTATATCATATGTACTACTGGAGCCATAGAATACGGACAAGACAAAAGAATGCTTTTTGGTTTGTATTTTTTATAGTGATTTGGTCATAGTAGAAGAATAAAAAAAGCTATTTTTTGCTTCTTGCTATATGATATTGTTGTTGTTGCTGCTGAAGATCTTTTGTGTGGGTAATTTTCTGCGAAAGCACTCATTATTAAAGTAAAAAGTTAATTATTGTAAAGAATTTTACTTAGAATGATGAAGTATGGTTGAAATTCAATTGATATGTTATAAGATTTATACATAGAATGAATCTAAATTATACATTGATATTTTTAAATAAAAATTTTGACCATACGATGTTGCTAAAATAAAAGTGACAACTTGTAAATGAAATTGTCATTTAAGGTATTTTTGAAATTGTAAGCACTCAAAAATGGTGTACTACTACAACTTATAAGAGTATCAGAGAATGTTTTTTTCTTTTTTTTTTCTTTTTTTTTTTTCTCTTTAAGTGAAAATTTTGTTATAAAAAATATTAAGAGTCGTCTTGAAAAGTGAAAAAAAAGAAAAAAGAAAAAAGAAAAAAGAAAAATTGATCATGTATTTTGAAAATGTTATTAATAAATACACTTTTAGAAACCAAAAAAAAAAAAAAATGTGTGCCAAAAATATTTACTTTTTGAGTCACACAAATTTGCAGTACATTTAGTGGGGTGAAAACAATTTTGAAGTCTAATACGGTTGAGATCCACATTTGTTTCCATACTATACCCCACTTAGGGGTGTTTTGGGAATTACATATTTGGCCTTTTTCTGTTTTGGTTTACTTTCGGAGTTATGCTAGGGACCCCAATTATTTTACCAAATATTCCACTAAATCTCTCATATGGGTGTGGGACCCACACATATGTGGATTTGTGTGAGTCACACATCATGTGAGAGATTTGGTAGAATCTTTGGGATACATAGCGTTTCTTTTATTTTCGTCTTTACATTGTCTTTACATTGCGTTTAGTGATTTTTTTTAAAAAAAATTCAAAAAGCTTTCGGTAGCATTTGGTTTAGTTTTAGAATCATGATTTGAGAATATAGTTGTATTTTGAGTTTGTGAGTTGTTGAATCATGATTTGAAAAGAGAAAATTTGTTTGGTTATGAGTTTTGAATTTTTGAAATGAGTTTCGAAACGAGAAAAGTTGTTTAATTATGAGTTTTGAAAAGATTTTTAAAACTTAATTCAAATATTTATAACTCATAACAAAACATACAACTCAAAACTCGATTGAAAATTCTATTCAAAACTCATAACCAAACTCTTTTTAAAATTTAATTCAAAAAAATAATTATTGAAAAAAATAATTTTTTATTTAAAAAAGTAGAAAAATTCCATACATGTTTTTATATTTGAAATATTAATATATATATATATTATTTTTTTGTTAATTTAAAATAACCAAACTAGTGCTTTAAAATTATTTTTGATTGTAAATTTGGTTGGAAATTTTTTTAATTGTATTGTTTAAAAACGGTTTAAAAAAATAATTTCTATATTTAAAAAATTTCAAAAACAAATATAAATTTTTTGTTTTCAAATAACATGTTGCAATTGCAAAAAAAATAAAAATAAAAATAAAAAATCCTCTGTTCTGGTCAACCAGCTGGACGTCTGGGGGGATGTCCGGGCGGACGACCGGGTAGACCCAATCCGCAAATTTAAAATAAAAAAATTCTACTATGCCAAACATGCATTGGAATGTGTATTCAAATGAGGTCTTGGAATCAATTTTTGAAAACTTAAATCAAACATAGCAATTCAAATATAAGGATGAAATTATGATTTGAAACTTAAACCAAATAGAGCCTTAGGTTTTTAGTTTCAACTTGACAAGATGTATCAGAAAATTATAATTTTTTTTAAAAAAATCCAAAAAAGACAAAAATAAATTAAAATAAATAATCTGTTTTGACTTATTTTCATATTTAATATAATTTTTTTCTGACATTTTTCACAAAAAAAATATACTTTTTAGATTCATCTCATCAAAACAGACTGGGAAAATAAAATTTTTTGACATAATTTTAAAAAAAAAATCACTAAAGATAAAAAAAATTTTGGAAAAAGAGGCAATATTTCCCCCCCCCCCCTGCCAAAATGGGCTTTAGAGGATTTGAGAAGAGATAATTGGTAAGTTGGTAGGCCCTTCATCAAACATTTAGTTCAGGAATTTTGACCACCATTTATACTGTGTTTGGTTAAAGGATTTGAGAAGAGATTTAGAAATAAAAATAAAAATAAAAAAATGGTATGTGAAATGCGAATGAAATATACTTACATTTTACCTAATTTCACACACTTTTTCCTTTTCCCTTTCTCTTTCTAAATTCCTCAACCAAACACAATATTAGAGTGCCGCCCCAACTTAGCCTGCATCTTTCTCTACGTGTGCTGCTTGCACGAATTAATAGGTTGAGAAGTTGGCTTCAGACCGCGGTGCTCATGGCTGATTGTGGGTTGTTTTGAAAAGTTTGTTAAAAGTTAATTTTTTTATTTTATTTTTATTTTTTATAAAAAAAATATATAAAAAAATAAAAAAGTGATATGACTTAAAATAGGTTAAAAACTAGCTTTTGACTTTTAGCCAAATTTGCAGAGAGAATTTATTTATCCCAAACCAGAGAGGATGATCTTCAAACAAGTCTTTTTATTTGTTGGGTTTTATATTTACTAGTATCATTTTCTTCAAATTTTGTTTAGTTAGATTTAAAACTTTTAATTTTAAATTTTAAATTTTAAATTTTGGTGTTCATTCATCAAAAAGATGGAGAAGTTTAAGACATTTATACTGTGTTTGATTGAGAGATTTGAGAAGAGATTTGGAAAAAGAAAAAAAAAATGTAAAACTATGTAAAATATAAATATATTTTATTCACATTTTATTTAATATTATTTAAATTCATTCTCAAAATTTTCAATCAAATCTAACGTTAACGTCCATCCATTTATGTGAGGTTGCTGTTTGAAATAAATTCAGTTAACTGTTGGTTGCTGACTTGCCATGGCCCACTAACGTTAATGTCCATAAAAAATGTTAGAGATCTCAAAAGTTCTATCAAATGTCATACATGGGTGTGGGATACACACCCACTTCGTGTGGGTGTCACATCCATGTAAGACATTTAGTAAAAATTTTAGTAAAACTTTTGTAACCTCTAACATTACTCAATGAATAATTCTCGGCGTTGGGCGATGGGATGAGAGCATGTTTAATGCATTGGATGTTTTCCAGTTTCTGACTCGAGAATTGAAAGTCGTATCTTCGGATTGAATTCCATTCTTCAATTACATTGTCTACTGTAAGGCACTCATCGGATATAGACTTTCAAGTTTAAATTTAAATCCAAGAGAATTAACGGATTTATACTTTTATTATTAGATCGTTTATTTTGTAAAAATATTTATGTATATTTATTAAAAAAATATATTAATTTGATAATCGTAACATTTTTATTTTTTTATTTTATTGTATTGTTTTTAAAACAATAAATGATTTATTTTTAAAAATATATAGTTATTATTTATTTTTTAAAGACAAATGTAATAAAATAAAAATATTATAATTATTAAATTAATTTAATTTTTTTTCCATATGTAAATGATCTTAAAAAATGACCAATTCAGATTCATAACTAGTAATGGGCTTCACTAGCCTTCAATTTTTTTAGATTCAAATGAACTTAAAAAAAAAACCTCAACTTTTGATGGACTATATCTGCGACCAAAGCTTCAAACATTCAAAGACTCCCAAAAAACTGAAAATAAAATGAGAAAATCAACTAAGAAGACTTCTTTGGGAAGTGGGTTAGTTTTTTTTTTTAATTTTTTTTTATTTTAGCCTGGGGTTAAAAAGTTTATTTGGGTTGGCTTTTTTGACTTTTATGAGTGACAAAGTGAAATGATTATGGTTTAGATATAACATTTTGACTTAATGACTTTTTAATCTATCTTGTCTTTTTGCGACTAAAAAAGCTACCAACCTCATTTTACCCCATTACCAAAGCGTAGTCTGACCTCTCATGTTACATAATTTTCAACTTCAATTTAAATAGTGTATAAAAAAAACAATTTATGTCAATTTCTTATTGAAAATAAAATTAAAATGTGTAGCTAATAAACCATTAAATAATTTATTTATGTCAATTTTGTATTTTACAAATTCGACATTAACTTTACATATTTATTTATTATTTATCACATCGTGTTATATTCATGTTTTATTGAAATATAGCTAACACTAACCCACTGACTACATATACCATTCACATTGTATCAACGGATCGTGTTGAACATTTTAATCAAATTTAGGCAAACAGAGAAATATATCAACTGAGATTGCTCTAATCTATCTCTCTCTTTAATTTAAAACAAATTAGATATTCATAAAAAGTATTAGAAAAATGTGTAGAGCCACACTACCCATACTACCCAAATCTACAATAAAACTATATATATTTTACGTTTGGATTTTTTTTAAATAGGTAACATTATTATGAATAATTTGATTCCTATATTTTAAGTATAGTTTTAATTTGGTCTTTCTATCTAAATTGGAAGTTAAAATTTATATTTTAGAACACTTGTCAATTTTCTAAGTTTTCAATTTGGTTCTAAATTGGAGGTTAAAATTAATAATTTTGAAACACTTGTCAATTTTCTAAGGTGACATGTAGATAAACTTAATAAAAATTTAGATAGAATGACCAAATTAAAACTAGATCTAAAGTGTTAGGACCAAATTGTTCAAATTGAAACTATAAAAATTAAAATGAAATTTAAATCAAACTATATGAATGTAAAATGTATTTAATACCCCCAAAATATACATTAAATAGGATAATTATAGTCTAATAAATATAGAATTAAGTAAAAGCTCAACAACCACGGCAAGGAAGAGCCCATAATCAGAAGAAAATGAAATAAAATAAATCCCATAATGAGATAACTATTAAAAATAAAAAAAATTCTCATAATGAAAAACAATTTTTTTTTTTTTTTTGCATAGAGAAAAAAGAAATATAACAAATTCAGCATATCTTCAACTAATTATTTTATGTTTGCTTTTATTTAAAATTTAAAAATAATGTATAGGCAAAATTTATAACTAAATTAAGAAAAAATTTATCTCTAACGACATTTTTTTACTTCTATATAAATACTTAAAAAAAGAAACGTGAAAAATTTAGTCAATATAATATTATACATTAAGTAAAAAAATGTGATTAGCAATTGTGCTTACATAAATTTACTATAGTTTTAATTTCAAATTTAAAAATATATAAACATACCTGACGTTTTAATTCGAGGTATAACCAGATAAATCGCTATAGAATAGGAAGACAACTTTTATTTTTCATCACAACAATTATGTAACTCAATATACAATTTTAATGTCTCTCAATCTTCTACGCGTCCAATTCTCTATCACTATTAAACTGAATGTATGAACCAAAAAAAAGAGACATTTGAGAAGATAAAGAGATGTGGTTTGAGACATTTCAATTGCTGAATTTTATTAATCAATAGTTATTAGGCTTCAATGGTCGGGCTTCTAATATTTGTTAGCAATTAAAACTGAGTTATTTGATTTTATCTATATTCACTTGATAATCTGAGAGTGGACACGTGTTAAGTTTTTACACAAACACTAAGCACATTTTTTAGCATTATTAATGAAATGCACAGTTAATTTTTTTTTTTTTTGCAACCTGTTATTTTTTTTAATAAAAATTTATATTTGTTTTAGATATTTTTTTAATATACAAATTTTTTTTTAAAGATTGTTTTATAAAAATAATTTAACAATCTCATCACTGACCATAGTGTATGAGAGAAATTGAAAAATGTGTGGCCGTAGATATGGGAGAAGTCAAAAAGGCTTGGAAAATTTAACCAAAACCCCTCCATTGTACCCTTGTTTAGTGAAAATGACATTCTAATTTATTTTGCTTCATAAACTCCCTAAGGAGAAAATACATAATTAAGCAAGGACATAATAAAATATCTCTTCTTTTTCATGGACAATATTGACAGAGTAACATGTTACTGTGAACCAGAGTAACATGTTCCTGTCAGAGGTCATAATTTTTTTTAATAAAGAATTTCATAGTCAATATGAATATTATTTGATAGATCTTGATGAGAGAATTTTAAAAATATTAATTTTATTACAAATTGACATCTACATAAAAAATTATATTATATTAAAGTTTAATATTTTGATATAATCATGTGTTGGACTTTTCAAAAAATTTTTTTATGCTTATCCTTAATGCATTAAAGTTTTATTATGAAGGAGTTTTGACTAAATCCCCAAAAGGCTTGTACGTTAGGAGAAGTTAATAAATGCTGAGACTTTTTTTTTTTAAATCAAAAAATTAAAAAATTAAGATTGGGATATTGGAGCTCCCATAAGGCTTGTGGGTTAGAAATCCCCCTTTTTTTTAATATATATAACATATAGATAATTAATATTTACCTTTAACCAGGATTGACGCCCTAACTTTCCAATAGAAGTCTATAATAGTTTGTATCAATGCCAGGCACTCATAAAAATATTTAGTGTCACACCCTCAAAATAATGACATGAAAACCCATCCATTTTGACATGTATTGATATAAAAGGTAAATATTCTTCTATTCATCAGAGTAGTTCATTACAGTGAGTATTACATGTTAACAACAAAAGCAAGTGCCCTACGTATAGCGATCCCGGTTTTCCTTTCCTTTGTATATTGTATTCCAGACTTGGTTCCGTGGTTGTGTTGTTGTCTCATTCTCATTTCCTTCCCTTACTCTTTGTATTTGAGTCTTGGGTTATGTTGGGCAGGTTTGGAACAGGTTGGTTGTGTTTTGAAACCTAGAGTTGATGCCCAGAATTTGGCATTCACGCTCGAGCGGGGCTTTTGACGCTCGAGCGGGCCCTTCGTTGTTGCTTCTCCGCTCGAGCGGGTGTTTTGACGCTCGAGCGTGATTTTCCATCTCCCAGTACTTTTGTCTGCAGGTCTTCAGACGCTCGAGCGGGAGTTTTGACGCTCGAGCGTTACCCTTTGATTTTGTCCCTTCGCTTGAGCGGGGAGTTTGACGCTCGAGCGGGGACCATGTCTGCAAAACTTCTGGAAGTGTGTAATCGACGCTCGAGCGTGAGTCTGTGTCTGATGCTCGAGCGGTGGTTTCCACGCTTGAGCGGGGAGACTGGTATAACACATCGGGATTTCACCTTTTTGGATCACTTTTTCATTTCCCTTTCTCTCTCTTACTTTCCCAAAACCGATTTTGAGAGCTCCTCTCTCTAAAATCTCCCTTCTCTCTAGGTTTGATCTAGCTAGAGTGATTCTCTTCCTTGGTGTCTTTGTATAAAGTGTGTTGATTGTTGAGGGCTACATTTTGATCCGAAAAGTTTGAAGTTTGGAGCACTTTGAGTTTGGTCTTCTTCTCCATTTGAGCTCTAATTTCGAGGTAGGGATATCCTACTCCATTTTATGAGCTTTGTCTTTAAATTTTGACATTTTGATATGTTGGGGGTTGTTGGGTAATTTTGGAAAAGGTTGGGGTCTTGTGTAATTTACAAAAGAGGAGGGGGGTTTCATATATATAAACCCATATGTATGTGATACATTGAGAAAATGAGCTAATATTGGAATCTTGATGAAAATGGAACCTTAGGGTTGTTTTGTGAATTATGGATTAATGCCCTAATTAGTTTGGTAAGATTAATTTGTATAATTAGTTTTGAGATATGAGAGATTGAATTGAGAATATTGGAATTGGGGAATCATGGGATTAAAAGGTGTAGTTGGATTAATTTATCGCTCACCTAGACAAAATGTTGATATTTTATCTACTTGGTGCATTTATTTTCTGTTTAGAAATAACTGCCTTGGGCTATCGGTGGAAGATAGTCTTGATTGTTGTAGGCAATGCATGATGATTAGACAAACTAGAACTAATCAATTGAGTATGCCATCGATTGTAGCAGTTGGTATAATACATCAAATTTTGTATTGATTGATTTAACTTGTGTATGATTATTGCTTATATACATTGTTTTCTGTGGGAGGAGATGGGGGATGTACTCCACGGTTTATTGGAAGATGGGGGATGGACCTCTAAACCGGATTTTTGTTTGATATTGATACAGCACTACAATGTGTATCATTTGTGAAGTATAGAAGTGTTTCTATGATATATTGATACAGCACCAAAATGTGTATAATTTGTGAAGTGTTCTTGTTTTATTGGTACAGCACTACAACGTGTATCATTTGTGAAGTATGGAATTTATTTTATGTGTTATTGATACAGCACCAAAATGTGTATCCATCATGAATTTCGAAAGTATTTTAGTGATGAGTTATAATCTCATTAAATTGTTTGGCCAAGTTTCGAGCCTTGTTTTCAAACTTAGAGTTGAATAAGAAATGGAAGATGGATTGTAACATGGGCATGACTGTCATGAAACTGTAACGTGATATAAGTTGGAACACAAGTGTGGACCATCTATCGAATGCTATTATTTTAGTCATTATTTATAATTGGTTTAGTATATTTCTATTGGGCTGTGGCTCACTCTTTATGGGACATCATTTTCAGGTTCAGGTACTATGCTGCCTCTGAGATCCTAGCATGGATTGTTGTGGGAGTTAAAGACTTTTTTTTGTACATTTTTGTTGTATTACATGTATATCAAGCCAAGGGCTTCCTTTGTGCAGAGTTAGTACTCTCCCTGTTTGTAACCAAGTGTTGACTTGGAAAATTGTAAGCCCTTAGGGCGATTACTTTTATTGTCTATATGTAATACATTTTGTAAGAATACTCTGATGATTATAATATGAGATCCCTTTTCTTTATCGTGATTTTATGATATTATGGGTTTATTTTGAGGGCGTTACACTACGGGCTTACAGCTTTCCAAGTTAACACTTGGTTACAAAAGAAGAGTACTAACTCAAATACATATTAAGCCCTTGGCTTGAATTTACATGTAATACATCCAAAAGATAACAAAATAACAAAAGTCTGTCTGCCTCTAGCCTCCCAAGCTATGTCCTTGGAGGTGGCATGCTACCTATACTTGAAAATGATGTCCCATAAAGGGTGAGCCACAACCCAGCAGAAATACACTAAACCAGCTATGAACAATGACTAAAAGATTAGTAGTTGATAGATGGTCAACACAGATACATCTACATATATCACATTCCGGTTCCATGACATTAAGTCCATGTTACATTTCATTTCCCATTTCTTTTTCAACTTTGAGTTTGAAAACAAGGCTCAACACTTAGCCAAATAACTTAATGAGATTTAGACTCATCTTTAAAACACTTTCGAAATTCATGATGGATACACATTTTTATGCTGTATCGATAACACATAAACCATTTCCACACTTTACGAAAGATACACATCTCGGTGCTGTATCAACATAACATAGAATCACTTCTATACTTCACAATTGATAACGATATACATTTTAGTGCTATACCAAATCAATTCGAACACTTCCACAATCAACACTTGATACACATTGTAGTGCTGTATCAATGTCACACAAAATCCGATTTAGAGGTCCATCCCCTATCTTCCCTTAAACCATGGAGTACATCCCCTATCTCCTCCCACACAACACATGTATATAAACATAGATCATATACAATCACTCAATACATAAAGTTAATGTATTATTCCAGCCGCTATATTCGATAGCCTACTCACTCGATTAGTTTTAGTTTACCTAATCATCATGCATTGTCTACAACAATCAAGACTATCCTCCACCGATAGCCCAAGGTAGTTATTTCTAAACAGAAAATAAATGCATCAAATGAATGTATTATCAACATTCGCAATTCAATTCTTCATTTCTCCAAATTAATTATACAAATTAATTTAACTATGTAATTAGGGCATTTTCCCATAAGTTACACAACAACCCTAAGGTTCCATTTTCATCCATAATCCAACATTCAACTCATTTCTCTATGCCAAACATGCATATTGGTTTATTACAAACAAAAGCCTAACTTTTGTAAAATTACACAAAAGACCCAAACTTTCTCATAATTACCCAACAATCCTCAACTTATCAAAATGCTAAAATTCAAAGACAAAGCTCATGAGAAGGAGTAGGGTATCCCTACCTCGAAGTTTGAGCTCAAACGGAGATGAAGACCCAAAAACCAACGTGGTCCAAATCCAAAGTTTTTCAGATTAAAACAAAGTCCTCAACACCCTCTATCTTTTTAACAAAGGACTAAGGGTAGAAACTCACCCTAGCTAGATCAAATCTTAGAGAGAAGACAAGTTTAGAGAGAGAGGGTCTCGGATCTAGGGTTTGAAAAAGGAAAGGGGATAAAAAAGTGAAGTTAAAATCGCTGCTGCGATCTGATATATAATAGGCTCGCTCGAGCGAAGGATTGATCGCTCGAGCGACCAGGCACAAAGATTACTCGCTCGAGCGAATAAAGTCTCGCTCGAGCCAACAACTCGAAGCTTCAGGTTGCACTCTCGAGCGACAGAATGCTCGCTCAAGCGAGGAAACTCAAAACATACACCTCGCTCGCTCGAGCGAAGGAAAGCTCGCTCGAGCCAAGAAACACAGCTCTCAGGTCAAAATGAGACGCAGACGCATGCTCGAGCGCAAGACTTCTTGCTCGATCCACTAGACACAAAACTCAACTCTCGCTCGAGCGACCAAACCCTGGCTCGAGCGAAGGATCCAAAACAAAGTGCTCGCTCGAGCGACAAACTTCTCGCTCGAGCGAAGGACCAAAATTCTGGGCAGCAACCATTTGCTCCCAAATACAACCAACCTGAAACAAACCTGCCCAACACATCCTATAACTCAAACACAAAGTATGAAAGGATGTAAACAAGATTTAAACAACTGCTAACATCCACGGGCATAAGTCCGGGTCATTGTACAACAAGGGATAAAACCCGAGATCGCTATATTTAGAGGGGTTGTTTGGGATGAACTATATAAGTACACTTTTTAATTTTTTGACTAAAAAAGTAGAGGAAAAAAAGATGTATGTTTGGGATAACTTTTTGACTTTTTACGAAAAAATGTGTATTAAAATATTGTATTAACTAGCAAAATTACTAAACGACCCTTATGTGCACTGACGTTTGATAGGCTTTCTGTCGTGCATGTAACGCCTCGAAAATTGGGCAGGGTATATCTATTTATGCAACAAAACCCACCTGATAGACAAACACATATATAGCTAACTATTCCATACATCTGTATCCATTAAATCCCAAATGCCAAATACATACTGTTCACATCTCAATGCCCTAGTTCCAATCCCAAGCATGCATTTTTACAACAAGTATGAAATGGAAGCCAAACAGATAACAAGTGCCCTACAGACTTACAAATTTATTCAAGAACATTCTTGGTTACACAAAATGGAGTTTCAACTCAACGCAAATATAGCCCCGAGCTTACATTCAACAAATAACAATAAAACAAAAATGAAGCCTCAGCTCCGAGTCCTCCAAAGTCAATGCCTTGGCGGAGGCATAGCACCTGTACCTGAAATGGTTTCCCTTATAGGGTGAGCCACAACCCAGTAGAGATATACGCCACAACCCAGTAGAGATATACGCCACAACCCAGTAGAGATATACGCCACAACATATGAACCATGACAAGTATAGCGATCCCGGTTTTCCCTTCATTGTTTAATTGTATTCCGGACTCGGTTCCGTGGATGTGTTATTGTCATATTCTCATTTCTATCCTTTACTCTTTATATTTGAGTCTTGGGTTGTGTTGGGCAAGTTTGGAAGAGGTTGGTTGTGTTTAGAAACCCAAGGTTGATGCCCAGATTTTGGCCTTCACGCTCGAGCGGGGCTTTTGACGCTCGAGCGGGCCCTTTGTTGTTGCTTCTCCACTCGAGCGGGCGTTTTGACGCTCGAGCGTGAATATTCATCTCCCAGCATTTTTTCTCTGCAGGTCATCGGACGCTCGAGTGGGCCCCTTTGATTTTGTTCCTCCACTCGAGCGGGGATTATGACGCTCAAGCGGGGACCATAGTCTGCAAAATTTCTGGAAGTGTGCAATCGACGCTCGAGCGGCGCTTTTCACGCTTGAGTGTGAGTCTGTGTCTGACGCTCGAGTGGGGCGACTTTTATATCAGTCCGAAAAGTGACTTTTTTGATCACTTTTCTTTAACTCTTTCTCTCTCCAACTTTTCAAACCTCCATTGGAGAGCTCCTCACTCTAAACTTCAACATCTCTCTAGGGTTTGATCTAGTTTGATTGATCTTTTACCTTAGTGTCTTTGTAAAAAGTGTAGAGCTTGGCTTGGGCTACATTTCCATCCGAAAATCTTGGGTTTTGGAGCATTTCGAAATTCTTCATCTTCTCCATTTGGTCTCATCTTTTGAGGTAGGGATAACTACTCATATTTATGGTCTTTGACATAAACTTTTAGTCATTTTGTTATAATGTTGAAGTTGGGTAATTTTGAGTGTTAGGGTTTCAAATGTATAAAGAGGGGTTTTGTTCTTTGGGCTAATACATGTGTATTTTTGGGTCTCAAATGGGGTTATTGTTGTTTATTGTTGGTATTTGAGCCTTTGGGTCAATGTTCAGAAAAGAGGGAGGAAAGCCCTAATTTAATGTTTTTAATTAATTTGTATAATTAATTTGGAAAGTTATGAAAATATGAAATTGAGTTGGAAATGATGAAATTAGCTTAATATGAGATGGAATGGCGGAGTCGGATCTATTAAACGCTCACTTTTGAAATTGTTGATAAATTATCTGTTGACGCATTTATTATCTGTTTAGAAATAATTGCTTTGGGCTATCGGTGGAGGATAGTCTTGATTGTTGTAGACACTGCATGATGATTAGGTGAATTAAAACTAATCAATTGAATAAGTCATTGAATATGACGGTTGGAATAATACATCGAATCTGTGTATTGATGGATCGTGTATATGATAATTGTTTATATACATTGTATTGTGTGGGAGGAGATAGGGGATATACTCCACGGTTTGGGAGGAGAAAGGGGATGGACTCCTAAACCGGATATTATTTGAGAGGAGATAGGGGATGGATTCCATTGATACAGCAAATATGTGTATCATTTGTGAAGTATGGAAGTGTTTTATTGTGAGTTGTTATCTCATTTGAAATTGAAGTATTGTTGATATGAGTTGTTAACTCATTTGAAAAGGGAGTGCTTTGTTATGAGTTGTAGTCTCATTAAATTGTTTGGCCAAGTTCTGAGCCTCGTTCATAAATTGAATATTTGTTAAGTAAAGTAAAGTGGAATGAAACATGGACATGTTTGTCATGGAACTGGGTAATGTTGTAAGTTGATTTATAAGTGATAATATTTATCAAATGCTACTGTTTTAGTTATTGCTCATATTATGTTTAACATATCTCTACTAGGCGTTGGCTCACCCTATATGGGACATCATTTTCAGGTGCAGGTGATATGCCGCCTCCAAGGATGTAGCTTGGGAGGTTGTAGAAGCTGAAGGCTTCCTTTTTGTGATCATTTCGTGTATTACATGTATATCAAGCCAAGTGTTGACTCGGAAAGTTGTAAGCCTATAGGGCATTTACTTTTGTTGTCAACATGTAATAGCTGTTGTAAGAATACTCTGCTGTTGGGAATATAATATCTCTTTTTGGTGTCATGAATGTAAGATTATGGGTTTATTTTGAGGGCGTTACAACAAGACTAAAGAGGAGTATGCTCATGCCATGCTCATGATAAAACAGTTTATCTCTTTTTTTATAAATCATGCAATGCTGAGATGCAACAACAGATATAAAGCTATTTCCATTTTAAACCATATATGTTACATGAATACAGGCTCTGTGAATCTCTAGGTGAGTGTCTGCAAGTAGGCCCTAATGCACTACCACTGTCATTTTTACTAGTAAACTGGAAGGCTTGACACCTAACCGCGCGGTTCTACACCCTCTACCCAGATTCACCAAGTATTTATCTTTTCGCAAACAGTTATATTTCCAAAACATTTCTCAAAAATAGATACATTTCCAATTAAATGAATGTAATGCAATGTCCAATGTAACAAATGAGGAAATGTGGTTCAATTTACCTAAGTCTTATGCATTTCTACAACAATCATGGCTATCCTTCACCGATAGCCTAAAACAGATATTTCTAAATAGATATTTAAACAATTAAATTTCAAAAATTCCGATAAATATAATCTATTCCACATCTCATCAAATATGAACAACTACACTAATTTTCATATCACAATCTCGTCCAGTAACCTCTCAAGGTCCATTTTTAATCGTGTCGGTTTTATTCCAACAGATACATTAAGCAAAATAATACCGTTAATGCCCAAGAAAACATCATTTTCTTTCCAAACTCATTCTCCAAGCATTATTCAACTATGACATCCTATTTTGATCAAAAGCCTCAAAAGAACTACCCGACCCATGACTTAGAACTTGCTGCAGTGGTATTTGCATTGAAAATCTGGCGTCACTATCTTTATGGGGCGACATGTGAAGTGTATACTGACCACAAGAGCCTGAAGTACTTTTTCACTTAGAAAGAACTGAATATGAGACAGCGGAGATGGCTTGAACTGATAAAAGATTATGACCTACAGATTTTGTACCATCCGGGAAAAGCCAACACCGTTGCCGATGCTTTGAGCCGAAAATCGATTGGGAACTTAGCCTGTTTGCTGACTGGACAGAAAGAGTTGCTTTGTGACCTTGAAAAGTCTGAAATTGAAGTTGTTTTGAAGGAACAAGGTGGAACCTTAGCTGCTATTTCTGCTCAACCAGCATTGATTGAAGAAATTAAGGAGAAACAGCAATTGGATAATTACTTGAAAGGGATTATTGAAGAAAGAGATTCTAAACCGAGACTGGAGTTCAAATTTGAGAACAATGTACTGAAATTTCAAGAAAGACTGTGTGTACCGAATGACACTGAACTGAAAAGAAGAATTCTGCAAGAGGGCCACAATTCAAAATTTTCTATCCACCCAGGGAATACGAAAATGTATCAAGATTTGAAATTGAATTTCTGGTGGCCGGGGATGAAGAAAGAAATTGCCGACTTTGTGTCCAAATGTCTTCATTGCCAACAAGTCAAAGCTGAACATCAACGACCTGCTGGATTATTGCAACCCTTACCCATACCAGAATGGAAATGGGAGCATATCACGATGGATTTTATCGTTGGATTACCTCGCTCCAGAAAAGGTATGGACTCTATTTGGGTTATTGTTGATAGATTGACTAAATCTGCACACTTCCTACCTGTCAAGACAATTTATAATGCAGACAAATTGGCTGTTATCTATATTGATGAAATTGTGAGATTGCATGGAGTGCCTGTATCTATTGTTTCTGACAGGGATTCGAAGTTTACATCGAGGTTCTGGCAAAGCCTACAGACTGCATTGGGTACTGAATTGAGGCTGAGTAGTGCCTATCATCCTCAGACAGATGGACAGTCAGAAAGGACCATCCAGACTCTAGAGGATCTACTGAGAATGTGTGTCCTTGACTTCCAAGGAAACTGGGAAAGTCATTTGCCGTTGGCTGAATTCGCCTACAACAACAGCTACCATTCGAGTATTGGTATGGCGCCTTTCGAGGCATTGTATGGCAGAAAGTGTAGATCTCCAATCTGCTGGGCAGAAGTTGGAGACGGGCCGTTGCTTGGGCCCGAGATTGTGTATGAAACAACCGAAAAGATAAAACTGATACAGCAAAGACTGAAAACTGCACAAAGTAGACAGAAGAGTTATGCAGATGTTAGAAGACGAGACCGAGAGTATGAAGTGGGTGATCACGTGTTTGTGAAAGTGACACCAATGAAAAGCCAGACTTGTTTTGGAGTCAAAGGCAAGTTAGCGCCGCGGTATGTTGGACCGTATCAGATTATTGAGAAAATCAATCCGGTGGCGTATCAAGTTGCACTTCCTCCTGAAATGGAGCATATGCATAACGTCTTCCACATCTCTATGTTGAGAGATTATCTTCGGGATCCATTCCATGTGATTGAGCCTACTCGGATAGTGTTGAGTGATGACTACACTTACGAAGAGAGGCCTATACAGATTGTAAACCGACGGATCAAGAAACTGAGAAACAAGGAGATCCCGCTAGTGAAAGTTGACTGGCAGAACCATGGTGGTGTGTATGCCACTTGGGAAAGGGAAGATGACATGGCTAGGCGATATCCTGATTTGTTCCCGCTGAATCCTGTTTTCTTCCGAAACGAAGGTAACTCGAGTTTAGAGGACTAAACTCCTTATAAGGAGGGGAGACTGTAACAACCCTCGTATTGATTACCTATTAACCACTGAATTATATACTGATTAATGCTAAACTGAACCAATATTGACTGATAATTGAACTGATTGAAGTATGGAATAGACTGATTGGAATCGGAACTGAAATCGAATAAGTTTACCTATTGAATTGCATATGGTATCTGTTTGATTGATTGATCTATCTGCTTGCATTTTATGTTTAAATTGCTAATTGAAGGCCTTATCGACGGCCGAATGGAGAACCGTTTAGTGTTTTGTAATCAGTGTAATTTTTATGATTTAATGATATATTTATCGGAAAATTGATTAGGAATGATTAAACTAGAATAATTTAAGCCAATCAAAGAGTTCGTCGAAATTACGGAAATGCCATTGTGAGTGGGCACTTGTTTAATCTTATGCATCTTATACACTTAATTAAACACTCCTCCAGCCCCTATTTCTTGTTGCTTGCCGAAATTAGAAGGGAGTTAGAGAGAGAGAGTTGATTTCAACACATTTGGCTTGATTTGCTAGAAGAACTTGAAGATTGGTAACATAGATTGCTAAATAGTGCTTCCATTCTTGAAATACAAGACTAAGGTAGGACATTCATCTTCTTGTTGTTGAATTAGAGCTAATTCTTGCATAATTCATGTTTCATTTTGGAGTTAAGGCATGTTGTAGCTCATACATGGTGAATTATCCTAGAAATCATGCATGCATGCTTGAATTGGTGCATTTTGGAAGTTGAATTCATGGTAGATTGTACATGCATGCTCATGTTTCTATTATAGTCCATGTTTTCAAAATGTTTTCCAACTATTGAGCTCTTTAGAGCAAGAATTGAAGCTTGATTTTGGTTTAAAGTTCATGCATTGCATGTTTTGAAAGTGTTCTTGAAAATGGGTTTGGAAATGGTTTTAATTAACTCACCTTTGGGGCTTGAATTCACAAATTGGCTTTTGAAACTTGTTATTCATTGTTTTGGGATGTGTTTTCCAGAATTTGGGCCCAAGAGGTCGAGTTTAGAGTGTTTGAATGCTTGGTTTGAGCTTGGAAGGCAAATCTGGAAATTCCAGATTTGGCTTCTTCGCTCGAGCGAAGGATTCCTCGCTCGAGCGAGCACCTTTGTCCAGGGCTCCGCTCGAGCGAGCATCGAGCGTGGTATCGCGCATAAAAATCGAGCATCCAGTACTTTTACTGTTCATGCAGCTCGCTCGAGCGAAGGATTTCTCGCTCGAGCGAAGCCTTTGATTTTGGAAGCTCGCTCGAGCGAAGGAAGGCTCGCTCGAGCGAGGTGCCTATTTCCAGCAACTTTTGAAAAATGTCTTCCAACTGTAATTTTGCATCCTCATCTCATCCTAGGCATTCCTAGGCCTAGTTTAAGACATCTTAATGAGGATTTAGACATAGAACCACACCGAGGAAATTTAGGGATTTAATTATCATCCTTCCCGACTGTGAAACTTAGTGTGTGTTCTATTTGTTAACTGTTTAGGGTTGGCTTTCGGGGACGCGCTCTAGCTGCTATTAGCCCAATCTCTGTGAGTAACAGATTGTGTAAAGATATGTTCAAAAATGGTTATATTTTGAATACTGAACTGAACTGTTTATTGAACTGATATTGTTTATTGAATGAATGTATGTCCTTTATTTCTGAACTGTACTGTGGCATCTTTAGCACCTACTGTTATTGACTGTTACAGAGCTCTGTCGGTTTCCTTGTGGAACCATATCGTTTATCGATTGATGGCCATCATTATTGTTGGGTCTGTTAAGGCCCGGTCCTTTGGACCTACTGTTCATAGGCTAATGGATGTACCACATATGATTGATTGATTGAAATACTGATTGACTGAAATACTGAAAGATTGAAATACTGTATAATGAATTGATTTCATTACTGTAAGGACATTCATTCATAACCTCTTTATACTTATTGTTATTCACTGGGCTTTAACTCACTGTTTATATATATATGTAGGTTCTCAGCAGCCAGACCGGAGCTAGGAGCGTGGGTTAGTCCCCAGTTTTGTCAAGCCAGCCTATGTGCCTCACTGTGAGGTTCCGAGACGCCTTGCTGTGGCTTGGGGTGTTTTTGTGTCCCCTATCGGTCTCCCTACTGTTTTGTACTGTTGTCTAGACTGTTTACTGTTCTACTGCACTGTTATCGAGGGATTAAGTCCCCGCACTGAATGGTTGTATATGATTGTATAGACTGTACTGTTTTGAGTTGAATGAATGCATGAAAAATGTTTTTGGCATACAGATTTTCACAGCTCAATGGACACTAGTTATTTACTGTATTGGCTTCCGCCAGGCCCTGTACTCTGTTTTACTGTATTACTGTTCAGCAGGCCTTCGGTAATCTCGGATTACTGGCCAGTTACGGTGCTAAACCCATAGGGCCGGGTTTGGGTCGTGACAATAACTAACCACATTCCTTTGGCTCAACAACTTCCGTGATTCTAGGTGTGGGGGACCAGCTGAGGTGGCAGCCTGCACATGCTTGCACTCACAGATCTCACGTTTCCTTATGAGGATTCTCCATCTCGGTACTCATATACTTCAGTTCGGTTCAGACGTGCCTCGACTCGGCCTTGTCTAGGCTTGTTCATGAAGATGGGCTGGGCTATTACCTGTTTGGTCCACAAATTTCGTTCCGCAGCTCGGCCCAGACCAGCGCTTCGGCTGGGCTGGCCTTTCCGCTGCAGGTTGGGCCCAAGCGCTGGAGGTCATGGGCAGGCTGTTGATCATGAAGTTGGGCTCAACTGGTTTGTCCATATACTCATCTGACCCGCTTGGATTTGGGCTTTGTCGGATTGGGCCGGCCCAAGGCTTAGACTTGGCCCATTTCGCATTTAGCCCCTTCATTTGCCCCCTAGCTCGCGCTAAGGTTCCCTTGGGGGGAGCTATTGTTCTGCCTTCCGAGCGTCGCGTCGTTTCGACTTCTCCCCAGTTCGGCCCTGGTGATGGTTCAATCCTGACACACGGTTCCCGCATGCGTCCTTTCGTGTGACACGTGGCGATGCGTGATAGGCGTGCAGAGATTATGCGTCGATTCCATACCGAAGATCGTGCTTTGTGTGCCTGCGCGCCGAATGGTGCAATAAATGCTCAGGCCATCAATTCAAACCCCTCGATTTGATCTTCCCATTCCTCTAGTGAGTTCCAAGGAAAGAGAAAGAGAGAGCAAGAGAGAGAGAGAGCTTCTTCCCATTCCTCTGGACCGATCTCGCTGGTGCTCCGCTTGGGCTTCTTCACCGCTGATTCTTGCTTTGTGGTCACTGCTGTGATTTCTGTAAGTTTTCTTATGATTCCTTCTCTCTTTCTGTCTTAATCATCTGGTCTGGTGCGTTTGCCATCTGCATCTCGTATTCCGCTATCTGAATCCCGTTTCTGTCCCATCAGTTTAATCACATGGGGAAGTTCCGTTCCTTAGTTGATACCCCGGAAGCCATGGCCATGTTCCGTCTAGATTACAACATTCCTCATGATGTTACCTTGTCGCTGGCGAAGGTGGATGCCAAACGCATGGGCACGAGGAACACCGTTGCCTTTCCCGTCGCTGCGATTGTCGAGGGAGGGGTTCGGTTTCCTCTTGACCCATTGGTGCGCCGTTTTCTGCATCAGGTCCAGTTGACCCCAATGCAGGTGTCTGTAAATCTTTTCCGTGTTGTCTGTGGCGTATCTGCCCTTAATAGACGACTAAGTTTGAACCTTGATATCTGGGATATTCTGGGATGTTACACCCTCTCTCACAACAAAGACCATAGTACATACTACCTGCGTGTTCGTTCCGCTGATTGCCACTTAGTCACTGGACTGCCTGACTCGGATAAGCATAATGACGATTTCCTGCAAGTTGGTGGAAATTGGGAGTTTCCTGCTGGGACCGAATTTCAGTCTGAGAGGATGCCACAGAAAGATGGCTACCCAGGTCTGGGCCTCCCTTTTTAATGCCTTCTGCGTTTCTTACTTCGTTCTGAATATTGTTCTAATAGTTTGCTTTCTTTTTACAGAACCTTCCCGCTTCTAGCGAAGGCCGAATCAGGAGAATGCCGAAGCCATCAAGGCTGCCTTGAGGTATAAGAAAAGATTTGCACCTGAGTTGTTAGATTATCAGTCAAGTTACCGCTCTGTTATTCCGAAGAAGGCGAGACTCGCTGCTGCCCTTCTGGACTCTGATACCGAGACCGAGGTGTCTCTTACCCCGCTGGTTCCGAGACGCCGCACTGGTCAAGATGCACCTGAGGGAGCGCCCTCCCCTGCCCCCAGTTTCGCAGGGAGCGGATTTGTGGCGAAGAGGAGGGTGCTGGTGGATTTAGAGGCCGAGGCCTTCGGAGCCTCTACCGCTTTGCAATTCCCCGTGGAGAAGACCGAGACGAAGAGCATTATGGAGGTGAAGATGGAGGTTGGGGCTTCTGGGACCCCAGTAACTACCGCCGAGCCCTCCGCTTCGGTCGCTGCCCGAGCAAAAAAGAGGAGGAGGGAAACTGGCAAAGCCGTGGTGGGGGGGGCTTCTCAGGATCCCGCTGAGGATGAAACTTTTGAGAGATGGGAGCCGCCGATATCATATGAGGGCAGGCCCATCTCCACCTCTGATTCAGTTGTTGCTTCGCAGGATTTTGCCTTTAGTTTGACTAAGTTTCTGTTGATGCCGGTTGATATGGTTGGCCATAATGGGCCTCGTGACATTCCTAACCTGAAGGGGACCCTTCAAATGTTGACTGCTGTAGGTTCTTTTTTCTTAACTTCACTGTTGCATTGCTATCTTCCTTTTTTCTGAATTCCTTGTCGTCCTTTGCAGTGTATCCAGAGAATGCACCTGTCCATTACCCGTGCTGAGGAGCTGGAAAGGGCCGTGCTGGAAGCTGCAATGAATGCGGAAAGACTGACAGTAAGCTTGGAGTCGGAGAAGGAAGGACGCCGAACTGCTGAAAGGGAAGCCTTCCGTTTGAACAAGATTGTCGCTTCTGCTGAACAATCGAAGGAGACTGCCATTGAGACCCAGGCCCAGCTTGAGGGGAAGGTGGCCGAGCTGGAGGCCGTTATTGCTGTGATGGCTACCGAGCGTACTGCGCTGGAGGCCAAGCACTGGCAACAGGGCTGGGATGAAGCTGGGGCGGCATACAAGGAGGAGGTTCTAGTGCTGCGAGACAAACTCTTTGTGAAGGGTTGGACGAGCGCCTTAGCTGCTGCGATGGTTCCTGAAGGCTCTTCTCTGCATCGTGATATCCCTGTTCCTTCGAGATCCTCGGGTTTAAAGACTACTCCTAGCCCTGTTGTTCTACCAGACAGTGTTTCCCCAGAAGATGATCCTGTAAATGAGACCCAGAGCATGAATGTTGCCACTGAAACGATGGACATTGAAAGGGTTGAAACCCTAGAGACTGAAGCCACGGAGGATGCAGTTAAGGTGGCTCCTACTTCTCAGGAAGTTGGAGCTTTCTCTACTGCTCCTCCCGCGGATGGCCTTGACAAAATTGCCGATGCTGCTCCTGAATTGCCCACTGTTGATGGAAGTTGAAAGTTGAACTTTTTACTTTTCTGTTCTGATTTTTGTTCTGATGAAGACACTTTTTTCCTTTCCCCCTTTTTTTTTTTGTTTCACTGTTGGTTATGAGGCCTTCTGTGCTCTTTGCTTGGATGATATGATTTTCTTTTTGAATTCTGCAATTTGATGTTGTTTAGCTTCTATGTTTGAACATTTCCTATACTGCTTGCCCCCGGCCGAGCACTGTTGGGACCTCGGGGCCGAATAGATGCTCGGTCTGGTTAACGGATATGTGGTATGGTTGTGATTTGAGTTCATAAGTGGGTCTTACTTAGGTCCAGGTTGGTTTTGAAAGAAAACAATCGTTTGCCCCCACCTGGAGCTAAGTAAGATTGATACTGAAGAGTTATCCCTTGTCTATGATTGCTTGAGTCTGTTTCAACTTTGGCAGTACAAGTGTGAATGAGAGAAATATGAGGAGAGATGTCTTACTCAGGTCCAGGTAGGTTTTAAAAATGGTTGTTTGCCCCCAGCTGGAGCTGAGTAAGGCTAATGCTAGAAGTTTGCCCTTGGCGTAGCTCGGTTGAGTTTGTTCCAACTCTGGTTGTTGAGTTAATACTGAAGTGTTGTTGTGCTGATACTTAAGAAGTTCTGTATGTGCACAGATGTGTGCTTAGGAGATGTCAGTGCCGTTTCCACCAAGCGATGCCACTTGGCTAAATAGAGATGTTTACTTAAGATACATTAGTGCGGTTTCCACCAAGCAATTCCACTTGGCTAAATTCCAATCCAGTTGCCAAACATTTTCCACCAAGCTATACCACTTAGCATGTTTGAGTGCTAACTGAATTTAAATTCCGTTCAGTCGTTCTGAAACTGGGCCATTTGGGTTAAAAACCAAAGTTAATTTCGTTTGATAAACATCAAAGCTAATTCCGTTTGGTAAAAACCAAAGCTAGTTCCGTTTGGTATAGACCAAAGCTAATTCCATTTGGTAAAGACCAAAGCTGAGTCCGTTTGGTAAGCACCAAAGCTAATTCTGTTTTATAATCATCAAAACTAATTACAAGAATTGAATAAATCTGAGAGGAGTGGGAAAACATTTGTATTTGTCAACAACTAAGTGCCTTTACATCCTGATAAGGAAGTTGGGGAGTGAATCTATTGGTAGTATTTTTTGAGGTTTGCTACGTTCTAGGGCCGAGGTATTGCTTTGCCGTTCAGATCCTCTAAGTAGTAAGCTCCGTTTCCAATTACGGCTGTGATTTTGTAGGGGCCCTCCCAGTTCGGCCCAAGTTTGCCCTCGCCAGGCACCCGTTTATGGTCCATAACTTTCCTCAAAACCAATTCTCCTGGTATAAATTGCCTTGGGAAAACTTTTTGGTTGAAACTTCTGATGAGCTGTTGCTGATATGCTTCGAGTCTGATCAGTGTTGCCTCTCTTCGGCCCTCTGCCATATCCAGTGCTTGCGCGATGGGTTCCTCGTTACTGGAGCTTTCAAATAATTCAGACCGAAGGGTTGGGAGACCTACTTCAAGTGGGATGATGGCCTTCATTCCATAGGTTAAAGAGTAAGGTGTTTCTCCTGTGGGGCGCCATGCTGTAGTTCGGTAGGCCCATAATACGTGTGGTAACTCCTCAACCCATTTGCCTTTGGCATGCTCAAGCCGCTTCTTCACTCCATTGATGATGGTTTTGTTTGACGCTTCTGCCTGACCGTTGCTCTGCGGGTACCCTGGAGAAGAGTTCCTATACTCGATTCTGAGGTCGGCACAAAATTTCCTGAAGATCTTACCATCAAACTGAGTTCCGTTGTCCGCGATTAGTACCCGCGGAATGCCGAAACGCACTACCACATTCCTCAAAACAAACCGCTTTGTGTCTGCCTCCTTGATGTTTGCCAGTGCCTCAACTTCAACCCACTTGGTGAAATAATCGGTTGCAGCAATGAAGAATCTCCTATTCCCAGTGCCTCGCGCCAATGGTCCAACAATATCCAGACCCCACTGCGCAAAGGGCCATGGGCTGGTGAGTGGAGTGAGAGTTTTGGCTGGCTGATGAATGAGTGGAGCAAATCTCTGACATTTGTCGCACCTTTGCACGTACTGTTGTGCATCTTGCTGCATTCGTGGCCACCAGTACCCGTGAGTTAGGGCTCGGTGCGCCAGTGACCTCCCGCCAACGTGGCATCCACAAATCCCATCGTGAATTTCGTAGAGAACATTCTCAACGAGATTTGGATGCACACATAAGAGGTAGGGGCCAAGGTAGGAACGTTTGTAAAGCTTCCCAGACGGTGAGATCCAGAATCGAGCTGATTTATGCCTGATCTTGTTGGCTTCCTTTCTGTCTTCGGGGAGTTTACCAGATTTCAAAAAGACCAATATTGGATCCATCCAGCTCGGCTCTAAGTTGTTGCAGAGGACCGGAGATGCAATACTTGGTTCTGGTACGAACTCAACCCAAACTCTTCTGGCATCCTTGGTGTCCACTGATGAGCCTAGGCATGCCAGAGCATCTGCGTGGCTGTTTTTGTCCCGACTGATTCGCTCCACTCGTATGGATTGAAATTTTCTGAGTAGGTCTTTGGCCTTGCCTGCGTACATAGTCATCCTTTCATCCCGAGTTTCATAGAACCCGGAAAGCTAGTTTACTACTAGTTGTGAATCGCTGAAAACAAGAAACTGTTCTGCGCTGAAGTGTTCGGCGCTCCGCAAGCCAGCTAATAACGCTTCGTACTCGACCTCGTTGTTCGAAGCTTTCCAGCCGAGCCTGAGAGCCTGTTCCCAGATAAATCTTTCTGGAGAAATAAGAACTACTCCTGCCCCCGAGCCTCGGTTATTGGACGAGCCATCGACGTAGAGTTGCCAGATGTTTCCAATAAAGAGTTTCCATGCTTCCGAAGCGCTAGGTCTCCCTTGTTCGGCGGTGCATGGCACCTGTGCCGAGCTCAGATTCCCCGGTTCGGTACTCTAGGCGGGAGTAAATTCTGCGACAAAATCCGCCAAGACCTGGGCCTTGATTGCTGTCCTGGGTTGATACCGAATGTCAAACTCACCAAGCTCTACTGCCCACTTTGCTGTTCGGCCAGAGAAATCGGCTCGGCTGAATACAGACCTGAGGGGGAATTCAGTGAGGACATTAATGGTGTGCCCCTGGAAGTAATGTTGCAACTTTCTCGAGGCAATGAGCAGCGTGTAGGCCAACTTCTCCAGTGGTAGATACCGTGTCTCGGCATCTAGTAAAGTTTTGCTAACGTAATACACTGGTCTTTGCTCCTTATCAATTTCCCGTATCAACACTGCGCTCACGGCATGATCTGACACTGCTAGATAGAGATACAGCTCCTCTCCCGGCTCTGGAGTGGATAATAGAGGGGGTGTACTGAGGTATCTTTTGAGATTCTGCAGTGCTTCAGTACATTCGCTATTCCATTCAAATGCTGCCTTGTTCCTCAAGAGCTGGAAGAAGGGTTTCATCCGATCCGAGGATTTGCTGATAAACCGGTTCAGTGTGGCTGCCATTCCGGCTAGTTTCTGCAGTTCCTTGGACTTTGTTAGCACTTCGAGGTTCTGTATAGCCCTGATTTGATCCGGATTCGCTTCAATTCCTCTATGAGTGACCATGTATCCCAAGAACTTCCCTGTTCCCACCCCGAAAGCGCATTTTGAGGCGTTGAGGCGAAGCTGGTGGGTTTTCAGGATGCTAAATACTTCTCTCAAGTCTGTGAGGTGGTTTGTAGCGAACTTGCTTTTTACTACCATATCGTCTATATAGGCTTCCATGGTTTTCCCCAGCTGATCTTTGAACATCCGAGTGATCATTCGCTGGTAGGTCGCTCCGGCGTTCTTGAGGCCGAACGGCATTACCCTATAGCAGTAAGTCCCTCTCGGAGTGATGAACGCTGTCTTTTCTTGATCCAGTCCGAACAATGGTATTTGATGATAACCGCTATAGGCGTCCAGAAAACTCATGCGCTCATGCCCTGCTGTTGAGTCTACTAGTTGATCAATGTGGGGTAGTGGAAAACTATCTTTAGGGCAGGCTTTGTTCAAACAAGTGAAATCAACACAAACTCTCCATTTCCCGTTCTTTTTCTTGACTACAACTGTGTTGGACAACCACTGCGGGTACTGTACTTCTCTGATTGCTCCCGAGGCCAGGAGTTTTTCGACTTCGGCAATGACTGCTTCAGTGTGCTCAACTGAGGATCTCCGACTTTTCTGTACTATGGACCGAGCTGTAGGATTGATATTGAGCTTGTGACAAGCAAATTCTGGGTCCAACCCTAGAGTATCATATGCTGACCACGCGAATACCTCCCTATTTTCCCTCAGCGGTTCCAGCAGCTGAAGTTTCTCATCAGCGCCTAGCGAGGTACCGATAAGGAAGTACTTCTCCGGGTCGTCTTCTTCTAACAAAACTTTCTCTAAATCCTCCACCATCTTTTCCTCAGGAGTTCCTCCCACATCTTCCAAGACTGGCTGTCCGGCCACTTCTACGGTCTGTACCCGGTTGCAGAGTTGCTTTGCCTTTAACACTGCCATGAAGCAATGTTTGGACGCAACTTGGTCCCCCAAAATCTGCTCTGCTCCGTGTTTCGTAGGAAAACAGATGAGCTGGTGATAGGTTGAGGGGACTGCCTCCATTCGATGAATCCACGGGCGACCAAGTATGGCGTTATAAGGGGATGGTGTATTAATAACCAAGAACTCTATCTGGAGGGTTTTGGTTCCCGCTATGACTGGCAATACTATTCGGCCGAGTGGCCACTCCGGCTGTGAGTTGAAACCGACCAACGGGGCTGTCGCTGGGGTGCGATGCTGCTCGGAGAGGCCAAGCTTTCTGAACAAATCATAATACAATATGTCTGCTGCACTGCCCTGATCTACTAGGACTCGTTTTACATCAAAGCATTTCCCAATCCCAACAGTTATGATCAATGCGTCAGTATGTGGATGCTGTATGCCTTCTAAATCTTTGCTAGTAAATGAAACAGTACACAGGGGGGATTTTGGTACGGTACGTACCTTTTTCGATGCCGGCTCCACTGACATGATTCGCTGAATTTGGGCAGCCTTAGCGATCTCTTCTTTCTGTGCCTCCTCAGATTCCTGAGACGCCGTCCCATGGATCACATTTATTATCAGTCGGGGCGGATGCTCAATGTTTGCTTCCGGAAGTGGGTTCCCCAGCTCGGCCACCTCCTTGCCCTGATCAATGTATTCCCTTAAGTGCCCTGCTGCCACCAGGTCCTCCAAGTGTTGCTTTAGTGCCCTGCAGTTTTGTGTCATGTGTCCCCTGTCTTGGTGGTAGGTGCACCTGAGCTTCTGATTGCGCCGAACTGGATCTCCCAACATCTTCGGCGGCCAAACAAAGAAGGGTTCTCTCTTGATCTTCTCCAAGATTCGGTAGATTGGCTCCTTGAACACGGTTACAACGGCTTCATGGGATTTGGACTTATCCACCTCATTCACTGCAATCCCCCGGTGCTCTCCTCGATCTGTTTTCTTCTTCTGCCGGGCTGCTTGTTCTGCTGATACTACCTCGATGGGGATCTGATCGTCCTCTAGTCGAGCATACTGCTCAATCCTGGCGCGCAGGTCTTTCAAAGCTGTGGCCGGACGCTTGGTAAGTGATTGTCTCAATTTACTTTCCGGGCGTAGACCATGTTTGAAGGACATGACGGCCATTTGCTCACTGCACACATTTTCTTCCAAATCGTTATACTCTTCCCAATATCTCCTAGCATAACTGCGCAGCGTTTCCTCCTGCTCCTTCCTGAGGCCGAACAGGGTATCTGGTTCCTTCGGGATCTTAGTGTTGGAGACAAACCTGGCCAGGAACTCTTCGGAGAGCTGCTTCCAGCCATGAATTGATCTAGTGGGGAGTCGATCGAACCATCGAAGTCCGGTTTCTCCCAAGCTGGATGGGAAGACTTTGCACATCAGTGCCTCATCTCGGCTCCAGAGGGACATCATCTGTCTGAAATGACTGATGTGCGTCAGAGGGTCCGACTTCCCATCGTAGGAAGTGAACTTTGGTGGAGTAAACTTCTTTGGAGGCCTCATGGCCTCAATCTCCGGAGAGAATGGCGAAGAGACAAGTCTGTCCAGTGCTTTATGTTCTCTCTGGTGAACAGTACGGTCCAAATGGTCTCGATGTTGCTCGTTCTGTCTATTGCCAATCAACCAAGTGCGAAGGTCCTGGGGAGGGTATTCGGTTTGTTGACTACCCGTCTTCTGCCTCTTGGCCCTCTTCCGGCGTGATCCACGGGTGTGGCTACTCGTTGCTTCGCTCTGTGTTAGGATTGGTTGGCTTCGTTGTTCAGAGTCATTCCTGGGGAATTTTTTCACTGGTAATTCTCTAGATGAGCTCCTTCGTTGCAAACGAGTGGGCTCTGCTTCTGTCCTCTTCTCCGTCGGATCACCCAACACCTTCTTAAGTTGAGCTTTCAATTCCTGTATCTCCATTCCTATGGAATCTATAATTCGATCTCTATAATCCTTTTCCAGAAGGAAGTGATGAGAAGAACCTCCGGCGAATGGCAGTCGATGCTCGACAGATTCGGGGGTTCGATTATTGTTTCCAGTTTGCTCCTCCATAACTGTCGGGAGTGCTAAACCTTTGTCCTTCGTCCTCTCCGTCTGCGGGGTGTGTGATGAAGGCGGAACGTCCTCAATCCCCATTGCCGGAACTGAATGCAGAGCTCAGAGATGAAAATATCCACGTTCACCGCACCAATTGTGCGTACCGGATTCCGCACTAGATGAAAGTGGATCGGGGCTCCACGCTCGGTTGGACTATCCAGGGGCTGAGGTTCCTGCCACAGGAAGCACCGTTAGAGCTGCCCGGCCGGGGTTGGCCGGATAACCCCTCCGGCGTGGGAATCAGTGATCGGTCAAGGAGTATAGAGTCGAATTTGTATGTAAATGTGGTGTTCAGTGGAGTTGTTCCGTTACCTTCAATGTGAAGTTCATGTTGTATATATAGTGTTCCTTACTTGCTTCTCAAGGTGAGTTCATGGAGTATAGATGCTGCCAGGTGTCGTTCCAGCATTGCTCTAGGCGTGGGACCACTTGGTAGTTGTCATTGATTGTATATTCTCATTGTAAGCATGCTGATAACTAACCACATTCCTTTGGCTCAACAACTTCCGTGATTCTAGGTGTGGGGGACCAGCTGAGGTGGCAACCTGCACATGCTTGCACTCACAGATCTCACGTTTCCTTGTGAGGATTCTCCAGCTCGGTACTCATATACTTCAGTTCGGTTCAGACGTGCCTCGACTCGGCCTTGTCTAGGCTTGTTCATGAAGATGGGCTGGGCTATTACCTGTTTGGTCCACAAATTCCGTTCCGCAGCTCGGCCCAGACCAGTGCTTCGGCTGGGCTGGCCTTTCCGCTGCGGGTTAGGCCCAAGCGCTGGAGGTCATGGGCAGGCTGTTGATCATGAAGTTGGGCTCAACTGGTTTGTCCATATACTCATCTGACCCACTTGGATTTGGGCTTTGTCGGATTGGGCCGGCCCAAGGCTTAGACTTGGCCCATTTCGCATTTAGCCCCTTCAGTGATTGTTTTTATTTTCATTAAATTAGTTTATGTTTTTTCAAAAGTCAAATATGGCGACAATTTTGATATCATCATTAAACCAATCCATTAAACCAAAAAATCCAAAACTAAAAACATTTCATATATTAAATATATCGATTATACATTAAAACCCATTACATGATCATCATATAAACACATAATAAAAACTAATTTGGTAAAAATAAAAAATAAATGTCTAAAAGATTTATCATCTATACTTTGACTCTTGTGTCATTTTAGTTCCTGTAATTTTAATTAAATTAATTTTGACAATAAATCTTTAATTTTGTCTTAAATTGATCCAATTGTTAGCATTTTTTATGGCATGTGTCATGCTTGTAAGAGCAAAATTTCAAACTTGATCAATTTAGTGACTTAATCTCAATCAATGCTGTAAAACATTTCTATCAAAAACCCTAATGATGTAATCAATCGGACCAAATTGATGTAAAATTTAAAATTAAGGGTCAAAATTAAACCAATTGAAACTATAAGGATTAAAATGACACAAATAAAATATAAGGACTATCGATGTAATTCGCTCAAAAAAAAGAGTAATTCATCACTAAATGTCTAGGTTTTGTTTTTTTTTTTTTTTTTTTTTTTTTTTTTTTTTTGAACTAAATGTCTAGTTTGGTCACTAAAAGTATAACAATGACATTTTTAAAAACTAAAATATTTTCTTTTTAAAAAAGTAATTTTATTTTAAAATTTTTATTACTAAAAATGTAACTAGTCTGCTTGTCTATTGTCTTTGTGCAATGCATTCCAAATGATACAGAGGTACTACTTGGCATCCCCTATATTAGCATTTTAAAATTTTTTTTTTTCCAGATCGCATCATCTCTCTACTTTTTGCATGTATTTTCATAAAAAGTCTAAAAGTATATTTATTTAAATCATCTTAAAGCAAATTCTGGTGTCAAACTACGGTATTTATGGACCAAATTGTTTGAATTGAAACAATAAAAATTAAAGTAAAATTTGAATCAAAATATAAGAGTAGAAAATATAAGGGACAATTACAAGAAAACCTTAAGATTTGATTCTTATATCAAAATAAACCTTAAGTTTCTAATTTTTTGATTTTGAAAAATCTAGAAATCCCCTAGATATTGATTTGTGATTGTGTATCAATTTTAAACAGTTAATAACAATCTCAATTAAACAATCAAAGACAAATCGACACAACGATTTTATATAGAAAAACCACAATTGGAGTGCCTCCAATTGTAATAAAAAAACCACGGGCCAAAGTCACAAAACAATCCACTAAAAAGACAAAAGAAATTACACAAGTGTACTCTCAGTTACCTAGTGAATTACACAACTGACCCCTATGTGCCTCTTCCAATCCCGTCTTCACCTTAGAATTGTCTTGTCCAATGTTGAATCCACAATGTCGATGTCGAATCTGTTAGAAATGGTTGGAAAAATTATGGGTAAAACCAGAATTTTTTCTTAAGTTTGGTCTATTTTGTAGGTGGGCCCCTACGTCAATTTTCGCTGGTCAAAATGGTAACGCGTTCTATGCCGCGTTGTGATTCACGTGGTATATTTGGTTGCTCAAAACCATTATTGAGTGAATGGGAAATTGAAGCCAAAGTGTGCTCCATGGAAATGGAGTTTTTGGTGGAAATTTCTTAAGGTTTGGAAATTGGCTTGTCCCACATTGGTTTGGTGGAAAGTTTTGAATGGGTTTATATAGTTTGGAATTATAACTTGGGGAGGGCTCCAAGGGGCACCCCAAGTTTATAGAAGGGAGAAGTTATGGGCTAGACCCATTGGACCCAAAAATCACCACGCGCACCGCCACCGCTGGTCGGTCGGCTGGGCCTGGGTTTGGGCGCAGGTGCATGGTTGGGTTGGGCTTGTCCGGCCCAATACTAATCTTTTTGGGCCAAAAACATTTGAATTTAAATTTTATTTTTGAAATAAAATTTGTCCAATTTAAATTTCAATTTTTTGAATTCAAAAATTGGGTCCGTTTTTCTCTCACCTGAACAGAATTAATTCTGTTTAAAATTCAGAAAACCCGACCAGTGCATAACTGTTTTATCTGTTTGAATTTTGAACCCAACAGATTCAAATTTGTTTAATTCAAAAACGAACAGGTTCATACCTGTTCAAAACAGGTTAGCACCTGTTTAATTCAAAACCAATAGCCACCACTTCACCTATATAAATAGGTAGTCCCTCATTTGATATTTTCATTCTGAAAATTCGTACTTCCCTTCTGCTAATATATTCTGCATTTTGCTGCATTTAATTTCTGTGAGAAAGAGTGTATACACTAAGTGTGTTCGTTGAACAAATAAATTGTAATGCTGCATTTATTTGTTGTTGATCATTTCATTCTGGGAGATAGATGTCCACATTCTGAAAGCACCGTAGAGAGGACGAATCTGTCTTAAGGACACAGTGTCGAACACTGGACTTAATCAGATTATTATTCGAAGAAATTAATCAAGTAAGTTGTTTAATTTATTTTTTGTTTTATTTGTTTATTTAAATCAGATTTTAATTTTGTTTTAGTAACAAAATAAAATATGTTTTTATTTATTTAATTTTTATTTTTAGTTTGATTTTTGTAATCAAACATTCTCTCTCCTTTCTTATTTTTCTTTTGTATTCTGTTTGTTGTTTAGTACCCAAACAGAACTGATTCATTGAAGTATAGTAAAGATTGTCGAACAATCTTAAGACAGAATCTTGTAGATCTTTATTGTATTTAATTTTCTGTGTTTCACAAAGTGATATTCTGGTTGGAAAATACAAATAGTATTTATAAACTATTTGATAGATAGTAGTAATATACTGTCTATTTTCTTTGACAACTAGTAATAATATACCGGTGTCACTAACAATTGCAGAATATTATTTAGTGTTATAGAAAATTATTGTGGTATTTTGTTTTTCTGGTTTTAGTAGCAAGGAAAGTAAAATTATTTTGTGTTGTAATTTATTTTTTGGTTTTAGTAACTAGAAAAATAATTTATGGTTTGTTTTTTTGATTTTTGTAATCAGATATTATGGCTACTGCAACTGAAACTGCAACTGGAAGTGGTACTCCAATTGTTACACCAACAACGGTCCCTATCCAGAACCATGTTCAAGTACCAATAAATCATGGAGAAAAAGGGGAAAAATTTAACGGTACTGAGTTTAAAAGATGGCAGCAGAAAATGCTCTTCTATCTTACAACTTTAAATTTGGCCCGGTTTCTCCATGAAGAGGCTCCAGCACTTAAAGAGGGTGAAAGTGATCGGCAAGTTGTTACCACTGTAGATGCTTGGAAACATTCAGATTTCCTATACAGAAACTACATCCTCAATGGCCTTGACAACATGCTGTATAATGTTTACAGCCCTCTGAAGTCAGCAAAAGAATTGTGGGATTCTTTGGAGAAGAAATACAAGACAGAGGATGCTGACAAGAAGAAATTTGTTGTCGGTAAATTTTTGAACTTTGTTATGGTAGACTCCCAAACGGTAATTTCTCAAGTTCAAAATTTTTAAATAATTTTGCATGATATTCATTCAGAAGGTATGTCTCTTAGCGAGTCTTTCCAAGTCATTGCTCTAGTGGAAAAGTTACCACCCGCTTGGAAAGATTTCAAAAATTATTTAAAACATAAACGCAAGGAGATGACCATGGATGAATTGATCGTAAGATTGAGAATTGAGGAAGATAACCGAAATGAAGAAAAGAGGAATGGGAAAAATCCCATTGAGTCCAAGGCTAATGTGGTTGAACAAGTTCACAAACCACATAATAAAAAGAGGAAGTTTACTGGAGATGGTCCTAAACAAGGCGACAACAATGACAACAAGAAGTTCAAAGGAAAATGCTATAACTGTGGCAAGACTGGACATCAAGCTTCTGACTGCCGCCGCCCTAAGAAGGATCACGGAAGTACAAGCAAGAAGACTACCAATCAGGCCAATGTAACCGAACTAGATTACATCTCTGACGGGGTGAATGACATCAACCTCTCTGCTGTGGTGTCTGAGGCTAATTTGGTTGGAAATCCCAAGGAGTGGTGGGTTGACACTGGAGCAACTCGTCACATATGTGTGGACAAGAAGATGTTCACTGCCTACAATGAGGCTGCAAATGGTGAACAACTTTTTATGGGAAATTCTTTTACTTCTACTGTGGCTGGATAAGGAAAGGTGATCTTGAAGATGACATCAGGGAAAGAACTGACCCTCAACAACGTACTACATGTACTTGACATCCGGAAGAATTTGATTTTTGGTTCTTTGTTAAGTAAAAATAGCTTTAGGCTTGTCTTTGAGTCTGATAAATTTGTATTAACAAAAAGTGGTATGTATGTTGGTAAGGGATACATGAGTGATGGTCTCTTCAAATTGAATGTAATGACAATTGTACCAAAAGTTGCTATTAATAAGAATAACACATCTTATGCTTATATTCTTGAGTCGAATTTATGGCATGGTAGATTAGGACATGTAAATTTTGATGCTTTGCGTAGATTAATTGGTTTGGATTATATACCAAAGTTTGAAATTGATCCTAAACATAAATGTGAGATTTGTGTAGAAGCGAAACTAACTAAGGCTCCATTTAAATCGGTTGAAAGAAAAACCGAACCTCTAGAATTAATTCATACTGATATATGTGATCTTAAATTTGTTCAAACTAGAGGAGGCAAAAAGTATTTCATAACTTTTATCGATGATTATACAAGATATTGTTATGTATACTTACTTAGAAGCAAAGATGAAACCTTAGAAATATTTAAACTTTACAAAACCGAAGTTGAAAATCAACTTGGAAAAACCATTAAAATGGTTAGAAGTGATAGGGGTGGTGAATATGATGTACCATTAAATGAATTTTGTGCACAACATGGCATTATTCACCAAACTATAGCACCATATTCTCCTCAGCAAAATAGAATTGCTGAAAGGAAGAATAGAACCCTAAAAGAAATGATGAATGTCATGTTACTAAGTTTAGGTTTACCACAGAACTTGTGGGTGAAAGCAATATTGTCTGCAAATTATGTTCTTAACAGAATACCCCACAAGAAAACCAACAACACTTCTTATGTATTGTGGAAAGGTGGACCACCTTCCTACAAATACTTAAAAGTGTGGGGGTGTTTGGCAAAAGTTGAAGTTCCTGTTCCTAAAAAGACTAAGATTGGACCAAAAACAGTAGATTGTGTGTTTATTGGTTATGCTCAGAATAGTAGTGCATATCGGTTTCTGACTTATAAATAAGAAATACCTAATATAAATGTGAACACTATTATAGAGTCAAGGAATGCTGTGTTTTTTGAACATGTCTTTCCTTACAAGAAAGGACAGGAATTAAGTTCACAGAAAATAACTTATGATTGTACACAAAGTCAAGAGACTAATGACAATCAAACACAAGAGACTAGTAATGGTCTCGACGAACAGGATTTAACTGATGATGAACCAAGAAGAAGTAAGAGAGCGAGAACATCAAAATCCTTTGGTCCAGATTTCCTAACATACCTGTTAGAAAATGAACTTAAAAGCTTTAAGGCAGCAATGACAGGTCCTAAAGCACCTTTGTGGAAAGAGGCTGTTAATAATGAAATTGAATCCATTATGCAAAATCATACTTGGGAATTGGTGGATCTTCCACCAGGTTCTAAACCTCTTGGATACAAATGGATATTCAAGAGAAAAATGAAAGCAGATGGTTCAATTGACAAGTATAAAGCAAGACTTGTAGTAAAAGGTTACAGACAAAAGGAAGGTTTGGACTATTTTGACACATATTCTCCTATGACAAGAATAACATCCATTCGCATGCTTATTGCTATAGCAGCGTTGTTTAATTTAGAAATACATCAAATGGAAGTTAAGACAGCTTTCTTAAACGGTGATCTGAATGAAGAGATCTATATGGAGCAACCCGAAGGGTTTGTAGTGCCGGGGCAAGAAAAGAAAGTTTGTCGGCTTGTAAAATTTCTTTATGGATTAAAACAAACACCTAAGCAATGGCATGAAAAATTTGATCATGCAATGCTTACTAGTGGGTTTAAGATGAACGAATGTGATAAATGTGTCTATGTTAAAAACACTGACCAAGGATATGTCATCGTTTGTCTTTATGTGGATGACATGCTTATCATTGGAAGCAGTCAATACATGATCAAATTAACTAAACAAATGCTTAACAAAAGATTTGATATGAAAGATATGGGGGTCGTAGATGTTATATTAGGAATGAAAATTACTAAAACATCTGACGGATATGCATTATCTCATTCACATTATATTTAGAAAATTCTTAATAAATTTATCAAGGATGATATAAATTTAGCTAGAACACCTGTAGACATCAGTCTTTATTTATCGAAAAATAAAGGTGATGCGGTGTCTCAGTTAAAATACTTCCAAATCATTGGAAGCCTAATGTACCTAATGAATTGTACTCGTCCTGATATAGCTTATGCTATCAGTAAATTGAGTAGGTACACAAGTAACCCCAGAGAAGACCATTGGAAGGCGATCATTCGGGTTCTTAGATATCTAAGATTCACCCGTGATCATGGTTTGAATTTTACTCGATATCCAGCAGTACTCGAAGGTTATTGTGATGCAAATTGGATATCGGATACTAAAGATTCAAAATCCACAAGTGGATATGTCTTTACTCTGGGAGGCGCTGCTGTTTCTTGGAAATCCACGAAACAAACATGCATCGCACGATCCACAATGGAATCCGAGTTCATTGCTTTAGATAAAGTAAGAGAAGAAGCAGAATGGCTTCGTCACTTCTTAGAAGACATTTCAATGTGGCCAAAACCTGTGCCAGCTATTTGCATTCATTGTGATAGTCAATCTGCAATAGGTAGGGCACAGAATCATATGTATAACAGTAAGTCACGACATATTCGTCGTCGACATAATACCATAAGGCAATTGTTGTCAAATGGAATAATCTCAATAGATTATATAAAATCTAAAGAGAATATTGCGGATCCGTTAACAAAAGGTTTGACAAAAGAGCAAGTGTATAGTTCATCGAAGGGGATGGGATTAAAGCATATTACATAAGAGTCATCATAATGGTAACCCTACTTATATGACTGGAGATCCCAAGAACTAAGTTCAAAGGGACAACTAAGTTATGTGTGGCTCGCCAGAAATCACCAAGGGATTAAAATTTCCTACCCATTCCTATGGTGAGAGTGATATCTGCAACATGTGTTGTTTGCAGGGGTATAAGGATAAGCTTTGCTTTTAATGATTAGTTATATCTTGATTAAAGCATAAAATCAAGACGAGTATAAGGAGATACTCACAATATGAGTGTTGAATTGGGGCCAGTTCTATGAGAATGAAAAGGCTAAATTCTCTAGAAACACTCATGAAAACCAGGAGCGTTCAAGGCCAAAATGAACACAGCAGTGAGAACCATGATGTGTTAGAAAATATTTTGTATGAAATCTATTGTCTTGGTTTACACAAACTGCTGAACAATTCAAGGCATTGCGTCCATTGGTTAGCTAGTAAGTCCGATAGGTTATCACTAGGGAAGGTTCAACGCCGAAAACTACCTATCCTGATGCAAGATATTTTCGACTTATGCTCTTTCGACAAAGTCTGCATATTGTTGCATTTTCGTTGTCATCAAATTCCATTCATGTGGGGGATTGTTAGAAATGGTTGGAAAAATTCTGGGTAAAACCAGAATTTTTTCCTAAGTTTGGTCTATTTTGTAGGTGGGCCCCTGCGTCGATTTTCGTTGGTCAAAGTGGTAACGCGCTTGTAGACACCCCACTTTTGACCGACCTTAAGACTTCGACGTCATCGATTGAGTGCTCGGTGATTGCGCATGTTGTGCTTGTTCTGAGGTTTCGGAGTTTCGGCTGAGGTCCTTACCCCCGGACCTCGGGACCCTTTTATGCTTTGCCTCGGTTTGCGGACCAGGTCTTGCTTTCTCTTCCTAAAGGGAGGGAGAGGTCTTGTAGACCATCTCTCAGTGGCCGTAGGCTACTTTTCGTGGTCGCAAGCCACTGTTCCCATTTGGAGACCAGTTTTCGGTTTTCGGAGCCGTCGGTCGCGCGCCTCGATTCGGGACCGCTTAACATTCTCCGTTTGGCACGATTTTTGGCACACACCTTGTTTCCTTTGTCTAGAGGGACACTGCGGCCCGGGAGACCACCTTTGTGGTCGCACGCCACTTTTCGTGCTCAACAGCCAGTTTTCGGGGCACCCGGCCGCGCGCTTTGCCCCCCGAACCCTTGTTTTGCATCCATGTTGGTTCATTTTTGGCATGAACCTTGTTTTCCTTGTTTGGGAGGTGGTACAAGGGTGGGAGACCAGCATTTCCCTTGGAAACCACTTCTCTCTTCGCCAGCCGGTTTTCTTGTCGGGAAGCTGGTTTTCTTGGTCTTTGGGCCACATTTACTGGTCTCCCACCATATCACTGACTTGCTTTTAGTGTGGAGACCACCTATTGTGCCTGCCGACCACCTTGTTTTGTGGGAGACCACTTGCCCTGATCGGCCGACCAAGGAAAGTGGTCGGCCGACCACCTCTTGTGGTCGGCCAGCTTCCTCTTGCTTTGTCTGTCTGAGTGCATGCCAGTTGTGCCAACTGGAAGGCACAAACTTGATCCTCCATACATGTGTATGGAGAATTTGCACCCTTGCTCTAGCTTCTTGAGGAAGCTCGAACCTTTGCTCCTCTATAAGAGAGGGCCTCCCTCTCCTTATACCAGGTTGAAGAATTTGTTTAAGGCAAAATATATATCCCTCTCTATATCTCTACATTTTGGGTTCAAAAGTGCATTGTTCTTGGCCTATTGCACCACACCTCATAGCCACACACCTCTACCATTGATCTGAGGTTCTTGGAGGTCATTTTCAGAGGTTAAGGAGCTGGGTTTTTGGTCCAGAAGTTGCTGTCTTTGTTGAGCTTCAAAGGTAACTCATTTTCTCCCCTTTTAAGCATTATTTTGATCCTTCTCTTAGCCTCATTTGCATGCTTATTTGAGGTTTGTTGTCAACTAAAAAAAGCTTTATTTTTAAGCATTATTCATGTTTGTTTAAGGCCATTTTCCTGTTGGAGGTCATCTACCCTCTTGCATGCTTCATTTAGTCTTGTTTTGAGCCATGCCTCAAGGCCTTTGTGTTGACCTTTGCTTGGCCTTTTGGCCACTGAAATCTAGTGGATTTTCAGTGGTTGGCATGCTGTTTTGAGGGCCAAAATCAGAGAGGGGTGACCCTCTCTCTTTTGGCCTTGTTTATTTGCATATTTGGCCTTTCCAAGGAGCCTATATTTTCATACTTCCTAGCCTTGATTCAGGCCATTTTTAGTGACTTTTAGGACCTGCCTAGACTCTTTCTAGGGTTGGTTTAGTCACCTCATGTTTGCCTCTTGCATGTGTAGAATAATCCCTTTCATGGCTTATTAAAGGAGCATGTCATTCTTGCATGTATTGGTCTTGTTTCAGTGGGTTTTTGGCCATCATTTGGCATGCCATGACTCTATTTTTTCCTAGTTTGGTAGCCTCTCATATGCTTCACATGCTTGTAGTGTAAATCATGTTCACTAGCTTATAATGCATGTTGTTTTGGCCCTCTATGCTAGCACATTTTGACCATGCTCCAAACTGATTTTGTTCATATTTTGGGCTGCCTTAGCTCTATTTTGAGGCCTCTTGGTCGAATGATGCTTGCCATGCATACTTGTAGTGTAATATCCTTGCCTAGCCTTGAGTTTTGGAGCCCCTTGCATGCTTAACTTGAGGTGTTTCCATGTTTTGGCATCATTGAGCGTGTTATTTCAGAGCCTACACTTGTGCCATGTTCCCATGTTTTCCACTCTTTAAATGCGTTTGAGAGTTGTGCTTGTATACCTCGTTTATGGACCATTGCATGAGCTTCATTTTTGTGCATTTTAAGCCATCATCTTAGTCCATTTTACCACTATTTGGGGCCTGTATAGGGACTGTTTGGGGTTGGTTTGTTCATTTGGGCATTGCTTTGCATACCTCTAGTGTAATGCACTTCACTAGTTTCGGTATTTGAGCCATTCAACATGCATAACATGAGTTGTTTGCATGATTTGAGACCATTTTGTATGTCATTTCAGAGCTGGAACATGTGTTGTTGTATGCCATATTTCATCCTTTCCATGCTTTCATACAGTTGTATCTTGTGCCCTAGGCTTTGGGCCCTTGCATCTTGCATGTTTGCATGTGTTTTGTTGCCTCATTTTCATCATGTATGGCCACTGATTTGGGTGTGGTTAAGGCCCATTCATTTTGGTTTAAGTCCATTTTGCATCGAGTATGCCATTGTAGTTCATAGCATTGAGTATGCCGCGTTGTCGCATGTTTGATCATTGCATTGCGCATGCCTTGTTCATTTCATTGTATATGATAAGTCTTCACATGTGCATTGTGTATGACATATAGTATCATGTGCATTGAGTATGCCATTGTTAGTTCGCAGCATTGCGTATGCTAGTTTGCATGTTTGCACGTCATCCTTTGCATGTTTGCATGACTTGGTTGCATGACTTGGTTGCATCGCCTTAGGATTGCATGCTTGAGGTCGCATTATGCATGTCATTCTACTTGTTGCATTGTGTTTGGAATAGGAGTTAGTCCAAACACGGGAAACGAGAGACGTTTCATACTCCAAGTGATGAAACGTGCCTCGATTCTCGGTCGCCGACACTCTTGACTAACACATGATGGAGTTCAGGCATTTATGTGTTTATATGTGCATTCATTTCACAACTGAGTCGTGCAATCCGACTCCTCGGCCATCGTGCATCGAGATGTGTGATTGGTGGCCCGAGGATCAAGGACTACACTCCCTAGAGCTTATGCAATGATGGGGAGAGTGGTCGTGCACACATGTGTTGCAAATACCTTGCTTTCTCTCTCTCTTGCCTTTGTTGCAGAAAATGCAGAAACCAGGAGAAGAAACTGGTCGGCCGACCAGGTTTTCTGGCAGGCTGACCACCTTTTCTGGTTTTCACCACCAAGGGTGGTCGGTAGGTGGTCTCCAATGCCTATAGCTGGTCGACAACCTCCCCCTAGATTCCCAGGGTAGAGTTTCATCTCCTTGGAGCTTTGTGCAAGTTTCTGAAATCAATTGCAAACAAAGGCAAGCCGGGGCATCGCGATGGATTTCCCGACAACGCGACTCCAGCATGCATGCATCCTTTATCATTCAAAGCAGAGCTGAGGTAGCCCATTTTACATAGTTTGCATGCTAGTTTAGTTAATTTGTTAATTAGCTAGTGTTGTGTAATAATTAGTTAATTCGATTTTGTATTATTTATTCGAACCCTCCGAGAGAGGGCAATGTTGTAATAAGTGTGCGTGTGTGTGATGTATGTCTTCCAACCCCACGTCTTTCTCCCTTTTATTTACCAGCTTATGATGTTAGTTTTAGGGCACGTTTCAATTAGCATCCTTATGCTCGTATGTTTGCATCCATTCATCTGTTTTGCATGCACCGGGATCGGCGCATCATACTAACTGCATCGTATTTCAATTCCAAGTTGAATACATGTTACCTGTAGCATCTCACATGCCATCTTAGAATAGCCGAGCCTATCTTAGTTGCATTCTTGCATGTGTTGCATTAGGCATCTCAGCATAGTTAGGATTCATGCATGTTTTCTAATTAGCTTCTTTCTTTGGCTCGGAGTACTCGGTAAGTGTTTATGCTTTAGCATCCTTGCATGCGTGTGAGTGACTGCCATGATAGCATGCTTACCATGAGGCTATGTGCTTATGTGATATAATTGCCTGAATGCCTGTGGGTGAAGGTTGGGTTGCTTGAATTGGAATAGTTCATCGAAACCCGTGTTTTAGCCTACTTGCGAGTAGCAAACTTCAATCCATTTTCAAAAACAAATGGATATGCGATGCTTTGTTCCAACTTAGGCAATCTAGTCTATACTTGTATGCTGTGCGCATCACATAGTAATTCTAGGTTAATAACCGGAATAAGAGCACATGTGTTTTCAAAAACAAGATATCATGCTTAGTAGTGGCTGATCTTTGATTGGGTGAGCGGGGGTGCTCATGAAATGACCTTCCCCAATCATACCCAAGTTCCCGAGCCGAGGCAACTTTGGTGATGACGGACACGTGGCCTTAGGCACGAGTCAGGGTTTCCTAAATTCTCCCAAAATAAAATATTTAGGTGGCGACTCTGTAACTGGCAAAGCAGTCCATGTTTGGCACTTCTTTCTAAAAATAAGTTTTTCAAAACGATTTGCCGGATTTGGACTCTTTGGTGATTTATCAATCTCGCATTGCACTTTGCAAGATCAGATTAAGAACCGTGACATTTGAGTCCGAACTATACTGAGCCCAATGAACAAAACGGGATTTTTCCGGGATGTTCGGGGCGCATCTACAGCGCTCTATGCCATGTTGTGATTCACGTGGTATATTTGGTTGCTCAAAACCATTATCGAGTGAATGGGAAATTGAAGCCAAAGTGTGCTCCACGGAAATGGAGTTTTTGGTGGAAATTTCTTAAGGTTTGGAAATTGGCTTGTCCCACATTGGTTTGGTGGGAAGTTTTGAATAGGTTTATATAGCTTGGAATTATAACTTGGAGAGGGCCCCAAGGGGCACCCCAAGTTTGTAGAAGGGAGAAGTTATGGGCAAAGTGGGCTAGACCCATTGGACCCAAAAATCACCACGTGCACCGCCGCCGCCGTCCGTCCGTCCGGTTGGTCGGCTGGGCCTGAGCTTGGGCGCGGGTGCATGGTTGGGTTGGGCTTGTCTGGCCCAATACTAATCTTTTTGGGCCCAAAACATTTGAATTTAAATTTTATTTGTGAAATAAAATTTGTCCAATTTAAATTTCAATTTTTTGAATTCAAAAATTGGGTCCGTTTTTCTCCCACTCGAACAGAATTAATTTTGTTTAAAATTCAGAAAACCCGAACAGTGCATAACTGTTTTATCTGTTTGAATTTTGAACCCAACAGATTCAAATATGTTTAATTCAAAACCGAACAGGTTCATACCTGTTCAAAACAGGTTAGCACCTGTTTAATTCAAAACCAATAGCCACCACTTCACCTATATAAATAGGTAGTCCCTCATTTGATATTTTCATTTTGAAAATTCATACTTCCCTTCAGCTAATATATTCTGCATTTTGCTATATTTAATTTCTGTGAGAAAGAGTGTATACACTAAGTGTGTTCGTTAAACAAATAAATTGTAGTGCTGCATTTATTTGTTGTTGATCATTTTATCTTGGGAGATAGACGTCCACATTCTGAAAGTATCGTGGAGAGGACGAATCTGTCTTAAGGACACAGTGTCGAACACTGGACTTGATCAGATTATTATTCGAAGAAATTAATCAAGTAAGTTGTTTAATTTATTTTCTATTTTATTTGTTTATTTAAATCAGATTTTAATTTGGTTTTAGTAACAAAATAAAATATGTTTTTATCTATTTAATTTTTATTTCTAGTTTGATTTTTGTAATCAAACATTCTCTCTCCTTTCTTATTTTTCTTTTGTATTCTGTTTGTCGTATAGTACCCAAACAGAATTGATTCATTTAAGTACAGTAAAGATTGTCGAACAATCCACGACGATGAGCCACTCCAGAATCCACCAAAGCTTTAGGCCCAAATTCCACAGAATCCACCGAAGAACGGCCTTGGCCTGAGAGGACGGCTGGCTACCAATCTTAGCCCTTTTTGTTGAATCAGTGGGATCAATGGGTATTTTGACCAGTTCCTCCACTAGCTCGCTTCTAACTAGCTCTTCCTCATCTCTAACATCAAGGCCTTCGATGATTATAGCTTCATTCATCTTGACTTCCTTTAGTGAGGTGACATAGCACTCTCTGGCCACCGTCTGTTCGCCCCTCACTGTGCCGATCCCCTGATCGGTCAAAAATTTCATGGCCAAATGGTAGGTAGAGGTGACAGCTCGGAGGGCGTTGAGAGCTGTGTGACTGAGTATGATGTTATAAACAGAAGGGCAGATGTTATAAGCAGAAGGGCAGTTGACGATGAGGAAAATGATTTGTTTGGTGGACTGTCATGGATATTCTTTGATGGTGATAGGGAGATCGATGGAGCCTATAAAGGTCACCCGATCTCCGGTGAAGTCGACTAGTGGGGTTTGTAGAGGCGACAACTGTTCTTCTTCAACCTTGAGTTGGCGGTAGGTGTTGAGGAAGATGATGTCTAAAGAGCTGCCATTATCGACAAGTACTCGTCTGACTTTGTAATTTGACAAGACTACGGAAATGACTAGAGGGCCGTCATGGAGGTAGCGAATACTAGTGCAATCAGCCTCCGTAAAGGTGATTGGTTCAGACCATTGCTTAGGCTGTTTGTAGGGGCAGTCTAGTGTCGTTACTTCCTTATCAGAGCCTTATCTGATTTTTCTGTGCTTGGCTTGCTGTACCGACCGAGATGGTCCACTGCATGCAAGCCTACTAGTGATGACTCTGAGCTCGCCGATCGGGGAAACGAGGTCACCTTGTGCTCGGGGTTGTGGTGGGACTCGATCATCGTTCTGCCTAGGTTGTGCAGGTTGTCGGGGAGGAGTGTGTTGGTAGTTATGCCTCGAGGGGTCAGTCCTCGGCCTTTGCTGGGGACGGGCTACCGTGAATCGGCTGAGACGCCCCTGGCAGATCAAATCCTTGACTTGATCATTAAGGTTGTGTAGCTCGACTTTTTCACGCCCCTTTTCGGAAGACGAATAGCTCTACAGTATCGGACTCCCGTGGTTCTGAATCTAATCTCACAAGTGCAATGTGAAATAGATAAACACCAAAGAGTCCAAATCTGGCAAATCTTTTGGAAAATAGATTTTGAATCAAATTGCCAAAAATGGACTGCTTTACCAGATACAGAGTCACCACCTAAATATTTTTGGAAAATTTAGGAAACCCATGACTCGTGCCAAAGGCCACGTGTTCATCATCACCAAGATTGTCTCGGCTCGGGAACTTAGGTACGGGAGGGGAAGATCATGAATTGAGCACCCCCACTTGCCCAATCAAAGATCGACTTCTATTAATCATGATATGAATCTTATCTACATTATATACTCTTGTTCTGATTTATTAGGCTAGCATTACGATGCGCACACATACAAGTATAGACTAACTTGCAAGAATCGGAACACTTGATCTCATGTTTTGTTTTTGAAAATTGTTTCGAAACATGTACCACTTGAAAAAGTGATCGCATGTGAACATTTACTCAAATTATTCCAATTCAAGCAACTAGCTTTCATCCACAGGCATTCAAACAGTTTATCAATTAAGCACTTAGCCTCATGGTAAGCATGCTAAACATGGCAACATCAACATGCAATATGCTAAAGCGAGTAAAGGCTCACCTAGTACTCCAAGTCAAAAAGATGAAAGAGTTAGAAAACTGCATGATCCTAACTTATGCAATATGACTAATGCAACATATGCGATATGCAATTACTAGGCTCGGCTACTAATATGGAATATGAATCAATTTGATAGCATGCGGTCTAAGCACGTATTTCAAAGAAGTATTTAATACTAACAATGCAAGTTAGAATGATGAACCGAGCTTCGGTGCATGCAATATAAGTGGATGCAAACATGAAGTATGCTAAAAGAAACATGATGCCTTAAACTAACCATCATAAGCAGTTAAATAAAAGGAAGAAAGACGTGGGGTTGGAAGTCATACATATTACAACATTGCGCCCTCACACAGTAGGGTCCGAATGAACTAACTAGCTAACTAATTACCTAGCTATTACAACAACGAATGAATAAAATTAGCTAAATTACTTAACTAATTATTACAAATCGAATGAACTAATTAGTTAACTAACCTAGCTAATTAAAATAATTACAACATGATACGAATTAGCTATTCTAACTAATTAATTACAAAGCCATTATTTTAAGCATAACACTAATATAGTTACAACACGAATCCCAAGGATCGATGGAGGGCTCATACATGAACACGGTTTCCACCCAAAAAAGCCACTGTTTCTGCTGCTGAATGCCTCTATTACACAATAGAACATTTACACTGATTTCCACCTCCAGACCAACTCTGTTCTGCTTCAAAAAGACACTGCTTGATTTTGCACTGGTGGTCGGTAGAGGGCCTGCCATCCACTGAAGGTGGCCTGCCGGCCACTGATGACTAGATTGTCTTGTTACAACAGAGAGCAAATAGAGCAGGGACAGGGTATTCTCAAGGGTTTGTTTGCATAACTTACCCCTCCTTGTCATTTGAACAACTCAAAGGAGTAGTATGTTTGATTTACAAACCACCAATGGATGCAATTTCATTGCATGATGGCTTATGAACCAAGTGTGCGAGTTCAATGAATGTAACAAAACAAGACTCTCAAAACCACCTCCCTATCATGAAATATCAAGGGAAGTAGTTGACAATGAATCTTGAACCGTTTTCATCACTTATGAGTAAGAAACGACTCAAGACTCAAGGGTTCAATTAACGTCCGATTGAACCCCAAACCAAATTGTTATCTTGCTCTCTTTTTAGTCACCAATTTTATTACTCCATTTTATTTACCTCTTAATTCTTTAATCAATTAAGTCCAAAAGTGAATTTAAGTCCTCTAATAGAAAGAGGGCTCAAACCAAGAGTTGTTTTAGGCATAAGAGAAGTGTCATGCCGTTGGTAATGAACCCCCAAAAGGATTAAACCATTAAACATAAGACCTCAATCTTAAGCTTAAACAAACAAGTGGCTTGAAACAACTTTCAAAGCAAATGAAAAGCCAAGAAAGGAGGGAGGTTGCAGAGGTGATTAAGGGTGATCATAAGTATGAAAAGCAAGAAATAAATGCTATCAACTCAAATAGGTTGGTGGCTAAGGCCTAAGCCACCAAACGTATGAGGACCATTACATTACAAGAATGCAATACAAAGCTCAAATGCAACAATGAACTAAAAATAGTCTTAAAACAGTGCTAAATAAGTCCTAAAACATCCTGGAATTAAGACAAAATAGCTAGAATAATAAGCTAAAACATAGATCATGATAGGCTAGTAAGCAAAGCACAAGGAAGGAAGGCTAACCCCTCGAATTTTGGGCTTCAAACCATGATTTTAGCCACTAAAATAACTCTAAAAATCAGTGTTTAAAAGTTCAAAAAAAAGATAGTGTAAAGGTGGGAAACACAAGGGTAAAGGCCTTGAGAGCTAGGTGTGAAGAAGGGTGAACCACCCATCAACCTTTATTGGCCTTAAAACTCAAGTTTCAGCCCAAAAATACAGAGTTTATATAGTCCAAAAAATAGTAGAAAAGATGGAAAACAAGTGGTTTAGAGATGGTGCAAAAGAAAGAGAAGGTATACCTCTTGAAGAGGAATGAACCCTTGAGTTACAAATCACCAATTTCACAGTCTCAAGTGCCTTAACAGCTCAAATTCAGCTCAAATCACCTCAGCAAGAAGCTCTCTAGGTTTGGTTTAGAGTTTTTGGGCAAAGGCTATGCAAGTTGCAAAAAAGAGAGAGAGAATTGTAGAGAGAGAGGATATTTTTGCTCCCAAATTTTTTATAACCTTGAAATATGAGAGGGAGGTCATCTATATATAGAAAAACATGTTAGTATCTCGGAAATATCAAGATAGAAACAGTTGGAGCAGTGTGGAAACAACTGGCACAAATATCTGAAAAAAATTGTTTTTTGACACTTGTGGCCGGCAGGTCACTAATGGTGGATGACAAGACACAAAAAGGGGAAAAAGTTTCACTACTGGCCGGAAGGCCACTGGCAAGGGCTGGCAGGCCACTAAAGTGGCCGGCCACAAAAATCTATTTTTAGGCCCGATTTCAAATGGGTATATCTCTTTCATCCGGACTCGGTTTTAGGTCATTCTTGAGTCTAAATTGAAGCCCCTAAAGTATAATTTCTAATGGTGGTAGCCTCACATATAAATTCTATGTGTGCAAAGAGATATGCCTATTTTAGTGAAGGTTGCTCAATTTTGTCTTAACGGATTGATGCCTAACTTCCTCCTCAACTAGTTTTCTTCCCTCCCCTCTTATTTTCTTCAACTCTAAACCTCTAAATAAGATTTTTTCCAAATATTTCACCTCCTTTTCATTTATTTCCACTTTGTTCTTACTCGGTTTATCAAAAAGTGCAATATTTAATGAAATGCAAGCCTCGGAACAACATAGAAACTTTTTTAAAAATATTTTGAAAGAAAAGGTTTTAAGGTCTAAAATAGTTTTGGTCAAAATAGTTTTGGTCCAAAATGGGGTGTAAGGTTGGGATTTAGAAGCTCTTCTTGCTAAAGAAATTGAGCAATTGGACAACATAACTTTCATCATCGAGTGATCAATCAGTGGCACCCAAGTCTTAGAGGCGGTCAAAAATGGGATGTCTATAGGTTGACACATTCCTCAGTGTTATGGTCGTGGTCTTGATGGAAACGGCAATACTTAGATTGATCCCGCCAGTTGGAGGGAGATCTGGATGGTTGAGGCAATTTCAGGTTATAGTCTCATTGAATTTGGTGCAAGACTTGCTCCATGGGTGAATTGAGAGGGGTGTATCGTTCAAACCGACCAGGTGGGCAAGTAGGCGTCAGTCGGTCTGCTCGAGCCGGTCGGTCTATATACTGAGGAGGTCGATGTCTATATTGTAAGGACCTATGCTTGGGTTCCTTTCTTTTATCCTTGGAGGGTGGATTTTTGGATGTGGAGTCTTGGCGGGCTGCTAGAAAGTCCTCGGCATTCATATATTTTTGGGCTTTGGTGAGAAGGACGGCCATAGCGGACGGGGGGTTTTTGGAAATGGAGAAAAGGCTGTGAGAATGACCTTGTCATCATTTTCCTTCACTTGTAAGGCCTCGACATTGAAACATGTGACAAAGTTATGCAGTGACTCCCCTTCCGTTTGCTGGATGTTTAGCAGTTGGGTCGTTAGATGTCGCTGTCGCTGAGCACTAATGAAATGGCTCAAGAAGGATTCGCTGAGCTGGCGAAAGGAGGTGATAGAATCTGGGGGAAGCTTACTGAACCATAGGCGTGCTGACCCCTTCGATGTGACAGGGAAGGCGCGACACATGATTTCATTGGGAAAGGCATAGAGAATCATGAGTGTTTGATATGCTTCCACGTGGTCGATCAGATCAGTGGTACCATCGAAGGTGTCGATTGATGGCATTTTGAACTTGGGAGGGAGAGCTTTATCTCTGATGGAAGCGGTAAAAAGAGAGTTGACGGTAGAGGAAGCTTTGTGCTATATGTTCTGCATGACCCCTTACAGCTGCAGCTTTAGCTTTATGGCCCTCAACTCCTCGTCCCAGACAGGGGCATTATCCTTGCAAGCAGGAATTGGTGGTTGAATCCTGCTAGCTTCGCATTTGTAAATGGCGGCATGGTGTGGTGGGAGGTGGTTATGGAAATGCGGTGGCATCTCTTGCCGAAGCTGCCAGCCAGAAAGAGGGGGATGCAGACCATCGAGATTCGACGGTTGATGGCGTGGGGCGAAGGGTGGAAATATTTTGTGGGACACCTGTGGTGGGAGTTAGTGGTGATTGTGGGCTTGTTCCAAGTGTGGGGGAACTATTTGTGGTTGTAGATGAGGGATAGGTAAATCGCGCTGGAGTAAAGCGTTGATCAGGGCTTGGTTTTGTTCGGTCAGCTGGTTGATGCTGTTGGTAAGTTCTGCGAAATACGGAGGTGGGTTATTCGGGTTAAAGGACTCAATTTCCGGGTTACCAGCATTGTGTTGGGAAGCCATAGACCTTGTCGTTACTATCCGCCCTGATGTAGGAGATGGGTGAAGATGAGGTTCCCTCCGACGACAATGAACACAACCATCGACTAGAGTTGGAGTTTCCCACAGACGGCGCCAACTGTTAATGCAATAGTTCCGACGGAGGATGGGTTGGGCTGATCCACACTTTTAACGGGTCTGCTGGCCTTGAAGTCCACAGAGTGTGCTTGCAAAAAGGTCCAAGGGGGGAGGTAATCCCCCGACGGACACTCCGACGGTCGAGTTAGGATAAAGTAGATTGATTGTGGAGAAAGAGAGAAAAAATGGATAAAGAACTTAACCTTTAACGTATCTTGGAAGCTTCCTTAGATGCTTTTCTCATCATTTCCTTGTCCATTCCAGACTATCTTGTTGGCCGAAAGTCTATATTCTAGCTCGCATCGTTCATGGTGAGTCTATATCCTCCGACGTGAAGGGGTTGTCACATTTAATGCTACGAGGGCCTCATTAATGGCTGATGTGTTGGTGTAATAACTTTGCAAGATCTTTGTTTGCCTATATGGCTGATTCCCTACCCGACAGGTGTTTGAATGCTATTGGTCCTGGTCCATCATTGGTTTCTCAAGGTTACTGGGCTTTAATATCTAGTTCATGGGCTAGGTCTTGAGTCGTGGGCCGGACCCTCTTGTGGGCTCACCGTTATCAACTTGCATTGACAAGTATATATGTATCATAAAAAAATCAAACTATTTGAGTTTGACTCGTGTTCGGCTCGTTAAATTTTCGTTCAAGATTGACTCATTATGTAAATAAATCAAGTTTAAACATATTTTGAAACTTGTTAAATTTTTAAGTTAAACTTAAACAGCCTACTATTCACACTGACTTAGCTCGTTTGAAGCCTTGTTAATATTCAAAATGTGATTAAAAAAATTTATTTTAGCAAAGTGTAAAAAAAATTAAAAAGTATTTAAAATTTAGTAATAAGTGTTTTAGGGTTGTTAGGGTTACGTTTGATTCTCTTTTGAAATTATGATTCCAATCAAAAAATTTCAAAACTCATAACCAAATACACAACTCAAAACTACTCAAAAATCAATTCAAAAATTATTTTTAAAACTCATAACCAAACACACAACTCAAAACTTTTTTCAAAATCTAAAACCAAACTCTTTTCAAAACTCTATTTTAAAAATAAATAAAAAAAACATTTTTTTAATTTTTTATAATTATTTTTAGAATCATGATTTGAGTGTCGAGTCATGTCTTAAGTTTTGAGTTTTGAGTTGAGCTTTGAAAGGAGAAATTTGGAAATTTCATAACCAAACACACAACTCAAAACTACTCAAAACTCAATTCAAAAATTATTTTTAAAACTCATAACCAAACACACAATTCAAAACTTTTTTCAAAATCTAAAACCAAACTCTTTTCAAAACTCTATTTTAAAAATAAATAAAAAAAAACATTTTTTTAATTTTTTATAATTATTTTTAGAATCATGATTTGAGTGTCGAGTCATGTTTTAAGTTTTGAGTTTTGAGTTGAGTTTTGAAAAGAGAAATTTTGAAATTTCATAACCAAACACACAACTCAAAACTACTCAAAACTCAATTCAAAAATTATTTTTAAAACTCATAACCAAACACACAACTCAAAACTTTTTTCAAAATCTAAAACCAAACTCTTTTCAAAACTCTATTTTAAAAATTAATAAAAAAAACATTTTTTTTAATTTTTTATAATTATTTTTAGAATCATGATTTGAGTGTCGAGTCATGTTTTAAGTTTTGAGTTTTGAGTTGAGTTTTGAAAAGAGAAAATTTGTTTGGTTATGAATTTTGAAAAGAGTTTTTAGTTATCTTTTGAGTTTTGAGTTGTATTTTGAAATTTTGTTAATTTATTTATTTTTTTAATATTTAACAAATTTCTTAATTTTATTTTTTAGGGTAAATATTTTATATTTTAAATATTTATTTATTTATTTTAATATGCTCTATATTTCATATATTTGTGTGTTGTATTTTTTTTTATAAAAAATATAAATTTTTTAATTTTAAATATATAAATTTTATTTTAAATATTTTTTAATTTTATAAATATGTTTTTAAATATTTTAATGTTTTTGTTATTTGTTTAGTTACGATTTGAGTGTGGAGTTTTGAGCTATGTGTTTGGTTATGAGTTTTGAAAATATTTTTTGAATTAAGTTTTGAGTTATGTGTTTTGATTACGATTTGAATGTGGAGTTTTGGAAGTAGTGTGAAGTTTCGAGTTATGTGTTTGATTATGAGTTTTGAAAATAATTTTTGAATTGATTTTTTGAATTATGTGTTTGGTTACGATTTGAGTGTGGAGTTGTGTTTTGAGTTTAAAATATTAAAATTTAAAAAATTTAAAAATTTAAAAAATAAAATAAAATATTTAAAATAAAAAATAAATTTTTAAACATTTTTTAATATTTTAAAAAAATAAATCTAAAAAATTTCAAAATACAACTCAAAATTCAAAAACTCAAAACTCAAAACTCTTTTCAAAATTCAAAAACTATTTTCAAAACTCATAATCAAACAAATTTTCTCTTTTCGAAAACTCAACACACAATTTCACACTTAAATCATAATTCCACACTCAAATTATAATTGCAAAACTAAACCAAACGGAGCCTAGGTTTTTGTAATTAATAACCCCATTGGACAAAACTCCATTCAGATGTATTTTTATTCGCTTTGTCGTATCTGTGTGTTATAAGGGTTTAGATGCGAATTCAACCCGAGTTGTACCCGAGTAAAGGAGTTTATGCTGACATCCCGTTTCTTGTTTTAAGCATTCCTTGTTTGCCACTTTGCTAAGTAAGTACGAGGATCGAGTTGAAAGAAGTCAAAGTTGATTAATCGCTCGAGCGGTCTTTCGTGCGCTCAAGCGATGAAGTGGTTCATCCAATATCTATGCCTGTAAACTTCTGGGAAACATATTTTACCATTCGAGCTGTTGTTGCTGCGCTTAAGGGGTTGGCCTATATGTGAGCACCTATAGCGATCCTGGTTTTCCTTTCCTTGTATATTGTATTCTGGACTTGGTTTCGTGGTTGTGTTGTTGTCTCATTCTCATTTTCTTCCCTTACTCTTTGTATTTGAGTCTTGGGTTGTGTTGGGCAGGTTTGAAATGGTTAGTTGTGCTTTGGAACCAAAAGTTGATGCCCAGATTTTGGCCTTCACGCTCGAGCGAGGCCTTCGTTGTTGCTTCTCCGCTCGAGCGGGAGTTTTGACGCTCGAGCGTAAATTTCCAACTCCCAGTACTTTGTCTGCAGGTCTTCGTACGCTCGAGCGGGCGTTTTGACGCTCGAGCATGACCCTTTGTTTTTGTTCCTCCGCTCGAGCGGGGAGTTTGACGCTCGAGCGGGGACCATGTCTGCAAAACTTCTGGGAGTGTGCAATCAATGCTCGAGCGGCGCTTTTGACGCTCGAGCGTGAGTCTGTGTCTGACGCTCGAGCGGGGGTTTCCACGCTCGAGCGGGGCGACTGGTATAACACTTCGAGATTTCACCTTTTTGGATCACTTTTTCATTTCCCTTTCTCTCTCTTACTTTCCCAAAACTGATTTTGAGAGCTCCTCTCTCTAGAATCTCCCTTCTCTCTAGAGTTTGATCTAGCTAGAGTGATTCACTCCCTTGGTGTCTTTGTAAAAGGTGTGTTGATCGTTGAGGGCTACATTTTGATCCAAAAAGTTTGAAGTTTGGAGCACTTTGAGGGCTACATTATGAACTTTGTCTTTGAATTTAGGCATTTTGATATGTTGGGGGTTGTCGGGTAATTTTGAGAAAGTTTGGGGTCCTTGTGTAATTTTCGAAAGAGGGGTTTTCAAGTTTAACACCCATATGTATGTAATGTGTCGGAAAATGGAATTATATGTTGAATTATTGATGGAGATGGAGCCTTAGGGTTGATGTTGAGAATATAGGGAAAAGCCCTAATTGTTATGATAAATTAATTTGTATAATTAATTTAGCGAAATGAGAAATTGAATAGGAAATATTCAAATTGGAAAGGTATGGGATTAAAAGGGGTGTAGTTGGATTAATTTATCGCTCACCTAGACAAAATGTCGATATTTTATCCACTTGGTGCATTTATTTTCTGTTTAGAAATAACTGCTTTGGACTATCGGTGAAGGATAATCTTGATTGTTGTAGACAATGCATGATGATTAGGCAAACTAGAACTAATCGATTGAGTATGCTATCGATTATAGCGGTTGGTATAATACATCAAATTTTGTATTGATTGATTGAACTTGTATATGATAATTGCTTATATACATTGTTTTGTGTGGGAGGAGATAGGGCATGTACTCCACGGTTTATTGGAAGATTGGGGATGGACCTCTAAACCGGATGTTTGTTTGATATTTGGTACAGCACTACAATGTGTATCATTTGTGAAGTATGGAAGTATTTCTTGTTTTATTGGTACAACACTAAAATGTGTATCATTTGTGAAGTATGGAAGTGATTTTATATGTTATTGATACAGCACCAAAATGTGTATCCATCATGAATTTCGAAAGTATTTTAGCGATGAGTTATAATCTCATTAAATTGTTTGGTCAAGTTCTGAGCCTTGTTTTCAAACTTAGAGTTGAATAAGAAATGGAAAATGAATTGTAACATGGACGTGACTGTCATGAAACTGTAATATGACACAAGTTGAAATATAAGTGTGGACCATCTATCGAATGCTATTATCTTAGTCATTGTTTATAGTTGATTTAGTATATTTCTACTGGGCTGTGGCTCACCCTATATGGGACATCATTTTCAGGTTTAGGTACTATGCCGCCCCCGAGATCTTAGCATGGATTGTTGTTGGAGTTAAAGACTCTTTCGTTAATTTTTGTTGTATTACATGTATATCAAGCCAATGGCTTCTTTTGTGTAGAGTTAGTACTCTCTTCTTTTGCAACCAAGTGTTGACTTGGAAAGTTGTAAGCCCATAGGGCATTTACTTTTGTCGCCAACATGTAATACTTTTTGTAAGAATATTCTGATGATTTTAATATGAGATTCCTTTTCTTTATCGTGATTGTATGATATTATGGATTTATTTTGAGGGCGTTACAGCACCGCCTTTAGTCACAACGCTTGAGTGGCAAAGTGAGCGGTCTTCGTGGCTCTGTTTAGTATCAAGTCTGTTTACTATTTTTGGTCGCTCGAGCGCACCTTCTCTCGCTCGAGCAGTCTGTAAAAGTATTGGTTGTGTATTTTCACGCTCGACGGTCGCTTGAGCGTGAGACTCAGGTCCTCGCTTGAGCGCAACTCTTGTCGCTCTAGCAGTCTACAAAACATATGAACTTCTGGGAGCATGCAATTTACGCTCGAGCCAACTATTGGTTTCTCGAGCGGAGGTACAAAACACAGAGTGGTTGCTTAAGCGCAGGATATGTCGTTCGAGCGGATATGCAGAATCTGGAATTTCCAGATTGCTCTGTCCAGTGCAAAACTCAATTTCAAAGTTGCAAATCATGGTCTTTTGGGCCAAAAACTTGAGAAAACTTATATAAACTTGGAAAACATGGTGAATTAAAGATCATTTCACAAAATCAAGGCCTAAAAGCTTGCCAATTGTGCAAAACAATTCTTTATTTCTTTTGAAAACATAACATGCATAAAATGCAAGCTTTATCTTGACTTCAAAGCATCCAAACCATGATCATTTTCTATCAAATGGTATCAAACAAGATGGATTCTCAAAATAATGGTAAGATGAACACATGTATGAGGGAATCTCTTGAAATCAAACTCAAATTATGCTCAAATGGGCATGCATGCATGATATGATCTTCTTACCAACTCAATAGCTTAATTCTAGGTTAACTCGACTAAACTCTTTTGAATTCATGGCTTAAGCATCAAAAATGTACATTCAAAGGGTAGAATTCTTACCTAGACTTTCCAAGGTGAAAGCTAGAGGTTAAATTCTTGAGTCTCCAAGTCCAATCCTTCTTCTTCCTAGCAATTCCTTTAGCTTGAACTTAATCCCTCTCCAAAAATGGCTCTAAGCTCACTCTTCTCGTTCTTCCTCAGTTTGGAGTTCAAGGAGGATGAAATGAAGGTGTAAAAATGATCTCAATAAATTAAATTAGCCTTATACAGGCTTGATTAGGGAGTCTAATTAACCTTAATTAACTTTGACTAGGAAAGGGTATTAATTAATCTAAATTGATTTGTTCCGAATCGAATTTCAATTGAACTTACCATAATGTTCTAAAAATTCCAAATAACAGATATACCAAATCAATTTCGCATTCGGTTGCCGATAAGGCCTTCAAGTCATAAACCGAAACAGAAACACAAACAAATATTTCTACATTAAACAGATATGAACACAAATAATGCAATGCACAAGTAATTATCTCAGGATTTCATCTTAATTACTTATTAGGCTTATTTAATCATGGATTAACATTAATCAGAGGTCGGGGTTGTTACAAACCCCTTTGGATACCTAGATAGTGGAGGAAATATTCAAGCGTAAGGAAAAATTTAATGAAATTCAGTGATTCATTTCTAAGAAGACGGTTACACTTCTAAGATATACGAAGTCCATGCACGTCCTAGGACATGGATAGAGTGCACTAATCCACTAATATCACCAAGTATTGGGTATATTAGTGCGAGGGGTAATGTTGGCTATATATTTTGTATAGGCCAATCGCAGCTTAACACGTGGCTCGTACACGGTAATGCAGGGAGATAATGCAAGTCTCCAATCAGTGACGAACACGTGACAGTTCATATTGGTAATGGTGGGTCTGCGTTGCATGGAAGCAATTAAAAGGTGCGAGGTGATGTGGCCCAACGGTTACTCACAATTCAAATTCAAATTTAAGAGGGAAGCCCAGCTGCAATCAAGGCATCGTGGGGGCAGATTGTTCAGGGCCATAACCAATGATCATGGAAGGGCATTTTGACGGTTAGAAGTTCATTTCAACGATTACCATTGGAGAGTATAAATAAAAAATAAGGCCCCAGAATAAAAGACCCAAATCTAGAAACTAGTTTATTGACTTCATATTTCTTTCTAGTTTTACATTTCCAGTTCTTTACATTTTTAGCACTTCAATTCCTGTACTGCACTTCATTTCCTAGGAGTAATTTCAAATAGTCGCTGCTGTAAACCTTTTCAAGAGTGGGTCATTTCATTGTAAGTTTCTATTTACTGAATGAAATTCAGTTTCTAAATTGTTCTATACTTGTGATTTCTTATCGATTTCTCCTAAAACAAGTCACCAGTAAAAGTCCTCTTCATTGAGGCCGAAAGAACTTCAACATGATCGCCTGATAATTGGTTGGCAATTAAAATTTTGTAAGGACTGATTGATCCTTACTCGCACGCTTAAATTTACACTATTAACCCTCAAAAGCCAACACAAGGCTACTTACTAAATGGGATGATAGTATAAGATTATCTTTATATGAGTAAAACAACTCCGATGTGGGATTATCAAATAAAAGTAATTATTTAAAATTAAGCAAATTAAGAAAATTAGAATGAAAATTTAGAACTCTTACAAAGTTTCTCACTAAGAAATTCGTTTCCGGATATATATATATATAGATATATAATAGTGTGAATTTTTAGTAAATGTGAAAGTTGAAAATGTAAACATTACACTTTTCATAGTTCAAAAAAAATAAATATCACACTTTTAATAAATAAAATAATATATCTTTTTTAGATCGAAAGCTGTCGCCCAACCCATGCTGACCCGCGCCACCACCCATTGTTTGAGAGTGTTGGCAGGTTACAAACTAATTTGTATGAGTTACATACGGTTTAAAATCCTTAACTCCTTGGAAAAACCCACCCAACACGATAATTCATATATTTTATAAATCAAACACTTTAACCATGAATAAATCTTGACTGTCATCACATGTTTAGATATTAGACCACTGTAAAAGTTTCCTAAACACATGTATATCATCAAACATATTTTATTTTACTTTTATTTTATTTTTTTGGTGAACTATTTTACTTTTATTTTGTACCTTTATATTTATATTATAAGCTATATGATTTTAAAATGAGTTCATATAATATGTTAAAATTTACAACTTGTCAACTTGTCTAACTCATTCGTTCAAAATCACAAAAATACTCAAACTAACTCGCCGATTCATGATGTTGTATGTGTTGATGGTGGGTTAAGAAATTGTCTACCCACAAAAGCAATTTAGTTGAGATTATATTTTTCCTAAACCACCCGATTCGAACTTGCACACACCCCTCCCCACTCCCTACTTTAGCCTACCCCATTTTTAACCCAAGATTTGGGGCGTACATAAATTAGAACAAAATATCATATCGGAAAATGTTTGAAACTTACAATGATATGGTATTATATGTTTCAACTTTTAATTTGTTATACATTTAATGACATAGAGTCCAACTCCCTTATCACATCAGTGTATGTGGATTTAAAAGTGTGAGTTTCTAACATTGCTCTTTCGGGTCGGGTTGGCTTGGTTGAAGGGACGGGGCCATTTGGGGGTAAGTTTGTTGCTGTTGTATGGCTTTGATGAGAGTCTCTCTGACAAGAGAAATGGGAGTGGTATCCACGGAATTGAATTCCATTCTTCGATTACACTCTGCCTTCTTTTGTAATTTTAAACTGCTTTAGAGACAATATATAAAGTCATGATAAACTTTCAAAGCTTTAAAAATTCAAAGGCTCAAAAAAGAAAATGGGAGAATTTTGAAAAAATGGTGTGTAGATAAAATAATTTCACAATGATAAAAGTACAAGTGATTCGTGCATAAATTTATGTAACAAACACTCGTACTATCATCATTTTGAAATTATTTTTTCTAATCTCCATTTTATTAATATTCTCAAATGAACCAAACCAACAATGTTCTACTAACACTAAACATCATTTAAAAAAAAAAAAAAAACTGAGACTAAAAGCGTTCCTACCTATCCAAATCCAATACCGCCAGGGAAAACAAAGTGAGTCGTGTACAAAACTTGGTAATGTAATTTTTTTTAGCAACAAAAAACCCTTTGAACCCTAGCTTCTGCAAGACACACAGTAAAATTCCAGATATATGTCATTATTCACATTCTCACATATCGAGTGAAAGAAAAGGAGTTAATGGTGAAAAGTTTATGTTTATGGGCCATATGTTATTTGATCTAATGTTTAATCTTTTTTGTGATAATGAAAATTGTTAGAAAAGCCGTCAGAAAATTGGCTGGAAAAGTCACCAGAAAGTTGCCGGTAGGTTGGTGACAGTAAGGTGAACAAATAGGTGACGTTGGATAGATATTGAACAGATAGGTGACATTTGGACATATAGTTGTACAAATAGGTGACACATATATGTGACATTTTGGACAGGTAGGTTACAGTTGAACAGATAGACAGATATGTAAGTTTTTAGACAAATTAGTATCTTTTTGGATAGATAATTTCATTTTGGTTCAAAAACATAAATTAAGCTTAGGTCTATTGTTCTAATAATTTTTAAAGTGAATTTCTATCCTGAGTGCCAAAAAAAATGCAACAATGCTATGTACTCAAAAACATGTTTAGAATTCTGAAATTTGTAAATCAGATTCCTATTTCAATCCAAACAATGCTGCGGATGAAAAACGTGTCAAGAATTTGAAATTTATAAATTAGATTTATTGTGCTTTTGGACGTAACCCATACCATACTTAGTTTAAATTTACACAAAATATTTAAATTGTAAACACTACTCTAGTGTTTTTTTGTTTTTTTTATTTTTTTTTATTTTTTTATGTTAAAGAGGCTATAACATTTTTGAGAAGTGTTTACAATTTAATCACAGTTCTTCTTCTTCTTCTTTGTAGGTTTTGTTAAGATTTTTTGAAAGAGAGTTTTTTTGGGATATGGAGGGTATACATTCAATGGGTGAAATATTTTCACAAGAATAATTTTGGTATTATTTGGAGGGAAAAAGAAATTTTAAGGAGTTTAAAATTTATAAATGGGAGTCCAAAGAAATGAGAGATCTAAAATAATTCATAAGATACTAACAGCACCACTCAAAATTTATGCATTAAACTAAAATTGGGCCAAAACGGGTTGGGTTGACTTGGGTGATGCAACAGGGCTTGTTTGTTGGATTGCATCATCTGCTTGGCGAGTTGAATTCCTTTCTTTTCCAAGACGTTTGAGAGTCGTATCGGCGGAAATTGAATTCCTTTCTTTTTTTAAGACTATCTCGTAATAACTTAACATGCATAATACGATCAAATCTATAGAAAATTCAAAGGCTAAAAAAGAAAATTCAAACATTCAACAAGCTAATAGCATCTCCATCCAACACATCAATTTCCCCTCTTAGCTGTTTTACCAAAAAAAATTCATTAAACAAAAAATAGAGACGAAGTGATATTATTTATATTAGAAAGATATGACCATTAAAAAAACATACATTGAAAAAGTGTCGGTGTAAAAATATATGATCGAAAGTTGAACTATTGAAAAGTGTTAGTTTAAAAAAATATGAATATTACAAAATAAAAAAAAATTAAAAAAAAATTAAAGAAATAATAACATAGAAATATTTCAATAGAATAGAAAAAGAATAGAGAATTTGTTAGAGGATGTATTTAAAAAAATAATTAGCTAAAATAAAAATGTAAATTTTCAGTTAAAATTTGACTAAAACTTTGATTATTTTGATAAAGATGCTCTAATAGGGCATGAAACCAAGTTAAAATTAAAAAATTCATGCAACAAATAGCATTTGTATATGTAAAACTCATTATATTAAAAAAAAATTAATTAATCACTACAATAAATGAAGGTTTTAGAGGCAAAATTTAGGAACAAGGTCACTTTTTAAAGATAAAATATTTCCATTAGTAAAAGTGTTATTTTTGTATTTCTAGAGATGAAATTGAATATTTAGTGTTAAATTACTATATTTTTGCGTCTATTTTTTTTTTGGTCTCAAAAAGTAAATATTTTTTTTGGTACCAAATTGCTCTGTCCCTAAAAATGTATTTGTAGTAATATTTTCAAAATTTTATCTTTGAAAGTCTTTCTTTTTGAAATTTTGGAATGGCTTTTGAAAGACGACCTTTTTAACAATATAAATTAGTCTCCAAATATTTTTTGCAAGCAAAATTTTCACTTTGCAAACAAGAAAGTTTAGTCTTCTAAACTATATTACATGTTGTAGTGAATTAATGTTAGTATATATAAAAAGATTTATTGAAATATGTAAAATGAAAACAATTATGGTGTACATTCCGAAAAAGGGCACACCATAAGAAATGTGACGCCATTTTGTGGTATTGACTATGGTACTTTGCGGTAAAAGTTACAATTGGGTGAATTCATAGTGCACATTTCTAAAGTAAAGATTATGAATAATTGTGATTATGTTATGAATGATGTGGTTTAAATGCAACAAATCATTTGTGGTGATAAATGTTACAACTATTTTGGTGAGAAAAGTCATTTAATCTTTGCTTCCAAAAGTTATGGTTATATTATGATAAAGTGCATATGGTATGATCTTTTGTAAGAATGTGTCCTGTAACAGTTTTAATGTAAGAAATATATAAAATGTGTATTAAAATTTTAATTTTTTTGACATAATTTGTTATTTAACCAATGCTTAAAGGACAGTGATCAGAAAGACAATTAGGCCCGTTTGGGGTATTGATTTTTTTGGCTAAAATAATTAAAAAGTCAAGACATTCAATCACACGACTCTCTACTTTTTTATACATTTTTCGTTAAAAAAAAAAAAAACAACTAAAATAATCACTCCTCTTAGAGCATTGAATAATTTCTCCACTTCCCAAACATTCTTTTAATGTTAATATTAGTTAATAAAGAAAAAGTACAATCAATGGGTAAGAGGCATAGAGATATAACAAGTGAAATTACTTTTATTTTATTTTTTCACATGTCCGTTTAGCATGCTATCGTCGTGTTGGTGAAGGTTGGTAAAAATGAAAGCTTTGGGATGAAAATAAAGACCTAGTTACTTCATTTAGGACCCATTCAATTTCTAACCCAACTCTCTACAAGTCAACAGTCAAAATCTCTAACATCAAATCGAAAACATGAAAAATCTTCAAGTCATATATACCACTTGATGGCATAATGTTGCATATAAATATCCCGCCTATGCTGCATATAGTTGTACCAACTCATTGCTTGCCTAAAACAACAAGATGATGAGACCGCTAAACGTTGTCTTATTAGCCATTCTTGCATTGGTTTTTCTTCTAAGCATGATCAAACGTCATGAAGCTAGTAGAGTCTTAAATGAAAAAGAAGAAAATCTTCTATTACTGTCTCTGAGGGTTCCTGTCCCCCCTTGGGGACCAAATCCCCCCACGTACATCCCAACACCTAGCATCAAAGCTAGTACCATCATCCAGAAAAGTTTTGCAGGTCATGTTATGCCTCCTCCTAAAGCAGAAGTTCGGATAAAAAAAGAAAATAGTTTCCTACGCTCTATGAAAAGGGGTCCGGTCCCTTCTAAGGGACCAAATCCCCCTAACTACAGCCTACCGCCTAGCATCAAAGCTAGTACCATCAACCAGAAAAGCTTTGCAGGTCATGTTATGTCTCCTCCTGAAGCAAAAGGTCGGATAAAAAAAGAAAACAGTTTCCTACACTCTATGAAGAGGAGTCCGGCCCCTTCTACAGGACCAAATCCCCCTACCTACGTCCCACCACCTAGTATGAAAGCTAGTACTATTAGCCAGAAAAACTTTGCAGGTCATGTTATGCCTCCTCCTGAAACAGAAAAATGGATAAAAAATGAAAATAATTTGCTACGCTCTATGAAAAGGAGTCTGGTCCCTTCTAAGGGACCATATCCCCCCACCTACATCCCCCCACCTAACATCAAAGCTAGTACCATCAGCCAGAAAAATTTTGTAGGTCATGTTATGCCTCCTCTTGAAGTTGAAGAGCAGATAAAAAAAGAAAATAATTTACTACGCTCCATGAAGAGGAGTCCAGTTCCTCCTTTCGGACCAAATCCCTTCACCTACATTCCAACACCTAGCATCAAAGCTAGTACCATCAGCCAAAAAAGTTTTGCAAGGTCATGGTAAGCCTCGTCTTGCCTACCCACAACTCATGGTTCCCTTTGGTGTGGCCAGAAATATATTTTAAATATTATTAACCGATCAGAACTCATTGACAATATCACAATATCTTTACATTAGTTACTAAAAATAAGTCAGACAAAAATAAAACTGGTGCAAACCAAATTGTAATATTTTTTTCCAATTGTTTATTTGTTGTTGGGTTGGGTATATCATATGTACTACTGGAGCTATAGAATACGGACAAGACAAAAGAATGCTTTTTGGTTTGTATTTTTTATAGTGATTTGATCATAGTAGAAGAATAAAAAAAGCTATTTTTTGCTTCTTGCTATATGATATTGTTGTTGTTGCTGCTAAAGATCTTTTGTGTAGGTAATTTTCTGCAAAAGCACTCATTATTAAAGTAAAAAGTTAATTATTGTAAAGAATTTTACTTAGAATGATGAAGTATGGTTGAAATTCAATTGATATGTTATAAGATTTATACATAGAATGAATCTAAATTATACATTGATATTTTTAAATAAAAATTTTGACCATACGATGTTGCTAAAATAAAAGTGACAACTTGTAAATGAAATTGTCATTTAAGGTATTTTTGAAATTGTAAGCACTCAAAAATGGTGTACTACTACAACTTATAAGAGTATCAGAGACTGTTTTTTTCTTTTTTTGTCTCTTTAAGTGAAAATTTTGTTATAAAAAATATTAAGAGTCGTCGTGAAAAGTAAAAAAAAAAAAAAAAAAAAAAAAAAAAGAAAAATTGATCATGTATTTTGAAAATGTTGTTAATAAATGCACTTTTAGAAACAAAAAACAAAAAAAAAAATGTGCGCCAAAAATATTTACTTTTTGAGTCACACAACTTTGCAGTACATTTGGAGGGTCGAAAACAATTTTGAAGTCTAATACGGTTGAGATCCACATTTGTTTCCATACCATACCCCACTTAGGGGTGTTTTGGGAATTACATATTTGGCCTTTTTCTGTTTTGGTTTATTTTCGGAGTTATGCTAGGAACCCCAATTATTTTACCAAATATTCTACTAAACCTCTCACATGGGTGTGGGACCCACACATATGTGGATTTGTGTGAGTCTCACGTCATGTGAGAGGTTTGGTAGAATCTTTGGGATACAAAGCATTTCTTTTATTTTCGTCTTTACATTGTCTTTACATTGTGTTTAGTGATTTTTTTTAAAAAGAATTCAAAAAGCTTTCGGTAGCATTTGGTTTAGTTTTAGAATCATGATTTGAGAATATAGTTTTATTTTGAGTTTGTGAGTTGTTGAATTATGATTTGAAAAGAGAAAATTTGTTTGGTTAAGAGTTTTGAATTGAGTTTTGAATTGAGTTTTGAGTTTCGAAACGAGAAAAGTTGTTTAATTATGAGTTTTGAAAAGATTTTTAAAACTTAATTCAAATATTTATAACTCATAACAAGACATACAACTCAAAACTTGATTGAAAATTCTATTCAAAACTCGTAACCAAACTCTTTTTAAAATTTAATTCAAAAAAATAATTATTGAAAAAAATAATTTTTTATTTAAGAAACTAGAAAAATTCCATACATGTTTTTATATTTGAAATATTAAAATATATATATATATATATTATTTTTTTTGTTAAAAAAAATATTCAACTAGTGCTTTAAAATTATTTTTGATTGTAAATTTGGTTGGAAATTTTTTTAATTGTTTTGTTTAAAAACGGTTTAAAAAAATAATTTCTATATTTAAAACATATCAAAAACAAATATAAATTTTTTGTTTTCAAATAACATGTTGCAATTGCAAAAAAATAAAAATAAAAAATCCTCTATTCTGGTTAACCAGCCAGACGTCTGGGGGGATGTCCGGGCGGACGACCGGGTAGACCCAATCTGCAAATTCAAAATTAAAAAATTCTACTCTACCAAACATGCATTGGAATGTGTATTCAAATGAGGTCTTGGAATCAATTTTTGAAAACTTAAATCAAACATAGCAATTCAAATATAAGGATGAAATTATGATTTGAAACTTAAACCAAACAAAGCCTTAGGTTTTTAGTTTCAACTTGACAAGATGTATCAGAAAATTATAATTTTTTTAAAAAAAATCCAGAAAAGACAAAAATAAATTAAAATAAATAATCTGTTTTGACTTATTTTCATATTTAATATAATTTTTTTCTGACATTTTTCACAAAAAAAAAAATATACTTTTTAGATTCATCTCATCAAAACAGACTAGGAAAATAAAATTTTTTGACATAATTTTAAAAAAAAAAATCACTAAAGATAAAAAAAAAAAATTGGAAAAAGAGGCGATATTTTCCCCCCCCCCCCCCCCCCCCCCGCCAAAATGGGCCTTAGAGGATTTGAGGATTTGAGAAGAGATAATTGGTAAGTTGGTAGGCCCTTCATCAAACATTTAGTTCAGGAATTTTGACCACCATTTATATTGTGTTTGGTTAAAGGATTTGAGAAAAGATTTAGAAATAAAAATAAAAATAAAAAATGGTATGTGAAATGCGAATGAAATATACTTACATTTCACCTAATTTCGCACACTTTTTCCTTTTCCCTTTCCCTTTCTAAATTCCGCAACCAAACACAATATTAGAGTGTCGCCCCAACTTAGCCTGCATCTTTCTCTACTTGTGCTGCTTGCACGAATTAATAGGCTGAGAAGTTGGCTTCAGACCGTGGTGCTCATGGCTGATTGTGGGTTGTTTTGGAAAGTTTGTTAAAAGTTAATTTTTTTATTTTATTTTTATTTTTTTATAAAAAACTAAAAAAATGATATGACTTAAAATAGGTTAAAAACTAGCTTTTGACTTTTAGCCAAATTTGGAGAGAGAATTTATTTATCCCAAACCAGAGAGGATGATCTTCAAACAAGTCTTTTTATTTGTTGGGTTTTATATTTACTAGTATCATTTTCTTCAAATTTTGTTTAGTTAGATTTAAAACTTTTAATTTTATATTTTAAATTTTAAATTTTGGCGTTCATTCATCAAAAAGATGGAGAAGTTTAAGACATTTATATTGTGTTTGATTGAGAGATTTGAGAAGAGATTTGGAAAAATATATATATATAAATATATATAAAACTATGTAAAATATAAATATATTTTATTCACATTTTATTTAAATTCATTCTCAAATTTTTCAATCAAATCTAACATTAATGTCCATCCATTTATGTGAGGTTGCTGTTTGAAATAAATTCAGTTAACTGTTGGTTGCTGACTTGCCATGGCCCGCTAACGTTAACGTTCATAAAAAAATGTTAGAGATCTCAAAAGTTCTACCAAATGTCTTACATGGGTGTGGGATACACACCCACTTGGTGTGGGTCTCACACCCATGTGAGACATTTAGTAAAAATTTTAGTAAAACTTTTGAAACCTCTAACATTACTCAATGAATAATTCTCGTCGTTGGGCGATGGGACGAGAGCATGTTTAATACATCGGATGTTTTCTAGTTTCTAACTCGAGAATTGAAAGTCGTATCTATGGATTGAATTCCATTCTTTAATTACATTGTCTACTATAAAGCACTCATCGGGTATAGACTTTCAAGTTTAAATTTAAATCCAAGAGAATTCACAGATTTATAATTTTATTATTAGATCGTTTATTTTGTAAAAATATTTATGTATATTTATTAAAAACATATATTGATTTGATAATCGTAACATTTTTTTTTTATTTTTTTATTTTATTGTATTGTTTTTAAAACAATAAATGATTTATTTTTTAAAATATATAGTTGTTATTTATTTTTTAAAGACAAATGTAATAAAATAAAAATATTATAATTATTAAATTAATTTAATTTTTTTTCCATATGTAAATGATCTTAAAAAATGACCAATTCAGATTCATAACTAGTAATGGGCTTCACTAGCCTTCAATTTTTTTAGATTCAAATGAACTTAAAAAAAAAACCTCAACTTTTGATGGACTATATCTGCGACCAAAGCTTCAAACATTCAAAGACTCCCAAAAAATTGAAAATAAAATGAGAAAATCAACTAAGAAGACTTCTTTGGGAAGTGGGTTAGTTTTTTTTTGTTATTTTAGCCATGGGTTAAAAAGTTTATTTGGGTTGGCTTTTTTGACTTTTATGAATGAAAAAGTATAATGATTATGGTTTAGATATGCCATTTTGACTTAATGACTTTTTAATATATCTTATCTTTTTGTGACTAAAAAAGCTACCAACCTGATTTTACCCCATTACCAAAGCGCAGTCTGACCTCTCATGTTACATAATTTTCAACTTCAATTTAAATAGTGTATAAAAAAAATAATTTTTTTCCCCTAACAAGTTAAATTTCATGTTGTTTTCTCTTGCTTCCATGGCAGGAGAGTGGGGGGCGATGACATCCAATCCCCCTCTCCTTTTCCTTTCCTTTCAGTCTATGTGGGTGATTTATTTTTTTCTCAGATCTGGTCTTTTGGCCTTCGATAAGAGGTTTTCTATCATTCAAGCTTTCACCACCTCAATAGGCTGTAGATCTAAGACCGATGTCAGAGTTGCTTATCAGTCTTGTGCTATAGGTTGTGCGAATCTAATTTTTTTTAGTGTTTTTGTATTTTGTTTTATTATTTTTTCCCTCTTATGTGGAGGGTTTTTTTCCTCTTCGACGGAGGGTTGGGTTTGTTTTCGTTGTTGGTGGCCGCAGTATGTTACAATGTATGGTTGTTAGTTGGTGGCCGTAGTATGTTGTGATTATGATTGTTGGTTGATAATTTCTTCTAGAGTTGGGGATAATCACTCTTGATGTATTTGTTTTTGTCTAACACCGATGTCAAAGTTGCTTACCAGTCTTGCGCTATAGGTTGTGTGAATCTAATTTGTTTTAGTGTTTTTGTATTTTGTTTTATTACTTTTTCCCTCCTTTATGGAGGGTTTTTTTCCTCTCCCACGGAGGGTTGGGTTTGTCTTCGTTGTTGATGGTCGCAGTATGTTACAAGGTATGGTTGTTAGTTGGTGGCTATAGTATGTTGTGGTTATGATTGTTGGTTGATAATTTCTTCTAGAGTTGGGGGTAATCACTCTTGATGTATTTGGTTTTGTCTATCCATGAAATCTAACTTTGGCCACAAAAAAAAAAAAAAAGTTAAATTTCGTGTACTAATATCTACTAAATCAAATTATTCATATATATTTTTTTAAATTCAATTCATTTATATTTTTCTATTTTCAAAAAAAAAAATTTATTATTATTTTTATTTACTAAATTGACTAAAGAATAGTAAATAAAAATATCAAATAATCTCAAATAGAAAACAAAACACTATATATTGATCCCCAAAATTCCATTTGACATATTTATATTCAAGTTTATGTGCTATTGATGTGAGATTTAATATATGAAAAATGCTATGGATCTTAAATAATCTATCAAATTTTCTACCAAACCTTCCACATGGGTGTAGCATGTGTATAGGTCCCACACTCATATGATAGGTTTGGTAAAAAATTTAGTAAATTATTTGGGATCTGTAATATAACTCTTAATATATACATGACATTTCTTACTGAAAATAAAATTAAAATATGTAGCTAATAAACCATTAAATAAGTTATTTATGTCAATTTTGATGGGGATAATCACTCTTGAGTTGGGGATAATCACTCTTGATATATTTGTTTTTGTCTATCCATGAAATCTAATGTTGTCCCCCCCCCCCCAAAAAAAAGTTTAATTTCATGTACTAATATCTACTAAATCAAATTATTCATAATTTTTTTTAAAATTCAATTCATTTATATTTTTCTATTTTCAAAAAACAAAAAACTCTAATTTTTATTTTTTTTATTTACTAAATTGACTAAAAATATCAAATAATGGCAAATAGAAAACAAAACACATATTGATCCCCAAAATTCCATTTGACATATTTATATTCAAGTTTATGTGCTATTGATGTGAGATTTAATATATGAAAAATGTTATGGATCTTAAATAATTTATCAAATTTTCTACCAAATTTCTCACGTGTGGCATATGTGTAGGTTCCACACCCATATGACAGGTTTGGCAGAAAATTTAGTAGATTATTTGGAATCTGTAACATAGCTCATAACATATACATGACATTTCTTATTGAAAATAAAATTAAAATGTGTAGCTAATAAACCATTAAATAAGTTATTTGTGTCAATTTTGTATTTTACAAATTCGACATTAACTTTACATGTTTATTTATTATTTATCACATCGTGTTATATTCATGTTTTATTGAAATATAGCTAACACTAACCCACTGACTACATATACCATTCACATTGTATCAACGGATCGTGTTGAACATTTTAATCAAATTTAGGCACACAGAGAAATATATCAACTGAGATTGGTCTAATCTATCTCTCTCTTTAATTTAAAACAAATTAGGTATTCATAAAAAGTATTAGAAAAATGTGTAGAGCCACACTACCCAAATCTACAATAAAACTATATATATTTTACGTTTGGATTTTTTTTAAATGCGTAACATTATTATGAATAATTTGATTCCTATATTTTAAGTATAGTTTTAATTTGGTCTTTCTATCTAAATTGGAAGTTAAAATTTATATTTTAGAACACTTGTCAATTTTCGAAGTTTTCAATTTGTTTCTAAATTGGAGGTTAAAATTAATAATTTTGGAACACTTGTCAATTTTCTAAGGTGACACGTAGATAAACTTAATAAACATTTAGATAGAATGACCAAATTAAAACTAGATCTGAAGTGTTAGGACCAAATTGTTCAAATTGAAACTATAAAAATTAAAATAAAATTTAAATCAAACTATATGAATGTAAAATGTATTTAATACCCCAAAAAATACATTAAATGGGATAATTATAGTCTAATAAATATAGAATTAAGTAAAAGCTCAACAACCACGGCAAGGAAGAGCCCATAATCAGAAGAAAATGAAATAAAATAAATCCCATAATGAGATAACTATTAAAAATAAAAAAAATTCTCATAATGAAAAACATTTTTTTTTTTTTTTTGCATAGAGAAAAGAGAAATATAACAAATGCAGCATATCTTCAACTAATTATTTAATGTTTGCTTTTATTCAAAATTTAAAAATAATGTATAGGCAAATTTATAACTAAATTAAGAAAAAATTTATCTCTAACGACATTTTTTTACTTCTATATAAATACTTAAAAAAATAAACTTGAAAAATGTAGTTAATATAATATTATACATTAAGTAAAAAAATGTGACTAGCAATTATGCTTACATAAATTTACTATAGTTTTAATTTCAAATTTAAAAATATATAAACTGTGACGCCCTCAAAATAAACCCATAATATACAACAGTAGCATGCATTGATAAAAGAAAACCAATCATTATCTCATTCATCAAAGTATCATTATTGAAGGATATCACATGTAACATCAAAATAAATGCCCTATGGTGTTACATCTTTCCAAGCTTAACACTTGGGCACAAAAATGTGAGTACTAACTCAACTACAAATTCAGCCATTGGCTTGAGTTTACATGTAATATCAAATAAGCTGAAATAACAACTAATCTAAACAGAGTCTTCAACTCTAAGTCCTTCCAAGCTAATTCCTTGGAGGTAGCACATCACCTGAACCTGAAAATGATGTTCCCGTATAGGGTGAGCCACAGCCCAGTAGAAATATACTAAACCAAATATAAGCATTGAATAAAGCAATAGCATTCGATAGATGGTTAACCAAGATAATCAATTACATCATTATACAGTCTCATGACACTAACGTCTATGACACGTTTCACTTTCCATTATTATCAATATGGCTCAGAACCTGGCCAAACTATAACAGTGAGACTACATCTCACATTAACAATATTTCCAATTCAATGGGGATATCAAATCATGTTAAACATTTCTTATATCATAATGGATACACATGTTGGTGTTGTATCAATCTCAACCAAAATTCACTTCCATACTTCCCAATTGATACACATTTGAGTGATGTATCAATAACATGTAAAAACACTTCCATAAATCAATAAGCACACATATTAGTGGTGCTAATGGAGTCCATCCCCTATCTCCTCCCAAACAATATCCGGTTTAGGAGTCCATCCCCTATCTCCTCCCAAACCGTGGAGTACATCCCCTATCTCCTCCCAACAATATGCATATACAATGTATTAAACACTTGCCATATACAATACTCAATCAATACACGTATTTTCTGTATTAATTCAACAGTCAAATCGATGACTTAACCAATGTGATTAGTTTCAGTTTTCCCTAATCCACATGCAATGTCTACAACAATCACGACTATCCTCCACCGATAGCTCAAAACAATTATCTCTAAATAGGAAATAAATGTTACAACAAATATAAACTCAACAATTTCATGGGTGTGTTATTAAGCTATCCAACTACACCATTTAAGCTTATAATTTCCCAATTCCATGAATTCAACTAAATTCCCCAAATTTTCCTTAAATTAATTATACAAATTAATTTATTACAACAACTAGGGTTTTTCCCAAAATTACCAAACAACCCCAACATATCAAAATACCAAAACTTAGAACAACACCTATAATATGGAGTAGGAAATCCCTACCTCGAAGTGAAGAACACGAATGGAGAAGATGATCAAAATGCAAAGTGCTCCAAACCGTCAAACATTTAGATTAAAGTGAAGCCCTCGACCCACTCTATGTTTTTAACAAAGGACCTAGGATAGAAATACACTCTAAGTAGATCAAACCTAAGAGAGAAGGTGAGTGGAGGGAGAGAAAACACGGACCTAGGGTTCTGAAATCAAAAAGAGGATGAAAAAGTGTTTTAAAAACCGCTGTTGCCTATTTAAATAAAACAGGCTCGCTCGAGCGAAGAAGTGGTCGCTCGAGCGACCAGACACAAAGAATACTCGCTCGAGCGAAGGAAATCTTGCTCGAGCCAACAATATGATGCTTCAAGTCTGCAACCTAGAAGCACGCTCGAGCGACAGAATGCTCGCTCGAGCGAAGGAAAGCTCGCTCGAGCCAAGAAATACAGCTCTCAGGTCTATACTAGACGCAATCGCTCGCTCGAGCTAAGAAACCCTGGCTCGAGTGAAGGACCAAAAACAAATAGCTCGCTCGAGCGAAGGATCAAAATTTTGGGCAGCAACCTTTTGCTCCCAAACACAACCAACCTGTAACAAACCTGCCCAACACATCCCATAACTCAGAAATAAGAAATTAAAGGACGACAACAACAGTTTTATAACAACAGGATCCACGGAACCTAAGTCCGGATACAACAACCAAATGGGAAAAGACCAGGGTCACTATAACCTCCCCCCCTTAAAGAATTTCGTCCCCGAAATTAAGTGCAAGTTTTCAAAAACAGGTCTGTTTCACAATTTCTAACAATATGACATTACAATAATAAACAACTTGACCCAATACCGGTCATTTCATCTCTTATCAAGAGGCATCTCACAATATATATTTCAACCTGCATTAACAATATGCAATTTCCTTTCAATTTCAACAGTTTTCATATATGTGATTCCCATTTCCATATCATATTCAATTTCATGATATAACTCCAATTCTACACTATATTCAACATATATAAATGTTACATTCAACTTCCATATTGAGGCAAGTTCCAAAACTACTTTCATTAAACCAAAACATTTTCAATGTTTTACAACTTAAGACATATATAAAGCTCTTAAGTCCAACAATATTACGAAATCTAAATACAAGATTACATATCAACAAACATGTCCGGATATTTCTCGTGGACTTCCAACTCACGTTCCCAAGTGGCTTCCTCCACCCCGTGATGTTTCCACAAAACCTTTACCAAAGGGATGGTCTTGCCTCGCAAAACTTGATCCCGCCTATCCAAAACCCGAACCGGTCTCTCCTCATACGAGACATCTTCGTTAACCTCTAAGTCGGTCCAATCCAACACATGTGATGGATCCGGCTCATACTTCCGAAGCATACTCACATGAAACACGTCATGAACTCCGGATAACTGTGGCGGCAAAGCTAAACGATAGGCAGCCTCGCCAATCCTCTCAAGGATCTCAAAAGAACCAATAAACCGAGGGGACAACTTCCCGCTCTTCCCAAACCTCATCAATCCCCGCCTAGGTGATATTTTCAGAAAGACATGATCACCTACCTCAAACACCAAAGGTCTCCTCCTACGGTCGGCATACGATTTCTGACGACTCTGGGCTGTAACAAGCCTCCTACGGATAAGCTCAACTTTCTCCGTTGTTTCCCTCACCAACTCCGGACCCAACAAAGTTGCATCACCCACCTCGGCCCAACAAACTGGAGGCCTACACGGTCGGCCATACAAGGCCTCAAACGATGCCATACCGATACTAGACTGGAAACTGTTGTTGTAAGCAAACTCCACTAGTGGCAAGCGCCTCTCCCACGATCCACTAAAGTCAAGAACACAACCCCGAAGCATATCCTCAAGGATCTGAATAGTACGCTCAGACGGCTCGTCAGTCTGAGGATGATAAGCCGTGCTAAAGGTCAACTTAGTGCCTAAGGCACTCTGCAAACTTTGCCACAACCTAGCAGTAAAACGAGGGTCTCTATCCGAGACAATCGTCACCGGGACCCCGTGCAATTTCACTATGTCCCGAATGTACAAGTCGGCAAGATGATCTACCGAATCTCTCATGCGCATAGGAATGAAGTGCGCCGACTTAGTCAACCGGTCTACAACCACCCAAACAACATCACTACCCCGCTGAGTCCTTGGAAGACCTACAACGAAGTCCATAGTGACATGCTCCCACTTCCACTTGGCAATAGGCAAGGGTTGCAACAAACCCGCTAGCCTCTGATGTTCGGCCTTCACTTGCTGACAAGTAAGGCACTTAGACACGAAAACTGCCACATTTCTCTTCATACCCCGCCACCAAAATTGGCGACCCAAATCCCGATACATCTTAGTGCCTCCCGGATGCACCGCAAGGCGTGAATGATGAAACTCTCGGAGTACCTCCTCTCGGCAAGACTTCGACACAAACAGACGGTCTCGGTATCTCACACTCAGGTCGGGATACACCGTCAAACCCTTCTCAACCTTCCCATTGGAGATCTTCTCTCGAAGAGATTCCACCTCAAGGTCACCTCTCTGTGCCTCTAACACTCGAGTCACAAGTGTAGGCTGTGCAACAACAGAAAGCAAGGCCGCAGCCTCAACGGATTCGCCCAGAAGCAAATCAAACTCCCCAAGTGCACCCAACATCTCCCATTCCCGGATGGCTATACTAGCTACGTCACCAACAGATTTCCTGCTAAGGGCATCGGCCACCACATTGGCCTTCCCCGGATGATAATGCAACTCGAAGTCATAATCCTCAATAAACTCCATCCACCTCCTCTGCCTCAAGTTCAAGTCTTTCTGTGTAAACAGATATTTCAGACTCTTATGATCCGAGAATACCTCGAATCTCTCACCATAAAGGTAATGCCTCCAAATCTTCAAGGCAAAGATCACAGCTGCTAACTCTAGGTTATGGGTAGGGTAATTCTTCTCGTGTATTTTCAACTAACGTGAGCCATAGGCTACCACTTTCCCCTCTTGCATCAACACACAACCCAAACCCTCTCGTGAGGCATCACAATAGACTGCATAACCCAACCCTCTCTCCGGAATAATCAAAATCGGAGCGGTGGTCAATCTAACCTTCAACTCCTGAAACGACTTTTCACAAGTCTCACTTCATACAAATTTGACTCCCTTCCGAGTCAATCTAGTCAACGGCGAAGCTAACCTGGAGAAATCCTTCACAAACCGTGGGTAGTACCCAGCTAATCCCAGAAAACTGCGAATCTCAAACACACTCTTAGGCTGTGCCCAATCTTGCACTGCCTCAATTTTGGATGTGTCAACAGACACCCCTTCCCCGGAAACCACATGGCCTAAGAACTTCACCTCCTCTAGCCAGAACTCACATTTCCCAAACTTAGCATAAAGCTTATGGGCTCTAAGTAACTCAAGCACCACTCTCAAGTGCTCCTTGTGCTCTTTCTCTGAAGGTGAATAGATAAGAATATCGTCTACAAAGACTACTACAAAACAATCCAAGAATTCCCAGAATATCCGGTTCATCAAGTCCATAAAGACTGCAGGTGCATTGGTGAGCCCAAATGGCATCACCAGAAACTCATAGTGCCCATACCGCGTACGGAATGCCGTCTTCGGAATATCCTCCTCCCTAACTCTCAACTGGTGGTAACCCGATCTCATATCTATCTTAGAGAAACAACGGGAACCCTTCAACTGATCGAACAAATCATCTATACGAGGCATAGGGTACTTATTCTTGACCGTAGCCCGATTCAACTTCCGGTAATCGATACACAGTCTCAAAGCACCACCTTTCTTCTTAGCAAAGAGGGCGGGTGCTCCCCACGGCGAAACACTTGGACGTATATTGCCCTTATCTAGCAACTCCTGGAGTTGGATCTTCAACTCAACTAACTCAGCTGGGGCAAAACGATAAGGTGCCATAGAAATCGGCGCCGTGCCGGGCACTAAGTCAAAAGAGAACTCAGTCTCTCTGCGAGGTGGCAAACTAACAAGGTCCTCAGGAAAGACGTCCGAGTACTCACAAACCACTCTTGGCAACACAGTCTGGGTCTCATCACACTCACCACTCTCAAAGCTAGCAAGTAGACCACTAAGCTCACTCCGCCCTCGCGGATCATACCTCGGTGGCAAAACACTACCAACTCGGTCCCCCGAGAAATGGAAACATTCCCCGCTCACGGTACAACAAGTGACCCTCTGGCGGTAGCAATCAATAACTGCCCGGTATGACGATAACCAGTCCATACCCAAAATAACATCAAAGCCCTTCATGGGCATAACTACAAAAGGAAATGGAAGCCTATGATCGGCAACCTTTATATCGCAACCCCTAACACCTTGTTTCAAGATCAATTCACCCCCAAGGGGTGACACTACACAAATAGGAGATGCTAACTATGCTAACTCCAACTCCAAAACAGATGCAAATGCAGCAGACACAAAGGAATGAGATGCACCCGTATCAATCAATACACCAGCAACCGAATTGCAAAACAAGAAGATACCTCTCACGACAGATGGAGCCGGTACAAGATCCTACGCGGTAACAGCATACACGCGCCCAGACGATCTCTGATCAACCTGCTCACCCCTAGGAGCATAAGACTGCTGCACAGACTGGGACGATGAAGCCCCCTGATTGGCCCTCGAGGCCTGAACTGACTGAGCTGGCTGATGACTCTGAGTCTGCCTCAAACCAGATACACCAGATGTGCCACTCAACTGCGGGCAAAACCTCTTCATGTGCCCTGCCTGACCACACTGAAAACAAGAGAGCGGCTGGCCTCTACCCTGACTCTGGCTCTGAGATCGAGCCAAAGATGACGCTGCTTTCTGTCCTCCTCCCTTCTGTGGGCAAGCTGGAGACTTGTGGCCCAGCTGACCACACTTGAAATAGGTAATGTCTCCCTGGCTGCCTTTCCAAGAACTAGCACTCGGCACAGGAAAAGTTGATCTAGAAAAGCTACCCTGAGACTGCTGAGGGTTAAAACCCTTCTGTCTCCTGCCATCACTCTGGCCATCCTGACTCCTCTTGGAGCCTTTCTGCCCTTCCTCCTCCTCCTGCATCATGATCTCCGTATGGGCTGCAGCATCAACCAGATGCCCATAATCTCGAATCATAGACCCTACAACTCTCAACTTGAGGCCGCGCCTCAACTTCTTCTCGAACTCAATACAACGGCATTCCTCAGACGCATCCAACTCGGGTACAAACCTGGACAAGCTAGTAAATGCGGCCTAAAACTCGGCCACTGAAGAACTGTTCTGCTTAAGCTGGCAGAACTGATCTCTTAACCTCTCCTTAACAGTTGGAGACAGGAACTTCTCTTGGAAAGCGTCAACAAAAGCCTTCCAAGTCCCTCCTATACGACTCTTAGTGAACTTCCACCACTGACCCGTATCCCCCTTAAGCTGGAAAGATGCCAAGGTCACCTTCAGTACCTCGTCTTCGATGCCTAGCATCTTAAACGTCTTCGTTGTATGTTCGAGCCATTCATCTGCCTTAAGTGGCTCTTTAGGATCACCTAAAAATTCGTCCGGGTTAGACCGGAAGAACTCCCTCTTCAAAAAAGAAGGCCCTGCATCCGCAACATGAACCTGAGCCTGATTCTCAGCTCTGAGAATGCCTACTGACTCCCTGAATGCCCCTGCTATCTCTCGGGCCAAAGCGCCCATAGCCTGCTGGCCTACCGGCTCGGCCACATTGGCTTGGCCAACTCCCTCCTGTACTGCCGGAATCTCATCCGGTATAGGCATCTCCTGCCCACCACGCCTACCACGTCCTCGTCCTCGTCCTGACATCCTAGTAAAGGTAACAAAGACGTTAGCACATTAATAAGTGTGCCAAAACTATAACACTTGCGTCCTAATGCATTGGGCAACAATAATTCACTCCACGTAAGCACATAATCACATAAGCACTTACGAATTTCATTCCTGGATAATGATAGTCCCGAGGCGTCACTAAAGTTCCGGTTGGAAACAACATTGATCAAGTGCCTTTCCAACAAGACTTTCAGAAACTCAAGGGTCCAATCAACATCCTAAAAACTACATTCCATATCCACATAGTCACATAAACATGTTATCATATAAGCATATAACAGTACATCTAAGTCTCTATCAAGTGAGACGAACCCATTGTGATACTAATCACTTCCCACGCACCCAAAGTATTCGAACCTGGTACGCTCTGATACCAAGTTGTGACGCCCTCAAAATAAACCCATAATATACAACAGTAGCATGCATTGATAAAAGAAAACCAATCATTATCTCATTCATCAGAGTATCATTATTGAAGGATATCACATGTAACATCAAAATAAATGCCCTATGGGCTTACATCTTTCCAAGCTTAACACTTGGGCACAAAAATGTGAGTACTAACTCAACTACAAATTCAGCCCTTGGCTTGAGTTTACATGTAATATCAAATAAACTGAAATAAAAACTAATCTAAATAGAGTCTTCAACTCTAAGTCCTTCCAAGCTAATTCCTTGGAGGTAGCATATCACTTGGACTTGAAAATGATGTTCCCGTATGGGGTGAGCCACAGCCCAGTAGAAATATACTAAACCAAATATAAGCATTGAATAAAGCAATAGCATTCGATAGATGGTTAACCAAGATAATCAATTACATCATTATACAGTCTCATGACACTAACGTCTATGACACGTTTCACTTTCCATTATTATCAATATGGCTCAGAACCTGGCCAAACTATAACAGTGAGACTACATCTCACATTAACAATATTTCCAATTCAATGGGGATATCAAATCATGTTAAACATTTCTTATATCATAATGGATACACATGTTGGTGTTGTATCAATCTCAACCAAAATGCACTTCCATACTTCCCAATTGATACACATTTGAGTGATGTATCAATAACATGTAAAAACACTTCCATAAATCAATAAGCACACATATTAGTGGTGCTAATGGAGTCCATCCCCTATCTCCTCCCAAACAATATCCGGTTTAGGAGTCCATCCCCTATCTCCTCCCAAACCGTGGAGTACATCCCCTATCTCCTCCCAACAATATGCATATACAATGTATTAAACACTTGCCATATACAATACTCAATCAATACACGTATTTTCTGTATTAATTCAACAGTCAAATCGATGACTTAACCAATGTGATTAGTTTCAGTTTTCCCTAATCCACATGCAATGTCTACAACAATCACGACTATCCTCCACCGATAGCCCAAAACAATTATCTCTAAATAGGAAATAAATGTTACAACAAATATAAACTCAACAATTTCATGGGTGTGTTATTAAACTATCCAACTACACCATTTAAGCTTATAATTTCCCAATTCCATGAATTCAACTAAATTTCCCAAATTTTCCTTAAATTAATTATACAAATTAATTTATTACAACAACTAGGGTTTTTCCCAAAATTACCAAACAACCCCAACATATCAAAATACCAAAACTTAGAACAACACCTATAATATGGAGTAGGAAATCCCTATCTCGAAGTGAAGAACACGAATGGAGAAGATGATCAAAATGCAAAGTGCTCCAAACCGTCAAACGTTTAGATTAAAGTGAAGCCCTCGACCCATTCTATCTTTTTAACAAAGGACCTAGGGTAGAAATACACTCTAAGTAGATCAAACCTAAGAGAGAAGGTGAGTGGAGGAAGGGAAAACACGGGCCTAGGGTTCTGAAATCAAAAAGAGGATGAAAAAGTGTTTTAAAAACCGCTGTTGCCTATTTAAATAAAACAGGCTCGCTCGAGCGAAGAAGTGGTCGCTCGAGCGACCAGACACAAAGAATACTCGCTCGAGCGAAGGAAATCTCGCTCGAGCCAACAATACGATGCTTCAGGTCTGCAACCCAGAAGCACGCTCGAGCGACAGAATGCTCGCTCGAGCGAAGAACTCGAAACTCGCTCGAGCGAAGGAAAGCTCGCTCGAGCCAAGAAATACAGCTCTCAGGTCTATACTAGACGCAATCGCTCGCTCGAGCTAAGAAACCCTGGCTCGAGCGAAGGATCAAAAACAAATAGCTCGCTCGAGCGACAGACTGCTCGCTCGAGCGAAGGATCAAAATTCTGGGCAGCAACCTTTTGCTCCCAAACACAACCAACCTGTAACAAACCTGCCCAACACATCCCATAACTCAGAAATAAGAAATTAAAGGACGACAACAACAGTTTTATAACAACAGGATCCCTGGAACCTAAGTCCGGATACAACAACCAAATGGGAAAAGACCGGGGTCGCTATATAAACATACCTGACGTTTTAATTAGAGATATAACCAGATAAATCGCTATAGAATAGGAAGACAGCCTTTATTTTTCATCACAACAATTACGTAACTCAATATATAATTTTAATGTCTCTCAATCTTCCACGCGTCCAATTCTCTATCACTATTAAACTGAATGTATGAACCAAAAAAAAGAAACATTTGAGAAGATAAAGATATGTGGTTTGAGACATTTCAATTGCTGAATTTTATTAATCAATAGTTATTAGGCTTTAATGGTCGGGCTTCTAATATTTGTTAGCCATTAAAACTGAGTTATTTGATTTTATCCATATTCATTTGATAATCTGAGAGTGGACACGTGTTAAGTTTTTACACAAACACTAAGCACAATTTTTAGCATTATTAATGAAATGCATAGTTAATTTTTTTTTTTCTCTTTTTTTTTTTTTTTTTTTTTTTGCCATTGCAACCTGTTATTTTTTTAATAAAAATTTATATTTGTTTTAGATATTTTTTTAATATACAATTTTTTTTTTAAAGATTGTTTTATAAAAATAATTTAACAATCTCATCACTAACCATAGTGTATGAGAGAAATTGAAAAAGGTGTGGCAGTAGATATGGGAGAAGTCAAAAAGGCTTGGAAAATTTAACCAAAACCCCTCCATTGGACCCTTGTTTAGTGAAAATGACAGCCTAATTTATTTTGTTTCATAAACTCCCTAAGGAGAAAATACATAATTAAGCAAGGACATAATAAAATATCTCTTCTTTTTCATGAACAATATTGACAGAGTAACATGTTACTGTGAACCAGAGTAACATGTTACTATCAGAGGTCATAATTTTTTTTTTATAAAGAATTTCATAGTCAATATGAATCTTATTTGATAGATCTTGATGAGAGAATTTTACAAATATTAATTTTATTACAAATTGACATCTACATAAAAAATTATATTATATTAAAGTTTAATATTTTGATAATAATCATGTGTTGGACTTTTCAAAGAATTTTTTTATGCTTATCTTTAATGTATTAAAGTTTTATTATGAAGGAGTTTTGACTAAATCTCCCAAAAGGCTTGTACGTTAGGGGAAGTTAATAAATGCTAAGACTTTTTTTTTTAAATCAAAAAATTAGAAAATTAAGATTGGAATATTGGAGCTTCCATAAAGCTTGTGGGTTAGAAATCCCCCTTTATATATATATATATATATAATATATAGATAATTAATATTTACGTTTAACCAGGATTGACGCCCTAACTTTCCAATAGAAGTGTACAATAGTTTGTATCAATGCCAGACACTCATAAAAATATTTAGAGGGGTTGTTTGGGATGAACTATATAAGTACACTTTTTAATTTTTTGACTAAAAAAGTAGAGGAAAAAAATATGTATGTTTGGAATAAATTTTTGACTTTTTACGAAAAAATGTGTATTAAAATATTGTATTAACTAGCAAAATTACTAAAAGACCCTTATGTACACTGACGTTTGACAGGCTTTCTGCCGTGCATGTAACGCCCCGAAAATTGGGCAGGGTATATCTATTTATGCAACAAAACCCACCTGATAGACAAACACATATATATAGCTAACTATTCCATACATCTATATCCATTAAATACCAAATTCCAAATACATACTGTTCACATCTCAATACCCAAGTTTCAATCCCAAGCATGTATTTTTACAACAAGTATGAAATTGAAGCCAAACAGATAATAAGTGCCCTACAGGCTTACAAATTTATTCAAAAACATTCTTGATTACACAAAATGGAGTTTCAACTCAACGCAAATACAGCCCCGAGCTTACATTCAACAAATAATAATAAAACAAAAATGAAGCCTCAGCTCCAAGTCCTCCCAAGTCAATGCCTTGGCGGAGGCATAGCACCTGTACCTGAAATGGTTTCCCTTATAGGGTGAGGCACAACCCAGTAGAGATATACGCCACAACCCAGTAGAGATATACTACACAACATATGAACCATGACAAGACTAAAGAGGAGTATGCTCATGCCATGCTCATGATAAAACAGTTTATCTCTCTTTTTATAAAGCATGCAATGCTGAGATGCAAAAACAGATATAAAGCCATTTCCATTTTAAACCATATCTGTTACATGAATACAGGCTCTGTGAATCTCTAGGTGAGTGTCTGCAAGTAGGCCCTAATGCACTACCACTGTCATTTTTACCAGTAAATTGGAAGACTCGACACCTAATCGCGCGGTTCTACACCCCCTACCCAGATTCACCAAGTATTCATCTTTTCGCAAACAATTATATTTCCAAAACATTTCTCAAAAATAGATACATTTCCAATGAAATGAATGTAATGCAATGTCCAATGCAACAAATGAGGAAATGTGGTTCAATTTACCTAAGTCTTATGCATTTCTACAACAATCATGGCTATCCTCCACCGATAGCCCAAAACAGATATTTCTAAATAGATATTTAAACAATTAAATTTCAAAAATTCTGATAAATACAATCTATTCCACATCTCATCAAATATGAACAACTACACTAGTTTTCATATCACAATCACATCCAGTAACCTCTCAAGGTCCATTTTTAACCGTGTCGGTTTTATTCCAACAGATACATTAAGCAAAATAATACCGTTAATACCCAAGAAAACATCATTTTCTTTCCAAACTCATTCTCCAAGCATTATTCAACTATGACGTCCTATTTTGATCAAAAGCCCCAAAAGTTAAACATAATTCCTTTATTTTCTTTAAAAATGATCTTTTGGTCGCAAACCGGTAAAAATTTCAAAACCGATCGAGTCGAAGTCCGTTTTTGTTCAAATTTAAAACATAGCTCTTTCATAACCTTACAAACATATTCCAAGTTTACACTTCGCAATTTGGGCGTCAACTTTTTATTTTTCTCAAAATTTCTCTTTTAAGCAAATAAATCACAAATTTTTCAAAAATTCTAATTAAATTATATACAACTCTAAGCTCCATATAATCAAGTAAAAGTGCATAAAGAAGTGTAGGAAAAATCCCTACCTCGAGCCAAGAAGTTTTCAAATTTTTCGGCAACAGAAATTAATTTTTTTGGAGCCAAACGACGCCTTTTCCGCCTTTTACGTTTTGATCCAAAGCACTAGAGGTCAAAAATGACTTACACTAGATCAAACCCATGAAAAATCAACATTGGAAGCCTTTTTTCCTTTCTTTCTCACGGCAAGAACTCTCAAAAGTTGAATAAAAAAATCCTTTTGGTTACTTTTATAGATATTTCCTAAACAAATATCTAATTAAACAAATATCTAACTATATATGTATATACACCTATATATATATATGTTTATAAATTTAAAAATATATTTCAACATCTTTAATGACAAAAGTGAATATAATATTTTCTCACCACAAAATATATTTCGTTTGATAGTACACACCATAAATATTCACAACTCTTTTATGGTAATTAAATAATAATAATAAAACCATAACAATATTACATGGTTATTAACGGGTCACAATTCAATCAATTGGATCCAAATGAATAGAATTTAATAATTTAAAATAAATCCACAACTAAGATTAAAGTATAAATTCAATTTGATTCAACTCATTACAGTGCATGTCAGTGAACTAGTTAGTACACTATTGACCATTGCTGCACTTGTAACGCCCTCAAAAAAAAGACCCATAATTTATATAACAATGACATGCATTTATAAAAGAAAACAAAACATTATTCCATTCATCGGAGTATTATTAATAAAAGACATTACATGTAACATTGAAAACAAATGCCCTACTAGCTTACATCTTTCCAAGCCAACACTTGGACACGAAATATGAGTACTAACTCAACCACAAATTAAGCCCTCAGCTTGAGTTTACATGTAATATCCAAAAGAAAACAACTAACTAAAAACAAGTCTTCAAATTCAAATCCTTCCAAGCTAAGTCCTTGGAGGTAGCATATCACCTGGACCTGAAAATGATGTTCCCGTATAGGGTGAGCCACAGCCTAATAGAAATATACTAAACCAAATATAAGCATTGAATAAAGCAATAGCATTTAATAGATGGTTAACACGAAATACCGATTTCATTATCATACAGTTTCATGACACTAATGTCCATGACACGTTCCACTTTCCATTTATACCAATATGGCCCAGAACCTGGCCAAACTATAACAGTGAGACTACATCTCACATTAACATTACTTCCAATATCAACAAATTAAATGAGACTAAGGCTCATACCAAAACACTTCCATACTTCCCGATTGATACACATTTTAGTGCTATATCAATAACATGTAAAAACACTTCCATAAATCAATAAGCACACATATTAGTGATACTAATGGAGTCCATCCCCTTTCTCCTCCTAAACTGGTTTGAGAGTCCATCCCCTATCTTCCCTCAAACCATGGAGTACATCCCCTATCTCCTCCCAAACCAAATGCATATATAATGTATCAAACACTTGCAATATACCATATCCAATCAATACACGTATGTTCTGTATTAATTCAACCGTCATGTTCAATGACTTAAATCAATGTGATTAGTTTCAGTTTTCCCTAATCCACATGCAATGTCTACAACAATCACGACTATCCTCCACCGATAGCCCAAAACAGTTATTTCTAAACAGGAAATAAATGTATCAACAAATGTAAATTTAACATTTTCATAGGCGATTAATTAAACTAACCAACTACACCATTAAATCACTAAATTCCCCAATTCCATGAATTAAACTCAATTCCACATTTTTCCCTAAATTAATTATACAAATTAATTTATTTCAACAACTAGGGTTTTTCCCAAAATTACCAGTCAACCCCCAACATATCAAAATACCAAAACTTAGAACAAAACCTATAATATGGAGTAGGAAATCCCTACCTCGAAGTGAAGAACTCAAATGGAGAAGATGGCGAAAACCCAATGTGCTCCAAACCCAAGATTGTTCAGATTAAAGTGAAGCCCTCGACCCACTCTATCTTTTTAACAAAGGACCTAGGGTAGAAATACACTCTAAGTAGATCAAACCTAAGAGAGAAGGTGTGTAGAGGGAGAGAAAACACGGACCTCGGGTTCTGGAATCAAAAAGAGGATGAAAAAGTGTTTTAAAAACCGCTGCTGCCTATTTAAATAAAACAGGCTCGCAGAAGTGGTCGCTCGAGCGACCAGACACAAAGAATACTCACTCGAGCGAAGGAAAGCGCGCTCGAGCCAACAATACGATGCTTCAAGTCCGCAACCCAGAAGCACGCTCGAGCGACAGAATGCTCGCTCGAGCGAAGAACTCGAAACTCGCTCGAGCGAAGGAAAGCTCGCTCGAGCCAAGAAATACAGCTCTCAGGTCCATACTAGACGCAATCGCTCGCTCGAGCTAAGAAACCCTGGCTCGAGCGAAGGACCAAAAACAAATAGCTCGCTCGAGCGACAAACTGCTCGCTCGAGCGAAGGACCAAAAATTCTGGGCAGCAACCCTTTGCTCCCAAACACTCCCAACCTGTAACCAACCTGCCCAATACATCCTATAACTCAAAAATAAGGAATTAAAGGATGACAACAACAAATGTGTAACCACAGAATCCACGGAACGTAAGTCCGGATACAACCACCAAATGGAAAAAGACCGGGGTCGCTATAGCACTGCTCTTCTTTTCTTTTCTTCTTTTTTTTTTCTTTTTTCTTTTTCCTTCACACATGAGCTACAGGGGACAAACAAGGGCAAATGTGTCTTTTTTCCCTCTAACAAATCAGCCCAATTTTTCGCCAAAAAATGGTGAATAGTATAAACTTCTTTAATTTTATAGTGATTTTTTGACTTTTTAACTTTTTTAAGTTAACCCAAACACCTACAGAATTTAAAATTTATAAATTAGAATCATTATGCTGTGCGTAACCCAAACAATGCTATGTATTAAATGCTATCCAAGAAACAAAATATCCAAACATAGTTATTTAACAAAATTTTATAGGAAAGGGCCTAGATGTTTCCTCACTATTAACATAAAGCAAATATTTGGAACTTGAATTTGCTGGGGAAAACAAGAAAAAAATAAAATAAAATGAGACCACAAAAAATCCAATCACAATTTTTCATAAAATGAATGTCTAATTCATTATCACAATTAAAATTTTGCTTTAGGAGTAACATTTACCAAATAAAAAAGCCAACTGCAGTTTTATCTTTAAGTCAAATAACAATCCATTTTTTCCATCTAAAAAAAAAAACATCCATTTTAAAGCCAATTCTTTAGCAAAAGGAGCTTATACCAAGAATGTTGCATTCAAAAACTTAGAGGAATATCTGATAAATCTTTTAGACATTTATTTATTTATTTATTTTTATCAAATTAATTTTTATTATGTATTTGGATGATGATCATGTAATAGGTGATTGTTTTTATTTTCATTAAATTAGTTTTTGTTTTTTCAAAAGTCAAATATGGCGACAAGTTTGATATCATTATTAAACCAATCCATTAAATCAAAAAATCCAAAACTAAAAATATTTCATATATTAAATATATCGATTATACATTAAAACCCATTACATGATCATCATATAAACACATAATGAAAACTAATTTGGTAAAATAAAAAATAAATATCTAAAAGATTTATCATCTATACTTTGACTCTTGTGTCATTTTGGTTCCTGTAATTTTAATTAAATTGATTTTGACAATAAATCTTTAATTTTGTCTTAAATTGATCCAATTGTTAGCATTTTTTATGGCATGTGTCATGCTTGTAAGAACAAAATTATAAACTTGATCAATTTAGTGACTTAATCTCAATCAATGCTGTAAAACATTTCTATCAAAAACCCTAATGATGTAATCAATTGGACCAAATTGATGTAAAATTTAAAATTAAGGGTCAAAATTAAACCAATTGAAACTATAAGGATTAAAATGACACAAATAAAATATAAGAACTATCGATGTAATTCGCTCAAAAAAAAGAGTAATTCATCACTAAATGTCTTGGTTTTTTTTTTTGAACTAAATGTCTAGTTTGGTCACTAAAAGTATAACAATGACATTTTTAAAAACTAAAATATTTTCTTTTTAAAAAAGTAATTTTATTTTAAAATTTTTATTACTAAAAATGTAACTAGTCTGCTTGTCTACTTGTCTTTGTACAATGCATTCCAAATAATACCGAGGTACTACTTGGCATCCCCTATATTAGCATTTTAATTTTTTTTTTTTCCAGATCACATCATCTCTCTATTTTTTGCATATATTTTCATAAAAAGTCTAAAAGTATATTTATTAAAATCATCTTAAAGCAAATTCTGGTGTGTCAAACTACGGTATTTATGGACCAAATTGTTTGAATTGAAACAATAGAAATTAAAGTAAAATTTGAATCAACATATAAGAGTAGAAAATATAAGGGACAATTACAAGAAAACCTTAAGATTTGATTCTTATATCAAAATAAACCTTAAGTTTCTAATTTTTTGATTTTGAAAAATCTAGAAATCCCCTAAATATTGATTTGTGATTGTGTATCAATTTTAAACAGTTAATAACAATCCCAATCAAACAATCAAAGACAAATCGATACAACGATTTTACATAGAAAAATCACAATTGGAGTGCCTCCAATTGTGATAAAAAAAACCACGGCCAAAGTCACAAAACAGTCCACGAAAAAGACAAAATGAATTACACAAGTGTACTCTTAATTACCTAGTGAATCTACGCCCGAATTGAACTGACCCCTATGTGCTTCTTTCAATCCCGTCTTCACCTCAGAATTGTCTTGCCCAATGTTGAATCCACAACGTCGATGTCGAATCTGTTAGAAATGGTTGGAAAAATTATGGGTAAAACCAGAATTTTTTCCTAAGTTTGGTCTATTTTGTAGATGGGCCCCTGCGTCGATTTTCGCTGGTCAAAGTGGTAACGCGTTTTATGCCGCGTTTTATGCCGCGTTGTGATTCACGTGGTATATTTGGTTGCTCAAAACCATTATCGAGTGAATGGAAAATTGAAGCCAAAGTGTGCTCCATGGAAATGGAGTTTTTGGTGAAAATTTCTTAAGGTTTGGAAATTGGCTTGTCCCACATTGGTTTGGTGGGAAGTTTTGAATGTGTTTATATAGTTTGGAATTATAACTTGGGGAGGGTCCCAAGGGGCACCCCAAGTTTATAGAAGGGAGAAGTTATGGGCTAGACCTATTGGATCCAAAAATCACCACACGCACCGCCGCCGATCGGTCGGCTGGGCCTGGGCTTGGGCGCGGGTGCGTGGTTAGGTTGGGCTTGTCCGGCCCAATACTAATCTTTTTGGGCCAAAAACATTTGAATTTAAATTTTATTTTTGAAATAAAATTTGTGCAATTTAAATTTCAATTTTTTGAATTCAAAAATTGGGTCCGTTTTTCTCCCACCCGAATAGAATTAATTCTGTTTAAAATTTAGAAAACCCGAATAGTGCATAACAGTTTTATCTGTTTGAATTTTGAACCCAATAGATTCAAATCTGTTTAATTAAAAAACGAACAGGTTCATACCTATTCAAAACAGGTTAGCACCTGTTTAATTCAAAACCAATAGCCACCACTCACCTATATAAATAGGTAGTCCCTCATTTGATATTTTCATTCTGAAAATTCGTACTTCCCTTCTGCTAATATATTCTGCATTTTGCTGCATTTAATTTCTGTGAGAAAGAGTGTATACACTAAGTGTGTTCGTTGAACAAATAAATTGTAGTGCTGCATTTATTTATTATTGATCATTTCATCCTGGGAGATAGACGTCCACATTCTGAAAGCACCATGGAGAGGACGAATCTGTCTTAAGGACACAGTGTCAAAATAAAATATGTTTTTATTTATTTAATTTTTATTTCTAGTTTGATTTTTGTAATCAAACATTCTCTCTCCTTTCTTATTTTTCTTTTTTATTCTGTTTGTCGTTTAGTACCCAAACAGAACTGATTCATTTAAGTATAGTAAAGATTGTCGAACAATCTTAAGACAGAATCTTGTAGATCTTTATTGTATTTAATTTTTTGTGTTTCACAAAGTGATATTTTGGTTGGAAAATACAAATAGTATTTATAAACTATTTGACAGATAGTAGTAATATACTGTCTATTTTCTTTGACAACAAGTAATAATATACTGGTGTCATTAACAATTGTATAATATTATTTAGTGTTATAGAAAATTATTGTGGTATTTTATTTTTCTGGTTTTAGTAGCAAGGAAAGTAAAATTATTTTGTGTTATAATTTATTTTTTGGTTGTAGTAACTAGAAAAATAATTCGTGGTTTGTTTTTTTGATTTTTGTAATCAGATATTATGGTTACTGTAACTGAAACTGCAACTGGAAGTGGTACTCCAATTGTTACACCAACACCGGTCCCTATCCAGAACCATGTTCAAGTACCAATAAATCATGGAGAAAAAGGGAAAAAATTTAACGGTACTGAGTTTAAAAGATGGCAGCAAAAGATGCTATTCTATCTTACAACTTTAAATTTGACTCGGTTTCTCCATGAAGAGGCTCTAGCACTTAAAGAGGGTGAAAGTGATCAGCAAGTTGTTGCCGCTGTAGATGCTTGGAAACATTCAGATTTCCTATGCAGAAACTACATCCTCAATGGCCTTGACAACATGTTGTATAATGTTTACAGCCCTCTGAAGTCAGCAAAAGAATTGTGGGATTCTTTAGAGAAGAAATACAAGGCAGAGGATGCTGACAAAGAAATTTATTGTCGGTAAATTTCTGAACTTTGTTATGGTACTCCCAAACGGTAATTTCTCAAGTTCAAAATTTTCAAATAATTTTGCATGATATTCATTCAGAAGGTATGTCTCTTAGCGAGTCTTTCCAAGTCGCTGCTCTAGTGGAAAAGTTACCACCGGCTTGGAAAGATTTCAAAAATTATTTAAAACATAAACGCAAGGAGATGACCATGGATGAATTGATCGTAAGATTGAGAATTGAGGAAGATAACCAAAAGGCAGAAAAGAGGAATGGGAAAAATCCCATTGAGTCCAAGGCTAATGTGGTTGAACAAGTTCACAAACCACATAACGAAAAAGGAAGTTTACTGGAGATGGTCCTAAACAAGGCGACAACAAGAAGTTCAAAGGAAAATGCTATAACTGTGGCAAGACTGGACATCGAGCTTCTGACTGCCGCCACCCTAAGAAGGATCGCGAAAGTACAAGCAAGAAGACTACCAATCAGGCCAATGTAACCGAACTAGATTACATCTCTGACGGAGTGAATGACATCAACCTCTCTGTTGTGGTGTCTGAGGCTAATTTGGTTGGAAATCCTAAGGAGTGGTGGGTTGACACTGGAGCAACTCGTCACATATGTGCGGACAAGAAGATGTTTACTACCTACAATGAGGCTGCAAATGGTGAACAACTTTTCATGGGAAATTCTTCTACTTCTACTGTGGCTGGATAAGGAAAGGTGATCTTGAAGATGACATCAGGGAAAGAACTGACCCTCAACAACGTACTACATGTACCTAACATCCGAAAGAATTTGGTTTATGGTTCTTTGTTGAGTAAAAATGGCTTTAGGCTTGTCTTTGAGTCTGATAAATTTGTATTAACAAAGAGTGGTATGTATGTTGGTAAGGGATACATGAGTGATGGTCTCTTCAAATTGAATGTAATGACAATTGTACCAAAAGTTGCTATTAATAAGAATAACACATCTTTTGTTTATATTCTTGAGTCGAATTTATGGCATGGTAGATTAGGACATGTAAATTTTGATGCTTTGCGTAGATTAATTGGTTTGGATTATATACCAAAGTTTGAAATTGATCCTAAACATAACTGTGAGATTTGTGTAGAAGTTAAACTAACTAAGGCTCTATTTAAATCGGTTGAAAGAAAAACCGAACCTTTAGAATTAATTCATACTGATACATGTGATCTTAAATTTGTTCAAACTAAAGGAGGCAAAAAGTATTTCATAACTTTTATCGATGATTGCACAAGATATTGTTATGTATACTTACTTAGAAGCAAAGATGAAGCTTAGAAATGTTTAAACTTTACAAAACCGAAGTTGAAAATCAACTGAAAAACCATTAAAATGGTTAGAAGTGATAGGGGTGGTGAATATGATGTACCATTAAATGAATTTTGTGCACAACATGGCATTATTCACTAAACTACAGCACCCTATTCTCCTAAGCAAAATGGAATTGCTGAAAGGAAGAATAGAACCCTAAAAGAAATGATGAATGTCATGTTACTAAGTTTAGGTTTACCACAGAACTTGTGGGTGAAAGCAATATTGTCTGCAAATTATGTTCTTAACAGAATACCCCACAAGAAAACCAACAGCACTCCTTATGTATTGTGGAAAGGTGGACCACCTTCCTATAAATACTTAAAAGTGCGGGGGTGTTTGGCAAAAGTTGAAGTTCCTGTTCCTAAAAAGACTAAGATTGGACCAAAAACAGTAGATTGTGTGTTTATTGGTTATGCTCAGAATAGTAGTGCATATCGGTTTTTGACTTATAAATCAGAAATACCTAATATAAATGTGAACACTATTATAGAGTCAAGGAATGCTGTGTTTTTTGAACATGTCTTTCCTTACAAGAAATAACAGGAATTAAGTTCACAGAAAAGAACTTATGATTGTACACACAGTCAAGAGACTAATGACAATCAAACACAAGAGACTAGTAATGGTCTCGACCAACAGGATTTAACTGATGATGAACCAAAAAGAAGTAAGAGAGCGAGAACATCAAAATCCTTTGATCCAGATTTCCTAACATACCTGTTAGAAAATGAACTTCAAAGCTTTAAGGCAGCAATGACAGGTCCTGAAGCACCTTTATGGAAAGAGGCTGTTAATAATGAAATTGAATCCATTATGCAAAATCATACTTGGGAATTGGTGAATCTTCCACCAGGTTCTAAACCTCTTGGATACAAATGGATATTCAAGAGAAAAATGAAAGCAGATGGTTCAATTGACAAGTATAAAGCAAGACTTGTAGTAAAAGGTTACAGACAAAAGGAAGGTCTGGACTATTTTGACACATATTCTCCTGTGACAAGAATAACATCCATTCGCATGCTTATTGCTATAGCAGCGTTGTTTAATTTAGAAATACATCAAATGGATGTTAAGACAACTTTCTTAAACGGTGATCTGAATGAAGAGATCTATATGGAGCAACCCGAAGGGTTTGTAGTGCCGGGGCAAGAAAAGAAAGTTTGTTGGCTTGTAAAATCTCTTTATGGATTAAAACAAGCACCTAAGCAATGGCATGAAAAATTTGATCATGCAATGCTTACTAATGGGTTTAAGATAAACGAATGTGATAAATGCGTCTATGTTAAAAACACTGACCAAGGATATGTCATAGTTTGTCTTTATGTGGATGACATGCTTATCATTGGAAGTAGTCAATACATGATCAAATCAACTAAACAAATGCTTAACAAAAGGTTTGATATGAAAGATATGGGGGTCGCAGATGTTATATTAGGAATGAAAATTACTAAAACATCTGACGGATATGCATTATCTCATTCACATTATATTGAGAAAATTCTTGGTAAATTTATCAAGGATGATATGAATTTAGCTAGAACACCTGTAGACATCAGTCTTTATTTATCGAAAAATAAAGGTGATGCGTTGTCTCAGTTAAAATACTCCCAAATCATTGGAAGCCTAATGTACCTAATGAATTGTACTCGTCCTGATATAGCTTATGCTATCAGTAAATTGAGTAGGTACACAAGTAACCCCAGAGAAGACCATTGGAAGGTGATCATTCGGGTTCTTAGATATCTAAGATTCACCCGTGATCATGGTTTGAATTTTACTCAATATCCAGCAGTACTCGAAGGTTATTGTGATGCAAATTGGATATCGGATACTAAAGATTCAAAATCCACAAGTGGATATGTCTTTACTCTGGGAAGCACTGCTGTTTCTTGGAAATCCACGAAACAAACATGCATCGCACGATCCACAATGGAATCCGAGTTCATTGCTTTAGACAAAGCAAGAGAAGAGGCAGAATGGCTTCGTCACTTCTTAGAAGACATTTCAATGTGGCCAAAACCTGTGCCAGCTATTTGCATTCATTGTGATAGTCAATCTGCAATAGGTAGGGCACAGAATCATATGTATAACGGTAAGTCATGACATATTCGTCGTCGACATAATACCGTAGGGCAATTGTTGTCAAATGGAATAATCTCAATAGATTATATAAAATCTAAAGAGAATATTGCGGATCTGTTAACAAAAGGTTTGACAAAAGAGCAAGTGTATAGTTCATCGAAGAGGATGGGATTAAAGCATACTACATAAGAGTCATCATAATGGTAACCCTACTTATATGACTGGAGATCCCAAGAACTAAGTTCAAAGAGACAACTAAGTTATGTGTGGCTTGCCAGAAATCACCAAGGGATTAAAATTCCCTACCCATTCCTATGGTGAGAGTGATATCTGCAACATGTGTTGTTTGCAGGGGTATAAGGATAAGCTTTGCTTTTAATGATTAGTTATATCTTGATTAAAGCATAAAATCAAGACGAGTATAAGGAGATACTCACAATAAGAATCGCCTATATGAGTGTTGAATTGGGGCTGGTTCTATGAGAATGAAGAGGCTAAATTCTCTAGAAACACTCATGAAAACCAGGAGCGTTCAAGGCCAAAATGAACACAACAGTAAGAACCATGATGTGTTAGAAAATATTTTGTGTGAAATCTATTGTCTTGGTTTACACAAACGGCTGAACAATTCAAGGCATCGCGTCCATTGGTTAACTAGTAAGTTCGATAGGTTATCACTATGGAAGGTTCAAGGCCGAAAGCTACCTATCCTGATGCAAGATATTTTCGACTTATACTCTTTCGACAAAGTTTGCATATTGTTGCATTTCCGTTGTCATCAAATTCCATTCATGTGGGGAATTGTTAGAAATGGTTGGAAAAATTCTGGGTAAAACTAGAATTTTTTTCCTAAGTTTGGTCTATTTTGTAGGTGGGCCCCTGCGTCGATTTTCGCTGGTCAAAATGGTAACGCATTCTATGCTGTGCTGTGATTCACGTAGTATATTTGGTTGCTCAAAACCATTATCGAGTGAATGGGAAATTGAAGCCAAAGTGTGCTCTATGGAAATGGAGTTTTTGGTGGAAATTTCTTAAGGTTTGGAAATTGGCTTGTCCCACGTTGGTTTGGTGGGAAGTTTTGAATGGGTTTATATAGCTTGGAATTATAACTTGGGGAGGGCCCCAAGGGGCAACCCAAGTTTGTAGAATGGAGAATTTATGGGCAAAGTGGGCTAGACCCATTGGACCCAAAAATCACCACGCGCACCGCCGTCGCCATCCGTCCGGTTGGTCGGCTGGGCCTGGGCTTGGGCGCGGGTGCGTGGTTGGGTTGGGCTTGTCTGGCCCAATACTAATCTTTTTGGGCTCAAAACATTTGAATTTAAATTTTATTTTTGAAATAAAATTTGTCCAATTTAAATTTCAATTTTTTGAATTCAAAAATTGGGTCCGTTTTTCTCCCACCCGAATAGAATTAATTCTGTTTAAAATTCAGAAAACCCGAACAGTGCATAACTGTTTTATCTATTTGAATTTTGAACCCAACAGATTCAAATTTGTTTAATTCAAAACCGAACAGGTTCATACCTGTTCAAAACAGGTTAGCACCTATTTAATTCAAAACCAATAGCCACCACTTCACTTATATAAATAGGTAGTCCCTCATTTGATATTTTCATTCTGAAAATTCGTACTTCCCTTCTACTAATATATTCTGCATTTTGCTACATTTAATTTTTGTGAGAAAGAGTGTATACACTAAGTGTGTTCGTTGAACAAATAAATTGTAGTGCTGCATTTATTTGTTGTTGATCATTTTATGCTGGGAGATAGACGTCTACATTCTGAAAGCATCGTAGAGAGGACGAATCTGTCTTAAGAACACAGTGTCGAACACTGGACTTGATCTATAGCGATCCCGATTTTCCCTCTCATGTTTACTGTACTCCGGACTCGGTTCCGTTGATAGTTGTTATTGTCTGTATTTCATTTTTGTCCTTTAACTCTTTGTATTTGAGTTTAGAATTGTCTTGGGCGTGTTTCAAACAGGTTGGTTGAGCTTTTGTCCCAACTCTTGTTGCCCAGATTTTTGGTAATCCGCTCGAGCGGGTCTTCTTGCACTCGAGCGGAGTTTGCACACTTTCAGTATCTTGTGCGTCTGCAAAAGTACTGCAGATGTGTTTTTCACGCTCGAGCGGATCTCCTTACGCTCAAGCGGGTCGCGCTCGAGCGGGTATCCTTGCGCTCGAGCGGGTGTTTGATGTCTGTAAAAATACTAGAAGAGTGTAATCTACGCTCGAGCGGGTTTTCCTTTGCGCTCGAGCGGGTGGAGTTTTGCAGTTCAGTCTTGGCGCTCGAGCGGGTCCAGTTTTTGTGTTGGACGCTCGAGCGTCCTATTCTCCGCTCGAGCGGGTCATACGTATATCAGTTGGCAGCTGGGTCTTTTTAGATCACTTTTTCAACTCTCACTCTCTCTCTTACTTTTCAAAAACCTATTTTGAGAGCTTCTCTCACTACATTTTACCTTCTCTCTAAGGTTTGATCTAGTTTGAGTGATCTTCTACCTTAGTTCCTTTGCAAAGAGTGTAGAGCTTGGCTTGGGCTATCTATCAATCCGAAAATCTTGGGATTTGGAGCACTTTCGATTTTCTTCACCTTCTCTTTTGGGCTCCGAATTTGAGGTAGGGATAACTACTCATATTTATGGTCTTTGACATAAACTTGTTGTTATTATTGATGTAATGTTAAAGTTGGGTAAGTGTGGGTGTTAAGGTTTCAAATATGAAAAGAGGGGTTTTGGTTCTTTTGGCCAATATATGTGCATTTGGGCCCTAAAACGAGATTATGGATGTTTAATGATAATATTTGAACCTTTGGGTCAATATTAGAAAAAGGGGGAAAATACCGTAGTTGGGTATAGTTGGGTCATTTGAGTAATTAATGACATTTATTATGTGAACAGGAAATTGAGTTGGGAATAATGAATTGAGAAGTTATGAGAAAGAATGGTGGAGTTGGATTGATTAATCGCTCACTTTTGAAAATATTGATAATTTATCTGTTGATGCATTTATTATCTGACTAGAAATAATTGCTTTGGGCTATCGGTGGAGGATAGTCGTGATTGTTGTAGACACTGTATGTTGATTAGGGAAAACTGAAACTAATCATGTTGAATATGTCATTGAATGTGACGGTTGGAATAATACAGCAAATCTGTGTATTGATTGATTGTGTATATGATAATTGTTTATATACATTGCTTTTTGTGGGAGGAGATAGGGGATGTACTCCACAGTTTAGGGGAAGATAGGGGATAGACTCCTAAACCGGATGTTATTTGGGAGGAGATAGGGGATGGACTCCATTGATACAGCAAATCTGTGTAGCATTTATGAAGTATGGAAGTGTTTTGATATGACATTGATACAACAAATATGTGTATCTGTTGTGAAGTATGGAAGTGCTTTATTATGAGCTATTGTCTCATTTGAAATTGAAGTATTGTTGATATGAGTTGTAGTCTCATTTAAATTGTTTAGCCAGGTTCTAAGCCATGATTGTGAATTGTAAAATTTGTTAAGTAAAGGAAAATGGAATGAAGCATGGACATATGTGTCATGGAACCGAAATGTGTTATGAGTTGATTTATATGAGTCAAACATTTATCGAATGCTCATGTTTTAGTCACTGCTCATATTATGTTTAGCATGTCTCTGCTGGGCGTTAGCTCACCCTATATGGGACATCATTTTTAGGTGCAGGTGATATGTCGCCTCCAAGGACTTAGCTTGTGAGGTTTTAGAAGCTGAAGGCTTACTTTTGTAATTATTTGTGTATTACATGTAATTCAAGCCAAGGGCTTATTTTGTGTTTTGAGTTAGTACTCTCCTTTTTGTAACCAAGTGTTGGCTTGGAAAGTTATAAGCCCGTAGGGCATTTACTTTTGTTGTCAATATGTAATACTTTTAGATTAAATACTCTGATGAATGAAAATATGTTTATTTCTCTTATGTTTATGGATGTCACGAATGTATGATTTATGGGTTTATTTTGAGGGCGTTACATGATCAGATTATTATTCGAAGAAATTAATCAAGTAAGTTGTTTAATTTATTTTCTATTTTATTTGTTTATTTAAATTAGATTTTAATTTTGTTTTAGTAACAAAATAAAATATGTTTTTATTTATTTAATTTTTATTTCTAGTTTGATTTTTGTAATCAAACATTCTCTCTCCTTTCTTATTTTTCTTTTGTATTCTGTTTGTCGTTTAGTATCCAAACAGAATTGATTCATTTAAGTACAGTAAAGATTGTCGAACAATCCACGACGATGAGCCACTCCAGAATCCACCAAAACTTCAGGCCCAAATTCCACAGAATCCACTGAAGAATGGCCTTGGCCTGATAGGACGGCTGGCTACCAATCTTAGCCCTTTTTGTTGAATCGGTGGGATTAATGGGTATTTTGACCAGTTCCTCCACTAGCTCGCTTCTAACTAGTTCTTCTTCATCTCTAACATCAAGGCCTTCGATGATTATAGCTTCATTCATCTTGCCTTTCTTTAGTGAGGCGACATAGCACTCTCTGGCCACCGTCTGTTCGCCCCTCACTGTGCCGATCCCCTGATCGGTCAAAAATTTCATGGCCAAATGGTAGGTAGAGGTGACAGCTCGGAGGGCGTTGAGAGCTGTGTGACTGAGTATGATGTTATAAGCAGAAGGGCAGATGTTATAAGCAGAAGGGTAGTTGACGACGAGGAAAATGATTTGTTTGGTGGACTGTCATGGATATTCTTTGATGGTGATAGGGAGATCGATGGAGCCTATAAAGGTCACCCGATCTCCGGTGAAGTCGACTAGTGGGGTTTGTAGAGGCGACAACTGTTCTTCTTCAACCTTGAGTTGGCGGTAGGCGTTGAGGAAGATGATGTCTAAAGAGCTGCCATTATCGACAAGTACTCGTTTGACTTTGTAATTTGATAAGACTACGGAAATGACTAGAGGGCCGTCATGGAGGTAGCGAATACTAGTGCAATCAGCCTCCGTAAAGGTGATTGGTTCAGACCATTGCTTAGGCTGTTTGTAGGGGCAGTCTAGTGTCGTTACTTCCTTATCAGAGCCTTGTCTGATTTTTCTGTGCTTGGCTCACTGTGCCGACCGAGATGGTCCACTGCATGCAAGCCTACTAGTGATGACTCTGAGCTCGCCGATCGGGGAAACGGGGTCACCTTGTGCTCGGGGTTGCGGTGGGACCTAATCATCGTTCCGCCTAGGTTGTGCAGGTTGTCGAGGAGGAGTGTGTTGGTAGTTATGCCTCGAGGGGTCAGTCCTTGGCCTTTGCTGGGGACGGGCTACCGTGAATCGGTTGAGACGCCCCTGGCGGATCAAATCCTTGACCTGATTATTAAGGTTGTGTAGCTCGACTTTTTCACGCCCCCTTTCGGAAGACGAATAGCTCTACAGTATCGGACTCCCGTGGTTCTAAATCTAATCTCACAAGTGCAATGTGAAATAGATAAACACCAAAGAGTCCAAATCTGACAAATCTTTTGGAAAATAAATTTTGAATCAAATTGTCAAAAATGGACTACTTTGCTAGATACAGAGTCACCACCTAAATATTTTTGGAAAATTTAGAAAACCCATAACTCGTGCCAAAGGCCACGTGTCTGTCATCACCAAGATTGTCTTGGCTCGGGAACTTAGGTATGAGAGGGGAAGATCATGAATTGAGCACCCCAACTTGCCCAATCAAAGATCGGTTTCTATTAATCATGATATGAATCTTATCTACATTATATACTCTTGTTCTGATTTATTAGGCTAGCATTACGATGCGCACACATACAAGTATAGACTAACTTGCAAGAATTGGAACACTCGATCTCATGTTTTGTTTTTGAAAATTGTTTTCGAAATATGTACCACTTGAAAAAGTGATCGCATGTGAACATTTACTCAAATTATTCCAATTCAAGCAACTAGCTTTCATCCACAGGCACTCAAACAGTTTATCAATTAAGCACTTAGCCTCATGGTAAGCATGCTAAACATGGCAACATTAACATGCAATATGCTAAAGCAAGTAAAGGCTCACCTAGTACTCCAAGCCAAAAAGATGAAAGAGTTAGAAAACTGCATGATCCTAACTTATGCAATATGACTAATGCAACATATGCGATATGCAATTACTAGGCTCGGCTATTAATATGGAATATGAATCAATTTGATAGCATGCGGTCTAAGCACGTATTTCAAAGAAGTATTTAATACTAACAATGCAAGTTAGAATGATGAACCGAGCTTCGGTACATGCAATATAAGTGGATGCAAACATGAAGTATGCTAAAAGAAACATGATGCCTTAAACTAACCATCATAAGCAGTTAAATAAAAGGGAGAAAGACGTGGGGTTGGAAGACATACACATTATTACAACATTGTGCCCTCACATAGTAGGGTCCGAATGAACTAACTAGCTAACTAAGTACCTAGCTATTACAACAACGAATGAATAAAATTGGCTAAATTACTTAACTAATTATTACAAATCGAATGAACTAATTAATTAACTAATCTAGCTAATTAAAATAATTACAACATGATACGAATTAGCTATTCTAACTAATTAATTACAAAGCCACTATTTTAAGCATAACACTAATATAGTTACAACACGGATCCCAAGGATCGATGGAGGGCTCATGCATGAACACGGTTTCCACCCAAAAAAGCCACTGTTTCTGCTGCTGAATGCCTCTATTGCACAACAGAACATTTACACTGATTTCCACCTCTATACCAACTCTGTTCTGCTTCAAAAAGACATTGTTTGATTTTGCACTGGTGGTCGATAGAAGGCCTGTCATCCACTGAAGGTGGCCTGCCGGCCACTGATGACTAGATTGTCTTGTTACAACAGAGAGCAAATAGAGCAGGGATAGGGTATTCTCAAGGGTTTGTTTGCACAACTTACCCCTCTTTATCATTTGAATAGCTCAAAGGAGTAGTAAGTTTGATTCACAAACCACCAATGGAAGCAATTTCATTGCATGATGGCTTATGAACCAAGTGTGCAAGTTCAATGAATGTAACAAAACAAGACTCTCAAAACCACATCCCTATCATGAAATATCAAGGGAAGTATTTGACAATGAATCTTGAACCGTTTTCATCACTTATGAGTAAGAAACAACTCAAGACTCAAGGGTTCAATTAACGTCCGATTGAACCCCAAACCAAATTGTTATCTTGCTCTCTTTTTAGTCACTAATTTTATTACTCCATTTTATTTACCTCTTAATTCTTTAATCAATTAAGTCCAAAAGTGAATTTAAGTCCTCTAATAGAAAGAGGGCTCAAACCAAGAGTTGTTTTAGGCATAAGAGAAGTGTCATGCCGTTGGTAATGAACCCCCAAAAGGATTAAACCATTAAACATAAGACCTCAATCTTAAGCTTAAACAAACAAGTGGCTTGAAACAACTTTCAAAGCAAATGAAAAGCCAAGAAAGGAGGGAGGTTGCAGAGTTGATTAAGGGTGATCACAAGTATGAAAAGCAAGAAATAAATGCTATCAACTCAAATAGGTTGGTGGCTAAGGCCTAAGCCACCAAACCTATGAGGACCATTACACTACAAGAATGCAATACAAAACTCAAATGCAACAATGAACTAAAAATAGTCCTAAAACAGTGCTAAATAAGTCCTAAAACATCCTGGAATTAAGACAAAAATAGCTAGAATAATAAGCTAAAACATAGATCATGATAGGCTAGTAAGCAAAGCACAGGGAGGGAAGGCTAACCCCTCCAATTTTGGGCTTCAAACCATGATTTTAGCCACTAAAATAACTCTGAAAATCAGTGTTTAAAAGTTCAAAAAAAGATAGTGTAAAGGTGGGAAACACAAGGGTAAAGGCCTTAAGAGCTAGGTGTGAAGAATGGTGAACCACCCCTCAAACTTTATTGGCCTTAAAACTCAAGTTTCAGCCCAAAAATACAGAGTTTATACAGTCCAAAAAATAGTAGAAAAGATGGAAAACAAGTGGTGTAGAGATGGTGCAAAAGCAAGAGAAGATATACCTCTTGAAGAGGAATGAACCCTTGAGTTACAAATCACCAATTTCACAGTCTCAAGTGCCTTAACAGCTCAAATTCAGCTCAAATCACCTCAGCAAGAAGCTCTCTAGGTTTGGTTTAGAGTTTTTGGTCAAAGGCTATGCAAGTTGCAAAAGAGAGAGAGAGGATATTTTTGCTCCCAAATTTTTTATAACCTTGAAATATGAGAGGCAGGTCATCTATATATAGAAAAACATGTTAGTATCTCGGAAATATCAAGATAGAAATAGCTGGAGCAGTGTGGAAACAACTGGCACAAATATCTGAAAAAAATTATTTTTTGACACTGGTGGCTGGCAGGTCACTAATGGTGGACGACAAGACACAAAAAGGGGAAAAAGTTTCACTACTGGCCGGAAGGCCACTGGCAAGGGCTGGCAGGCCACTACAGTGGCCGGCCATAAAAATCTATTTTTAGGCCCGATTTTAAATGGGTATATCTCCTTCATCCGGACTCGATTTTAGGTCATTCTTGAGTCTAAATTGAAGCCCCTGAAGTATGATTTCTAATGGTGGTAGCCTCACATATAAATTCTATGTGTGCAAAGAAATATGTCTATTTTAGTGAAGGCTGCTCAATTTTGTCCTAACGGATTGATGCCTAACTTCCTCCTCAACTAGTTTTCTTCCCTCCCCTCTTATTTTCTTCAACTCCAAACCTCTAAATAAGATTTTTTCCAAATATTTCGCCTCCTTTTCATTTATTTCCACTTTGTTCTTACTCGGTTTATCGAAAAGTGCAATATTTAATGAAATACAGGCCTTGAAACAACATAGAAACTTTTTTAAAAATATTTTGAAAGAGAGGGTTTTAAGGTCTAAAATAGTTTTGGTCAAAATAGTTTTGGTCCAAAATGGGGTGTAAGGTTGGGATTTAGAAGCTCTTCTTGCTAAAGAAATTGAGCAATTGGACAACATAACTTTCATCATCGAGTGATCAATCAGTGGCACCCAAGTCTTAAGGGCGGTCAAAAATGGGATGTCTATAGGTTGACACATTCCTCAGTGTTATGGTCGTGGTCTTGATGGAAACGGCAATACTTAGATTGATCCTGCCAGTTGGAGGGAGATCTGGATGGTTGAGACAATTTCAGGTTGTAGTCTTATTGAATTTGGTGCAAGACTTGCTCCATGGGTGAATTGAGAGGGGTGTATCGTTCAAACCGACCAGGTGGGCAGGTAGGCACCGGTCGGTCTGCTCGAGCCGGTCGGTCTATATACTGAGGAGGTCGATGTGTATATTGTAAGGACCTATGCTTGAGTTCCTTTCTTTTATCCTTGGAGGGTGGATTTTTGGATGCGGAGTCTTGGCGGGCTGCTAGAAAGTCCTCGGCATTCATATATTTTTGGGCTTTGGTGAGAAGGGCGGCCATAGTAGACGGGGGGTTTTTGGAAATGGAGAAAAGGCTGTGAGAATGACATTGTTATCATTTTCCTCCATTTGTAAGGCCTCGACATTAAAACAGGTGACAAAGTTACGCAGTAACTCCCCTTCCGTTTTCTGGATGTTTAGCAGTTGGGTCGTTAGATGTCGCTGTCGCTGAGCACTAATGAAATGGCTCAAGAAGGATTCGCTGAGCTGGCGAAAGGAGGTGATAGAGTCTGGGGGAAGCTTGCTGAACCATAGGCGCGCCGACCCCTTCGATGTGACAGGGAAGGCGCGACACATGATTTCATCGGGAAAGGCATAGAGAATCATAAGTGTCTGATATGCTTCCACGTGGTCGATCAGATCAGTGGTACCATCGAAGGTGTCGATCGATGGCATTTTGAACTTGGGAGGTTGAGCGTTATCTCTGATGGAAGCAGTAAAAAGAGAGTTGACGATAGAGGAAGCTTTGTGCTGTATGTTCTGTATGACCCTTTGCAGCTGCAACTTTATGGCCCTCAGCTCCTCGTCCCAGACAGGGGCATTATCCTTGTAAGAAGGAATTGGTGGTTGAATCCTGCTAGCTTCGTGTTCATAAGTGGCGGCATGGTGCAGTGGGAGGTGGTTATGGAAAGACGGTGGTATCTCTTGCCGAAGCTGCCAGCCAGAAAGAGGGGGATGCAGACCATCGAGATTCGACGGTTGATGGCGTGGGGCGAAGGGTGGAAATATTTTGCGGGACACTTGTGGTGGGAGTTGGTGGTGATTGTGGGCTTGTTCCAAGTGTGGGGGAACTATTTGTGGTTGTGGATGAGGGATAGGTAAATCGCGCTGGAGTAAAGCGTTGATCAGGGCTTGGTTTTGTTCGGTCAGACGGTTGATGCTGTTGGTAAGTTCTGCGAAATATGGAGGTGGGTTATTTGGGTTAAAGGACTCAACTTCAGGGTTACCAGCATTGTGTTGGGAAGCCATAGACCTTGTCGTTACTATCCACCCTGATGTAGGAGATGGGTGAAGATGAGGTTCCCTCCAATGACAATGAACACAACTATCGACTAGAGTTGGAGTTTCCCACAGACGGCGCCAACTGTTAATGCAACAGTTCCAACGGAGGATGGGTTGGGCTGATCCACACTTCTAACGGGTCTACTGGCCTTAAAGTCCACAGAGTGTGATTGCAAAAAGGTCCAAGGGGGGAGGTAATCCCCCGACGGACACTCTGACGGTCGAGTTAGGATAGAGTAGATTGATTGTGGAGAAAGAGAAAAAAAATGGATGAAGAACTTAACCTTTAACGTATCTCGGAAGCTTCCTTAGATGCTTTTCTCATCATTTCCTTGTCCATTCCAGACTGTCTTGTTGGCCGAAAGTCTATATTCTAGCTCGCATCGTTCATGGTGAGTCTATATCCTCCGGTGTGAAGGGGTTGTCACATTTAATGCTACGAGAGCCTTATTAATGGCTGATGTGTTGGTGCAATAACTTTGCAAGATCTTTGTCTGCCTATATGGCTAATTCCCTACCCGACAGGTGTTTGAATGCTATTGGTCCTGGTCCATCATTGGTTTCTCAAGATTACAGGACTTTAATATCTAGTTCGTGTGCTGGGTCCTGAGTCGTGGGCCGGACCCTCTTGTGGGCTCACCGGTATCAACTTGCATTGACAAGTATATATGTATCATAAAAAAATCAAACTATTTGAGTTTGACTCGTGTTCGGCTCGTTAAATTTTCGTTCAAGATTGACTCATTATGTAAATAAATCAAGTTTAAACATATTTTGAAACTCGTTAAATTTTTAAGTCAAACTTAAATAGCCTACTATTCACACTTACTTAGCTCGTTTGAAGCCTTGTTAATATTCAAAATGTGATTAAAAAAAATTATTTTAGTAAAGTGTAAAAAAAATTAAAAAGTATTTAAAATTTAGTAATAAGTGTTTTAGAGTTGTTACGGTTACGTTTGATTCTCTTTTGGAATTATGATTCCAATCAAAAAATTTCAAAACTCATAACCAAACACACAACTCAAAACTACTCAAAACTCAATTCAAAATTTATTTTTAAAATTCATAACCAAACACACAACTCAAAACTTTTTTCAAAATCTAAAACCAAACTTTTTTCAAAACTTTATTTTAAAAATAAATAAAAAAAATATTTTTTAAATTTTTTATAATTATTTTTAGAATCATGATTTGAGTGTCGAGTCATGTTTTAAGTTTTGAGTTGAGTTTTGAAAAGAGAAATTTTAAAATTTCATAACCAAACACACAACTCAAAACTACTCAAAACTCAATTCAAAAATTATTTTTAAAACTCATAACCAAACACACAACTCAAAACTTTTTTCAAAATCTAAAACCAAACTCTTTTCAAAACTCTATTTTAAAAATAAATAAAAAAAACATTTTTTTAATTTTTTATAATTATTTCTAGAATCATGATTTGAGTTTGGAGTCATGTTTTAAGTTTTGATTTTTGAGTTGAGTTTTGAAAAGAGAAAATTTGTTTGGTTATGAATTTTGAAAAGAGTTTTTAGTTATATTTTGAGTTTTGAGTTGTATTTTAAAATTTTGTTGATTTTTTTTTTAATATTTAACAAATTTATTAATTTTATTTTTTAGGGTAAATATTTTAGATTTTAAATATTTATTTATTTATTTTAATGTGCTCTATATTTCATATATTTGTGTGTTGTATTTTTTTTTAAAAAAAATCATATATTTTTTAAATATAAAAAATATAAATTTTTTAATTTTAAATATATAATTTTTATTTTAAATATTTTTTAATTTTATAAATATGTTTTTAAATATTTTAATTTTTTTGTTATATGTTTAGTTACGATTTGAGTGTGGAGTTTTGAAAGTAGTGTGGAGTTTTGAGCTATGGGTTTGGTTATGAGTTTTGAAAATAATTTTTAAACTAAGTTTTAAGTTAGGTGTTTTGATTACGATTTGAATGTGGAGTTTTGGAAGTAGTGTGGAGTTTCGAGTTATGTGTTTGATTATGAGTTTTGAAAATAATTTTTGAATTGAGTTTTTGAATTATGTGTTCGGCTACGATTTGAGTGTGGAGTTGTGTTTTGAGTTTAAAATATTAAAATTAAAATAAAAAAAATAAAATATTTAAAATAAAAAATAAATTTTTAAACATTTTTTAATATTTAAAAAAAATAAATCTAAAAAATTTCAAAATACAACTCAAAATTCAAAAACTCAAAACTCAAAACTCAAAACTCTTTTCAAAATTCAAAACTCAAAACTCTTTTCAAAATGCAAAAATTATTTTCAAAACTCATAACCAAACAAATTTTCTCTTTACGAAAACTCAACTTACAATTTCACACTTAAATCACAACTCCACACTCAAATTATAATTCCAAAACTAAACAAAACGGAGCCTAAGTTTTTGTAATTAACAACCCTGTTGGACAAAACTCCATTCAGATGTATTTTTATTCGCTTTGTCGTATCTGTGTGTTATAAGGGTTTAGATGCGAATCCAACCCGAGTTGTACCCGACTAAAGGAGTTTATGCTGACATCTCGTTTCTTGTTTTAAGCATTCCTTGTTTGCCACTTCGCTAAGTAAGTACGGGGATCGAGTTGAAAGAAGTCAAAGTTGATTAATTGCTCGAGCGGTCTTTCGTTCGCTCGAGCGGTCTTTCGTGCGCTCAAGCGGTGAAGTGGTTCATCCAATATCTATGCCTGTAAACTTCTGGGAAACATATTTTACCATTCGAGCTGTTGTTGCTGCGCTCAAGGGGTTGGCCTATATGTGAGCACCGCCTTTAGTCACAACGCTCGAGTGGCAAAGTGAGCGGTCTTCGTGGCTCTGTTTAGTATAAAGTCTGTTTACTATTTTTGGTCGCTCGAGCGCACTTTCTCTCGCTCGAGCAGACTGTAAAAGTATTGGTTGTGTATTTTCACGCTCGACGGTCGCTCGAGCGTGAGACTCAGGTCCTCGCTTGAGCGCAACTCTTGTCGCTCTAGCAGTCTGCAAAACATGTGAACTTCTGGAAGCATGCAATTTACGCTCGAGCCAACTATTAGTTTCTCAAGCAGAGGTGCAAAACACAGAGTGGTCGCTCGAGCGCAAGATATGTTGTTCGAGCGGATATACAGAATCTGGAATTTCTAGATTGCTCTGTCCAGTGCAAAACTCAATTTCAAAGTTGCAAATCATGGTCTTTTGGGCCAAAAACTTGAGAAAACTTATATAAACTTGGAAAACATGGTGAATTAAAGATCATTTCACAAAATCAAGGCCCAAAAGCTTGCCAATTGTGCAAAACAATTCTTTATTTCTTTTGAAAACATAACATGCATAAAATGCAAGCTTTATCTTGACTTCAAAGCTTCCAAACCATGATCATTTTCTATCAAATGGTATCAAACAAGATGGATTCTCAAAATAATGGTAAGATGAACACATGTATGAGGGAACCTCTTGAAATCAAACTCAAATTATGCTCAAATGGGCATGCATGCATGATATGATCTTCCTACCAACTCAATAGCTTAATTCTAGGTTAACTCGACTAAACTCTTTTGAATTCATGGCTTAAGCATCAAAAGTGTACATTCAAATGGTAGAATTCTTACCTAGACTTTCCAAGGTGAGAGCTAGAGGTTAAATTCTTGAGTCTCCAAGTCCAATCCTTCTTCTTCCTAGCAATTCCTTTAGCTTGAACTTAATCCCTCTCCAAAAATGGCTCTAAGCTCACTCTTCTCGCTCTTCCTCAGTTTGGAGTTCAAGGAGGATGAAATGAAGGTGTAAAAATGATCTCAATAAATTAAATTAGCCTTATACAGGCTTGATTAGGGAGTCTAATTAACCTTAATTAACTTCGACTAGGCAAGGGTATTAATTAATCGAAATTGATTTGTTCCGAATCGAATTTCAATTGAACTTACCATAATGTTCTAAAAATTCCAAATAATAGATATACCAAGTCAATTTCGCATTCGGTTGCCGATAAGGCCTTCAAGTCATAAACTGAAACAGAAACACAAACAGATATTTCTACATTAAACAGATATGAACACAAATAATGCAATGCACAAGTAATTAACTCAGGATTTCATCTTAATTACTTGTTAGGCTTATTTAATCATGGATTAACATTAATCAGAGGTTGGGGTTGTTACAAACCCCTTTGGATACCCAGATAGTGGAGGAAATATTCAAGCGTAAGGAAAAATTTAATGAAATTCAGTGATTCATTTCTAAGAAGACGGTTACACTTCTAAGATATACGAAGTCCATGCACGTCCTAGGACATGGATAGAGTGCACTAATCCACTAATATCACCAAGTATTGGGTATATTAGTGCGGGGGGTAATGTTGGCTATATATTTTGTACAAGCCAATCGCAGCTTAACACGTGGCTCGTACAGGGTAATGCGGGGAGATAATGCAAGTCTCTAATCAGTGACGAACACGTGACAGTTCATATTGGTAATGGTGGGTCTGCGTTGCAGGGAAGCAGTTAAAAGGTGCGAGGTGACGTGGCCCAACGGTTACTCACAATTCAAATTCAAATTTAAGAGGGAAGCCCAGCTGCAATCAAGGCATCGTGGGAGCAGATTGTTCAGGGCCATAACCAATGATCGTGGAAGGGCATTTTGACGGTTAGAAGTTCATTTCGACGGTTACCATTGGACAGTATAAATAAAAGAGAAGGCCCCAGAATAAAAGACCCAAATCTAGAAACTAGTTTATTGACTTCATATTTCTTTCTAGTTTTACATTTCCAATTCTTTACATTTTTAGCACTTCAATTCCTGTACTGCACTTCATTTCCTAGGAGTAATTTCAAATAGTCGCTGTTGTAAACCTTTTCAAGAGTGGGTCATTTCATTGTAAGTTTCTATTTACTTAATGAAATTCAGTTTCTAAATCGTTCTGTACTTGTTATTTCTTATCGATTTCTCCTAAAACAATCCACCAGTAAAAGTCCTCTTCATTGAGGCTGAAAGAACTTCAACACGATCGTCTGATAATTGGTTGGCAATTAAAATTTTGTAAGGACTGATTGATCCTTACTGGCACGCTTAAATTTACACTATTAACCCTCAAAAGCCAACACAAGGCTTGTAACGCCCTCAAAATAATAACATTAAACCCATCAATATTGACATGCATTGATATAAGAAATAAACCCTTTTCATTCATCAGAGTAGTTCATTACAAAAGTAATACATGTTAACAACAAAAGCAAATGCCCTACGGGCTTACAGCTTTCCAAGTTAACACTTGGTTACAAAAAAAAAAGAGTACTAACTCAAATACACATTAAGCCCTTGGCTTGAATTTACATGTATTACATCAAAAGATAACAAAACAACAAAAGTCTGTCTGCATCTAGCCTCCCAAGCTATGTTCTTGGAGGAGGCATGCTACCTGTACCTAAAAATGATGTCCCATAAAAGGTGAGCCACGGCCCAGTGGAAATACACTAAACCAGCTATGAACAATGACTAAAAGATTAGTAGTTGATAGATGGTCAACATAGATACATCCACATATATCACATTCCGGTTTCATGACATTAAGTCCATGTTACATTTCATTCCCCATTTCTTTCAACTTGAGTTTGAAAACACGGCTCAGAACCTCGCCAAATAACTTAATGAGATTTAAACTCGTCTTTAAAACACTTTCGAAATTCAATTGGATACATATTTTAATACTGTATCAATAATACATAAACCGCTTCCACATTTCTCAAATAATACACATAGTAGAGCTGTATTAATGAAACCTAACACCCCCATATGTTTCCAATAATACACATTGTAGTGCTGTATTAATGAAACAGAACACTTCTATTTCGCAGCCTGATACACATTATAGTGTTGTATCACTGTCACACAAAATCCAGTTTAGAGGTACAGCCCCTTTCTTCCAATAAACCGTGGAGTACAGCCCCTTTCTCCTCCCACACAAACAATGTATATAAACAGTTATCATATACAATCAATCAATACATAAAGTTAATGTATTATTCCAATTGCTATATTCAATAGCACGTTCAACTGATTAGTTCTAGTTTGCCTAATCATCATGCAATGTCTACAACAATCAAGACTATCCTCCACCGATAGCCTAAAGCAGTTATTTCTAAACAGAAAATAAATGCATCAAATGGATATATAATCAACATTTCAACTTGGTGAGCAATAATTAAATTCGACTACACCATTTAATTCCATACATCTTCAATTTCACTTTCTCAATTCAATTCTTCATTCCTCCAAATTAATTATACCAATTAATTTAACTATGTAATTAGGACATTTCCCATAATTAACATAAAAACCCTAAGGTTCCATTTTCTTCAATAGACCATTATTAATCTCATTTCCTTCTATGCCAAACATGCATATAGATTTATATAAACAAAACCCCAACCTTTGTAAAATTACACAAAAGCCCCAAACTTTCTCATAATCACGCAACAACCCCCAACATATCAAAAGTCTAAAATTTAAAGACAAAGCTCATAAAGAGGAGTAGGGTATCCCTACCTCGGAGTTAGAGCTCGAATGGAGAAGAAGACCAAAACCAAAGTGCTCCAAAACTCAATATGCTCGGATCAAAACGTAGCCCCCGACGATCAACACAACTTTTGCCAAGGCCAAAGGTGAGGAGAACACTCTAACTAGATCAAACCCTAGAGAGAAGGGAGTTTCTAGAGAGAGAAGCTCTCAAAACATCTTTTTAGAAAGTAAGAGAGAGAGTGAATGTAAAAAGTGATTCAAAAATGCCTAACTGCTATCTAATATACGATAGATCCGCTCGAGCGGAAAACACAACGCTCGAGCGTCAAGAACAAAAAACATGGTCCGCTCGAGCGCAAAAAGGCCCACTCGAGCGCCAAGACACAGAGATAAAGCACATCCGCTCGAGCGCGAAAACCAGTCCGCTCGAGCGTAGATTCCCCCCTCCCAGAACTTACACAGACGAAACACTACCCGCTCGAGCTTCCAAAGATCCACTCGAGTGCAACTTGCTCGAGCGTAAGAAATCCCACTCGAGCGTGAAAAACACACCTGCAGAAGTTTTGCAGGGGCACGAAATACTGGGAGTGCGTAAACTCCACTCGAGCGCAAGAAGGTCCGCTCGAGCGGACAACCAAAGACCAAAATCCGCTCGAGCGCAGAGTGACCCGCTCAAGCGTAACACCAAAATTCTGGGCAACAACACTAGAGGCCAAAACTTAACCGACCTGTTCACAACACGCCCAACACATCCTAAAACTCAATCATAAGGAATTAAAGGATGACAACAAGATAAACAACCACCAACTCCACGGAACCAGAGTCCGGAATATAACAGTTACAGAAAGGGAAAACCAGGATCGCTATAACCTCCCCCCTTTAAAGAATTTCGTCCCCGAAATTAAATACAAGTTTTTCGAAAACAAGATTTTCTCAATTCCCACCATTATTACAATGCGGATTTTAACCACTCGACCCGTTACCGGTCATCTCATCTCTTTTCAAGAGGCAATTTACAACATATATATATCAACATGCATTTCCTTTCCAATTTGAACAATTTCATATCATAACTAATGTTCATGATACATTTCCAATTCTACAATACTCAACATATGCAATGTTATATCAAACTTCCATTTTGAGGCAAGTTTCAAAACACTTCCATTAAACCAAAACATAAACCATGTTTTACAACCTAAGATATATTCAATACTCTTAAGGTTCGATAATACAACAAAATATACAATACATGTTCAAACATCCACAAATAGATCTGTATATTTCTCTCGGACCTCCAACTCACGTTCCCAAGTGGCTTCCTCCACTCCGTGATGTTTCCACAACACTTTCACCAGGGGAATGGTCATGCCTCGCAAGACTTGCTCCCGGCTATCCAAGACTCGAATCGGTCTCTCCTCATACGAGGCATCCTCATCTACCTCTAAGTCGGTCCAATCCAACACGTGCGATGGATCCGGCTCATACTTCCGAAGCACACTAACATGAAACACGTCATGAACTCCGGACAATTGCGGCGGCAAACCTAAACAATAGGCAACCTCGCCAATCCTCTCAAGGATCTCAAAAGGGCCAATAAACCGAGGGGACAACTTCCCACTCTTCCCAAACCTCATCAATCCCCGCCTAGGTGATATCTTCAGAAAGACATGATCACCCACCTCGAACACCAAAGGTCTCCTCCTACGGTCGGCATAAGATTTCTGACGACTCTGGGCTGTAACAAGCCTCCTACGGATAAGCTCAACTTTCTCCGTCGTCTCCCTCACTAACTCCGAGCCCAACAAAGGTGCATCACCCACCTCGGCCCAACAAACTGGAGACCTACACGATCGGCCATACAAGGCCTCAAACGGTGCCATACCAATACTAGACTGAAAGCTGTTGTTGTAGGCGAACTCCACCAAGGGCAAGTGCCTCTCCCACGTCCCACTGAAGTCAAGGACACAACCTCGAAGCATATCCTCAAGGATCTGAATAGTACGCTCGGACTGCCTGTCAGTCTGAGGATGATAAGCCGTACTAAAGGTCAACTTAGTGCCCAAGGCACTCTGCAAACTCTGCCACAACCTAGCAGTAAAACGAGGGTCTCTATCTGAGATGATCGTCACCGGGACCCCGTGCAACCTCACTATGTCCCGAATATACAAATCGGCAAGATGATCTACCGAATCTCTCACGCGCATAGGGATGAAGTGCCCCGACTTAGTCAACCGGTCTACAACCACCCAAATAGCATCACTACCCCGCTGAGTCTTCGGAAGACCTACAACGAAGTCCATAGTGACATGCTCCCACTTCCACTCGGCAATAGGCAAGGGTTGCAACAAACCCGCTGGCCTCTGATGCTCGGCCTTCACTTGTTGACAAGTAAGGCACTTCGATACGAAAACCGCCACATCTCTCTTCATACCCCGCCACCAAAACTGGCAGCCCAAATCCCGATACATCTTTGTGCCTCCCGAGTGCACCGCAAGGCGTGAATGGTGAAACTCTCGGAGTACTTCCTCTCGGCAAGACTCCGGCACAAACAAACAGTCTCGGTATCTCACACTCAGGTCAGGATACACGGACAAACCCTTCTCAACCTTTTCACCAGAGATCTTCTCCCGGAGGGCTTCTACCTCAAGGTCACCTCCCTATGCCTCTAACAGTCGACTCATAAGTGTAGGCTGCGCAACAACGGAAAACAAGGTCGCAGCCTCGACAGATTCGCCCAAAAGCAAATCGAACTCGCCAAGTGCCCCCAACATCTCCCATTCCCGGATGGCTATACAAGCTACATCACTAATGGATTTTCTACTAAGGGCATCGGCCACAACGTTGGCCTTTCTCGGGTGATGGTGCAACTCAAAATCGTAGTCCTCAATGAACTCCATCCACCTCATCTGCCTCAGATTGAAGTCTCTCTGTGTAAACAGATACTTCAAACTCTTATGGTCCGAGAACACCTCGAACTTCTCATCATATAGGTAATGCCTCCATATCTTCAAGGCAAAGATTACCGCTGCTAGCTCTAGGTCATGTGTAGGGTAATTCTTCTCGTGTATTTTCAACTGACGTGAGCCATAAGCTACCACCTTCCCCTCTTGCATCAACACACAACCCAAACCCTCTCACGAGGCATCACAATAAACCGCATATCCCAACCCTCTCTCCGGAATAATCAAGACTGGAGTGGTGGTCAATCTAACCTTCAACTCCTGAAACGACTTTTCACAAGTCTCACTCCATACAAACTTGACCCCTTTCCACGTCAACCTAGTCAACGGCGAAGCTAGTCTGGAGAAATCCTTCACAAACCGGCGATAATACCCAGCTAATCCCAGAAAACTGTGGATCTCAAAAACACTCTTAGGTTGTGCCCAATCTTGCACTGCCTCTATCTTGGATGTATCAACAGACACCCCTTCTCCGGAAACCACATGGCCTAAGAACTTGACCTCTCTCAGCCAGAACTCACACTTCCCAAACTTGGCATACAGCCTATGGGCTCTAAGTAACTCAAGCACCATTCTCAAGTGTTCCTCGTGCTCCTCCTCCGAAGGTGAATAGATAAGAATGTCGTCCACGAAAACGACTACAAATCGATCTAAGAATTCCCAGAAGATCCGGTTCATCAAGTCCATAAAGACTGCCGGTGCGTTGGTGAGCCCAAATGGCATCACCAGAAACTCATAATGGCCATACCGCGTACGGAATGCCGTCTTCGGAATATCCTCCTCCCTGACCCTCAACTGGTGGTAACCCAATCTCAAGTCTATCAACGGGAACCCTTCAACTGGTCAAACAGATCATCTCTACGGGGCATTGGGTACTTATTCTTGACCGTAGCCCGATTCAATTTCAAGTAGTTGATACACAATCTCAGGGCACCATCTTTCTTTTTAGCAAAGAGGGTCGGTGCTCCCCACGGCGAAACACTAGGGCGAACAAAGCCCTTATCCAGCAACTCCTGGAGCTGAATCTTCAACTCACTCAACTCGGCTAGGGCAAAACGGTAAGGTGCCATAGAAATCGGCACCGTGCCGGGCACTAAATCAATGGAGAACTCAATCTCACGGTGAGGTAGCAAACCAACGAGATCCTCGAGAAAAACATCCGAATACTCACAAACCACTCTCGGTAATACAATCTGGGTCTCATCACACTCACTACTCAAAAGGCTAGCAAAAAGACCACTAAGCTCACTCCGCCCTCGCGGATCATACACCGGTGGCAACACACTACCAACCCGATCCCCCAAGAAATGAAAACACTCCCCGCTCAAGGTACATACTGTGACCCTCTGGCGGTAGCAATCGATAACAGCCCAGTATGACGATAGCCAGTCCATACCCAAAATAACATCAAAACCCTTTATGGGCATAACTACAAAAGGGAACGGAAGCCGATAATCGGCGACCTCTATATCACAACCTCTACATCCGTGCTTCAAAATCAATTCACCTCCAAGAGGTGATACAACACATATAGGAGATGCTAATTGTGCCAACTCCAATTCCAAAACAGATACAAATGCAGCAGATACAAAAGAATGAGACGCACCCGTATCAATCAATACACTAGCAACCGAGTTGCAAAACAGAAAAGTACCTCTCACAACTGATGGAACCGGTACAAGATCCTGCGTGGTAACAGCATACACACGTCCTGTAGGCCCCTGATCCACCTGCTCACCCCTCGGAGCATACGACTGCTGCACAGACTGGGACGATGAAGCCCCCTGATTGGCCCTCGAGGCCTGCACTGACTGAGTTGGCTGTAGACTTTGCCTCTGCCCAGATGCACTAGATGTGCCACTCAACTGCGGGCAAAACCTCTTCAGGTGCCCCGCCTGACCACACTGATAACAAGACAAGGGCTGGCCCCTGCTCTGACTCTGACTCTGTGGTCTAGCTGAAGATGAAGCAGCTCTCTGACCTCCTCCCCTCTGTGGACAAACCGAAGCCTTGTGGCCCAGCTAACCACACTTGTAACAGGTGAAATCTCCCTGATTGCCTCTCCCCAAGCCGGCACTCGGCACTGGAAAGGTCGATCTAATAACACCGCCCTAAGACTGCTGAGGGTTAGCACCCCTCTGTCTCCTGCCATCACCCTGACCATCCTGGCTCCTCTTGGAGCCTCTCTGTCCCTCCTCCTCCTGCATCATGATCTCCATATGGGCTGCAGCATCAACCAAGCGCCCATAGTCTCAGATCATAGAACCACCAACTCTCATCTTGAGGCCGCGCCTCAGCCTCTTCTCAAACTCGATACAGCGGCGTTCCTCGGACGCCACAAGTTCAAGTGCGAACATGGACAAGCTAGTAAAAGTAGCCTCATACTCGGCCACGGAAGAACTCAACTGCAAAAGCTGGCAGAACTGGTCTCTCAGCTTCTCCCTGACAGCTGGAGATAAGAACTTCTCCTGGAAAGCATTCACAAAAGCCTCCCAAATGCCATCCAAACGACCCCTCGCGAACTTCCACCACTGACCCACATCCTCCTTCAGCTGGAAAGATGCCAAGGTCACTTTCAACGCCCCGTCCTCGATGCCAAGCATCTCGAACGTCTTACTCATCTTCTCCAACCACTCGTCAGCCTTGAGTGGCTCCTTTGGATCCCCAACAAACTCGTCCGGGTTAGACCGGAAGAACTCCCTCTTCAAGAAGGAAGGCCCTGTCTCAGCAACCTGGGCCTGCACTGGAGCCTGAACTGGATTCTTAGCTCTGAGAATACCCATAGACTCCCTCAAAGCATCGGCTATCCCTCGGGCCAAAGCGCCCATAGCCTCCTGACCTACTGGCTCGGCCACATTGGCCTGGCCAACCCCCTCCTGCTGCGCCGGAATATCATCCGGTAAAGGCATCTCCTACCTCCTAGGCCTACATCGCCTACCACCACGTCCTCGTCCTGACATCCTAATAAAGGTAACGAAGAACGTTAGCACATTCACAAATGTGCCGAAGCTATAACACTCGCGTCCTAATGTATGGACAACTGTAATTCATTCCACGTAAGCACATAAACACATAAGCACTTACGAATCTCATTTCCGGATAATGATAGTCCCGAGGCGTTACTAGAGTTCTGGTTAGAAACAGCATTGATCAAGTGCTTTTCCAACAAGACTCATAGAGACCCAAGGATCTAATCAACATCCTAGAAACTAAATCCCATACCCAAATAGTCACATAAACATGTTATCACATAAACACATTACATTACACTTAAGTCTCTAACAAGCGAGACAAACCCATTGTGATATTAATCACTTCCTACGTACCCAAAGTATTCGAACCCGGTACGCTCTAATACCAAGTTGTAACGCCCTCAAAATAATAACATTAAACCCATCAATATTGACATGCATTGATATAAGAAATAAACCCTTTTCATTCATCAGAGTAGTTCATTACAAAAGTAATACATGTTAACAACAAAAGCAAATGCCCTACGGGCTTACAGCTTTCCAAGTTAACACTTGGTTACAAAAAAAAAGAGTACTAACTCAAATACACATTAAGTCCTTAGCTTGAATTTACATGTATTACATCAAAAGGTAACAAAACAACAAAAGTCTGTCTGCTTCTAGCCTCCCAAGCTATGTTCTTGGAGGTGGCATGCTACCTGTACCTGAAAATGATGTCCCATAAAGGGTGAGCCACGGCCCAGTTTCGAAATTCAATTTGTTACACATTTTAATACTGTATCAATAACACATAAACCGCTTCCACATTTCTCAAATAATACACATAGTAGAGCTGTATTAATGAAACATAACACCCCCATACGTTTCCAATAATACACATTGTAGTGCTGTATTAATGAAACAGAACACTTCTATTTCGCAGCCTGATACACATTGTAGTGCTGTATCACTGTCACACAAAATCCGGTTTAGAGGTACAGCCCCTTTCTTCTAATAAACCGTGAAGTACAGCCCCTTTCTCCTCCCACACAAACAATGTATATAAACAGTTATCATATACAATCAATCAATACATAAAGTTAATGTATTATTCCAATGGCTATATTCAATAGCACGTTCAACTGATTAGTTCTAGTTTGCCTAATCATCATGCAATGTCTACAACAATCAAGACTATCCTCCACCGATAGCCTAAAGCAGTTATTTCTAAACAGAAAATAAATGCATCAAATGGATATATAATCAACATTTCAACTTGGTGAGCAATAATTAAATTCGACTACACCCTTTAATTCCATACATCTTCAATTTCACTTTCTCAATTCAATTCTTCATTCCTCCAAATTAATTATACCAATTAATTTAACTATGTAATTAGGACATTTCCCATAATTAACATAAAAACCCTAAGGTTCCATTTTCTTCAATAGACCATTATTAATCTCATTTCCTTCTATGCCAAACATGCATATAGATTTATATAAACAAAACCCCAACCTTTGTAAAATTACACAAAAGCCCCAAACTTTCTCATAATCACGCAACAACCCCCAACATATCAAAAGTCTAAAATTTAAAGACAAAGCTCATAAAGAGGAGTAGGGTATCCCTACCTCGGAGTTAGAGCTCAAATGGAGAAGAAGACCAAAACCAAAGTGCTCCAAAACTCAATATGCTCGGATCAAAACGTAGCCCCCGACGATCAACACAACTTTTGCAAAGGTCAAAGGTGAGGAGAACACTCTAACTAGATCAAACCCTAGAGAGAAGGGAGTTTCTAGAGAGAGAAGCTCTCAAAATATCTTTTTAGAAAGTAAGAGAGAGAGTGAATGTAAAAAGTGATTCAAAAATGCCTAACTGCTATCTAATATACGACAGATCCGCTTGAGCGGAAAACACAACGCTCGAGCGTCAAGAACAAAAAATATGGTCCGCTCGAGCGCAAGAAGGCCCACTCGAGCGCCAAGAGACAGAGATAAAGCACATCCGCTCGAGCGCGAAAACCAGTCCGCTCGAGCGTAGATTCCCCCCTCCCAGAACTTACACAGACGAAACACTACCCGCTCGAACTCCCAAAGATCCGCTCGAGCGCAACCCGCTCGAGCGTAAGAAATCCCGCTCGAGCGTGAAAAACACACCTGCAGAAGTTTTGCAGGGGCACGAAATACTAGGAGTGTGTAAACTCCGCTCGAGCGCAAGAAGGTCCGCTCGAGTGAACAACCAAAGACCAAAATCCGCTCGAGCGCAGAATGACCCGCTCGAGCGTAACACCAAAATTCTGGGCAACAACACTAGAGGCCAAAACTCAACCGACCTGTTCACAACACGCCCAACACATCCTAAAACTCAATCATAAGGAATTAAAGGATGACAACAAGATAAACAACCACCAACTCCACGGAACCAGAGTCCGGAATACAACAGTTACAGAAAGGGAAAACCGGAATCGCTATAAGGCTTATCACTAAATGGGCTGGAAGTATAAGATTATCTTTATATGAGTAAAACAACTCCGATGTGGGATTATCAAATAAAAGTAATTATTTAAAATTAAGAAAATTAAGAAAATTAGAATGAAAATTTAGAACTCTTAGAAGGTTTCTCACTATGAAATTCGTTTCCTTATATATATAGATGTATAATAGTGTGAATTTTTAGTAAATGTGAAAGTTGAAAATGTAAACATCACACTTTTCATAGTTAAAAAAAATAAATATCACACTTTTAATAAATAAAATAATATATCTTTTTTAGATCGAAAGCTGTCGCTCAACCCATGTTGACCCGTGCCACCACCCATAGTTTGAGAGTGTTGGCAGGTTACAAACTAATTTGTACGAGTTACATACGGTTTAAAATCCTTAACTCCTTGGAAAAACCCACCCAACACGATAATTCATATATTTTATAAATCAAACACTTTAACCATGAATAAATCTTGACTGTCATCACATGTTTAGATATTAGACCACTGTAAAAGTTTCCTAAACACATGTATATCATCAAACATATTTTATTTTACTTTTATTTTATTTTTTTGGTGAACTATTTTTCTTTTATTTTGTACCTTTATATTTATATTATAAGCTATATGATTTTAAAATGAGTTCATATAATATGTTAAAATTTACAACTTGTCTAACTCATTCGTTCAAAATCACAAAAATACTCAAACTAACTCGCCGATTCATGATGTTGTATGTGTTGATGGTGGGTTAAGAAATTGTCTACCCACAAAAGCAATTTAGTTGAGATTATATTTTTCCTAAACCACCCAATTCGAACTTGCTCACACCCCTCCCCACTCCCTACTTTAGCCTACCCCATTTTTAACCCAAAATTTGGGGAGTACATAAATTAGAACAAAATATCATGTCGGAAAATGTTTGAAACTTACAATGATATGGTATTATATGTTTCAACTTTTAATTTGTTATACATTTAATGACATAGAGTCCAACTCCCTTATCACATCAGTGTATGTGGATTTAAAAGTGTGAGTTTCTAACATTGCTCTTTCGGGTCGGGTTGGCTTGGTTGAAGGGACGGGGCCATTTGGGGGTAAGTTTGTTGCTGTTGCATGGCTTTGATGAGAGTCCCTCTGACATGAGAAATGGGAGTGGTATCCACAGAATTGAATTCCATTCTTCAATTACACTTTGCCTTCTTTTGTAATTTTAAACCGCTTTAGAGACAATATATAAAGTCATGATAAACTTTCAAAGCTTTAAAAATTCAAAGGCTCAAAAAAGAAAATGGGAGAATTTTAAAAAAATGGTGTGTAGATAAAATAATTTCACAATGATAAAAGTACAAGTGATTCGTGCATAAATTTATGTAACAAACACTTGTACTGTCATCATTTTGAAATTATTTTTTCTAATCTCCATTTTATTAATATTCTCAAATGAACCAAACCAACAATGTTCTACTAACACTAAACGTCATTTAAAAAAAAAAAAAAAACTGACACTAAACGCGTTCCTACCTATCCAAATCCAATACCGCCAGGGAAAACAAAGTGAGTCGTGTACAAAACTTGGTAAAGTAATTTTTTTTAGCAACAAAAAACCCTTTGAACCCTAGCTTCTGCAAGACACACGGTAAAATTCCAGATATATGTCATTATTCACATTCTCACATATCAAGTGAAAGAAAAGGAGTTAATGGTGAAAAGTTTATATTTATGGGCCATATGTTATTTGATCTAATGTTTAATCTTTTTTGTGATAATGAAAATTGTTAGAAAAGCCGTCAGAAAATTGGCTGGAAAAGTCACCGGAAAGTTGCCGGTAGGTTGGTGACAGTAAGGTGAACAAATAGGTGACATTGGATAGATATTGAATAGATAGGTGACATTTGGACATATAGTTGTACAAATAGGTGACACATATATGTGACATTTTGGACAGGTAGGTTACAGTTGAACAGATAGACAGATATGTAAGTTTTTAGACAAATTGGTATATTTTTGGATAGATAATTTCATTTTGGTTCAAAAAAATAAATTAAGCTTAGGTGTATTGTTCTAATAATTTTTAAAGTGAATTTCTAACCTGAGTGCCAAAAAAAATGCAACAATGCTATTTGTAAATCAGATTCCTATTTCAATCCAAACAATGCTACGGATGAAAAAAGTGTCAAGAATTTGAAATTTATAAATTAGATTTATTGTGCTTTTGGACGTAACCCATACCATACTGAGTTTAAATTTACACAAAATATTTAAATTGTAAACACTACTCTAGTTTTTTTTGTTTTTTTATTTTTTTTATGTTAAAGAGGCTATAACATTTTCGGGAAGTGTTCACAATTTAATCACACTTCTTCTTCTTCTTTGTAGGTTTTGTTAGGATTTTTTGAAAGAGAGTTTTTTTGGGCTACGGAGCGTATACATTCAATGGGTGAAATATTTTCACAAGAATAATTTTGGTATTATTTGGAGGGAAATTTTTTTTTTAAGGATTTTAAAATTTATAAATGAGAGTCCAAAGAAATGAGGGGTCTAAAATAATTCATGAGATACTAATAGCACCACTCAAAATTTATGCATTAAACTAAAATTGGGCCAAAACGGGTTGGGTTGACTTGGGTGATGCAACAGGGCTTGTTTGTTGGATTGCGTCATCTGCTTGGCGAATTGAATTCCTTTCTTTTCCAAGACGTTTGAGAGTCGTATCAGCGGAAATTGAATTCCTTTCTTTTTTTCAGACTATCTCGTAATAACTTAACATGCATAATACGATCAAATCTATAGAAAATTCAAAGGCTAAAAATGAAAATTCAAACAAACATTCAACAAGCTAATAGCATCTCCATCAAACACATCAATTTCCCCTCTTAGCTGTTTTACCAAAAAAAATTCATTAAACAAAAAATAGAGACGAAGTGATATTATTTATATTAGAAAGATATGACCATTAAAAAAACATACATTGAAAAGTGTCGGTGTAAAAATATATGATCGAAAGTTGAACTATTGAAAAGTGTTAGTTTAAAAAAATATGACTACTACAAAAAAAAAAAAAAAAAAAAAAAAAAAAAATTTAAAGAAATAATAACATAGAAATATTTAAATAGAATAGAAAAAGAATAGAGAATTTGTTGGAGGATGTATTTAAAAAAATAATTAGCTAAAATAAAAAGGTAAATTTTCAGTTAAAATTTGACTAAAACTTTGATTATTTTGATAAAGATGCTCTAATAGGGCATGAAACCAAGTTAAAATTAAAAAATTCATGCAACAAATAGCATTTGTATATGTAAAACTCATTATATTAAAAAAAAAATTTAATTAATCACTACAATAAATGAAGGTTTTAGAGGCAAAATTTAGGAACAAGGTCACTTTTTAAAGATAAAATATTTCCATTAGTAAAAGTGTTATTTTTGTATTTCTAGAGATGAAATTGAATATTTAGTGTTAAATTACTATATTTTTGCGTCTATTTTTTTTTTGGTCTCAAAAAGTAAATATTTTTTTTGGTACCAAATTGTTCTGTCCCTAAAAACGTATTTGTAGTAATATTTTCAAAATTTTGTCTTTAAAAGTCTTTCTTTTTGAAATTTTGGAATGACTTTTTAATGACAACCTTTTTAACAATATAAATTAGTCTCCAAATGTTTTTTGCAAGCAAAATTTTCACTTTTCAAACAAGAAAGTTTAGTCTTCTAAACTATATTACATGTTGTAGTGAATTAATGTTAGTATATATAAAAAGATTTATTGAAATATGTAAAATGAAAGCAATTACGGTGTACATTCCGAAAAAGGGCACACCATAAGAAATGTGACGCCATTTTGTGGTATTGACTATGGTACTTTGCGGTAAAAGTTACAATTGGGTGAATTCATAGTGCACATTTCTAAAGTAAAGATTATGAATAATTGTGATTATGTTATGAATGATGTGGTTTAAATGCAACAAATCATTTGTGGTGATAAATGTTACAACTATTTTGGTGAGAAAAGTCATTTAATCTTTGCTTCCAAAAGTTATGGTTATATTATGATAAAGTGCATATGGTATGATCTTTCGTAAGAATGTGTCCTGTAACAGTTTTAATGTAAGAAATATATAAAATGTGTATTAAAATTTTAATTTTTTTGACATAATTTGTTATTTAACCAATGCTTAAAGGACAGTGATCAGAAAGACAATTAGACCCGTTTGGGGTATTGATTTTTTTGGCTAAAATAATTAAAAAGTCAAGACATTCAATCACACTACTCTCTACTTTTTTATACATTTTTTCGTTAAAAAAAAAAAAAACAACAACAACAACTAAAATAATCACTCCTCTTAGAGCATTGAATAATTTCTCCACTTCCCAAACATTCTTTTAATGTTAATATTAGTTAATAAAGAAAAAGTACAATCAATGGGTAAGAGGCATAGAGATATAACAAGTGAAATTACTTTTATTTTATTTTTTCACATGTCCGTTTAGCATGCTATCGTCGTGTTGGTGAAGGTTGGTAAAAATGAAAGCTTTGGGATGAAAATAAAGACCTAGTTACTTCATTTAGGACCCATTCAATTTCTAACCCAACTCTCTACAAGTCAACAGTCAAAATCTCTAACATCAAATCTAAAACATGAAAAATCTTCAAGTCATATATACCACTTGATGGCATAATGTTGCATATAAATATCCCGCCTATGCTGCATATAGTTGTACCAACTCATTGCTTGCCTAAAACAACAAGATGATGAGACCGCTAAACATTGTCTTATTAGCCATTCTTGCATTGGTTTTTCTTCTAAGCATGATCAAACGTCATGAAGCTAGTAGAGTCTTAAATGAAAAAGAAGAAAATCTTCTATTACTGTCGCTGAGGGTTCCTGTCCCCCCTTGGGGACCAAATCCCCCCACGTACATCCCAACTCCTACCATCAAAGCTAGTACCATCAACCAGAAAAGTTTTGCAGGTCATGTTATGCCTCCTCCTAAAGCAGAAGTTCGGATAAAAAAAGAAAATAGTTTCCTACGCTCTATGAAAAGGGGTCCGGTCCCTTCTAAGGGACCAAATCCCCCTAACTACAGCCCACCGCCTAGCATCAAAGCTAGTACCATCAACCAGAAAAGCTTTGCAGGTCATGTTATGTCTCCTCCTGAAGCAAAAGGTCGGATAAAAAAAGAAAACAGTTTCCTACACTCTATGAAGAGGAGTCCGGCCCCTTCTACAGGACCAAATCCCCCTATCTACATCCCACCACCTAGTATGAAAGCTAGTACCATTAGCCAGAAAAACTTTGCAGGTCATGTTATGCCTCCTCCTGAAACAGAAAAATGGATAAAAAAAGAAAATAATTTGCTACGCTCTATGAAAAGGAGTCTTGTCCCTTCTAAGGGACCGTATCCCCCCACCTACATCCCCCCACCTAACATCAAAGCTAGTTCCATCAGCCAAAAAAATTTTGTAGGTCATGTTATGCCTCCTCCTGAAGTTGAAGAGCAGATAAAAAAAGAAAATAATTTACTACGCTCCATGAAGAGGAGTCCAGTTCCTCCTTTCGGACCAAATCCCTTCACCTACATTCCAACACCTAGCATCAAAGCTAGTACCATCAGCCAAAAAAGTTTTGCAAGGTCATGGTAAGCCTCGTCTTGCCTACCCACAACTCATGGTTCCCTTTGGTGTGACCAGAAATATATTTTAAATATTATTAACCGATCAGAACTCATTAACAATCTCACAATATCTTTACATTAGTTACTAAAAATAAGTCAGACAAAAATAAGACTGGTGCAAACCAAATTGTAATATTTTTTTCCAATTGTTTATTTGTTGTTGGGTTGGGTATATCATATGTACTACTGGAGCTATAGAATACAGACAAGACAAAAGAATGCTTTTTGGTTTGTATTTTTTATAGTGATTTGATCATAGTAGAAGAATAAAAAAAGCTATTTTTTGCTTCTTGCTATATGATATTGTTGTTGTTGCTGCTGAAGATCTTTTGTGTAGGTAATTTTCTGCGAAAGCACTCATTATTAAAGTAAAAAGTTAATTATTGTAAAGAATTTTACTTAGAATGATGAAGTATGGTTGAAATTTAATTGATATGTTATAAGATTTATACATAGAATGAATCTAAATTATACATTGATATTTTTAAATAAAAATTTTGACTATACGATGTTGCTAAAATAAAAGTGACAACTTATAAATGAAATTGTCATTTAAGGTATTTTTGAAATTGTAAGCACTCAAAAATGGTGTACTACTACAACTTATAAGAGTATCAGAGACTGTTTTTTTCTCTTTTTTCTTTTTTTGTCTCTTTAAGTGAAAATTTTGTTATAAAAAATATTAAGAGTCGTCTCGAAAAGTTAAAAAAAAAGAAAAAAAGAAAAATTGATCATTTATTTTGAAAATGTTGTTAATAAATGCACTTTTAGAAACAAAAAAAAAAAAAGAAAAATGTGTGCCAAAAATATTTACTTTTTGAGTCACACAACTTTGCAGTACATTTGGAGGGCCAAAAACAATTTTGAAGTCTAATACGGTTGAGATCCATACCCCACTTAGGGGTGTTTTGGGAATTACATATTTGGCCTTTTTCTATTTTGGTTTATTTTCGGAGTTATGCTAGGGACCTCAATTATTTTACCAAATATTCTACTAAACCTCTCACATGGGTATGAGACCCACACATATGTGGATTTGTGTGAGTCCCACGTCATGTGAGAGATTTGATAGAATCTTTGGGATACAAAGCATTTCTTTTATTTTCGTCTTTACATTGTCTTTACATTGTGTTTAGTGATTTTTTTTTTAAAAAAAATTCAAAAAGCTTTCGGTAGCATTTGGTTTAGTTTTAGAATCATGATTTGAGAATATAGTTTTATTTTGAGTTTGTGAGTTGTTGAATCATGATTTGAAAAGAGAAAATTTGTTTGGTTAAGAGTTTTGAATTGAGTTTTGAATTTTTGAAATGAGTTTCGAAATGAGAAAAGTTGTTTAATTATGAGTTTTGAAAAGATTTTTAAAACTTAATTCAAATATTTATAACTCATAACAAAACATACAACTCAAAACTCGATTGAAAATTCTATTTAAAACTCGTAACCAAACTCTTTTTAAAATTTAATTCAAAAAAATAATTATTGAAAAAAATAATTTTTTATTTAAAAAACTAGAAAAATTCCATAGATGTTTTTATATTTGAAATATTAAAATATATATATATACATATATATATTATTTTTTTGTTAAAAAAAATATTCAACTAGTGCTTTAAAATTATTTTTGATTGTAAATTTGGTTGGAAATTTTTTTAATTGTTTTGTTTAAAAACGGTTTAAAAAAATAATTTCTATATTTAAAAAATATCAAAAACAAATATAAATTTTTTGTTTTCAAATAACATGTTGCAATTGCAAAAAAATAAAAATAAAAAATCCTCTATTCTGGTCAACCAGCCAGACATCTAGGGGGATGTCCGGGCGGACGACTGGGTAGACCCAATCTACAAATTCAAAATTAAAAAATTCTACTCTGCCAAACATGCATTGGAATGTGTATTCAAATGAGGTCTTGGAATCAACTTTTGAAAACTTAAATCAAACATAGCAATTCAAATATAAGGATGAAATTATGATTTGAAACTTAAACCAAACAAAGCCTTAGGTTTTTAGTTTCAACTTGACAAGATGTATCAGAAAATTATAATTTTTTTAAAAAAAATCCAGAAAAGACAAAAATAAATTAAAATAAATAATATGCTTTGACTTATTTTCATATTTAATATAATTTTTTTTTCTGACATTTTTCACAAAAAAATATACTTTTTAGATTCATCTCATCAAAACAGACTAGGAAAATAAAATTTTTTGACATAATTTTTTTTAAAAAATCACTAAAGATAAAAAAAATTTGGAAAAACAGGCGATATTTTTTTTCCCCCCTGCCAAAATGGGCCTTAGAGGATTTTAGGATTTGAGAAGAGATAATTGGTAAGTTGGTAGGCCCTTCATCAAACATTTAGTTCAGGAATTTTGACCACCATTTATAATGTGTTTGGTTAAAGGATTTGAGAAGAGATTTAGTAATAAAAATAAAAAATAAAAAATGGTATGTGAAATGCGAATGAAGTATACTTACATTTCATCTAATTTCACACACTTTTTCCTTTTCCCTTTTCCTTTCTAAATTCCTCAACCAAACACAATATTAGAGTGCCGCCCCAACTTAGCCTGCATCTTTCTCTACGTGTGTTGCTTGCACGAATTAATAGGCTGAGAAGTTGGCTTCAAACCGTAGTGCTCATGGCTGATTGTGGGTTGTTTTGGAAAGTTTCTTAAAAGTTAATTTTTTTATTTTATTTTTATTTTTTTATAAAAAAAATATAAAAAAAAATAAAAAAGTGATATGACTTAAAATAGGTTAAAAACTAGCTTTTGACTTTTAGCCAAATTTGCAGAGAGAATTTATTTATCCCAAACCAGAGAGGATGATCTTCAAACAAGTCTTTTTATTTGTTGGGTTTTATATTTACTAGTATCGTTTTCTTCAAATTTTGTTTAGTTAGATTTAAAACTTTAAATTTTAAATTTTAAATTTTAAATTTTGGCGTTCATTCATCAAAAAGATGGAGAAGTTTAAGACATTTATACTGTGCTTGATTGAGAGATTTGAGAAGATATTTGAAAAAAGAAAATATATATATATAAAATTATGTAAAATATAAATATATTTTATTCACATTTTATTTAATTTTATTTAAATTCATTCTCAAATTTTTCAATCAAATCTAACGTTAACGTCCATCCATTTATGTGAGGTTGCTGTTTGAAATAAATTCAGTTAACTGTTGGTTGCTGACTTGCCATGGCCCGCTAATGTTAACGTCCATAAAAAATGTTAGAGATCTCAAAAGTTCTACCAAATGTCTTACATGGGTGTGGGATACACACCCAGTTGGTGTGGGTCTCACACCCATGTGAGACATTTAGTAAAAACTTTAGTAAAACTTTTGGAACCTCTAACATTACTCAATGAATAATTCTCGGCGTTGGGCGATGGGACGAGAGCATGTTTAATGCATCGGATGTTTTCCAGTTTCTGACTCGAGAATTGAAAGTCGTATCTGCGGATTGAATTCCATTCTTTAATTACATTGTCTACTGTAAAGCACTCATCGGGTATAGACTTTCAAGTTTAAATTTAAATCCAAGAGAATTCACGGATTTATAATTTTATTATTAGATCGTTTATTTTGTAAAAATATTTATGTATATTTATTAAAAACATATATTGATTTGATAATCGTAACATTTTTATTTTTTTATTTTATTGTATTGTTTTTAAACAATAAATGATTTATTTTTAAAAATATATAGTTGTTATTTATTTTTTAAAGACAAATGTAATAAAACAAAAATATTATAATTATTAAATTAATTTAATTTTTTTTCTATATGTAAATGATCTTAAAAAATGACCAATTCAGATTCATAACTAGTAATGGGCTTCACTAGCCTTCAATTTTTTTAGATTCAAATGAACTTAAAAAAAAAACCTCAACTTTTGATGGACTATATCTGCGACCAAAGCTTCAAACATTCAAAGACTCCCAAAAAATTGAAAATAAAATGAGAAAATCAACTAAGAAGACTTCTTTGGGAAGTGGGTTAGTTTTTTTTGTTATTTTAGCCTGGGGCTAAAAAGTTTATTTGGGTTGGCTTTTTTGACTTTTATGAGTGAAAAAGTGAAATGATTATAGTTTAAATATGACATTTTGACTTAATGACTTTTTAATCTATCTTGTCTTTTTGTGACTAAAAAAGCTACCAACCTCATTTTAACCCATTACCAAAGCGTAGTCTGACCTCTCATGTTACATAATTTTCAACTTCAATTTAAATAGTGTATAAAAAAAATAATTTTTTTCCCTTAACAAGTTAAATTTCATGTTGTTTTCTCTTGCTTCCATGGTAGGGGAGTGGGGGGTGATGACATCCAATCCCCCTCTCCTTTTCCTTTCCTTTCGGTCTACGTGGGTGATTTATTTTTTTCTCAGATCTGGTCTTTTGGCCTTCGATGAGAGGTTTTCTATCATTCAAGCTTTCACCACCTCGATAGGCTATAGATCTAAGACTAATGTCAGAGTTGCTTATCAGTCTTGTGCTATAGGTTGTGCGAATCTAATTTTTTTTTAGTGTTTTTGTATTTTGCTTTATTATTTTTTCCCTCTCATGTGGAGGGTTTTTTTCCTCTTCGACGGAGGGTTGGGTTTGTTTTCGTTGTTGGTGACCGCAATATGTTACAGGGTATGGTTGTTAGTTGGTGGCCGTAGTATGTTGTGATTATGATTGTTGGTTGATAATTTCTTCTAGAGTTGGGGATAATCACTCTTAATGTATTTGTTTTTGTCTAACATCGATGTCAGAGTTGCTTACCAGTCTTGCGCTATAGGTTGTGTGAATCTAATTTTTTTTAGTGTTTTTGTATTTTGTTTTATTATTTTTTCCCTCCTTTATGGAGGGTTTTTTTCCTCTTCCCGGAGGGTTGGGTTTGTCTTCGTTGTTGATGGTCGCAGTATGTTACAAGGTATGGTTGTTAGTTGGTGGCTGTAGTATGTTGTGGTTATGATTGTTGGTTGATAATTTCTTCTAGAGTTGGGGGTAATCACTCTTGATGTATTTGGTTTTGTCTATCCATGAAATCTAACTTTGGCCCAAAAAAAAAAAAAAAGTTAAATACTAAATCAAATTATTCATATATATTTTTTTAAATTCAATTCTTTTATATTTTTCTATTTTCAAAAAAAAAAATTTATTATTTTTATTTTTATTTACTAAATTGACTAAAAAATAGTAAATAAAAATATCAAATAATCTCAAATAGAAAACAAAACACTATATATTGATCCCCAAAATTCCATTTGACATATTTATATTCAAGTTTATGTGCTATTGATGTGAGATTTAATATATGAAAAATGTTATTTATCTTAAATAATTTATCAAATTTCTCACGTGTGGCATGTGTGTAGGTTCCACACCCATATGACAGGTTTGATAGAAAATTTAGTAGATTATTTGGAATCTGTAACATAACTCATAATATATACATGACATTTCTTATTGAAAATAAAATTAAAATGTGTAGCTAATAAACCATTAAATAAGTTATTTATGTCAATTTTGTATTTTACAAATTCGACATTAACTTTTCATGTTTATTTATTATTTATCACATCGTGTTATATTCATGTTTTATTGAAATATAGCTAACACTAACCCACTGACTACATATACCATTCACATTGTATCAACGGATCGTGTTGAACATTTTAATCAAATTTAGGCACACAGAGAAATATATCAACTGAGATTGGTCTAACCTATCTCTCTCTTTAATTTAAAAAAAATTAGATAGTCATAAAAAGTATTAGAAAAATGTGTAGAGCCACACTACCCATACTACCCAAATCTACAATAAAACTATATATATTTTACGTTTGGATTTTTTTTAAATGCGTAACATCATTATGAATAATTTGATTCCTATATTTTAAGTATAGTTTTAATTTGGTCTTTCTATCTGAATTGGAAGTTAAAATTTATATTTTAGAACACCTGTTAATTTTCTAAGTTTTCAATTTAGTTCTAAATTGGAGGTTAAAATTAATAATTTTGGAACACTTGTCAATTTTTTAAGGTGACACGTAGATAAACTTAATAAAAATTTAGATAGAATGACCAAATTAAAACTAGATCTAAAGTGTTAGGACCAAATTGTTCAAATTGAAACTATAAAAATTAAAAGAAAATTAAATCAAACTATATGAATGTAAAATGTATTTAATACCCCCAAAAAATACATTAAATGGGATAATTATAGCCTAATAAATATAGAATTAAGAAAAAGCTCAACAACCACGGCAAGGAAGAGCCCATAATCAGAAGAAAATGAAATAAAATAAATCCCATAATGAGATAACTATTAAAAATAAAAAAAATTCTCATAATGATTTTTTTTTTTTTTTTGAAAAAGAAATATAACAAATGCAGCATATCTTCAACTAATTATTTTATTTTTGCTTTTATTCAAAATTTAAAAATAATGTATAGGCAAAATTTATAACTAAATTAAGAAAAAATTTATCTCTAACGACATTTTTTTACTTCTATATAAATACTTAAAAAAATAAACGTGAAAAATGTAGTCAATATAATATTACACATTAAGTAAAAAAATGTGATTAACAATTATTCTTACATAAATTTACTATAGTTTTAATTTCAAATTTAAAAATATATAAACATACCTGACGTTTTAATTGGAGGTATAACCAAATAAATCGCCATAGAATAGGAAGACAGCCTTCATTTTTCATCACAACAATTACGTAACTCAATATACAATTTTAATGTCTCTCAATCTTCCACGCGTCCAATTCTCTATCACTATTAAACTGAATGTATGAACCAAAAAAAAGAAACATTTGAGAAGATAAAGAGATGTGGTTTGAGACATTTCAATTGCTGAATTTTATTAATCAATAGTTATTAGGCTTCAATGGTTGGGCTTCTAATATTTGTTAGCCATTAAAATTGAATTATTTGATTTTATCTATATTCATTTGATCATCTGAGAGTGGACACGTGTTAAGTTTTTACACAAAAACTAAGCACATTTTTTAGCATTATTAATGAAATGTATAGTTAATTTTTTTTTCTCTTTTTTTTTTTTTTTTTTTTTGGCCATTGCAACCTGTTATGTTTTTAATAAAAATTTATATTTGTTTTAGATATTTTTTTAATATACAATTTTTTTTTTAAAGATTGTTTTATAAAAATAATTTAACAATCTCATCACTGACTATAGTGTATAAGAGAAATTAAAAAAGGTGTGGCAGTAGATATGGGAGAAGTCAAAAAGACTTGGAAAATTTAACGAAAACCCCTCCATTGGACCCTTGTTTAGTGAAAATGACAGCCTAATTTATTTTGTTTCATAAACTCCCCAAGGAGAAAATACATAATTAAGCAAGGACATAATAAAATATCTCCTTTTTCATGAACAATATTGACTGAGTAACATGTTACTGTCAGAGGTCATAATTTTTTTTTATAAAGAATTTCATAGTCAATATGAATCTTATTTGATAGATCTTGATGAGAGAATTTTACAAATATTAATTTTATTACAAATTGACATCTACATAAAAAATTATATTATATTAAAATTTAATATTTTGATAATAATCATGTGTTGGACTTTTCAAAGAATTTTTTTATGCTTATCTTTAATGTATTAAAGTTTTATTATGAAGGAGTTTTGACTAAATCCCCCAAAAGGCTTGTACATTAGGAGAAGTTAATAAATGCTAAGGCTTTTTTTTTTAAAATCAAAAAATTAAAAAAATTAAGATTGGGATATTGGAGCTTCCATAAGGCTTGTGGGTTAGAAATCCCCCCCTCCCCCTTTTTTATATATATATAATATATAGATAATTAATATTTACATTTAACCAGGATTGACGCCCTAACTTTCCAATAGAAGTGTACAATAGTTTGTATCAATGCCAGACACTCATAAAAATATTTAGAGGGGTTGTTTGGGATGAACTATATAAGTACACTTTTTAATTTTTTTGACTAAAAAAGTAAAGGAAAAAAAATGTATGTTTAGGATAACTTTTTGACTTTTTACGAAAAAATGTGTATTAAAATATTGTATTAACTAGCAAAATTACTAAAAGACCCTTATGTACACTGACGTTTGACAAGCTTTCTGCCGTGCATGTAACGCCCCGAAAATTGGGCAGGATATATCTATTTATGCAACAAAACCCACCTGATAGACAAACACATATATATAGCCAACTATTCCATACATCTATATCCATTAAATACCAAATGCCAAATACATACTGTTCACATCTCAATGCCCCAGTTCCAATCCCAAGCATGCATTTTTACAACAAGTATGAAATAGAAGCCAAACAGATAATAAGTGCCCTACAGGCTTACAAATTTATTCAAGAACATTCTTGGTTACACAAAATGGAGTTTTAACTCAACGCAAATACAGCCCCGAGCTTACATTCAACAAATAACAATAAAACAAAAATGAAGCCTTAGCTCCGAGTCCTCCCAAGTCAATGCCTTGGCGGAGGCATAGCACCTGTACCTGAAATGGTTTCCCTTATAGGGTGAGCCACAACTCAGTAGAGATATACTACACAACATATGAACCATGACAAGACTAAAGAGGAGTATGCTCATGCCATGCTCATGATAAAATAGTTTATCTTTCTTTTTATAAGGCATGTAATGCTGAGATGCAACAACAGATATAAAGCCATTTCCATTTTAAACCATATCTATTACATGAATACAGGCTCTGTGAATCTCTAGGTGAGTGTCTGCAAGTAGGCCCTAATGCACTACCACTGTCATTTTTACCAGTAAACTGGAAGGCTCGACACCTAACCGCGCGATTCTACACCCCCCTACCCAGATTCACCAAGTATTCATCTTTTCGCAAACAGTTATATTTCCAAAACATTTCTCAAAAATAGATACATTTCCAATGAAATGAACGTAATGCAATGTCCAATGCAACAAATAAGGAAATGTGGTTCAATTTACCTAAGTCTTATGCATTTCTACAACAATCATGGCTATCCTTCACTGATAGTCCAAAACAGATATTTCTAAATAGATATTTAAACAATTAAATTTCAAAAATTTCGATAAATACAATCTATTCCACATCTCATCAAATATGAACAACTACACTAGTTTTCATATCACAATCACGTCCAGTAACCTCTCAGGGTCCATTTTTAACCGTGTTGATTTTATTCCAACAGATACATTAAGCAAAATAATACCGTTAATGCTCAAGAAAACATCATTTTATTTCCAAACTCATTCTCCAAGCATTATTCAACTATGAAATCCTATTTTGATCAAAAGCCCCAAAAGTTAAACATAATCCTTTGTTTTATTTAAAAATGCTCTTTTGGTCGCAAACCAGTAAAAATTTCAAAACCGATCGAGTCGAAGTCCGTTTTTGTTCAAATTTAAAATATAGCTCTTTCATAACCTTACAAACATATTCCAAGTTCACACTTTCGCAATTTGGACATCAACTCTTTATTTTTCTCAAAATTTCTCTTTTAAGCAAATAAATCACAAATTTTTCAAAAATTCTAATTAAATTATATACAACTCTAAGCTCCATATAATCAAGTGAAAGTGCATAAAGAAGTGTAGGAAAAATCCGTACCTCGAGCCAAGAAGCTTCAAATTTTTCGGCAACAGAAATTAATTTTTTTTGGAGCCAAACGACGCCTTTTCCACCCTTTACGTTTTGATCCAAAGCACTAGAGGTAAAAAATGACTTTGGAAGACTTTTTTCCTTTCTTTCTCACGGCAAGAACTCTCAAAAGTTGAATAAAAAAATCCTTTTGGTTACTTTTATAGATATTTCCTAAACAAATATCTAATTAAACAAATATCTAAATATATATATATACCTATATATATATGTATATAAATTTAAAAATACATTTCAACATCTTTAATGACAAAAGTGAATATAATATTTTCTCACCACGAAATATATTTCGTTTGATGGTACACACCATAAATATTCACAACTATTTTATGGTAATTAAATAATAATAATAAAACCATAACAATATTACATGGTTACTAACGGGTCACAATTCAATCAATTGGGCCCAAATGAATAGAGTTTAATAATTTAAAATAAATCCCCAACTAAAATTAAAGTATAAATTCAATTTGATTCAACTCGTTACAGGGCATGTCAGTGCACTATTGACCATTGCTGCACTGCATTGCTCTTCTTTTCTTTTCTTCTTTTTTTTTTTTCTTTTTTCTTTTTCCTTCACACATGAGCTGCAGGGGACAAACAAGGGCAAAAGTGTCTTTTTTCCCTATGACAAATCAGCCCAATTTTTTGCCAAAAAAATGGTGAATAGTATAAATTTTTTTAATTTTATAGTAACTTTTTATTTTTTAGCTTTTTTAAGTTAACGCAAACACCTACAGAATTTAAAATTTATAAATTAGAATCATTATGCTGTGCGTAACCCAAACAATGCTATGTATTAAATGCTATCCAAGAAACAAAATATCCAAACATAGTTATTTAACAAAATTTTATAGGAAAGGGCCTGGATGTTTCCTCACTATTAACATAAAGCAAATATTTGGAACTTGAATTTGCTGGGGAAAATAAGAAAAAAATAAAATAAAATGAGACCACAAAAAATCCATTCACAATTTTTCATAAAATGAATGTCTAATTCATTATCACAATTAAAATTTTGCTTTAGGAGTAACATTTACCAAATAAAAAACCCAACTACAATTTTATATTTAAGTCAAATAACAATCCATTTTTTCCATCTAAAAAAAAAAAATCCATTTTAAAGCCAATTCTTTATCAAAAGGAGCTTATATCAAGAATGTTGCATTCAAAAACTTAGAGGAATATCAGATAAATCTTTTAGACATTTATTTATTTATTTATTTTTATTAAATTAATTTTTATTATGTATTTGGATGATGATCATGTAATAAGCGATTGTTTTTATTTTTATTAAATTAGTTTATGTTTTTTCAAAAGTCAAATATAGCGACAATTTTGATATCATTATTAAACCAATCTATTGAATCAAAAAATCCAAAACTAAAAACATTTCATATATTAAATATATCAATTACACATTAAAAGCCTAACAACCACCCATTACATGATCATCATATAAACACATAATAAAAATTAATTTGGTAAAAATAAAAAATAAATGTCTAAAAGATTTATCATCTATACTTTGACTCTTGTGTCATTTTGGTTCCTGTAATTTTAATTGAATCGATTTTGACAATAAATCTTTTATTTTGTCTCAAATTGATCCAATTGTTAGCATTTTTTATGGCATATGTCATGCTCGTAAGAGCAAAATTATAAGCTTGATCAATTTAGTGACTTAATCTCAACCAATTCTGTAAAACATTTCTATCAAAAACCCTAATTATGTAATCAATTGGACCAAATTGATGTAAAATTTAAAATTAAGGGTCAAAATTAAACCAAATGAAACTATAAAGATTAAAATGACACAAATAATATATAAGGACTATCGATGTAATTCGCTAAAAAAAGAGAGTAATTCATCACTAAATGTCTAGTTTTTTTTTTTTTTTTTTTTTTTTTTTTTGAGCTAAATGTCTAAATTGGTCACTAAAAGTATAACAATGACATTTTTAAAAACTAAAATATTTTCTTTTTAAAAAAGTAATTTTATTTTAAAATTTTTATTACTAAAAATGTAACTAGTCTGCTTGCCTTTGTACAATGCATTCCAAATGATACCGAGGTACTCCTTGGCATCCCCTATATTAGCATTTTTTTTTTATATAAATCTTTTTCAGATCGCATCACCTCTCTAATTTTTACATATATTTTCATAAAAAATCAAAAAGTATATTATTTAAATCATCTTAAAGCAAATTCTGGTGTCAAACTACGGTATTTATGGACCAAATTGTTTGAATTGAAACAATAGAAATTAAAGTAAAATTTGAATCAAAATATAAGAGTAGAAAATATAAGGAACAACTACAAGAAAACCTTAAGATTTGATTCTTATATCAAAATAAACCTTAAGTTTCTAATTTTTTGATTTTGAAAAATCTAGAAATCTCCTAGATATTGATTTGTGATTATGTATCAATTTTAAACAGTTAATAACAATCCCAATCAAACAATCAAAGACAAATCGACACAACAATTTTACGTGAAAAAACCACAATTGGAGTGCCTCCAATTGTGATAAAAAAATCACGGACCAAAGTCACAAAACAATCCACAAAAGGAATTACACAAGTGTACTCTCAATTACCTAGCGAATCTACGCTCGAATCGAACCAACCCCTATGTACCTCTTCCAACCCTGTCTTCACCTCGAAATTGTCTTACCCAACGTTGAATCCACAACGTCGAATGTCGAATGTCGAATCCACGACGATGAGCCACTCCAGAATCTACCAAAACTTCAGGCCCAAATTCCACGGAATCCACCGAAGAACAACTCTCTCTTTTGTATTGAATGAAACAAACAATCCTTTGATGTATACTTCTCAAATCATGAGTTAAACTCAAACAAATATCAAAGAAAACTAGCAAAAAAGCTCTAGATACAAACCCTAATATCCAAGAAGAAGATCTGGAAGCCGTACCCTAAAATCGGACTGAAACACATATTTATAGAAAACAGATCTGCGATCTCCGCTCAAGGGCAAGAATCGCCGCTCAAGCGGACTGATGCTCAAGCGCAGAAAGTTTTTCTTGAGCGCAAAAACACAACTTCCAGTACTTTTGAAGACAGTTCAAACTTCTAAAACCAAAGTTTTTCCGCTCGAGTGCACAAATGGCCGCTTGAGCAGACAGCTCGATCCCTGACATAGTCAGCGAAGTGGCAAACATGATAGGATAAGATCACAAACTTCTCTGCATAGGCACAATTCGGGTTGGATTCGCATCTAAAACTCATAGCCTCACTGAAATAAAAAGAACGAATAAAATTACAACTGAAAGGAGTTTTGTCAAACGGGATTGCCAAGAATAAAAACTCAACAGATTTGTTTTTAATATAAATCAATTGCCTATTTTCAGCAACTCCTCTTCTTTGTTGCTACAAATTTTAAAAGGTACAAGTATAATATGTGTATGGTGTAAGTGCAAATTGTATGGAGTATACCAAATCTTTTATTATTTTTTTGTTTTTAATGAATATTTTGATTTGTTTAAAAAAATATTTTACTTTTGCGGGGCATTCAGAATGAAAAAAAAAAAAAAAAAATTAAGAAAAATATGAAAATTACAACAAAAAAAAAATGAGAATTTGAGCATTGTAACAAAATAAATATAAAATTTTTAATTTTATCAATTTAAATTCTAAACTTTTAATTTTTTTCAGTCTAAATGATTTTCCTAGATCTAAAAATGCATGCCCTTAGAATCGATAAACTTAACCTAAACTTGCAACCCCTTTGGTTAAAAGCACTTGAGAACAGTATCCCGACATTTTCCAACACAACTAAAAACCTTAAAAACAAGGAAAGTGATGTAAATTTTTTGAGTCAGTTTTTTATATATAAATATTTAATCATGGTTATGCTACTTAAAATATTAATAAATATCTTAGTGTGAAATGATTGCATATTATTTAGGAGCATTATTTGGACTCAAAACAATACTTACGAAGGGCAAAAACAGAGCAACTTAACCATTATTTAGAATTTTATTGGAATAAGTTTCTAAAAAGTTGAATTTATTGATCTTCAAGAGATATGATAAGACTTCTTGGTTGTTACAAGGAAAAGTAAGACTTCTATTCTTCTCTCTTTTGACTTCCCCACAAAATTTTGTGAGTGTTTGAATAGAGGGATTGAACGAGAAGTCAAGGATACAAATGGGGTTAACCATGTTTGGATTGTTTTTAAGAAGGTGAGTGGAAGTTAAGGACGGGTTACTTTTCTTCCCCTCCAAGATTGGGAGGAAACATAGAGAAGTGAAGTGTTGGTTATTAAATGTATTTTTTAATATAAACTATACCCGTTACTTTGTGAGAAGATCAAGTATAGAATTTTTAATTGTTATCTATTTGGCTTTTTCACCTTCCTTTCCTCTATAATCATTGTCTAACCAAAAAAGAGGAAGGAAAATTCCAACCGTCATTCCCCTCGGTTAATTATTATCTAACCAAACAAGAAGGGGGATACACTTCCCTCCATTCTCTTCTCCTTCCTTTCCTTCCCCTCTTAATCTACACTTCCCTTCACTTTCCTCCCAACACTGCTTTGAGAAAAAATATGCGACACTGTTATCCTCCATCACACTGTGGCACGACACATTCCATATTATATGCTATTTATTTTTATTATTTTTTTGGTTGGTATAGGTGAAAGAACTTCTAGAAAGTAAGGGATATTCCATTATTCCTGTAATTGAGCACTAAGATATTCTGTAATGTTCACCCATTTCTGACCAAAACCTTAAAACAACTTTAGCTGATCAAACACGAAGGACGTTTGTGGTTGACAATCAGCTATTCCAGCCAGGTACATAAGGTTTTGCTGAAGCCTTGCTTGGTTCCTGTAGTGAAGGAAAAAGGTTGTAAAAACCCCTTACGCAATTATGCAATGATTGTTGGGAGCATCTAGAAAGAAGAACATGAGAGGACAAAAAGGCAAGAAATTTGGTAGTAATGTCATTTCATGACAAAGTTAAGAACCTTATTCCAAAACGGAGTCATAGTCATTTAAATTTAAGATGGGATACAAACTCTGCATTTTCACTCAGTTTCCCAGAATTCTGGTTCTCAAGAATCTTCAAAATCAACCATTTGTTCTCGTCCAAATACTGCACATGCAAATCCAGCATGTGACAAAAATGCAGAAGTTTGGTAGAGTTAATTACGTAAAAGTAATATCCTATTTTTGAATTTGATAAACAAAAAGATTAATAATATAATGAAAACGTCTAGCTAAACAGTTGATCGGCTAAAACCGTTAGATATGCTAAATATATGTTCCATATTCTGTCTTTGCCGCATACTTCGATAAAATTAATAGCTCACAAGGTAGCAAATTACATACAGTTTATAGTACTGTCAAAAGTTGTTGATCTTGTGCACAATCATCACAAAGAATGTGAAGCTAATAATCACTAGCATACTTGCAAAAAAAATTTTATAGTAAACTCAAAACATTAATGTGGGTGGGAAGAAGTTTTAGTGATTAAATCACTGTCATAAAAGCAAATGTCCAAGATTGAAAAAATGGTTGAACTAGTCAATCCAGGATTTTGGAATTTAGGAGCATGTTGTAGCATAACATATCAAGTAGCGGCATTGTAATTTAAGAGAAAATGACCAATTAGAGGTTTGATATCTACTTATCAGTAAGTCATGCCAGCGCCCCTAAAATTGGAGATGCATTTCATGTGTTATGATACATGACAGATTGATACTTCATCAGCAACTCAGTATGTCTTTATAAGCTATGTGGTAGATCGACATTACACCTAATTGCTAGTCCATTGCCAGGTAAGGATCAGTGTTAACCGCATGTTGAAGCCACTAAGGAAATTTAAAAAATAGAAACAAAATTCAAATACTGACATAACTAAAAGGTAAAAAGTTATTGGATGCCAGATCCACATTGTTGTTCGGACAACATAGGTGCACAAGCACACTTGAGCCAAGCCAACATAAAAACGAACAGAAACAGAGACATATATATATTGAGTCTTGTGTCATTTGCTTCTTCTGTTGATTTCTAGGAGATCTGATTTTTTTTTTTTTTTGGGGGGGGGGGTGGTGTACTTTTATATGCTTGTTGATTATGGGTTGTGTTCTGTTTGAGGCTCTTGTATACTATGTTCACGGGTTGTGACTTGTGGTGGTAATCCCATGACTCAGACAAGGATGAGTTCCCTAGTGCAGACTCATGACCCTTAAAAGGATACTTTTCTTCAAATGTCTTGAGATTCATCGAGTTTAAGCTCCACGCAGGTTGTCTTGGAATTCGTAATGTGAGACGTTTAGCGGATAGGATTGCTACTGATCTTGCAAGCTGCACTAAATTTTGATGCATTGGGCAGCAAAACTGTTCCGAAGGTACGGCTTTCCCCCCCCCCCCCCCCCCCCCCCCCTCTCTCGAGTGTCCGTATTGAATTTTAGCACTTATCATAATCTCATTTCTGTTGACAAGACCAATCCATCACTTAAACTGTTTGTGGTTCAACTGACCTTGGTGTTGCTCAAGCCTTAGAATCTAATGGATTTAACTCGTAAAATTAGGGTTACATATGCAATCTCATTAGGCTATTATGAGCAAAGGAATTAATTCAGACAAAAATAGTTGGATGGCCTTAAAGAAATGTTTGCTCTGTTTAGTTGCTTAGAATAAACTAGAAATAGCATCCAAATCTTAGATAAAACCTGGATCTTGAAAATTGTTTGATTGTGTGAGTTTAGAAGGCTAGATCAGTCACTGTTTGGAACCCAATCAAACAAGAGTACTGTGCCTAGCTCACCTATCGGCTCTACTAAGGTGAGGTTTTCATTTTTGGAAAATAAATCACCATGAAAATATGATCAGAAACGCTATGCCTAAACTATTTAATACGATTGATATATATATATATTCCCTCAATTTTTTTGGGCCAAATGTAAAATAGGATTAAAGAGCATATACAGAGAGGCCCATAAAACAACATTGGAAGAGACAATCAAATATAACAAAAGCCACACCTATCTACAAAGTAATGTAGAAAATAAGGGACGTACCACAAAAAATTGGTAGGGGAAGATAAAAATTGTTAGAAGGTGATGAGGAGATGTATCAACCTCTTTCAACATTTAGGTTATGTTTGGATTTCTGAATTTGAAATGAAAATATTTTGACACTACATTTTTTATGAGTAGCTCTAAGTTAGATTTGATAGTTTAAATATGAATTTGAAGAATGAAATTAAGAGCTTTGTCATTGTGGATTTGAAATGACAATGTAAGACTAATTACTTGAAATTATTCATGCTTAAGAATTCTAGTTCCACAAGTATCCTTCTAGAATATTTTCTCTTGCATCTCTAATTTATTCCTTTTTAGTTTTCTCAATTCACCTATTATAGCTTAATCTCCTTCTTAAAAAAAAAAAATTCACATCAAATGCTTTCATTTGAAATCTATCTATCCAAACGGAGCGTTAGTGTCAAGTCCAGAGCGTTAAACTGAAGATAGCCAAACACATTACCCACAAATGAATAACAAGTAAGCATGGAGGACCTTTCCACATCAGAGACTAGTTATTAGTTGAACCAAAATCTCAATAAAATCACAATAAATGGTTAACCAAAAGAAGAAATACTCAAGCTATATAAAAGCCCAGAGTTGAAGGGATATCAGGTACAAAATATAAATATGCAAATTAAAGCAAGAAGAAATAAAAACAACAATACGCATTACTGGAACCACAGTAATAGCAAATAGAGAGAGAGAGAGAGAGAGAGAGACCTGCTGGATGTGGTCAGTAGTCATGACCATGGGGTGCTGCTGCTGCATCTGCATGAGTTGATGCTGCATTCTTCTTCTTGATCAGTTGATCTTATTGTTCTCTGATGTTTTCTGCCCCCCAAATGCTTTTGTTTTTTGTTTTAGTTTTGCTTTACTTCTCTGTCTGTGTTCCTATTTTTGAACAGACCAAATCAACTAATTTTATGTGTGTGAGTGTGAGACAGAGATGTAACTTGGAGGCTCCAGGTGATACTTTTCTTGGGATTTTACTCACTTTTTTCGAGGTCCCAGCTGTGTCACTCTGTCAGAGTAGTAAGTGATGAGTTAGGACCATTGTTTGTTATTAGTATTCCAAACCCGATTTTGTTTACACACCGATAAGGTTTATGAGCAAAAGGTATTTTGATTATAGAAATGTTACAATGTGAACATGTTAGCAAAAATTCGGTTCAGGTCCAATCAATAGTGATTAATCAACAGGTTTCAACTGATTTTAAATAAACACAAAAATGATCAGATTTTGTGCTTGAATCCTATGTCTTAAACAGATTAAGGATTTCACTAGAGATAATTAAGTAAAGAAGGATTTGAACAGAATAAAATATGTATTAATTCAAATAAATTGTCACTTGCCACTAGTTACAAAAACTTAAACAAGAATAAAAAATTGAATAAATACAGCAATCGACAAAAATAAGAGAAATGAGGATCATAAAAACTACTAGTTTAATACACTCCCAAAATGACTAATTTAAAACTACTTAACTCTTCACGAGTGTGATTGATGGTTGTTGATTAATTCCTCTATGTATCTCTATTGACCTATTTATAGGCTTAGCCATATGAGAGAAATAGATAATCTAAGCCCACGATTTCCTTAATAAGCCCATTGTTTGCTCAACATTATCCATATCTCATGTTTGATAGGAATCACTTTGCAGATTTAGTATTTGATTTGATTTTAACTCCTTAATCTCAACAACTAATTTTCAAATTGCTGCAATGGCTAACTTTCTGGCCCTTCATTGAACATGTCATCATACTACGTCCTTAACACATTTGTCATGTCACATTAGCATGCCTGTCGATAGAAATAATAATTATAAAAACAAATGTGGTCAATGTTATTCTTTAAAAATAATTATGATTTCAATTGACAGACCATAATCGAACTTTACCATAATTAATAGATCACAATCGACAAAAAATTAAAATATGGTGTAAACAGAACTTAAAAAACAAAAAAAGGTGCATAAAAAAAGTTATGGATTTTGCGGTGAAAGTTACACTTTCGTGGTAAAAGTTGTGAATGATGAAGTTTTGGTATGCACACTTTTAAAGTTATAAATAGCACAGTTATGTTTTTTGTAATAAAAATTATATTTTTTTGTGATGAATAATTTTTTTTACTTTTTGTATAAAGTACATATCATATGTAGTAGGGGTGTGCGCAGTGCGGGTCAGTGCGGTTTATGAGAAAAATAGAAACCGTATGGTGGGTGACGGATTGATAAAAATGTCATTAGAATTTGTCATTTTTTTTTTTTATAAAAAACCGGCTGTTCGGTTGGCAAATAATGACGGATTTGCCTTGACGATTCGGGCGGATTGGCGGTTTATAAAAAATATAATTGAAATTACAAAACTTGAATCAAAGAGTAAAAAGATCTGATTTATAAAGTAACTGAAATAGTCAAAATTAAAATATTCATCTAATATAATATTAAATATTAACAAACTAATAAACTAAAAATCCAATACTCCAAACAAATTATACAATAACAATTTAACAAGGCAATAAATACTAAAAAAAAGTTCCAAAAAAAAAATTCTAAAGTTGATCTAAGTTCAACATAGTTCACAAACAATCCAACATAGTTCAACATAGTTCACAAACAATCTAACATAGTTCAACATAAGTAAATAAATAAAAATTATCAATGATAATAAGTATATATAAATAAATCCAAAATTTTAACATAGTTCATATGTACCATTTTTTGCTGGACGTTGTTAGAATATAATATGTAAAGTGCTGCTTTAATAATTAGGTTAGTATATAATAATTAGTATGCTTTAATAATTCTATTTTCTCTTTTGGCTTGTAACATTCAATACATCCATTAATACACAATCTATTTCTCTCTTTGTCTATATTCTAACATGGTATCAGGACGAGGTTAAAAACCTAATAATTTTGCTTCACTGGCGGGTGACAATCTCGTCTTGGCTGCCCGCCGGACCTCTACACATATCTTCACTCCGCTGCCACAAATTATTCTTCTTGATCTTGATCTTCTTGTTGCTGCTGCTGCAGTTGAGCAGGGCCTTGACAAAGTAGCATGTCTCGTCTGTAGTGTTCCCTTCAGGCACATCCACCACAAATGACTCAATCACTAGCGTCCCTAGTCTCCCATCAATCATCTCTGGATGGACAGTGATGATTGAAGAGTAGTTCTTCAGCCTGTGATCACCACACGAGATCAACGGGGGAAGCCCTGACTTCACATTAACCTGGAAGCCCTGACTTCACATTAACCTGTCTGAGACTCCCAATTTTAAGGTCACCTTGCATGACACATCTGCTGACAAATGGTTTATATCTCTGTGGCTGATCAAATCGCCTCACCAATGACCATACGAGATCAACGGGGGCTTTGATGTGCTTGACGAATTCGGAAGTACACTGATTCTCTTTGGGTTCGTGTTGTGGTACCTTCGTATGTACTGAGCCTCCACCCCAAATTTATGGAATCTATCCACAGTCCACCGAGTCGAAGAGCTCAAATCCATTGTCCGAATGTTACCCATCTGGGCATCCGGAATACTAGTCATCACTGCATATTCCCATCAAGACAGTTTTAGCATTCAACAAACTCGAACAATGGATCGTCACCTCTTCCACTCCAACTCACACTGCATGATGTTAACATTGAGGATGAGATGCGTCGGAAGCAGTAACAGGTTCATCCCGACCTCCAATCTCAGCCTCCAATTCTCCTCTACAACTGCTATTTCAGGCACCACTTTATCCTCTTCCACCACCTCCTTAGCCTCAACTTCAGCTTCCTTAAGCAGAGTCACCACTTTATCCTCTTCCAGTTCATGATCTCACCACTGGAGTCGAGTTTGGTGCTCGCATGGTCACCACTGATAGCAGACCAACTTTTCGGTGAAAGTGTACCCTCGCTAACACCATCACCAGAATCCAAGACAATACCAGCTATCCTCACGGCTGCCATCCATCATCCTTCAACCCGCTTGCTCTTTCTTTTTTTCTTTTTTATTGCCCTAGTGCCTTTTTATTATATTAGACCAGAGAGAGAGATTGACCTTTCACTCTCCTTTTTATTATATTGTTGGGTTGGCATGTTCCCCACTTTTTTTTTTTCTTTCTTTTTTTTTTATTCCATTGAATTGAGCTACCTACAACAATTTTCAATTATCCTTTACATCTGCAAGCCCATGTTACCCACTTTTCCTTTATTTATTTTTTATTCCATTATCCTAACACACCAGGCCTCAGAAACCACCTCTCATTTTTACTTTCTTTTATTATATATATATTTATATATTATCCCACCACACCACGCCTTAGAAACCACCTTTGATTTTTCATATCTTTACTTTATTTCCTTCCACACAAAAATCCAAAAAAAAAAAAAATCAAACAATCACACCTTTATCGTTTCACTTCTTCGCCTCTTTCGCTGTTCTCTTCCTCTTGCCTCTGTCTTGGGCGTCCCTTGACGGCGCTGCCTCCGTACTTCCAAGTCCACCGAGCACGTTGCCTCCCCGCTGCTCCTCAACCGCAGCATATGGCGGACCTCCGAATCGGAACATGACCGTGGCCTTCCGTTTTAGCTCCTTGTTTTCCGCCTTCAGTGAACATATCTCTGCTCGTGCATCCCTATAAATGTACTGCAGCAGAGTCAGTTGGGCATTTAACTGTTGCACCTCACTTGTCCTATGTTGAAATCGGTGCGACAAGTTCGTGACCACTATCATGGTCTCCACACATGACTTTAACGTATAATGGTTGGCCTCAATATCGGATTGAGTTGCCATTGTTTGCTCCACTGACAGCATCGGAAAGTTCAACAGAGCAAAAACAGGGGCGCTTGGTTGCGCTTCCAGGGCGACAAACCCGGTTATCTCTATTATGAACTCATTCAAGTCTGGAAACAGGGTGAGCGGACCATAGGAAGAAGAGACCATGTTATGTTAGGGGTTGCTGAGTGTTTCAGATTCAGAGCAACAAAGTGTTACAGAGTATTTCTCTTAGAGAACGAAGAGGTTTTTAGCTTGTTTTGTTTTGCATAGCCTCAGCCTCAGCCTCGGTTTAAATAGCCAAGGTAGACACGCGCATCGCGCGCCGTTCGACGCCACAGTGTCAGGTACGACTTTTGATGTATTGGGCGCGCCTTTCGAGGGCACGGCTTTTGAGGGCGTGATATATCTATATATGTATATCGTTTGGGCAGCCTATATACACGAACATACAGTGTATTCTACAACAGTCTGACGTGACGACACAGTGTTTGCTCCATCGGTCCGGCATGACCCCGTAAACTGTCCCGACATTGATTCCGGTTAGCTTCTACAACGGTCTGACACGACCACACAGTGTCTGCTACATCGGTCCGGTATGACCCCGTAAACTGTCTTGACATTGATTTCGGTTAGCTTCTACAACGGTCTGACACGACCACACAGTGTCTGCTACATTAGTCCGACATGACCTCGTAAACTGTCCCGACATTGATTCCGGTTAGCTTCTACAACGGTTCGACACGACCATACAGTGTCTTCTACAGCGGTTCGATACGACCTCACAGTGTCTTCTACATCGGTCCGACACGAGCCATACATTATCTTCTACACCGGTCTGCTACAACCATACAATGTCTTCCACACCGGTCTGACACGACCATACAGTGTCTCCTATCCTATTTTATTTTATTTTATTTTCTTGTTTTGTTACTCTCTCCAAACTCAAGTTGGTTGGTTCCTATCCTCATTGAGTTTGAGGGGGGCTGTTAGAATATAATATGTAAAGTGCTGCTTTAATAATTAGGTTAGTATAATAATTAGTATGCTTTAATAATTCTGTTTTCTCTTTTGCCTTGTAAGCTTGTAACTCCTCTATATAAAGGAGCTAACCCATAACATTCAATACATCCATTAATACACAATATATTTCTCTCTCTTTGTCTATATATTATTCTAACAGACGTGATAGCCTTTCCCTTTCAATTAATCCAAAATTGTTAAGTTCACAAGTTTAGTTGGGATAAAAATACTTTTTGAATATGAAGTTTAGAGTTTTGAACCAATCAAATAATATGTATAGAGAGAGAAAATTCACAAAAAATCTAATGTAATGTTAAAATTTAAAACCTTTTAACTGCATAAGAGAAAAATAAAGGGGATTTTAAAAAAAAATGTATTTCTAGTACTTTGTACCAATTAATTCAAGTTAATTTTTTTATAACTCATTAGTGTTGCAACTATCAACAAGATCAATAACTCCAATTTTAAATTTAACATAAAAAATGAAAACTAAATCTATATTTTAGAAGAAAAGTACAATAATTTAAATATTTATCCCATTTGGATTAGAATCTATATATAAGGACAAAGTCATTGAAGCTAAAGCTAGTTTGGCATGTACTAAATAAGTCAAAAAGTCAAAAAGTCACAATCTTATTTAAGTCACATCATCTTATTTAAAACACATCATCTCTCTAACACATCACATCAAACCCAACCCAAACCCACCAATAAGTCAAAAAGTGCACTTTTTTAGAACATTCCAAACCGACCCTAATATAATCATACTATTTGAAATCTTGCTCTTCATATATATATATATATATAATATTGTGAATTTTTAATAAATGTGAAAATAAAAAATGTAAACATCACACTTTTCATAGTTCCAAAAAAAAAAAATCATACTTTTAATAAATAAAATAATATATATTTTTATAATGGAAGCTGTATAGCCCAATCCATGCTGATCCGTGCTACCGCCCATAGTTTGAGAGTGTTGGTAGGTTACAAACTAAATTTGTATGAGTTGGGCTACATAAAGTTTAAAATCTTTAACTCCATGGAAAAACCCACCCAACCCGCTAATTCATATATTTTATAACAAAATTACTTCATACTACTAATTTAATACCACTAAACAGACCACTAATAACCACTAATGACGTGGTAAGATGTGCACTCCACACTTCAACCATGATTAAATCTTTTCATTTTTTTGATTGTCATCACCTGTTTACGTATTAGACCACTGTCAAAGCTTCCTAAACACATGTATATCATCAGACATATTTTATTTTACTTTTATTTTGCACCTTCATATTTATATTATAAGTTATATGATTTTAAAATGTGTTTATATAATATGTTAAAATTTACAACTCGTCAACTTGCCCAACTTATTCATTTAAAATCACAAAAATACGCGAACTAACTTGCTGATTTTGAGGCTGTATGTGCTGATGGCGGGTTAAGAAATTGTCTACCCACAAAAGCGATTTGGTTGAGATTATTTTTCCCAAACCATCCAATTCGAACTTGCTCACACCCTTCCCACTCCCCACTTTTTAGCCTATCCCATTTTTAACCCAAAATTTGGGAAGTACATAAATTAGAACAAAATATCACATCAAAAAATGTTTGACCCACAAAAAATACGTACAATTATACCTATAATGATGTGATATTATGTGTCGACTTTTAATTTGATATACACTCAATAATATAGAGTCTAATTCTCTTGTCACATCATTGTAGGTGAATTTGTGAGTCTAAAACTGTGAATTTATAACATTACTATTTCGGGTCGGGTTTGGGGTCGAGTTGGCTTGGTTGAAGGGACAGTGCCGTTTGGGGGGGATGTTTGTTGTGGTTGCATGGCTTTTGTTAGTGTAAATATAGCTGTCATAGCTTATATTATATTATTATGTAAAGTAAAGCAAATGTAAATGTTTTTTGCTTTCGGTGCCTTTGGCTGGCATCCTATGTACTCTCCTCTCTATAAAAGAGAGTGAGCTTCTCTTGTGTAGATGACAATACAACATACATGCAAAACATATCAATAAACATAATTCATTTTCTCTCTCTCTCTCTACCAAACTATTGTTACATGGTATCAGAGCTGAGTTTCTTTTCTCCGTGTTCTTAGTCCCGTACACAGCGGCACTACAGAACTGCTTCCAAACCGTTGTATCTTCCTACCAACCTGCTCGGAATTTCCTCACGATTCCGACAGCACCACCCACGTCACCAGAAACTCCGTCACGTGCCATCACGCGCCACTTCCGTGTTCGGCGAGTCTCTGTTTCCGCCGCCACTCTCATACGCGCTCTCATGCGCCTTCCGTTGCGTGCTCACGTCATCTCTGACCTCAGCCCTATCCTTTGCGTGCACCGCACCTGCTGCTGTGCGCCGTGCGTACGCCGTCTTGCTATTGTGTGCCCGCGTGCGCCATTCTGCTCCCTTGCGCCGCATGTACGCCGTTCGACTATCGTGCACCATTCTGCTCCCTTGCGCCGCGCGTACGCCGTTCGGCTATCGTGTGTCGCCCTCCGTCCCTGCTATCGTACACCGCTCCTCTGGCTGCTATTGTGCGCCGCTGACATCATCCGGCCCTTTACTGACGTCAGTAGCCCTTTTCCCAGCTATTTTCGACTTTCCAGACTCACTAATACACTCTGTTTTACCAAATTTTGTTCCTACAGGCCTGTTCCTATTTATTTAGTCCTACTCCATTTTTATTATGGATCGCCATGATGCCTCCCATCCAATTTATGTTCTACTTAATGGTTCCAATTATGTATTGTGGGCTCAAGCCATGTCTTCCTTCCTCAAAGGATGGAAACTTTGGCATATTATCACCGGGGATGTGACCAAATCGGTGAAAGAGGATGTTGAACTTACTGCCAAATATGAAGACCGACTCGAAGACTGGGACAGTAAAAACTACCAGATCATTACTTGGCTTCGGAATACCTCTGTTCCCTCTATTAGTCTTCAGTTTAGCCGTTTTCAACTTGACTTTGTTCCCAATCCTGCTAAAGCCATTTGGGATTTTTTGAGAGATCGATAACAGACTACCGATCTTTCCCATCAGTATCAACTTCAGAGTCAACTTCACCGCATGTGTCAAGAAACCAGTCAGTCTATTAATGACTTTCTTTCTCAAATGTATTCTGTTTGGGACCAGCTTGCTCTCTCGGAACCGGCATGGCCTCACCTTGAAGATGCTACTTTATTCACTACCTATCGTAATCAACAACGGTTGGTTCACTTTCTCATGGCTCTCACTCCCTTTTTTGAGCCCGTGCGTGCCTCTCTTCTTCATCGCCTTCCATTGCCCACTCTTGAACAGGCTATTTCTGAGCTGTTATCTGAGGAGACTTGTCTTGGTACTCTCCAAACTCATAATGTGGACTCTGTTCTTGCCACTCCTCAGTTATGGCCCTCACTGACCCAACGGACCACTGTTTGCCTCTATTGTCAGAATCGGGGCCTTCCTTTTACTCATTTTTTGGTTCATTGCCCTGTCAGATCCTGCCGATATTGCAACAAACTTGGTCTTGGTCATCTGCAGCAGGATTGTTTTCGCAATCCATCCTGGTCATCTTCCACTAGCCACTCCTCTCGCGGTGGCTCTTCTGGGGGGAACTCTCATCGTCAGTTTACTCGTACTGCTGCTGCTGCCTCTGAGGATTTCTCTGAGTCTCCTGCTCCATCTGCCCTGTTTTTTCTCAAACTGATGTTGAGGCCATGTTCAAACAGCTTCTCTCCACCTCTGGTACACCTCCTCCTACTGCTTTGTCTGTGACTCTAGATAACTCTTCTTGGTATTTTGACTCCGCCTGTTGTAATCATATGACTTCCAGCTCTACTATATTCTCCTTCATCTCTCCCTCTACTCATCTTCCCTCCATTCATACTGCTGATGGTTCTCTCATGTCTGTAAGTCATGTTGGGACTGTTTCCACTTCTCAGTTATCTTTACCTCAAGTTTATCATACCCCTGCTCTAACCTTAAACCTTATCTCTATTAGTCAATTATGTGAGCTTGGTCTAATCGTCACATTTTCTGCTAATGGTTGTTTGGTGGAGGACCCTCAGACGGGACAGACTATTGGGATCGGCCGTAAGCATGAACGTCTCTATGAACTCATTCAACTTCATGTTCCGGACTCCCCACAGATCGCTGCTCCTGCATCTGCTTCATCTTTATCTCCTTTTCATCTTTGGCATTGTCGCTTAGGACATCTTTCTGTTAGTCACTTAAAGTCTTTGGTTTCTAGTGGTCAATTGGGTCCTGTACTTCAAGATACTTTTGATTATATACCATGTCAGCTTGCAAAGCAACCTGCTTTATCATTCAATAAAAGTACTTCTATTTCCCGTGCTCCTTTTGATCTCATACATTCGGATATTTGGGGCCCATCCCCTACTACTACTATGGGGGGATCTCATTATTTTGTTGTTTTTATTGATGATTATTCACGATTTACTTGGCTTTTTCTCATGAAACTCGGTCTGAACTTAAACATCTTTATTATAGCTTTGCCAAAATGGTCCACACCCAATTTTCCAAAACCATTAAAAAAATTTCGCTCTGACAATGCTATGGAATAGCGGGATACCGATTTCCTTTCCTTTCTTCAGAGTCATGGTACTTAGCCTCATCGTTCCTGTGCTGGCACGTCCCAACAAAATGGACGTGTTGAACGAAAACATAGGCATATTCTTGACACTACTCGCGCTCTCCTTCTCTCGTCTTCCTACCCTGAAAGCTTTTGAAAGGAAGCTACCCTTACTGCTGTGTACATTATCAATTGTGTTCCTTCCCCTGTCATCCATAATCAAACTCCCTTTGAACATCTACATGGCACTCCCCCTCCATACACCAATCTTTGGGTTTTTGGCTCTACCTGCTTTGTTCTGCTTCAATCCCATGAACACACCAAGCTTGAACCTCGTTCTCGTCTTTGCTGCTTTCTTGGATATGGGATTGAACATAAAGACTTTCGCTGTTGGGATCCTCTCTCTAAGCTTCTTCGTATCTCCCGCTATGTAGTTTTCTGGGAGCACAAAATGTTTTCCTCTCTCTCCTCGTTTCACTTACCCGCACTCTCCACTCCGGTTATCTTTACTAATCCTTCCCTCGATCTCTTCTCTGATAACTTTGATACAGGTTCCTCCTTCATCGAGACGCCCTTGTTAATCCCTGATCCCGGCCAGACTGTTCTCCCTGATGGTCCACCTCTCCTTGCACCTTCTAGTCCGTCTCCTCATTCTTCGCTAGCTCTTCTCCCTACCGATCCTCCCACAGGTCGGCCGCACCAGGTAACTCAACCACCTATTCATCTTCATGATTATATTGTTGGGTCTGCTTCCTTTTCTACTTATGAACCCACATCCTATCGTGAGGCTTATACTAATCCTCTTTGGCAGCAAGCTATGACCAATGAACTATAGGTTTTGGACAAAACTCATACTTGGGATGTTGTTGATCTTCCTCCTGGCAAGACTGCAATTGGCTGCAAATGGGTCTACAAAATCAAGACTCATTCTGATGGCTCTATTGAGCGCTACAAAGCTCGTTTTGTTGCCAAGGGTTTCAACCAGGAATATGGCATTGGTAAGGAGACCTTCTCCCTTGTTGCTTGACTTACCTCTATTTGTAGTTTGTTTGCTGTTGCTGCTGCTCGCCACTGGGAGCTCTTTCAGATAAATGTCAAGAATGCCTTCCTTAATGGTAATCTTCTTGAGGAGGTCTACATGCAACCTCTACCTGGGTCCACTTTTCCACCTCATAAGGTTTGCAAACTACAGCGTGCCCTCTATGGCCTCAAGCAAGCACCCTGTGCTTGGTTTGCTAAGTTCAGTTCTACCATCCATGACTTTAGGTTCACCTCTAGCTCCTATGACTCTGCTTTATTTATACGGACTACTCCTCATGGTACCACTCTTCTCCTTCTTTATGTGGATGAAATGATTATCACTGGTAATGATGCAGCTAGTATTCTTCACCTCAAACGTTTTCTCTACCGTCAGTTTGAGATGAAGGACCTTGGTACTCTTAACTACTTCTTAGGCCTTGAAGCCTCCCATGATTCTACTGGTTCCTATTTGTCTCAAGCCAAATATGCATCCGATCTTCTGGCCCGTGTTGGTCTTACCGATTGCAAAACTACCTCTACTCCAGTTGATCCTCAGATTCGTCTCACTCCTCTCGATGGGGATCTCCTCTCAGGTGCTACTCTTTATCATCAGCTCGTCGGTAGTTTTGTCTATCTCACTGTGACTCGTCCTAACATTGCCTATGTTGTTCACATTGTTAGTCAGTACATGTCGGCTCCTCGCACTCCCCATTATACTGCTCTACTCTGTATCCTTCGCTACCTTAAAGGCACTCTGTTCCATGGCCTCCACTACTCTGCTTCCTCCTCTCTTGAACTGTGTGTTTTTTCTGATGCTGATTGGGCTGGGGATCCTACGGATCGATGCTCCATCACGGGTTTCTGTTTCTTCTTAGGGGATTCTCTTCTTACTTGGCGTAACAAGAAACAATCCCTCACTGCCCGCTCTAGTACCGAAGCTGAATACCGAGCTTTTGCTGATACTATTTAGGAACTTCTTTGGCTTCGCTGGCTTCTTGCTGATATGGGTGTTTCTTCTTTTGGCACTACCTCTCTGTAGACACCCCATTTTTGACCACCTTTAAGACTTGGACGCGACTGATGGTTTCGGAAGGTGTGCAGGGCAAAAGTTCAATTTCTTCGGCAAGGAGAGGGGCAAATCCCAACTTCATACCTCTTTTTGGACCAAAACTATCTTGATCAAAAGATTTTGAGACCTTGAAACCCTCTCTTTCAAAACATTTTTGAAAATAGGTTTCTACGATGTTCCGACGCTCGCATTTTGTTAAATATTGCGTTTTTCGGTAAACCGAGCAAGGACAAAGTGGAAATGAATGAAAGAGAGATGAACTCTTTGAAAAATCTTTCAAAACACCTTGTTTAGGGGTTTGGAGTTGAAGAAAAGAAACCCAGTTGGGGAAGGAGTTGGACATGAACCGTTAAGAGAGAAACGAGAAGTCCTCGCCAAATCAGGCCTATCCTTTTGAATATTTAGATTTCAGCTATGAGGCCACCACCGTTGGAAAGCTTACTTCCGGGGCTTCAATTTTCATTGAAGAATCTCCTCGAGCCGAGTCCGGATGGGAGAGATATGGTTGTTGGAAGTTGGGCATCAATCCGGTTGGACCGAAACTGAGCAGTCTTCACTAAAAGAGGGATATCTCTTAGCACACATGGAATTTTGAGGTGAGGCTGCCAAATTTGGAAAGAAGACTTCCGGGGCTTCATTTTGGACACAAGAATGACCTGAAAAGGCATCCAAATGAAGGATTTAGGCTTTCTTCAAAACAGGGACTAAGACTGATTTTTTCTTCTGGTCTCTATGAGAGGGTGCCGGCCATGAATGGCCAATGCCGGCCCTATGCCGGCCAGCAATGATAGGGTGCCGGCCATCAATGAGCCACTGCCTGCCAACAATGATGGCCGGCAGAATCCTTTGTTTCAGCAGGTTTCTAGGCAGATCTTTTGAGCCAGCTGGAATCCTCTTATCTGCCCTCTATACACGTGTATGGAGGGATGAAACTCTTGCCAAGCTTGTTCAAGAAGCTTTGCTTTGATTTTCTTCTATATAAGGAAGAGGCTTCTTCCTTAGACAGGGTTCTGGACTTTTGGAAGAGAAAAGCTTCCTCTCTCTCTATATTGTGTGTGTTTAGTGCTTTGAAGTTGCATTTCCTTGCACTTTTACACTACAACCCATAGCCTACCACCTCCATCACTCATTCCAGCACCTTGGAGGCCATTTGAAGAGGCTGGAAGCTCAGAATTTTGGACCAAAAGCTGCTGGTTTGCTGCTCTTCAAGGGTAAGTGCCTATTTCCCTCAAACTTGCATTTTCTTGCTTCATCTATAAGCCATACTTGCAAGTATTTTTGGGCTTCGAGCTAAACTGAAAAAGATCATATTTTGAGTCCCTCTTCAACTTTGTTGAATGGCTCTTTGTTGTTTGAGGCCATCTACTACCTCTTGTCTCCTATCTCTCTTTGTAGGCCTATTTTTGCATGCTATTTTGGCCCTACTTGTGATCACTTTCGAGACTTTCTATAAACTGTGAAGTGTCATATTTTGAGCCCCTATTCAACTTTGTTGAAGGGATCTTTGTTGTTTGAGGCCATCTGCTGTCCATTGTCTCTATTCTCACTTTTAGGGCCATTTTTGCATGATAGATTAGCCCTATTTGTACTCATTTTTGAGACTTGTTATAAACTGGAAAAAGGCTTGTTTTGACATCATATTCATGTTTTATTAAGGTTCCATTTTTGTTTGAGGTCATATGCTATCTTGTATGCTTGGTTGCCTCCCATTTTGAGCCTTATATCCTAGCCCTTGTTGCATGCTTTGTTTGGCCTTCTAGAAACTGAAATCCAGTGGATTTTCAGTGGCTTGGCCACTATTTTGAGCTTCCAAATCAGAGGGGGGTGAGCCCCTCTCTCCTTGACTCGTTTGGTAGTCATTTTGGCCTTCCAAAGAGACCCCATCTTGCATGCTTTGAAGTCACATTTCAGGGTCAATTTGGTGAGTTTTGGGACTACCATATTTGATTTCCAGAGTGGTTTTGGTCATGCTTCATGTCTATCTTGTATGTGCCTAATAACTCCTTGCATGGCCCTCTAAAGCAACTCATCATTTTTGCATGCCATGGTTGCATATCAGTGGTTATTTGGGCCTATTTTCATATGATTTATTCACTGATTTTTGATGGTTTGATTAGATTCCATGTGCATCATGTACTTGCCATGTAAACCATGTTTACTAGTCAAAATTGCATGCTAATTTGAGCCATTTGCTAGCACCTTTTGGCCTTGCTTTAAACTGGAAAAGTCCATGTTTTGGGACTGCTTTGACTCTGTCTTCATACTTCATGTTCAAATAATGCATGCTTTGTATAGCTGTAAGTCATTCCATGTGCCTAGTTTTGAGTTTCGGGTCTCACCTCATGCATCGGGTACCATGTTTTCATGTTTCGGGGCTGTTTTGTATCATATTTCAGTGCTGAAATTTGCTTGTTTGCATATCATGTTCCATGCCTTACCATGCTTTGGTAGAGTGGCATTCGTGCCTTAGGTTCGGTCCTCAATTTGCGTGCATGCGTGCACGCGTGCACGCATCTCGAGAGTCTCATTTTCATCTTATGGCCTCTGATGTGAGTGTGGCTGAGGTCCACTCATGTTAGTGTAAGCCCATGTTGCATTGTGTATGCCATTTCATTTCATAGCATTGTGTATGCTAGGTTATATGTTAGCGCATCGTGTATGCCATGTTACCTCATGCATCGTGTATGCCATTTCATAGCATTGTGCATGTTAGGTTGTATCTTAGTTACATTCATGCATGTCATGCATATTGCATTGTGTTTGGGATAGGAGTTCGCCCGAGCACGGGAAACGAGGTACGTTTCGTACTCCGAATGACGGAACGTGTCTCAATTCCCCAGTCGCTGACACTCTGGATTACCCATGATGGAGTCTAGCCCTTGTTGTGTCCATATGTGCATTCATTTCATAGTGAGTCATGCAATTCGACTCCTCGGCCATCATGCATGGAAATGCGTGATTGGTGGCACGAGGATCGAGGACTACACTCCCTGAAGAATAGTCAAGCATACATATGTGAAAATACATTGCCATGCCCCTTTTCTGCTCTCTGTTGCAGCAAATCAAGAATCAGCAGCCTTCCGAAGCTTGGCATGCATACCAAAAACAATTGCAAACAGAGGCTAATTGGGGCATCGCAGTGGATTTCCGCACAAAGGCAGCCCGAACATACATCATCCATCACCCGGAGCAGAGTCGAGGCAGTCCCTAGCTTGCATGCTAGTTTACCGCTTTCCTTAGTTAATTTGTTAATTAATTAGGATTTTGTATTTATTCGGACTGTAATAATTTATTCGGGACTGTATATTATTTATTCGGACCCTCTGCGCGAGGGCAATGTTGTAATAAGTGTGCGTGCGTGTGATGTATGTCTTCCAACCCCACGTCTTTCTCCCTTTTATTTACCAGCTTACGATGGTTAGATTAGGGCATGTTTCAATTAGCATACAGTATGATAGCATGTTTGCATTCATTCATCTGTCTTGCATACACCGGGCTCGGCGCATCATACTAACTGCATTGTATTTCAATTCTGAGTTGAATACTTGTTAGTTGTAGCATTTCACATGCCATCTTTAGAATAGCCGAGCCTATTTTAGTTGCATTTTGCATGTGTTGCATTAGGCATTTCTGTATAGTTAGGATCATGCATTGATTTCTAACATACCTTCTGTTTTGGCTTGGAGTACTCGGTAAGTTTTTATGCTTTAACATCCTTGCATGCGTGTGAGTGACTGCCATAATAGCATGCTTACCATGAGGCTATATGCTTATATGATATATCTGCCTGAATGCCTGTAGGTGAGGGTTGGGTTATTTGGATTGGAACAAATCATCGACTGTGAGTTTTAAGCCCACTAGATAGTGGCAAAACCATCTTTTCTAAGCCCACCCGAGGGTGGCAAATCCACGTCTTAGCCTACTTGCGAGTAGCACCATCAAACCATTTTTCAAAACAAACATGAAATGTTTCGTTCCAATTCAGGCGACCCAGTCTATACTTGTATGCTGTGCACATCACATAGTAAATCTAGGCTAATAACCGGAATAAGAACGCATAATGTTTTCAAAACTAGATATCATGGTTAGTAGAGGCCGATCTTTGATCGGGCGAGCGGGAGTGCTCACGAAGTGACCTTCCCTAATCGTACCCAAGTTCCCGAGCCGAGGCAACTTTAGTGATGACGGACACGTGGCCTTAGGCAACGAGTCAGGGTTTCCTAAATTTCCCAAAACAAAACATTTAGGTGGCGACTCTGTATCTGGCAAAGCAGTCCATGTTTGGCACTTCTTTCAAAAATCTGTTTTCTCAAAACAATTTGTCGGATTTGGACTCTTTGGTTCAGATTGAGAACCGTGACAATTTGAGTCCGAACTGTAGTGAGCCCAAAATCGAACAGAACGGGACTCACCCTCCCGGGGCGTTCGGGGACGTCTACACTCTCTCTATTGTGACAATCAGAGTGCCATTCAGGTTGCTCACAATGATGTTTTTCATGATCGCACCAAGCATATTGAGATTGATTGCCATTTCATTCGCCAACATGTTACCCGTGGCACTGTTCTGCTTCACCCTATTGCTTCTGTCAATCAACCTGCTGATATTTTCACCAAAGCTCATCCTCCTGGTCGCTTCAGTGATCTCGTTTCCAAACTCAAGCTGGTTGATGCATACCCTCCTTAAGTTTGCGGGGGGCTGTTAATGTAAATATAGTTGTCATAGCTTATATTATATTATTATGTAAAGTAAAGCAAATGTACATGTTTTTTGCTTTCGGTGCCTTTGGCTGGCATCCTATGTACTCTCCTCTCTATAAAAGAGAGTGAGCTTCTCTTGTGTAGATGACAATACAACATACATACAAAACATATCAATAAACATAATTCCTTTTCTCTCTCTCTCTCTCTCTACCAAACTATTGTTACAACTTTGATGAGAGTCTCTCTGAGTTGAGAAATGGGAGTGGTATCCACAGAATTGAATTCCATTATTCAATTACACTCCTTTTTTGTATTCTTAAAACGCTTTAGCACACAATATATAAAGTCATAGTAAACTTTCAAAGCTTCAAAAATTCAAAGGCTTAAAAAAGAAAATGGGAGAGCTTTAAAAAAGTGGTGTGTAGATAAAAAAATTTCACAATGATGAAAGTACAAGGTGATCCATGCATAAATTTACGTAAGAAAGATTTGTACTGTCATGATTTTGAAATTATTTTTTTCTAATCTCCATTTTATTAATATTCTCTAAAAGAAAAATGAACCAAACCAACAATGTTCAACTCACACTAAACGTCGTTTAAAAAAAAAAAAAATTCACACTAAACGCAATCCTACCTATCCAAATCCAATGCCGCCAGGGAAAACAAAGTGACACTTGTACAAAACTTGTTAAAGTAATTGTTTGGGAAAATTACGAACACACCTCCTGAGATTTACTTAAATTACAAATTATTCTGTGTGATTCTAAAAATTACATTATGCCCATAACAAATAGGTCCTTTTATTAATAAATCATCATCTTAATTAACGGTTTTTAATAACATTAAAATTTTATTTTAATTAATAATTCAGATAATTTTATTATTGTATAAGTGAACAGTTAGAAATTTTACTTTTTCAATTAATTCTATTAAATAAAAAATTCTGACAGAGAGGTATTTGTAATTTTCCAAACCACAAGGGACAATTTGTATTTTAAGTAAACCTTATGGGGTGTATTTGTAATTTATCCTAATTTTTTTGAGCAACAAAAAAACGCTCCAAACGTAGCTTCCGCAAGACACGGGTAAAATTCCGAATATATGTTAAAAAATTTAAAATCTCTGAGAAATTGATTTGTGATTATGTATCAATTTTAACCAGTAAATAATAATCTCAATCAAGACAAATCAACACAACGATTTTAATGTGGAAAAACCATAATTGGAGCATCTCCAATTGTAATAAAAAAAACCACGGGTCAAAGCCACAAAACAATCCACTAAGAAGACAAAAATGAATTACACAAGTGTACTCTCAATTACCTAGAGAATCCACGCCCAAATTAAACCGACCTCAATGTGCCTCTTCCACCACCGTTTTCACCTCGGAATGGTCTTGCCCAACGTTGAAACCACAACACCGATATTGAATCCACAACGATGAGCTACTCTGGAATCCACCAAAGTTTCAGGCCCAAATTCCCTAGAATCCACCGAAGAACGATTCTCTCTTTTGTGAATAAAATAAACTAAACAAACCCTTTGATATAATCCACTCAATTCATGATTAAACTCTCATAGATATTAAAGGAAATAAGCAAAGAAACTCCAAATGAAAACTCTAATACCCAATAAGAAGATCTAGAAGCCGTAACCTAAAATCTGACTGAACTGCAGCTTTTATATCAAATAGATCCGCGATCTCCGCTCGAGTAAACTGACTAAAACCCATGTTTCAGAACAAGGATCTACGCTCGAGCGCAAGAAAGGCCGCTCGAGCGGAAAAATACAACTCCCAGTACTTTTGCAGGCGAGTGAAACTTCTGAAAGGTCGCAATCTCAGCTCGAGCGCAAGAATGATAGCTCGAGCAGAAAAACAACTTCGACTGCAAAACATGATAGGATTAAGATCACAAATTCTTCTACATAGGCACAATTCAGGTTGGATTCGCATCTAAAAACTTATAACCTCATTGAAATAAAAGAACGAATAAAATTACACCGAAAGGAGTTTTGTCAAACGGGATTGCCAATAACAAAAACCTAACATATGTCATTATTCACAGCCTCACATATCGAGCGAAAGAAAAGGAGTTAATGGTGAAAATTTTATATTTATAGGGCCATATATTATTTGATTTAATGTTTAATCTTTTTTGTGATAATGATATACGTTGAAAAATTGTTAGAAAAGCTGTCAAAAAATTAGTCGGAAAAGTCAACGGAAAGTTTTTGGTAGACTGATAACAGTAAGGTGGACAAATAAGTGACATTGGACAGATATTGAATAGATAGGTGATAGGTGTACAAATAGGTGACATTTGGACATATAGTTGTACAAATAGGTGACACAGATATGTGACATTTTGGATAGGTAAGTTACAGTTGAACAGATAGATAAATATGTAAGTTTTTAGACAGATAGGTGTCATTTTAGATAGATAATGTCATTTTGGTTCCCAAAAAAAAAATTAAGCTTAGGTCTATTGTTCTAATAATTTTTAAAGTGAATTTCTAACCTAAGTGCCAAAAAAATATGCAACAATGCCACGTACTCAAAAATATATTTAGAATTTTGAAATTTGTAAATCAAATTCATTATGTTTCAATCCAAACAACGCTACGGATTAAAAAAGTGTCAAGAATTTGAAATTCATAAATTAGATTTATTGTGCTTTTGGATGTAACCCATACCACGGTGAGTTTAAATTTACACAAAATATTTAAATTGTAAGTGTAACACCCCTCGTCACTGATTACCGATTAATTACTGATTACTGCTAAACTAAGACTGATTATGACTGATAATTGAACTGATTGAAATACTGAACTGATTGACACATGTGGCTTAGGGGCGTTTTCATTCCCCCGTCTGTCTCTGTATCTGTTTTTGTAATGACTGTTTAAACTGATAATATTGTACTGTACTGCGTAATAGGGATTAAGTCCCTGCTCCGATCGATTGTAAATGTTGTACATACCGTTTTGCACTGATTGTATAAATGTTTGAAAAAGTCTTTTTGCATACAAACTGTCACAGCTCGTTGGACATTGTTTATTTACTGTTTTGGCTTCCGCCAGCCCCTGTACTCTGTATTACTGTATTACTGTTAAGCACGCCTTCAGTAATCTCGGATTACTGGCCGGTTACGGTGCTAAACCCATAGTGGCGGGTTTGGGTCGTGACAGTAAGCACTTCCCTATTATTTTATTTTTTTTGGGTGTGGAATACATGGCATTTGAATTTGCTGAAAGGAATTCCTTCCTCCTATTGTACTCTACAAGATTAACACAAACTCTGGGTCCAAAACAAGTATTCAAAGGCCAAAAAAGTGTGGGGAAAAGAAAAAAACCATTCAAGAAGGCTCAACATAAAGTAAGCGGATTCCTACCATTCCTATGCCCACAAAGAAAGCAAAGTGAAATAAGTCAAAAGTGTTGGAAACCTAGGTGAATTTACACTTGGTTTCCAGGTGAAAGATGTAAAGGAAATGAAAATTATTTCATTCAAAAAATAGAATTTATGTTGTTTCGATTGGTGAAATTTTAAAAAAATAATTGAATTTACAAGGAATTAAATCCCACCTTTGACTTCTATACTAAATGATTATAACCCTTTTTTTAATTTTTTAATTTGTTTTTTTTGTTTTTTTTGTTTTTTTTGTTTTTGGTGTGGACGACAGGATGGAACCATTTCCAAATTAAAATCTAGGCAAGCAAAAGGCTAGGTTGAAGGAGTTTTAAGAAAATTTCCAAACCAAATTCGAGGAAAAAAAAAAAGAACAAATTTGATATCCAATCCACGTTAAGATTTGAGTAGAAATTTAGAAAGAAAAAGAAAAAATATAGGTAAAATGTAATTATATTTCATTCACATTTCAAATATAGGTAAAATGTAAAATATAGGTAAAAATATAGGTAAAATGTAATTATATTTTTGTTTTACCATACTGTTTTCCTCCCTCCCTCCCACCCTGCAAAACAAATATGACAGAAACTTGTTTCACCATTTTTTTTTATCAGAATTCACCAAAAAAAATTTCAATATGTTTTTTTTAATTTACCCAAAATCAACAAAGTTTTTTTTTTCTTTTTTTTTTAAAATATATATTTTTTTTTTTTACAGAATCACTCAACAACAATCAATAAATCTCAACAAAATCTCAAACAAATTCAACAAATCAATAAATCTCAACAAGCAATTTCTTAACTTCAAATCTCAAAATCTCGGAATATGAACAAAACTAAAAATAATAAATACCTGGATTTGTCATTTGTTGTTGACGCAGCAGAATACACGGGGATTAGATATCGTTCTAGTAGACGAAAGGGGCTCTTGAATCCACGAGAAAAATAGAACCTTGAATCCACAAGGAAGAGAAAATATCTTAATATTATTGATTGAATTCCTCAATTACATATGCTTGTAGGCTTATTTATAATAAACTAAACCTAATACTTGTAGGAAAAGTAATTCTAAAATAAAATAGGAAATTTAAATCAACACAAATTAGGAAACCTAAGACAATAAGAAACTAAAATTCTAAACTACTTAAAATCCTAGTCAAAATCTAATTCCAAAATAATAAAATTAAGAAATAATATATCAAAAATATTAAAACTAAAAATATAAAAATTCTTAAAATCTTGTCCTACATCAGGCTCCTTTTCTTTGAAAGAACTCGTCCTCGAGTTGATATTAGAAATCTGCCATCTTCCATGCCAGATAAAGAGATATTTTGAATATTTCAATTGTTTGTCGCTCTTCCAAAAGTTGCATGTAGAAAAGTTTTCTTTCTGAAAGTTCTTCTCTATATGCTTCAACTGGTTGACAAGATTAATTAGACAAGCATTGAAAATCAAATTAAATTGCTCCACATCAAGAAAATCAATGAAATGTATTTTATGTTGATGTTGGATAGTCTCTGGATTCTGCACTGTCTTAGATTCAATTGGACATTCAATTATCAATCTTGGAATATCAATTGCATCCTCAATCAACTTTTCTGGTGCACATGCCAACTTTATTACCTCATCTTTTTTTTCTTCTTTTTCATTGAGTTCAACTAGATCTCCTTCTTTTACGATCTCATAACCATCATAATAATCAAGAGATGATAGTTCTGTCATTAGAAACTCTTGGCTAACTTCAACGTTTTTCTCTTGCTTCACCTCTTCATCGTCTTTTTCAAACTTCTTGATCAAAGTAATTTCAGTGACCTCTCTTTCATCAATTTCAACATTCTCACCATTGTTGAAATCAACTTGATTTTCTACTTCAATTGAATGTTGTTTGGGTCTTCAAAATTTTGAAACATTGAGATACTCAAAACCTTTTCTTCTTCAATGCGTGGTGGAGCATGACAAATTTGTTGACCTACAAGACTTGATTGACCCAAACTTGGCAGATCCATAGTCATGTTTCTCGAATAATCTGTATCCACAATTGCATAATAATTATTGAATTGCGAAGAATATTGTGAATCAAAATTGTCAGGTTTTTTTTATTGGCAATCCCGTTTGACAAAACTCCTTTCAGTGTAATTTTATTCAATCTTTTATTTAAGTGAGGCTATGAGTATTTAGATGCGAATCCAACCTGAATTGTGCCTATGCAAAGGAGTTTGCGATCTTAATTCTATCATGTTTGCCACTTTGTTAACTATGTCAGGAATCGAGCTGCCCGGTCAGCTCGCGGGGGTCCAGGGGACATCGCCCCTTGGCGGGTCTGAGGCAGCGCTCAAGCGGCTTTTCTTAGGAGTTGTATTTTTTTGCTTGAGTGGCCTTCCTACGCTCGAGCATAGATCCTTGTTCTGAAACATGCGTTTTAGTTAGTCAGCTCAAGTGGCCATTCTTGCGCTCGAGCAGAGATCATGATTCTGATTAATATAAATCTGCGTTTCAGTCTGTTTTTAGGGCACGGCTTCCAGATCTTCTTCTTGGGTATTAGGGTTTTCATATGGAGCTTCTTTGCTTGTTTCCTTTGATATCTGTGAGAGTTTATATCATGAATTGAGTGGATTATATCAAAGGATTTGTTTATTTTGTTTTATTCACAAAAGAGAGATTTGTTCTTTGGCGAATTCTGTAGAATTTGAGCCTGAAGCTTTGGACCACTTAGCATGGAAATGAGATTGAATTTGATACTAAAAACTGAACACTTGTATTGGCACAACGTTCTTAATCGGGTAATGAACTGACCAACAACTGAAATGAAAAACAATATACAACTCGACAAACAACACAACAACAACTCGATAAACAAAACGATGACAACTTGATAAACAGAACAACATACAACTTGATAAGCAAAACTATGCAACAACAAATGAAATACAAAATAACAAACTTGCTAAAGTCAAAATGACTGAAAATAAGACCTTAAAACAGACTAAAAGCAGAACAAAACACATGCTTTCAACATTGTTTAACAGAAAGAGGAACAGCAGATCAAAGTGAGAGACTGCCGGCCATAAACAAAGGTTGCCGGCCACATGCCGGCCATGAGGGGTGGCTTGCCGGCCATCGATGTATAGGACCTCCAAATTATTGACACCTGGCTTCTACTCACTGCCTTATCTTCTACAAAAGGTTGAGCTTAGTAATTTCTTCATTTCAGCTGCAAATTCTTCACAAATGGAGCCAATTTTTGCCCAAAAACTCTCAAATTGGATTGCAACTTTGGATGGCTCAGAAAAGGTGAATTTTCGGGATTTCGACTTAAATGCACTTTTCCCGCCGAGTCGTTCTCTGCTTTGTTTTCCATTCCTTCATGCCGCGGCTGTAACAACCCTTGTTTTGACTTAGCCATGCTTGCATACATTCCTGTATGATATTGTCTTGTGATGTTGCAAATCTTGTTTATCTTGTTTTGTCTTGCTTTGTTTGAAGTGTTACTTGCATGATTTTGTTCCTTGCTTGGTGTGTAGCCGAGGTCATCTTGAGCTTAGTTCACCTCTGAACCTTTGTACTTAGAACTATTTTGGAACCACTTGGTTGACCTCCATCTTCACCCCGGGCATGTTTGCCGAGATGTCACTATCTGGGCCGAGGTGTTCGGAACCAAGGCCGAGGAGTGTATCATCTAGGCCGAGATGTTTTGCACTTAGTAATCTTTGTCCTTGGGCAGGTATGGCCTAGACCGAGGTGTGGCACACCCAGGCCAAGGTGTGGCACAGCTTAGTCAAGTGTCGTCCTCCCTAGCCGATGTCCTTGTTATCCTGTTGCCGAAGCTTTGACTTTAGCCGATATCATTACTTGCCGATGTGTCTTGCCTTAGCTTGCTGCATACGCTTTGTCATAGACTTGTCTTATCAATCAGTCACTTTTTGAGTTAAACCAACCCGGAAGCGCCACGTGTCCGAGCTAAAGGTTAAGTCAGCCGGCAGGCCTATGAGCATATCACTTTTTGTATCATCTTGTTGTAAGTCTTTGTTCTAGAAGAGAGAGAAACTCTAGAAGAGGGAGAAGGAGTTTAGAGTGAGAGAGTGGAGTTCCGAGTTGATCTTTGGAGTTTGAGCCGTTAGATTCGAGCTTTGAGGTAAGAATCTTAATCTACTCTGGTTGTTGTTATTGATCATCTAGCTGCATTGCATGATCGAATCTGTTTGCATGTCATGCATCGATTTGAAGTTGGTTTTGGAAGAGAAAAATAGTATTCATGTGTTCTTGAAGAAAAGTCTCGTTTTGATCCGAAAGTTTGGAACAAGAACCATGTTTTTGTGTTTGTTCTTGCATGATCTTCTTGTATGGGTACCCAGGTCCATGTTTTGAACTCATGGCATGAAATCTCAGATTTTTGTAACAAGTTATGATCTTTGCATTCATCTTCTTCATGATCATGTTCATCATGCTCTTCATGTTCTTCAAAGGGAAACCCAGGTTTTCCCGACCTTGCTTTTGAATGAAGCCATCGGGACCACACCTCAGCAAGGAGGTGTGGGACCTCGGCAAAGACCTGGTGAGTACCCAGTGTGTTTTCATGAGACGAAAGCAGTGTTTAAACTCCCAGCATGTTTTGCTTTGTTATTGACTTGGATCTGGTGAGAATGCCGGGATCATTTGCATGCATGTAAAGCTTGTTTTGAGAATGTGATTGCCATGTGATTGTAGGTCCTTGATCTTTGCTTTGAACCTACACCCGAGAAGATCTATGTGAGTGGTATTTTTAATAAAGCTATGTTATATTGTTTTGATAAATCTTGCTTTGCTTTGTTTTGACGAAAGTATTTGTTAAGCATGAATGATTAGCTCTATTTGATATATCAAGTATAAGCTTTGTTTTGATGTCATCTTTGAAAAGTCCCTTGTGCTGGAGGACTCTAAACTTTCGCAATACCAAATATAAAAGTCCCTTGTGCTGGAGGACTCTAAACTTTGGCAGCACTAAGTATAAAAGGATACGGTCCTTTCTTGGAAAGACTATCGTGTTAAAGCGGGCTACAGGCCTAAGTAACACAAGACCATCGTGTTAAAAAGAGCTACGGGCTTAAGTAACACAAGTCCCTTGTGCTGGAGGACTATAAACTTTCGCAGTACCTTTGACTAATCGATTACGGATCGTGCAGTCTTTGTTTTGCCACTGACGGTTTACCGCGTGGATTTGTTTGTTCGGAAAGCTTGATTTGTGTTTTGTCGATGCCAGTAAGCATCCCTTGAGACTTGTAAGACTTGATAGATGAATACGGTTCATCTCTTGATTTGATAAAGCTTTGATGTGTTTTGCTCGGAAAGGATCTTGGCTAATATTCGTATGGTTTTGGCATGTTTCGTTTTGAAAAGACTTCGGCTATATTCATGCAAAACCTTTATTACTAATACCATTCACTGAGTATCCAAGCCACCCTCTCTATATATATGTAGGTGATGAGCAGGACGGCGGCGACGCCTAGATGTGTTTTGCAAAGCTTGTTTTGGATTCTTGTCATGTCGGCTTGACTTGTATTTACGTCGGCGAATCTTGAAGATTATGCTTCTTTGGCTTGTAATCATTGAATTTGCACATGTCGGCTTTAGAAGCCTTTTGATCAAGATTCTGATATGTATTTTGTTTATTATCAACCGAATGTGAAACTATGTCATGTACGTCATTACACTTGATCTATGCACAGCTCTTATGGACCACTTGTATTTTGATTTATTGCTTCTGCATTTGTGAGCCCCATATATTATACTCTGATTGTGTTTAATCTTTGAAAGTTGGCCTTCGATAATCACGGGTTACTGGCCATCACGGCGCCATTCTACTAGGGGCAGTTTGGGGTCGTGACAGCGGCTAGATGTTAGAACCCGATTACACACGTCTTTTGCTTTGGCAGACAAGAGATATGCCCTATAATTGACGAATTTCAAGTGCTAATAGAATCCCGGTGCGATAAGGAAATCATACCTTAACCCTGCTTCGGCCACATCCAAGCTTTGGGCCGGATGTGCGAGCTTACTCTACACGAAGCTTGATCCTTGGTTCACAACAGAGAGCTGGATATTCCCAGTTTGATCCATCGATTTTCTGAAGTTGGCGGCAGAGGTAATCTTCTTTGGTAGGATTTTCGGCAACACGCCCTTTGTTTGTGCATGTTGGCTTATTTCCTTCTTGCCCTTAGTTACGGAGGGTCTAGCATTCGGCTAATTGAAGTGGCCCAAGGTCTGAAAGAGGGCAAGAGTTGCATTGGTTTGGTGTTGGCCAAGACTTTGATGGACTTAAACGCCTTCCATCGGCGAGAGACTACCAAATTTGCAGGAAGTCCACTACTTCTTCAAGTAATGCTTCCCACCCTTTCTAATATGTGTTTCTCACATCACTCAACATTCATGCTCAGTTTTTCTCTCAAAGCCTTTTTCTCACTTTTCTCTCAACATACGTCTCTATATTCTTTAATCTCTCTTTTCTTTCATCCCTCCCCAGGTGTGGCTCATGGACAGGCTGAAGGTAGTGGACTCTTGCCCTGCATGCTCGGCACAGGGCTATTTCTTCTATCACCGCCTAGTGGATTTCCCGAACGAGGGATGGTGGTGCCACTGGATGTGCAACATGTCTGCTCCTGACATTGCTTGGCGTTGCCCTTGGCTTAATCTGACCGAAATGAGCTACAGCATGACTCGGAAACCCGACATTCAGTTGATTGGTCTGACACACTATGTATTCTACTTTCCATTCCAGTTCAGGCGTCAGTTCGGACATGATCAGACTTGCCTAGAGGAGGGGGTAGAGTACCCAGTTTCATTCCCCATCCGAGGTTCATATTTGGCTAGGTAGCTCAGTGCTTGGAGGACGAGAGAGCTTTTGGCTCCTGCCTCTAGTTTCAGCTGCGCCCTTTCTAGCGAGTACCTGACTTGGCTCGAAGATGAGGCACAATTTGGGCCCACTTTAGCATCAGAAGCTTCCACAAGCACAAGCGGGGCACGCAGGAACACCTGACTTATCTATGCCCCTAGTTTATTGCTTTGATCTTACTTTTCAAGTTTTATGAATGCAATAAAAGCAACTTTCATTTGTATCAAGAGTTGGAGAACTTTATATTGAAATCAATGAAATTAAAGTTGTGGGCACTGAAAATTTTCCTTTTGGTCCAAAAACGGTCCAAGTTGTAAAAGATAAAATTTGAACAAAAATTAACTTTTATCAAAACTTTGCAAAACCATTTTCGATAAGGATCACCACTTGACACACATGGAATCTACCCTCGAGATGTACAACCCCGAATCCAATGATAACAAATTGCCCCTTTGTCTGAATAGCACTGCTCGGCGCTGTAACCAGTTTTCAGATAAGATCACAACCGAACATTCAGATAAAGAATAGACAAAGATGACCTGATCAAACACATGGACAGGACAGTTGAGTTGGAGGTGTTTATGGCCGAACTTCAGGATGAAGTTGCCTACGTATCCCAAAGATGGGAATCAAGCCTTACATAGTTTGGTTCGGGTTCACTCAAGCATTAACGCTCTCCTTTTACGCTCTAACTTTTGTCAAGGCTGCCCTTTAGGGTTTTCAACCTTGCGAGCTCAATTTTTCTTTATTTTCAATTTTTTTGTGCTCTAACTTTTGTCTAGGTCGCCCTTCCGGGTTTTCAGCTTAGCGAGCCTCTCAGGGATAGTATTTCTTCAACTTGTCCATGTTGATTGGTTGGGAAAATTCTAGGCCATCCAAGTCTATGAGAATAACAGCCCCACCCGACCAGATAGCTTTGATGATGTAAGGACCAGTCCAATTGGGTCTGAACTTGTCCCTAGGGTCATGGATGGGAGCTCGGTTGTCTTTCAGCAGAAAATCCCCTTCCTTGAGATTCCTAGACTTAACTTTCTTGTTAAAAACCCTGGCAATCTTGCGTTGATAACCCTGAACATGGTACAATGCTTTCAGTCTTCTCTCATCAAACAACATCAGTTCTTCAAACTTGCTCTATTGCCAGTCCGTCTCTACTATTTGACACTTAGCCATAACCCGCAGCGACAGAACTTCTATTTCGATTGGTAGAACAGCTTCCATCCCATAGACAAGAGAATAAGGAGTTGCCCCAGTAGATGTCCAGATTGAAGTTCTATAGCCCCAGAGTGCAAATGGAAATTTGTTTGGCCAGTCCTTAGAGGTCTCAACCATCTTCTGTAGGATATGCTTGATGTTCTTGTTAGTGGCCTCAACAGCTCCGTTAGTTTGTGGCCAGTATAGAGATGACTTATGGAAAGCCACGTTGTATTTCCCTAACAAGTCTATCACTTCTTTCTTGAAGTGGGAGCCATTATCTGAAATGATCTCATTTGGGACTCTATATCGACAAATGATGTTGTTTCGGATGAACTTAGCCACATGCACTGCTTTCAACACTGCATAGGACTAAGCTTCCACCCACTTCGTAAAATAATCAATTGCCACCAAAATGTATTCATGTCCATTCGACCCTTTCGGTGTGACTGCGCCGATGACGTCAATTCCCCAGACTGAGAAGGGCCATGGTGAAGTCATGTTGTACAACTTCGACGGCGGGATGTTCATGCGATTGGCATGAATTTGGCATTTGTGGCATCGCCAAACAAAACCAATACAATCCTCCTCCATGGTAGACCAGTAGTAACCTTGCCCGAGAACCTTCTGGGCTAACATTACTCCATTCATGTGCACTCCGCACTCTCTCCCATGGATGGCCTCCATTAGGCGCTTTGATTCCTCTGCGTCGACACACAACTTGTGCATTCCCAGATGACCCTTTTTGTACAATTTACCTCCGCAGATGATAAATTGAATGGCCATCCGCCGTATTGCCCTCTTATCTTTGGCATTTGCCCCTGGTGGATAAACCTTATTTTCCAAGAAGTTCTAGATATCATAGAACCAAGGGTTTTGATCTTGCACTTTATCTATTGCGGCGATAGTCTCGTAGGCTGGTGTATACCTCTGCTAAATGATGATCGGACGCATCCGGACTCCAAGCGGGATGTCTATCATAAAAGATAGAGTTGATAAAGCGTCAGCAAACCTGTTGTTCTCTCTTAGTAGATGAGTGAAGGTCAGCTTCTCAAACGTAGGAAGCAGAACATCCAGGGTCTGGTGATAGATCTTCATCTTTTCTTCCTTGACCTTCCAGTCTCCTTTTGCTTGAGACATAACTAGATTCGAGTCCCCGATAACGTCCAACCTTTTTGCCCTTAGTTCTAGGGCGGCTTCCAAACCAGCGATACACGCCTCGTATTCTGCTTCGTTATTGGATACTTTGAACCGGAGTTTGAAGGCTAAAGGTATATGGGAATTGTCGGGTGCTATCAGTAATACACCTATCCGATAACCATACTAATTAGACGCTCCATCGAAGTACATTGTCCAAATCTCTTCCTCGACTTGCATAATAGCTTCATCTGGAAACAGGTATTCTACCACTTCATCCCCTTCCACTGGGTGATCTGCCAGGAAATCCACTACTACTCTCCCCTTGACCGACTTGGAGTAACATACTTCAGATCAAATTCGGAAAGGAGAAGCAACCAACGGGCCAGCCTACCCGTAAGTGCTGGTTTCTCAAAGAGATATTTGATGGAATCTAATCTCGAAACCAGAATTACGGAGTGAGCTAACAAGTAGTGCCTCAACTTCTTGGTAGCCCATACCAAGGCTAAGCAAGCTTTCTCCAGCGAAGTGTAGCGGGTCTCATAATCCAGTATTTTCTTGCTCAAGTAATAGATGGCTTTCTCCACCCTATCCTCAGATTCCTGAGCAAGCATGCATCCCATCGTTGTGTTCGTTACTGACAGATACAAAATCGAGGGCTTCCCCGGGTCTAGCAGTGACAACACAGGTGGGTTCTAAAGGTACTGTTTGATCTGCTCAAAAGCGAATTGACATCGATCATCCCATCGGAACTTCTTTCCTTTCTTCAGGAGACCAAAAAGTGGTTCACAAGTCAAGGTTAATTTAGAGATAAACTGTCTTATGAATTGCACTTTACCAAGAAAGCCTCACATTTCCTTTTTAGTCATCGGTGGTGGCATTTCTTGGATGGCCTTGATTTTGGAAAGATCTACCTTGATGCCTCTCTGTGTGATCAAGAAACCCAGCATTTTCCCTGCTGTTATGCCGAAAGTACACTTCTGTGGATTCAACCTCAGTCTGTCTTCTCTGATCCATTGGAAGAATTTCTTCAAGGCAGTGTAGTGGCCCTTTCTTTCCTTAGATTTAACAATCATGTCGTTCACGTACACTTCGACCTCTTTGTGGATCATTTCATGCAGAATTGTGGTTACAGCCTTTTGATAGGTAGCCCTGTCATTCTTCAGCCCAAACGGCATCACTCTGTTGTAGTAGGTTACCCATGGCGTAGTGAAATCGATTTTCTCTCTGTCCTCGAGTGCCATCAGAATCTGGTTATACCCGAAAAATCCATCCATGAAGGAGAGCAATACATGAACCGTGGTGAAATCCACCAATTCATTGATGTGCGGTAGAGGAAAGTCATTCTTCGGACTGGCTCTGTTCAGATCTCTAAAGTCCACACACACCCGAATTTTGCCATCTTTCTTTGGCACAGGAACGATGTTAGCCAACCAAGTCGGGTACTCAGATACTAACAAGAACCCTACGTCTATCTGCTTGGTGACCTCCTCCTTAATCTTCAAAGCCTAATCCGGGCGTATTCTCTGCAACTTTTGCTTGATGGGTCGGGCCTCGGGGTCGAGAGGGATCCGATGCTATACAAGCTCAAGATCAATTCCAGGCATGTCTTCGTAGGACCACGCGAAAACATCTTCGAAATCTTTTAATAAAGCGACTAAGCACTCGCGCTCCTCTGAAGACAACGTGGACCTGATCTAGACCAGACACGAATCCTTCTCAGTACCCACATTAAAAGCAATGATTTCATTAGGGAGGAGTTTTGCAAACCTCTCCTCCTCTCGATTAATCAAAATTTTCAAAACCAGAGGAATTCCTTCCTCATCGTTTTCATCAAAATTTTGAAAATCATGATCAATGCAATAAAGGAGCCTCAGAACTGGACATAGTTAAAGGCTCATTTTCTAACAAAAATGTTAGAAAATCTAGATCAAAAGATTTTGAGGTTTTAGCACGTTTACTACGCCTAGATTCATTTTCCTTATTTTGATCTATCTCTTGCTCTTGTTCTTGATCTTGTTCTCGATTATGACTAAAAATAGCATCATAAGATCTTTTATTAGTACTAGTGTAGACACCCCATTTTTGACCAACCTTAAGACTTAGACATCATCGTCTGTGCACTCGGTGATTGTGCATGTTTGTGCTCGTTTTGAGTTTCCGGAGCCTTCGGTTGAGCGCCTTGTCTCAGGACTTCTTAACTTTCTCCTTTTGGCCTGGTTTTTGGACCATGCCTTGCTGCCTTTGCCAAGAGGGAAACAAAGGCCTATAGGCCACTTTTCATAGCCGTAGGCTACCTTTCCCTCTCGTAGGCCACTTGTAGTGGCCCGTAGACTAGTTTTCAGGGCTTCCGGCTGAGTGCCTTGTCTTGCGGACTCTTGTCTTTCTTCCTTTTTGGTTTGTTTTTGAACCAAACCTTGTTACCCCTTGCCTGGAGGGTGGAACAGGGGTGTAGACTAGTTTTCTCCCTTGTAGACCAGTTTTCTCCCCTGTAGACCACTTTTGGTGGTCGGTCAGCTAGGGTGGGTGGTCGGTCGACCAGCCTAAGTGGTCTACAGCCTGCCACCACCTTCTCCTCTCTTTGTAGACCATTTTTCTCCCCTGCCAGCCAGTTTTTTCCCTTGTCGACCACCTGAGGTGGTCGGTCGACTAGGTGGGGTGGTCGGTCGACCACTTTAAGTGGTCTACGGCCTTTTTTCTGCTTTTGCAGATATTTTTGGTGCCAGCTGTTAGGCACAGAATGCATCCTCCCTACACTAGGGAGGGATTCATGCAAGCTTTTGCTTACATTTTCTATAAGAAGGGAGCTCTCTCCCCCTTCCAAGAGGTTCAGATTTTTTGGAGCAAAAAATCTACTCTCTCTCTAGAATTCCCTCTCTCTCTCTATATTTTTGTGCTTAAAGTGTTTGAAAGTGAGATTTCTTGGTGGATTTGCAAAGGAACTCTTGATCAAACACCACCATCATTGAGCTAAGGTTCTTGGTAGTGATATTTGAGTTCTACAAACTGTTTTTGGGCTGAAGAAGTTGCTGTTTTGCTAAGGTTCTTCAAGGGTGAGCATCTCCCTCTTTTAAGCTTATTTTTGTACACAATTTTAACCACCTTTGCATACTATTTTAGGCTTAGCTTTCAACTGAAAAAAGTCTTGTTTTAAAGCGTTTAAAATGGTTGTTTAAAGCTTTGTTCGAGTTAGGGGTGGTTTACCCCCTTTGGTAGCTTGTTTTGCCTTGTTTTGTGCCATCTTTTAAGGCCTTTGAGACCATCTCTTTTTGGCCTTCTCACCACTGAAACTCAGAGGAATTTCAGTGGTGGAAATGTGGTTTTGAGGTCCCAAATGGGTGGGGATTGTCCCTCCTCCTCTTCTCTTGTTTGCTTGTGTTGATGGCCCATCAAAAGAGCATGTGTTTCTACTTCTTTGTGGCTTTGTTTAGACTCATTTTTGTGACTTTTTAGACCTTCCATAACTCTATTTTTGGCTGTCTTGGTCACCTCTTGCATGCTTATTGCACTTGTAGTGTAATCCTACTTGTAGCCTTGCAAAGTGGCATGTCTTTGTGCCTTGAATTTGCTTAGTTCAAGCATGTTTTTAGCCATTATTTGCCATGTCATAACTCTGTTTTGGGTTGGTTCGGTTGCCTCTTGCATGCTCCTTGCACTTGTAGTGTAATTTGGTTCACTAGCCTAGTGTATTTGGTGTTTTAGCCCATTGATCTAACATGTGTATGCTCTACTCCAGCACATTTTTGGCTATATTTTAGCATGCTCTAGGTCTGATTTGAGTGAATTTGGTCATGCATGCTTGGCTTTGCATAGCTATGGTGTATTTGGCTTTACTAGCCTTGCACTTTGGGACCCCTAGCATGTCATATTTGAGCTTTTTTCATGTTATGGCTTCATTTGATATGTAATTTCAGACCATAAACTTCTGTCATACTCTCATGTTTATCACTCTTTCATTGTGTTTAAGAGTTGTGCCCTTATGCCTTGTTTGTGAGCTAATACGGAAGCATATCTTTCTTGCTATCTATGTTGCAAGTCTAGCATGTTTTTGCTACCATTTTGACCTGCCTTAGGTCAGTTTTGAGTGCTTAGGGTCATTTGAGCATTGCTTAGTATGGTTGTAGTGTAAAGCCCTCGACTAGCTTTGTATTTCAAGTCTCTTGGCATGCTTTATTTGAGTTATTTGCATGATATGGCTTCACTTGGCATGTAATTTCAAAGCATATGTCATTGCCACACTCTCACATTTTCCACTCCTTCAATGTGTTTGAGAGTTGTGTCTTCATGCCTTGTTGGCGAGCCATCAAACGTGCATATTTTCCTTGTGCTATATACCTTGATCTTACTACATTTCAGCCACTGTTTTGGTGTGTTTAACCTTAGTCCAAGGTTGGTTTGGTCATTTAGGCTTAGTATTGTATGCCTATAGTGCTATTAGCTTCTAAACATGCCATGCATGCATTGCTTACATGATAGAGCCTTGTGCATGCCACTCTAGCATTGGTAGATAAGCATGTTGTTTGTATGTGTGTTGCATTGCATTGTGTTTGGATCGGACATTAATCCAAACACGAGAAATGAGGGGCGTTTCATACTTGAAGTGATGAAACGTGCCTCATTTCTTGGTCGCCGACCCTCTTGATTAAGAATGATAGAGGTGGAGGTGGAGGCCCTTATGTGTTATTTGTGCATTCATTGACATTGACTTGTGCAAATTTGGCTTCTCGGCCATCGTGCATTGCGATGCTCGGTTGGTGACCCGAGAGTCGAGTACCGCACTCCATTAAGCTTGAGAAATGATAAGGAGGGTGGCTGTGCAGACATATCTTGCAAATACACTGCTATGCCCCTTGTTGTTCTCTGTTGCAGCAAAACTGGAGCTTAGCAAATTTTCTGGTCGGGCGACCAGTAGGGGTGGTCGACCGACCACTTTTTCTGGTCTACAATCAGTTTTTCTAGTCTACAGCCCCATTTTCTGGTCGGCAGCCCACCAAGAGGTCCCCATGTTGGAGCAGAAGCAATCTGGAAGCTAGTGCACTTTCCAGAGATCAAATCAAATGCAAACAGAGGCAATTCTGGGCATAGCAATGGATTTCTGAGCAAGGCAATCGAGCATGCGTGCACCCCTCGCCCCGAGGACCTCTTTTAACTACTTTCCTTAGCTGCTTTACTTAGTTAGCTAATTCGTCAGTTTTGTACTTAATTGGTTAATGTGCTTAACTAATCGATTTATGTTGTAATTAGTTAACTAGAATAGCTAATTGATTTTGGTTTGTAATCATTGGTCTAATTAGTTTAATTCGATTAGTTAGCTTAACTTAGCCTAGAATAGCATAGCTTATTCACTCGGACCCTCCGTCGAAAGGGCAAATGTTGTAATAAATGTGCGTGTGTGTGATGCATGTCTTCCAACCCCATTTCTTTCTCCCTTTTATTTATCAGGTTTCGATAGTTAGTTTGGGGCATATTTCAATTAGCATCCTTATGCTTGCATGCGTGCATCATTCATTTGTCTTGCATGCACCGGGCTTGGCGCATCATTCAAACTGCATTGTATTTCAATTCCTATTTGAATACATGTATCAAATTGTTGCATTCATATGTCATCTTAGCCAGCCGAGCCTATTTTAGCTACCTTTTTGCATGTGTTGCATTAAGCATTGTTAACATAGCTAGGATCATGCATTGATTACTAACTAGCTTCTTTTTTGGCTCGGAGTACACTGTGAGTGTTTATGCTTTAGCATCCTTGCATGTGTGTAAGTGATTGCCATGTTTAGCATGCTTGCCATGAGGTTATGTGCTTAAGTGTTTAACTGCATGAATGCCTGTGGATAAAGGCTTCATTACTTGAATTGGAACAATTCATCAAAATGTGAGTTTTAAGCCCACTTGAAGTAGCAAATCATCATGTTTTAAGCCCACTTGAGGGTGGCAAATTCGCGCTTTAGCCTACTTGCGAGTAGCATCTTCAAACCATTTTCAAAAAACAAACATGAGATGTTTTGTTCCAAATCGAGCGATTTAGTCTATACTTGTGTGTTGTGCGCATTACATAATAAGCTAACTAATAATCAAACAAAAACACATGTGTTTTCAAAAACAACATATCATGTTAGTAAAGGCTGATCTTTGATCGGGCGAGCGGGGGTGCTCATTTCAGGACCTTCCCCTCTCATACCCAAGTTCCCGAGCTGAGGTAACTTTGGTGATGATGGACACGTGGCCTTAGGCACGAGTCAAGGTTCCCTAAATTTCCCAAAAACAAAATATTTATGTGGCGACTCTGAAATCTGACAAAGCAGTCCATGTTTGGCACTTTTTGATTCAAAATTGATTTTTCAAAACCAATTACCGGATTTGGACTCTTTGGTGATTTATCAGTCTTACATTGCACTTTGTGAGATTAGATTCAGAACCGTGACAGGAGTCCGAACTGTAGTAGCTAGAACTACGATTCGCGCCCTCGCGCGCAAAGCGAGTTCGGGCGGTCTACAACTAGTCTCTTGTCCAGTCTTATTTGGAAATATATGTTCAAAGAATGATGCATTCCGAGATTCAATAATAGTATTTACATGCATTTCGGAATGTTCTGACTTATGAATCAAAAACCGATATGCACTACTATTTTTGGCATAACCAATGAATATGCAATCAACAGTTTTAGGACCTATCTTAGCCTTTTTAGGACTAGAAATAGCCACTTTAGCCAAACACCCCCACACTTTTAAGTATTTATAGGATGATACTCTCCCATGTCATTTTCATAAAGTGTTTGATTCATTTTATTTCAGGATACTTTATTAAAAATATAATTAGCAGAAAGTATTGCTTCCCCCCACAAGTTTTGAGGTAATCCAAAACTTATTAACATGACATTTATCATTTCTTTTAAAGTCTTATTTTTCCTTTCAACAATACCATTTTGTTGAAGTGAGTAAGGAGCGGTGGTTTGATGAATTATTTCATGTTCTTTACAAAATTCACCAAAACGTGATTAATATTCACCACCTCTATCACTTTTTAGTTTTTTAATTTTCTTACCAAGTTGATTTTCAATTTCATTCTTATATTGAATAAAAGTTTCCAAAACTTCATTCTTGGTTCGAATTAAATAAACATAACTATATCTAGTATAGTCATCTATGAAAGTGATAAAATATTTTTTCCCACCTCTAGTTTGAGTTGATTTAAAATCACAAATGTCACTATAAATTAATTCAAGTGGCTCTATACTTCATTCAATTGAATGAAAAGGAGTTTTAGTTAATTTTGCCTCAACACAAATTTCACATTTATGATTTTAATCAATGTCAAATTTAGGTAAACATTCCATATTAATTAATCTGTGCAAAAATTCATAATTAACATGTCCTAGTCTACCATGCCACAAATTTAAAGGCTCAAGCAAGTAAGAAGAAGATGTATTATTATTAATAACAGATGGTACAACAGTCATATATTTGTTTTGAAAATGCTATGAGACATGTAACTTTTTCCTACATACATATTGTTTTTGATAAGTACAAATTTGTCACTTTCAAAAACTAGCCTAAACCCATTTTTACTCAACAGAGATCCGAATGCTAGATTCTTGAGAATGCCCAGTACATGCAACACATTGTTAAGAGTGGGTTCCTTTCCAGATGTCATTTTCAGAATAATCTTTCCTTGTCCTTCAATTTTAGAAGTCGAGGAGTTGCCCATAAAAAGTTGTTTATCGTTGTCACCCATCATTCTTTAGGATTTCCAACAAGGTTTGCCTCGGAAACAACTGCAGAAAGATTTATGTCATCTAGACTATTGGAAATTTTGTCCACTTCGGTCATATTGGCTTGAGCAGGCTTCTTGCTTGATTTTCCTTTGCCTTTGCGCTTGCTTCGGCAGTTTTTGGCTCGATGTCCCTCTTTGTCACAGATGTAACACTTGCCATTGAACTTGTACTTTTTAATTTCCCTTCTTTTAGAGCCTTGTGCGGAACTTTCTTCAGAATACTTCCGTTTATTTACTTTTGGAGCATGTTCCACCACATTTGCCTTAGACTCCATTGGATGCTTACCAGCCCGCTTCTTAAAATTGCGGTTGTCCTCCTCATTCCTCAAACGCACAATCAATTCCTCTAGAGTCATTTCTTTGGGCTTGTGTTTGAGGTAGTTCTTGAATTCCTTCCAACCTTCTAGTAATTTTTCAATTAAGGCAACAACTTTGAAGGATTCACTAAGAGACATGCCTCCTGCATGAATGTCATGCAAAATGAGTTGGAGATCTGGAACTTGGCTGATCACAGTCTTAGAATCAACCATCACAAAGTCCAGAAATTTGCCTACTATGAATTTCTTCGAGCCAACATCTTCAGTTTGGTACTTTTTCTCCAAAGACTCCCAAAGTTCCTTTGTCGTCTTGATAGGACTGTAGACGTTGTATAATGTGCTGTCAAGTCTGTTCAAGATATAGTTCCGGCAAAGGAAATCAGCATGTTTCCAGGTATCGACCGCAACAACCACTTATTAGTCAGTTTCATCCTCGTTTAGAGTAGGAGCATTCTCACAGAGGAAATGTGCCAAGTTGAGAGTAGTAAGATAAAATAGCATTTTCTGCTGCCATCTTTTAAAATCAGTTCCTAAGAACTTCTCTGGCTTGTCGCCGTGATTGATTGGCATAATCACCATAGGAGGAGGGGTTGGAGCAATTGCCATCACCATACCAGTACTAGTTTGAGCATTAGTTTCAGTAGCCATGAATTCTAAATTATAAAACAAAATTATAATTAGAATTTTATACTACACAGAAAATTAAACCATAAACACAGAATTTAAATTCTGTAAAAATAAAAGAAACAATAATTGTAACTTTTATTTCCAATTAATTTGAAAATAAAATTTTATTTAAACAAATTAATTTCACACAGAAAAATATTTCTGTAACACTTCAAAAATTAAAATACTGAAAACAGAATTTTAATTAATGAAAACTCAGAAATTATTTCTGAAAACCAAAATTAATTTCTGACCAACTTCACAAATGAATATTCTGAAATTGTTAATGACTACCAGTATATTACTACTAGTTGTCAAAGAAAATAAACAGTATATTACTACTGCTTGTCAAACAATATATTACTATGTAGACATCTCATTTTTGACTGCCCGTAAAACTCGGGTGCTTTGTCCTGTGCACTCGATGATGAAAGTTACATTGTGTGATTTGGATTATTAACAAAGGAATCCAAGGACGAGCTTTGAAACAATCCCAACACCTTCTTATTTACCTTGTTCATACCTCAGAGGTCCCTTTTTGAACATTGTGCCACTCTACATTGAGCCTGAAGCAAAGGAATAGGGGAGCACATTAGGGCCCGGCCGTGCCTCATTGGGAGCCGGCCGTGGCCATTTAGGGCCAGCCATGCCTCTTTGGCGAGAAACACTATTATGGGCAGGAATCAGCTAGTTGTTTATTTTTGAAGATATTTTCAACCTATTTTCCTCAAATTCTATAAATACGAGCTGTTTCCACTGTGTTGAGAGTTAGAAAAATTTCAAAGAAGCAAAATAACCCTTGAGAGCTCTTTCTTATTGTGCAAGCTATCTCTGAGCAAGCTTATCATCCTTACACCATATCTATACACCATATACAACCTTAGTGCAAAGTCTTAGAGCCTTGGTTGAGACTTGTGAATCACAATTCAAACTCGAGAGGGCCTTTGGATTGAGTTTGTTTGATAACAAGAGCTTATTCCATTCAAGAGGTATAAGCTTACCACCTTTATTTTTGGTTTCATTTCTGTCTCTTTCTATCAATTTCTTGTGTTTTTACTATTGTTTGAAACCATTTCAAGTGTTAGAACTTGGGTTTGAATAGCTACCAAAGGTAGATGGGATTGACACCCTTTTTGGCACCTTATTTCATAGCTCATCCCCTTTGTTTTGTCACTTTTTTTCCTTGATTCTCAAACTGATTTTCAGAGAATAAAAAGGCTAGAAAACATGGTTTAAAATTCTAAAAAATGAATAGGTTAGCCACCTCTCTTTGCTCTTGTTTACTAGCTTTGTGATTTCTTTTTTTTTTTTTTTCCTATCTTTTTGTGCTCTTTTACATAATTTTCAGCCACTATTTTTTCATGTTTAGGGGTTGTTTAGGGTTGTTTAAATTCACTTAAGTAGTTTATGCCTTGAATACTTTGCTTGTTGTATTGTACGTCCTCATGACTTCAGTTATTTAGGCCTTAGACACTGAGTCATTCGAGTTGATAGCTTTTCTTTGCTTGGTTTTCATATTAGGAGTCTCATTCTAATAATCAATATCACATAATCATTTCTACAACCTCCCTCTTTTCTTCTTTTCGTTTGTTTGAGAGTTGTTTCAAAAGATTGATGGTTATTCAAGACATAGGAAAGATACCTATGCTCAATGGCTTAACCTCTATGGAGGTTCATCGTCAAGGCGTAGTCCCTCTTTCATGCTTCGGATCACTTCTCGTTTGACATTTCTTCTCATGTAGTGGACTTAATTATCAGCTTCGAGAACTGTCAATTATTAATCTATTATATTTTGATGAGACTTTAGGTGTGTCTACTTCCCTCTTTAAGCCTTTATAGGAGGGAAGGGTAGTTGTCTTTCATTACATTTATCAATTTTTGTCCAAACATGTTCGAAATCATCATGCAATCAACATGCTATCGTTGATGGTTTCGGACTCGAATTTGTTCTTCTCTTGAGTTTCCCATGACAGAGAAGAGCAGAAGGGACAAACAGGGCCTAGAAAGGCTCTGTCTACATTGTTCTCACCTCAGAGCATAAAAACATTTTTTGGCATGAAATGAGGACACGACCGGCTGTTCTTGGACCCGGCTGGGTCTCATTTAAGGCAGGCTGGCCCCCAATGTTTGGTAAACAGTGAATCCTGGTAGAAACAGAAGGCAGTGGTTGAAGGTGAGGCAGAGAAGTCTAGGCAGACATAGCAGTTTCTGGACACTGTACATGCGGTTGTTACACCTCATTTGTGCTTGTATTAATATCGTTATTGTAGTTATTATTATTGTAATAAGTAATTATTGTTGCAATTTCATTATTGTAATTAGTATTGTTATAATATTCTTGTTGTAATAAAATTAGATAGCTAGTTCATTGGAATGTGTAATAAGTAGTTAGCTTAATCCGGACATTTGGACACTCATTCAGACCCTCTTGCACGAGGACAAATATGTAATAATAATGCATGTCTTTCAAACCCCGCTTCTTTTTCCTTTTTATTTACCCGCTTACAATGGTAGCATCATATTTACTTAGCATTTTCTATAATTTGCATCCATTCATCTTACATGCATAAGGTTCGGCTCATCATACTAATCAAATGTCAATTTCAAGTTCATTACTCGAATACGTGCTTTTATCGCATGGCTCCAATCGAATCACGTATCGTGCTAATAGCCGAACCTATGTAATTACATAACTGCATGTGTCACATTAGTCATTTTGCATTAGTTAGGAGCATGCATTTTTTTTAATCATTTTGCTTTGTTTGGCTTATCTCGGAGTACTATGTGAGCATTTTGTGTTTTAGCATGTCGCATCACATGTTTGTGTTGCCATATCGAACATATTTTTCATGAGGCTAAGTGCTTAAGTGATGTACCTCTTGAATGCCAGTGGATGAAGGTTAATTTGCTCAAATTAGGATGAATTGATTAAATGTACATACAAACTCACCTTTTCAAGTGACGCGTATTTAAAGCAATTTTCAAACAAGCATAAAATCAATGCATTCCAAATTTTGTAAAGTGGTCTATACTTATGTGCAACACATAGTAAAGATAGCCTAATAATCGGAACAAGAGCATATAATATAAATAAGAATCACATCATGATTAGTAGAGGTCGATCTTTTGATCGGGCGAGTAGGGTGCTCAATGCATGACATTCTCCTCTCATACCTAAGTTCCCGAGCCGAGACACTTTGGTGATAATAGATAAGTGGCCTTTGGCACAAGTCTCAGGTTTCCTAAATTTCCAAACAATATTTAGGTGGCGATTCTGTAATCTGGCAAAGCAATCCATTTTTGATATTTTGATTTAAAATTGATTTTTTAAAAGAATTGCCAGATTTGGACTCATTTGTGTTTATCTATTTCACATTGCACTTGTGGAATTAGATTCAGAATCACGAGAGTCCGAACTGTAGGGCTAATCGTATCCGAAATGAGCACGAAAAGCAAGCTACATACTACTATTTGTATTTTCAAACCAGAATATTATTTTGTATAAGCATATAAAATAATTTCTGTAAGAAGGAGAAAGGAAGAAAGAGAAACAAATGAAAAAATCTGTATAAACAGGATAATTCGAATCTGCCTTAAGATTGTTGAAATAATCTTCTGTGTAAAATAAATAATTTGAAACCAAATCAAACAAATAAAAATAAATTACTTATAGAATTTATTTACCGAAATGAATAAGTACAAAAAAGATCAAGTCGAGTGTGTAACATTCTGTCCTTAAGACAGATTCGCCCCGCTTCGGTGCTTACGGATAAATGGCGTCTTTCTCCCAATATACAATGATCTACACATATTGTAGTAGCATTACAAACAATCTGTACGGCGTACTAGAACTTGTGTTTTATACTTTTAGAAGTTTTCCTAAAACTAGTATAAAGAATAATAATGCAAGAGAGCAAAAAATTCAAAGCAACAAGTGAATTTTCGAGTGAACAAACTGCTAGAATATTGTAGTATTTATAGGCAAATTAGTGACCTTCAGATCTGTCCTAACAGGTACAAAACGAAGTGCCCTTTGGGGGCCAGTCCAAGTATTGCCACCTAAAATTTATATATACACATAAGTTTTCTTAAGTTTTCAATGTGGGACAACTATAAAAAAAAAAAAAAAAAATCCACATTTAACTCTTTAACTTTCCTTTCCACGAACCCGAAAATGAAGTCAAGTTCTCATTCACTCATAAATGGTTTTGACGAACCGTTTGCACCGTGTGATTTGCCATGCGGCAAGAAACACGTCACCTCTTTGGACCCACTCCAAAAGATGTGTGAGACCACTCTAATTTGGGCCCAAAATTGGCCCAAAATAAGCCTATAAAAAAATCATAATTCCAACAGTTTGGGCCTTGTATCACTTTAATTCATGACTTTTCAATTGTGATACATTTGATTCTAAATTTTGAATCTCGTTCTAAATAAGAATAATTGAAGATATTGTTATTCTATTTCAAGGGAAAGTCGTTAATTTGATAAAATATAAATTAGTTTGACAAAAATAAATGTCAAAAAATTATTTTTAAATTTTTAAAAATTGATTCTACTCACCACAGATAAAATTATATAAAATAGATAAATCTTTTACATTTTTATTTTTTATTATTTTTTATCAAATTAATTTGTAGTATATGTTTGGATGATGATGATCATGTAATGGATGGTTATTTAGTTGATATTTTTAGCTAATTATCATCTAATAGATGGTTATTTTTGTTGTTAATAAATATTTTTGGATGATTATCATTTAATAGATGGTTATTAGGCTTTTAATATATAATCAATATATTTAGGCCTCGTTTGAGAACAAGTTATTTTAGTAATTTTTTGATTTTTTGCTAAAATATGAGGTAAAAAAAATTAGTATATTTGGGATGACTTTTTGATTTTTTGTGAAAAGATGTGCAAAAAGTAGAGAGAAAAAGAGAATCTTTGACTTTTTTATATAAGTTGTTGGTTTTTTTATTTTTTTAGTAACTTTTTGACTTTTAGGCTAAAATAGCCACTTGCCAAACGAGACCTTAATATATGAAATGTTTTTACTTCTTTGATTTTTGAATTTAATGGATTGATTTAATAATGACATCAAAATTATCGTCATATTTGACTTTTAAAAAAATAAAAACTAATTTAACGAAAATAAATATCAAAAAAAAATATTTCTACCCTATTTGTATAAATGTTTTTACTTCTTTGTTCTTAATTTTTTTTCACCAATTTAATTTTTAATTTCGTAGAATTTTTTTTTTAAAAATAGATTCTGAAAACCAAATCAAATAGAATTTTATAACAAAAAAATTTCAACATTATTCATTAAAAAAAAGGACATTATATTTTAAACAGCATATGAGTTAACTAACAAAAAATAAGTTATATGATGACTTTACCCTTCAAATGGAGTAATAATGTTTTCAATTGTTCTTATTTGGAACGAGATTCAAAATTCAAAATCAAATGTATCACAATTGAAAGGTTAGTAACCAAAATGACACAAATCTCAAACTATAGAGACTTTTAGTGTAATTCGTCTTTTATTAAATTTAAAAAAAGGTCAATGTAATATACCAAAAAAAAGGCAATAAATGTAAAATTAAAATAATAATAATAAATATAATTTTATTTTTTAGCTTTTCAACCACGCATCTAAATTTATATGGATTCTTCACTTTAGTCTTACAAATCGCATCGTTTGGAAAGTTAAGTATTTTTGCTAAGATATTTAAAAAGTTTAAAAAATATTAAAGAAAAAAATTAAATACATTTACATTTTTTCCATAATTAAAAACAAATCTTAAATGTTTTAGTTGTTAAATTAGATTTATCAATAAAATTCCTTGTTGGAACTTAATAAAAAAGTCCAAAAATCAAAAATCAAAACCAAACGAGGCATAGTGAAAGCTAGTGGGCTCTCTGCCTTTTTCCATGGCCCTAATAAGGTGATATTGACATTAATATTGAAAATTATTGAAATAGTTGAAACTTTTGTTGCAGGGTTTCGAGTCCTTTTCTTCTGCTAAACCAAGTAAGTTGTTTTCTTTTTCGAATCTCTTTTGTTTGGTAGATGAGAAAATTTAAAGAAAAATAAATTCTCAAGACTTAAGTTGTATTGTGATATATGCTGTAGCAAATTTGCTGTTATGCTTCACAATCAGTAAAGGGTTTTGTTTTCTTGGCTCCCAAGTAATGATTTTTTAAGTTCTTATTTTATTTTGTTTTAATTTTTCTTTCTGGTTTCTCAACAACCAAACAGATTAATCTATTATAGTGTGTATAAAATTTCGCATTCTTTTTGATTTTTTCCTATCTATTCCCCCCAAAAAAGTGTTATTGTTTTGATTTATAATTGTTCAAAAACCCCTTCATACTTTTCTTTCTTAATTTTTTTTACTTTATTTATATTCTACAACAGTTTAGTTCTTCAATTTTGCATTATATGCAGAGATTGATATTTCAACAAATTCAATTTTGAAGTACTCTTCAAAATATTGTTCAATTGATCTGATTTTCTAGAACTGTGTCCCCCAATTTTTTGCTTAATTTATTTGCTACATAAATATAAATATAAATATTTAGAAATTCTGAAAATTTAAAAATAATCACTTCAAATCCCCCCCCCCTCCCCTTCCTTTTTTGGGGGGGGGGGGGGGGGTTTGCATTTTGTATTAATAGATTTCGGTTTATTTCATTATTGAATTTATTTTGATAATTCAGCTAAGAAATATATATATTTTTATATCTTTTAAATTCTCTGAAGTTAGAAGAAGTTGTGATGCTATCTATATGTTTTGTTTTTCAATTTTATTCAAATGAATGTGTTATATTAAGGGATTTCTTTGGTTTATCTTTCTATTTAAAGTATGGAAGGTTGGGTAATGCAACACAAGATTGGTGAAACACCAAAACAAAACAAAACAAAAAAAAGAATTGTAAAACACATGCACACATAAAACACGGGATTTATGCGGTTTCCCACAAAACTAGGGTTATGTTCCATATTGTGATTTCACTATGATTAAAAAGAGATGAAAATTAATATTATATGTCACAAGTGTGAACATACCAAATTACCCTTACTCCAGAATTCGGATTGGGGGACAAGCCCCCGAACCCCTACCTTCTGGCAAGAGCCCCCCACAATCCCTGCCAGCTTAACACGAAATTGGATTTGCAATTCAGTAATATCTATTACTTATCAAGATCATGGTATTATTTTAAATAACATAATTGAAATACAAATCGGTATTGACAATACGGTCAATATCGATGAATTACGGTATCCGAAGTCTAAAGTTCAATTATATGATACAATATTTAAAACCATAAGGATCCACACTAGACAACATCATTTCCAACACACAGTGAAAGGAAAAGAGAAGAATTTTAGTTTTCAATACATGAAATAACATCAAAGAAATCTAGCAGATAATACTCAACTCCTTTCAAACCAAAACTCTGCTGCTATGTTGTTTTTTGAAATTCTGGACATGGTTGCATATTCTAACAACCTTAATTGAGTGAAACATAGGTGGACTGAAAATTGAATCTGCCTTCAGAGTTTGAATTATAAAAATCTGTTTTTTTTTTTTATAAAAATAATTATTTGCTCCCTTTCTTATTTCATTGTCACAACTTAGAATTAAGGAATCAAGAACTGGAGAAAATGTGGTATAGAGTGGCGAAGGCATCTGAATTCCTGGTCATCACCGGGGCTGGCATCGAGGAAATAAAGCTTGCAAAGAAGGCATTTATTGTATGGCCATTTCAGAAATGCACAGTTTTCGACATAACACCCGTGAACTATACCTTCGAAGTGAACGCCATGAGCACCGAGAAGCTAGCCTTCCTCCTCCCTGCTGTTTTCACCATTGGCCCTTGTGCAGATAACATGGAAAGCCTCTTAAAATATGCCAGACTTCTCTCTCACCATGACCGATACTCCAACCATGTCAAAGAACTTGTTCAAGGTGTGATCGAGGGGGAAATGCGCGTTCTTGCTGCTTCCATGACCATGGAAGACATTTTTCAAGACAATGAGAAATTCAAGCAAGAGGTGTTTGACAAGGTTCAATTTGAGCTCAACCAGTTTGGGCTTTTCATCTATAATTCTAATATTAAGCAACTTGTTGATGTTAGAGGGCATGAGTACTTTTCATACTTGGGTCAAAAAACCCAAATGGAAGCGGCAAACCAAGCGAAAATCGATGTTGCTGAAGCGAAGATGAAAGGTGAGGTCGGAGCTAAGTTGAGACAAGGATTGACAGTTCAGAATGGGGCCAAGATTGATGCGGAGACAAAAATAGTGGCCACGCAAAGGGAGGGCGAGGGGGTGAAGGAGAGTATTAAGGTAAACTCGGAGGTTAGGATTTTTGAGAACGAGAGAGATGCTGACGTGGCAGAGGCAAATGCTGAGCTGGCAACCAAGAAGGCCAGGTGGGCACAAAAGGCGAAGATGGCAGAGGTGGAGGCTGAGAAGGCTGTGGCAATTCGAGAGGCTGAGTTGCAGAGGGAAGTTGAGAGGAGAAATGCATGGACTCGGATTGAGAAGCTTAAGGCCGAATTTCTCAGCAAGGCTAGTGTTGATTATGAAATTGAGGTATGTTTGTTATATTTGCAAAGTATGCTTTCATGTTTGATGCTTGATGTGGCTAAAAAAAGGTCTAAGCTATCTCTTCAATACATGGCTCTCAACTAAAGATCCAAATTGCTTGTTTTTTGTTTTCTTTGTTTTCATTTTTCATGTTCTTTAAAACAAAATAATGAAATGTTCGAAAACATCCATCAAAGAGAAAACAGTCTTGAAAATTTGAAAAACAACTTTGTGTTTCCTAAAAATAGAGTTTTTTTTCAGAAGATTTTGCCAAACAAGTTTGTATTTTCTGAAAAATGAAAGTAAAAAAACAAAAACACAATTTTTTCCCATTTGAAAACATGAAAAACAAATCTTCCTAAATGCCACAGGCTGCAAGCTTTCAACTTCTTTTTTGGGTCATTGTTTGCATTATTTGCTGGTCATATTACACATTTTTACTGATTCCATCTATTAAGTTCTACTTGAAATTGATTATTTCATTTTCTGCTACTTTTTTTTTTTTTCTTCTTATCAAGTTGTAATAATGAAGTATCATTTCTAGACCTCCACAATTCTCCCCATTTCGCGACCACAGTCCTTTTAATAGTTCCACTTTCTCCCTCCTCATAGACTCCGTGAATTTGCCTGATCAATTTCATCTCAACCTCCAAAACAGAAAATGTTTCCTTCTGTTAACCAACTCAGATGATTCCTCTCACACCGATTGATGCTCTCTATGGAAGCGTGGTGGATAAGTACAAAACGGTACTCTTATGTCATATGCTTAGGTGTAATGATGGGTGTGATTAAGCTGAATTCAAACAGGAAAAGCAATTTTGGCTTATATAGCCAATAACCTGCTATTTTAGATAAGACCAAACAAACCGTAAATTGACTAATCTAAATTTTTTGTTTCCTTGCAAATCTATGACAATCCAGGTCCAAAAAGCTAATTGGGATCTATACAAGAAGCAGAAAGCAGCAGATGCAATGCTATATAAGAAAGAAAAGGACGCGGAGGGTGAAAGATTAGCAGCAGATGCTCAACTGTATGTCCAAAAACAAGCAGCAGATGGGCTGCTATATGCCAAAAAGAAAGAAGCTGAGGGACTTGTGGCTCTTGCAGAGGCACAAGGAGTTTATATTCGAACCTTGTTAGCGGCGCTAGGAGGAAACTACTATGCATTGAGAGATTATTTGATGATCAACGGTGGCATTTTTGAAGAAATGGCTAGGATCAATGCAGAGGCGATCAAAGGGTTGCAACCGAAGATTAGTGTCTGGACAAATGGTACAGAAATGGATGGAGCAGGATGTGGAAGTGTAGCCATGAAAGAAATCGCTTCAGTTTACCAAGCATTGCCACCGTTATTTCAGACTGTTCATGAGCAAACCGCCATGTTGGCTCCATCATGGATGGGTAGTCTTCCCGATTGTGCTTCCAAGTTGACACAGCATGCACAGTAGTGGACTTGATTAGAGGTAGTTCAACAATTAGGCCACTTTGTTTGTCGCCTATTGGAGAATGCCGCAATTTTTTAAAAACTCGATAAGATAATGCCCATTTTTATATTTAGTCTAAAATTTTGAAAAACCTTAGGCCGTGACACTTTCAATTTGCTTAGGCATACACTTTTTTTTTTTTCTTCGAAGAATGATAATACTTCTGCTTTCTTTGCAGTTTCTTGGCCTTGTGGGTAGGGAGGATGCATCAATTTACAGGACATATTGTGTTCGACAATTGAATGGTGTTTGTTGATTGAATTATTAATCAAGACACATTTAAAAGGCAAATATTATTATCATTTTTTTGATAACCAAAAGCTCGTATTGGGTAATGCCTTTGGACTCACTTCAGGAGGGCAAATTCAGGATATAGTCAGGCAAAGTAGTATATCAAAATTCGAATTTAAAATCTCCTGAACTTGTTACCAAATAGAAAAAACTTGTTACCAAACAGAAAATTGAAATTGCATAGTTTTTATCTCTTTTATTATTATTATTAGTATTATTGTTTTTTAAATATTTGTTGTAGGTGTTTACTGTTCCATTAATATGGAGTATTTCAGTGTCCTTTTTATTTGAAATAATCCTTTCTGAGCCTAGTGGACTGTTTAAGTTTGATAAGAAAATGCATCAATATTGAATAAGTTTAAACCAAACCAAGAATTAAAAAACAAAAAAAATTATACAAATGCTAAATTCGAGTTAAGATCAAATTTAAATACCGGAGGCCGAAATAATTATACTAAAAAAATATAGACCAAATCAAATTTAGCTTGATTGTGTAATTAACAAAACAAAAACTTTACAAAAACAATAAAAAAAAATATAGACGTAGATGCCTAAATTGATTGAAATCCATCGTGGTCATAGCAAAGCGTCAGTATTGATTTGGTTCGAAAAATCCGAAAGTGTAAAAATTGTATTATTCCTACTCCAAAAGTATTTGTAAACATATTTAAGAAACTGTACAAATTGTGTTATTATAAATTTCAAATGAATAATACAATTTGAGCGCTTTTACCATGATGATTGTGATGGATTTGTGTTAATTTGGATTTATAAATTTAAAATGAAATGATTTGTGCACTAAAAATCAAAGAGAATATGTGAGATTTGGACATAATAGTAGAGATATGAATTCAATGACAAATTATTTGGTGGTCTGGAGTCGTTACATGATAATATTTCTCATCAATTATCAATCAAGTGCTGCTATTAGCATTTGCCTCTTTACTCTAGCCTCTCAATTTCTTTAAACCCCCACCCAACAAAATAAATCCCCTCTTTTTTTCTTTAAACCCCTACCTTAATACCAACTATACCCCTCATCTTTGTGATTCCCCATTATCATCATCTTCAAAGCAACCTCTTAGCTCAAACCCTAATTCCATCAAATTCTACAATTTCCTTCAATTCAAACACACACACACACATATATATATACAGAGATATGGTTGATGTAACAAATAAATTAACTTATTTTCAAGCAATCACAGGCCTCGAAGACCCTGATTTGTGCACCGAAATCCTCTTTGCCCATGGTTGGGACCTCGAACAAGCTATCTCCAGTTTTACCTCCGCCAACAACAACCCCTCCACCTCTTCTACCACCACCTCCGCGACTGGACGCCATTGTCGGCGTCAAAGTAGTAGTAGTTTGTCCCTTCGTCGGTCAGTAGCACCGAAATCATCACCAGTACTCTGAACTTAGTAGCGATGCAGATCTTCACTGAGTCCGATCTCTCTGTTTTCTCTCTAGACTCTCTCATTAAGGACGACGACAATGAGTTTGGATTTGCTAGAGAAGATGAGAGGTTTTTATATTGGTATGGGTTTGATGAATAGGGGAGAAGAAGAATAAGGAGGATGAGAGAGACACGCAATGGTAGCAAGATCGCCAGAGATGGAAAGAGAGGTCGCTGGCGGTAGTGGCAGCGGTGGTCACTAGTGGAGATGGTGGTGAAAAGGTTGGTGGGGTAGGGTTTGGAAAATTAGGATTAAGGTCAGGGTTAGGGGTAGGGGTTGGGAAATTATGGTTAGAATGTTAAGCATGAGAATAAAAATGTAACTTTATGTTTGGACAAAATTGAAATTAAAAAAAAAAAAAATGTGCAAAGAAAAAATGTAAGTGCTAATAGTAGCACTCTTATCAATTACTATATCTCTTATTATTTTTGATGCTTATAAAATTGTGAACCCCACCCAGCCATATCACAGATGGTACCACATGCCCACCAAATAACTTCTCAAATTTGAAATATTTACCATGATGATTATGATGATTTTTAAAAGGCCATGGCTTCTGTCCAGTCCGGGATCGGACTGGACTGTGCTGTTGGGTCTGTGGGGGTCCATCACGGGTCCTGTTTTGAAAATCTGAACCGTTCAATGTGTAGAACTCGTCAAGTACTATATGCCTGTAAAAAATAACGTTGATTGGATATCGATAGCTATGTGATCAAATCAGTTTTGTATAAAAAAAATGGACGATAAAAAAATTAACGGTTGATAAAAAACTGTTTTGTTCACATAGCTATCGATATCCGATCAACGTGATTTTTTACAGGCATATAGTACTCGACGAGTTCTACACATTGAACGGTTCAGATTATCAAAATGGAACCCGTGATGGGCCCCCACGAGTCAAACAACACGGTCCACTCCGATCCCGGACTGGACAGAAGCCGGACCCTTTTTAAAATAATGTAAAGTTAGTTATTTAAAATATTTCACAAAAATTGTATTTTTTTTTTCTTTACTCAACTTTATCTTCAAGTTATTCAACCTAGCTACGAGAGTTTGCATTTGTTTGGCAAATTGATTTGTAGCTATTTTAGCCACAAAAGATAAAATAGGCTATTTTAGCCATAACAAATAAAACATCACATTTAATCTATAATTATTACATTATTTTCTTAAAAAAAAGTAAAAAAAACCAAAAAACCCTTCCAAAATCAAGCTTTTTAGTCCAGATTAAAATAGTAAAAAAAGTAAAAAAATCAAAAAGTTAACTCACTTCCCAAATGAAGGCATTTTATATAATTTAACCTCAAACTTATTAATTTTTTTTTGTTTAAATTTCATTCCAAACTTTTGTTATATTTAAAAAAAAAAACAGAAAAAGAAAAAAAGAAGACGACAATTGACAAACTTCCAACCTGGAACATAGCTTTCCCGCCCAAATCAGAACCCTCTCCCGCCAAAATCTAAAACCTAGCTTGAAAAAAGGGGCACGATCACCTTCTCTCTCCTCCTCTCCATTATCTCTCTGCAAATATCTCTCTGCAGATCTTTCTCCCTCTCTCCCTCTCTCTGTCATACACACACAGGAACGGAAGCAGAGATCAAGAGATGGACATCAGCGAGGAAATGAGAGCAGCGCACAAGCAAACATTCCGCAAGTTCTTCGATCAAGATGTAACTCTCTCTCTCTCTCTCTCTCTCTCATCCTTGTTTCTCTCTCTAAACCTTCTCATCTCTCTCTCTCTCTCTCTCAATCAATCGTTCTGTCTGTAAATCAGGAATGGAAGGACATCTACACACACGAGATCAAAAACATGATGCATCACAAGCGCCGCCGTCTCATCCTCAACATCTCTCATTTCTTCGCTTACGAGGAAGGTCACTTGGCTCGCAGGTCCAATTCTCTCTCTCTCTCGCTCTCTTTATGTTTGATATACTTGTGTAGATTTGATTTGATCTTAATTATCTGTAATTTTTTTTTTTAATTTGTTAGGTTGCTTCAAAATCCGGGTGAGTACATGCAAGCCCTAAGCGATGCGGTCACGGAGTTCGCACGCAGCCTCGATCCCAAGTACTTGAAGGAAGGAGAGCAGGTTCTTGTTGGATTCGAAGGGCCTTTCGTGTCGCGTCGCGTTACCCCCAGGGATCTCTTCTCTAGCTTCATCGGTTCCATGATTTGTGTTGAGGGCATTGTCACCAAATGTACTTTATTTTCCCACTTTTGCTCTTCATTCCTTATTTTGAAACTGTGCTTATTGTGCTTGTTTAGGTCTTTGAAATGTTGTGTTTTGGTAATTAAACTTGAAGGTGCAATTACTTTGGGATTAGGGTTGCAAAACGAGCCGAGCTCAAGTTTAGGTTAAAAAATGAGCTATCGAGCTCCAAAAATAAAAAAAAATTAATTTACATGTTAAGATAAAAAAGAGAAAATTATGAGCAAATATAGAGGAATGCTTATATTAGTAATAAATTTGATCAATCAAACATGTAAATTTACTCAAACACCAAACATAAATAGTGAAATGAAACATTTATTTGATATATTATTAAAAATAAATATTTATTCATATTTCTTGTGTTCATGAGCCTCATCAGTCAATTACTAAATGAGCCGAAAATTTGGGCTCAAGTTTGTTTATTTAGTAAACTAACTGAGCTCGAGTTGTTCATAAATAACTTGGTTTGTTTGCAGACCTACTTGGGATTGATGAAGTAAATCAGATTCATAGTGATATAACTCCAGGATAGAAAATTTCTATGGTATTCGGATGATTAGAAGTTGGAATTATTCAGTATCTATCAGGAATAAACTTGTAGAATTTGCAAGTAATAAAATGGATTCATGTTGAGAAAATGACAATGGTGGCTTGAAGCTTTGTCTTTCTGTGATTATTTTGAGGCAATTTCAGAACTATCTGCATACTGGAGACCAATTTGCAAGGTATAGGGCATTTTTGTCACTATGAGGGATGCATTTTTGAATTTGGGGTCTAATTTGAAATTTCTGGTACAATTTGTTAATGGCTTCTGAATTTTAAATCCTTAGTCCTGAAGATGGTTAAATTAGGACTGGATGTCAATAGTTGAGATGCCACTGCTAATTTTTCTTATTGAACTTCCTGGTTAAGTTTAATTAATCCTTAACCAAGCTATTTGATAGCATTTTTTTTTAACTGTTGCGGAATTTAGGATACAAGGGACGTTGTTGGCCGAAAGTGAAGGATTATAAACCATGCTTTGTGATAACTTTTACTGGTAAAATGTCTACGATAGTAGTAGATGCAATCATTGGTGAATAACAGTACCATATTGATGTAGAAGTTAAATTTAATCACAATTTTCAAAATATTTTTTAATTAACTAGAATGTCTCTAGCAGAGATCAATAGTTGAACTCAACAAGGCAGTTATCCCATCGGTAACTTCTTTTACTTCCAATTACAAACAAAGTCAGTAATTTCACATAGAGCAATGCTACTTCCTCGCACTCATGCACCGAAACTGATTTGCATGGTTGGCCATGATTGGTCCCCCTATGTTTTGGCTTTTCATTTTTGTTTCACATATTGAATTATGGCGTTTGACATATTAGTAATTGTATTGCCACTAAAAATTACTTACATACCATTTATAATGGTACTAGATATAACCAATCAGCTACTTTTCCATCATCAGGTTCTCTGGTAAGGCCAAAAGTTGTCAGGAGTGTTCACTTCTGCCCTGCAACAAAGGCATTCACTAATCGGGAGTATCGAGATATTACATCCAATATGGGTTTGCCCACAGGGTCCGTGTATCCAACAAGGGTAAGCTATGGCTTTCACTTTTAATATCTTACATTTTATAGCCGCAGAATGGTGTTTTTACTACTGTTACTTTTCCAGGATGAAACTGGCAATTTGTTGGTGACTGAGTATGGATTGTGCAAGTACAAAGACCATCAAACACTATCAATGCAAGAAGTGCCTGAGAATTCTGCTCCTGGACAGCTTCCACGAACAGTGGATGTCATAGTTGAGGATGACATGGTGGATTCATGCAAGCCTGGAGATCGCGTGGCAATTGTAGGGATATATAAAGCTCTTCCTGGGAAAAGCAAGGGCAGTGTGAATGGGGTGTTCAGGTTCGTTTAGTCACATTAACTACAAAGTGCTAATTTCTTGTGAATCTTTATTCATAAAGTTGGGTGGTTAAATAGCTTAATCAAGTATCGCATTTTCTAGGACTGTGCTTATAGCTAACAATGTTGCTCTGCTCAACAAAGAGGCAAATGCGCCAATCTACACTCCAGAAGACATCAGCAACATTAAAAAGGTATCTGAGAGGGATGATACATTTGACCTACTAGCTAATTCACTGGCACCATCAATACACGGGCATGCGTGGATAAAGAAGGCAGTGATTTTATTGATGCTAGGTGGAGCTGAAAAGAATTTGAAAAATGGGACCCATCTACGAGGGTAAGTTGTGCTTTATCCTTCAATGTTATCCTTGATTGAATGAGTTTGTCTCTTTCTGCTGTATTGTTCAGTTCAGCATCTTGCTGCCTTAGCAAAAGATTAGATTTGAGCCCTCGTAATCAAATTTCCCACTTCTTTAGAGACATAAACATGATGATGGTTGGCGATCCTTCTGTTGCAAAGTCTCAACTGTTAAGAGCAATTATGAACATTGCTCCTTTGGCTATATCAACAACTGGTCGGGGTTCCTCAGGCGTTGGCTTGACTGCTGCAGTTACTTCTGATCAAGAAACAGGTAATGCTTTTCCAGGGGATCCTCACATGTTGATACCGTATGGTGATATTTTAGAATAACAGTACTTTTCTATTGACCAGGAGAAAGAAGGCTAGAAGCTGGTGCAATGGTTCTTGCTGATCGGGGTGTTGTTTGTATTGATGAGTTCGATAAGATGAATGATCAAGATCGCGTTGCTATACATGAAGTCATGGAGCAGCAGACAGTAACAATTGCCAAAGCTGGTATCCATGCATCACTGAATGCTCGATGCAGTGTGGTAGCAGCTGCAAATCCTATATATGGAACTGTAAGTTGTGTTTACCCCTCATTTGGATGCATTAATACATGTTTCCACATAGAAACCATGTGTACACTCATAACTCAAGCTGGTTGTTTTGGTTTTGGTATTGGATGTATGTGCACAGTATGACCGCTCATTAACTCCAACCAAGAATATTGGGCTCCCAGATTCTTTGCTTTCTCGTTTTGATTTACTGTTTATTGTGCTGGATCAAATGGATCCTGATATTGACCGTCGAATTTCGGAGCATGTCTTGCGTATGCACCGGTATCGTTCTGCAATAGATGGAGGTAGGTGTGCTTTGGTATATCAGTTGAAAGTTCTGTGGCATGTCCAATATATTTGAAAATGCTCAAACAACTCAACTTTTAGGTCAGGCAACATTTGATGGGAGCTCAAGATATGGAAGAGAAGAAGAAGCTGATGCAGGCTCATCTGTTTATGTAAAGTACAACCGAATGCTACATGGGAAGAGAGCAGAACGTGGTCGAAAGCGTGATACCCTCACTATCAAGTTTCTTAAGAAGTATATTCATTATGCAAAACATAGAATTCAGCCAGAGCTGACTGATGAGGTGCTGATGCTTTCTTATATCAGTTGGTAAATGTATTTGTTTTCATGCTGAACTCTTAGCAGACGTTGGACTTGTTCCCTTAATGGACCTTAGTTTTCAGAATTTTTCTGGTGCACTTTTTAACAACATTCATTTACAGGCATCTGATAACATTGCAACTGCATATGCCGAACTCAGAAATGCCAGTTCAAATGCAAAGGTACTAGTTCATAATCAGCTAAGCATATTAGAAAGTGAAGTTCTATGTTTGTTTCTTGACTGAATCATTATGATGTTTTGTCTTTTAGACTGGGGGAGGAACGCTTCCAATAACTGCCAGAACTTTAGAAACCATAATACGGCTCTCTACTGCTCATGCCAAACTGAAGTTGAGCAGACAGGTACATGATTTTTTTCACTCAATGCATTTTCTCATGATTGTAATGATATCACAGTAACTGGTATCCATGTTGTCAATCAAAAAGTTGTATTTATTAATTTGAGTGTCATCTTTGACCTGATAAGACTTATGACTGAGACTAGAGAGAGCATACAGTCATGGCTTTTCTTGCTATTTACCTTTTGTTTCTTGTTATTGCCATTTCAGTAGTTCTCATGTTCAATTGGTTTTTGATGCCTGTTGACACTGTCTCATGGGTGCTTATTTTGTCTTTGGGCAGGTTCTAAAGTCTGATGTTGAAGCAGCTCTTAAACTGCTAAACTTTGCGATATATCACAAAGAATTGACTGAAATGGAGGATCGCGAGCAAGAAAGAGAGAAGGAGTTGGAGAGAAAACGCAAAGCTGACCATGATGTTGGCAATGATGGTAGAGCTGGTCATGTTGATACTTCTGTCAGAGGAGGGTGAGTGTGCAATATTTTTCCTTAGCAAATGGCATAATGTGAATAACTTACCAGCATGTTTCCTTTTTACTGTTTTGTGAATATACATGGGGCTTCTCATAGACATACCAGTGTGTTTCCTCCTCTTTTTTTTTTTTTTTGGTTCCATAGTTTTTGCATTAAATTTATTCCTGAATCCTGGTGGCAATGGTAGGTAAGGAAAAATTGTAGGCAAGTGTTTTAGTTATTCCTAATGATTGTTCCTTCATGCCTAAGTCAAAGTACGTAGAAGAATTAAATCTCAATCTATTGTAACAGAATCTGTTCAAGGGAATTGGTTTTTATGTTATGTCCAGAAGGAACTACGTTGAATGTGTTTGAAACTAACATACTTTGTTTGCCTCTTCCATATTCTGCTAATGCTTCAAAAATGTTGAACCTTCATTTGTTTTGATTCCCCCCCCCCCCCCCCCCCCCCCCCTTCAATTCTGAAGGTATGTATTACATCTGGAAAAGCAATTTTGGCCTTCGATGAAAGTTTTAGTCCTGAAATGGGATTTTTTGGTTTTTGTTTTGGGGCGGAACAGTACATTGCAAAATGAGCTTAAAGAAACAGGCATGCATATAGGGATTCTACTACTTTATCAGTTGTTCCATAGCTTTATGGGGCCGGTAAAGTTTCGTTCCTGTTTTAGTTATATAAAAAAGCACCCTATTCCCTTCATCTTGGATTATTTCTCAAATTTTCGCTTGTATGTTTATTGTTTGGCCAATGTTTTCTCATTAAGGATGTATCAATCTCTGGATTTTCATTGCTTGCATATACAAGTATCTAATTCCTTTTAAGGGCTGCTACAATTCTCTATGCTGATCTGATGATTAAAAATCTGAATTATGCACAGGGTGAGATAGTATTCCTAGGGTTGGTTAGAAAATTATAGTCATTGATTGTAGTGCTGTCAGTGAAGCATGACAAGATGTTTCCATTACTACTATTCTAAAAGATGATAATTAATCACTTAGTTGCTTTGTTCACCATGTTGTAATATTTGTAGGACTAGTTTACGACTATCCCAATAGGGCGACAAGTCATTTTAACCTTTTGCAAGTGTCACGGTGTTGTTGTAAAGAAATGGGAAGAGGATCATTCAGTAAAAGTAGTTTATTTATTTTCTTGTCAAACTTGCAGGATAAGAACCTTACTAGCTTCTCCAATAATTGGACAAACTGAGGCTGAATAAATATTTCATATTTTAACATCCCTTTGAGAATAACAGCATAAATTTTTGAAGCCGCATACTGAGAAAATCACTTGTAAGGTGATAGTATATAACATATTGACCATTCATTTTGGTTTCTCATGCACTTTTCTTAGTATGAAGTATGAGCCATATTATTATGTATTCAAGCCAGATTAGGCAAACTAAGGTTGGTTTGGGTTGTTCTAAAAAAGTGCACTTTTTGACTTATTGGCTTATAGGGGTTGGGTTTGGGTTGGGTTTGATGTGATGTGTTAGAGAGGTGATGTGATTTAAATAAGATGATGTGACTTAAATAAGATAGTGATTTTTTGACTTTTTGTATTATTTAGATCATGCCAAACTTGGCCTAAGCTTCTGATTGTTTGGTTCCTTCATAATATATTAGACATTTTCCTTGGGAGATCTATATCTAGATTTTATTATATTGTGCTGAAATTTTGTTTTGCTTTCCTACTAAGTAGGACTGAAGCTATGGAAGTAGATGAGCCTCCTCCTGCAGCTCAATCTGGTGTGAATGTATCCTCAGAAAGGTTTGTGATATGAAACTTTTGGATCAGCAATGTATTGTTTGGTCTCAATTGGTAGTCCTGAATGCTTGTTCCCTTGCAGATTAGAAGCATTTAACACTTTATTCGGACAGCATGTGCGGGAACATCACTTGGATCGCATATCTATTCAAGATATTGAAACTACTGTCAACAGCAGGTCAGCTGTACCTTACTCGCGTGCAGAGATCATGTTTCTGTTAGAGGTAATCTCATTATTCTTATGATTTTAGGTGAATTAGCGGATGAATTATGTCTTAAAATGCATAATGATCGTTGTCAAATGAGATGTGTATCGTGAATCAAAACCATAATTTTGTGAATCAAATTGAATTGATAATCATTAAGATTTAGCAAAAACTATAGAAAATGATGATAAAAGAATGAAATAAACTGATTTTGGCATATGCTATAAAATAATTCTTATGCAATGATATGATTACATTATCTAATTAGATGCGGATCCAAATCTCACAATTTATATAATTATTCAACAACCATAATATAATCTTTATTGACATTCAAAAAATAGAACTAGGAACCCTATATAGAGTATAATATGAAGAAAGAATTAGGTGAACTATTTTATTTTGAAACTTGACACACTTTAAAAGGGTGTATGGTTATCGTAAATCATTAGGTCTTGTTTGCTTAAGAGAAAGCTAACTTAGGAAATGATAATAATATCACCCCTTTTATATTAATCAATCAAACTGTTACAAAGGAAGAAAGGCATTGATTAAGAAATTACAATAAAATCTAAATAAGGAAACACAAATAACAGAATGATTCCGATCATATATTCTTACATAGAATGATTCCAATCATATATTCTAACACTTTCCCTCAAGCTAGTACAAAGATGTTTCTCATATACTCAGTTTGCCAAGAATGTCGTAAAATAGTTTATTCCCAACTCCCTTGGTGAGGATATTTGCTAGTTGTTCACTAGACTTCACAAATGGAGTACATATTGTACCAGTAGTGAGCTTTTCTTTGATGAAGTGACGATCTATCTCAACATGTTTTGTCCAGTCATGTTGAATCGGATTGTGAGTTATGTTGATAGCAGTCTTATTATCACAAAATAGCTGCATGGAGTCTCTCTGGGCAATTTCCAGATCACGCAATAACAACTTGATCTACAAGAGCTCACACACACCTTGTGCCATAGCTCTAAACTTAGCTTCTGCGCTAGACTTGGCAATCACATTCTGTTTCTTACTTCTCCAAGTAACCAAATTGTCTACAACAAAGGTACAATATCCTGAGGTGGACCTCCTATCAGTCACAGAACTTGCCCAATCCTTGTTCGTATAAACTTCTACACTAAGATGATCATGATTGGAAACATAAAGACCTTTCCCAAGAAAAGATTTCAAGTATCTCAAAATTCTCATAATTGTCGCCCAAGTGTATTTCATGAAGAGCATGGATAAACTAGCTAACCACACTAATGATAGTAGCAATATCAGGACGAAAATGAGATAAATAAATGAGCTTACCCACTAGTTTCTGATAAGTCTCTCTATCAATAGCTCCTCCCCCATTATTATCACAAAGTTTCTAATTAGGCTCTAGTGGCGTGTCATAAACTCTGCTTCCAATCATCCTTGTTTTTTTCAATAGGCCAAGAACATATTTTCCCTGACAGATGAAAATCTCATCTTTGGACCTAGCCACTTCAATTCCCAGAAAGTACTTCAGGTTTCCTAAGTCTTTGATTTCAAACTCACTTGCCAAATACTTCTTCAACCAAGGGATTTCCTCAACATCATCTCCTGTAAGTATTATGTCATTCACATATACAATGAGAGCTGTAGTTTTACCATGAGAGGAATGTTTAACAAACAGAGTATGATTAGCCTGACTCTGTTTGAAGCCATATTTTAGCATTGCCCGAGTAAATCTCTCAAACCAAGCTCTAGGGGACTGTTTGTGGTCATATAATGACTTTCGAAGTTGTCATACCTTTCCCTTGGTTTGAAGAGTTTCAAAGCTAGAAGGAATGTCCATATACACCTTATCTTCTAGGTCACCATGCAGGAAAACATTCTTTTATATCAAATTGATGTAGTCAAGCCAGATTTGCTGCCAGAGTGAGAAATATTAGGATTGAATTCATCTTTACAACTGGAGCAAATGTTTCTTGGTAGTCCACCCCATGGGTTCGAGTAAAACCTTTTGCCACAAGTCGAGTCTTATATTGTAACGTCCTAATTTCTGAGCTGTTAAATACGTACAATAATATAACACAAATAGGATAGATAATTAAAACATCTTAATATACATATATAACCAGAGTTAATATCACAGATAATTCGTTTATGTTCCATTACAGAATTACCAAAACATTGCCAAACCAAAAGTCAAAAAGAAAAAAAAAAAACTAGTCTAAGTCTTCAAATGAACCACAGCTCCAACATTTCATCTTGTTTGCCTTCGAAATAACCTTCACCATTGTAAACTGCTTCATCACCCGACATAACACACCATGAGCTTGGAATGCTTAGTAAAAACACACATACCCTCATATCTTCTATCAACCAATCAACCAGACATAGAACAAATTCGGTAACATAACATACAATAGTTCTATGAATTAGTAGTTAGACTAAACATCTAGAATCCCCCAAAGAGATCCTTTTACCCAACCACATGGATTGAACACCGGACTATTCAGAACTCTCCCTTTTGCTATTTTGCAGACCTTACCACTTATGCTCACCTCTCAGTTATTTACCGGTCAGTGACATTGATGGATCTCAAAAGGGATGGCCAAACAAGTGGGCTCGCTTACACCCAAATTGTGCCTAGGGCTCGTTTACACCCTGCACATACCATACCAAATCGTGCCTAGGGCTTGCTTACACCCTGTACATACCATACCAAAGGGCTCCCTTACACCCTAAAACCACCGCATAGAGTCTGAATACATCCATGTCAACTTAGGGGCTCGTTTAGACCGCTCGCGTAAGACTTAGCTCATTTGGTATTAATCCCATCATAATTGATGTCATTCATATGTATATTACATAAATCATTCTGAAACACAAAGGTGAATGCCACCCATTACTAACCCCTTTCTATTTCCCGTTTATTAGATCTTTTGCTAAGCAAGTTAGTCACATAAAAGAGCATGAGACAAACATAAGAGAGGAAATATAACCCGTGATAAGCACACATAAATATGGTAAACCAAGCAAACAACATTAGGAATGCTTTGAATCACTTAGAGACAAATAAAACACAATTTTCAGCACTATTCAATTCTGCAGGGCTAACAATAATGCTTTGGTAAAAATACTTTCAGGTCAAATTAGAGGCTGAAATTCCACAGAAACGATAATCAACCTGTTTAGTTTCAGTTCCAATTCTCAGAATTTGCACAGCACCTCCAGAAATTCATTTACAAGCTATATTTGAAAACCTGTCTAGATTTGTCACCCTTTGGGAAAACTAGCTTTCCTCTCAATCTACCCGATGATTTTCATCCAAATAAATTCTGTTGAAAAGAGGACTCAGAATTCTAAATTTTGACAGAAGAACCAATATGAGATGATTTTTCTGGAATTTATAAAATTGAAAGTGGATTGTTTTTCAGAGACTCAGGACCAGATTTTTAAACACAATATCCAAGCCCTAAAAACACACAATTAGGGGCTAATAAAATTATCACAAGCTCTAAACACACCAAATAGCCTACACTAAGTTCAGATTTGAGAAATAAATAAATTTGATATTTCTTTTAAATTAGAGAAGTTATAGCAGTGCTTAATTTGACGAATTTGCAAGACAATGTCACTAGCTCAAATCCACACTTTCATACACACCAAAAACCCTATTTAACATTAATATGCAACACAAGAGGGCATCTAAACAATCGGATGAGATGGGTGAAAGAATTGAGAATAGAGAGAGATATGTTCTTATTCCCTTTTTTTTTTTCCTTCTTCTCTACTTCCCCTAATCACACTCTCCCTTTCCTTGGGCTGCTGAACGTGGGTGTGGAAATTGAGACAATGATCTCAATTTATAGGCCATGAATTTGGGTTAAAAAGACCATTCTATCCTTCTAGCTTAATGACTAAGAAAACTTATAAATATCTAGATATTTTTCCACAAATTTTCTCAAATAAATATTAAAATAAATAATAAAACTATTTATTTAAAGATATTTATGGCTATTTATTTGCTCAATAAATAATAAAGATTCAAAGAATTAGTAAATATGCAACTAGGCTAAAAAATAAATAAATAAATAAAATGTATGAATTAATTTCGAAGCAGGGAGGTAAAATAAATAAAGCCGAGTGTTAGGGTATTTCCAATTATAAAGTGGTTTTTTAGGATTTAAAATTATTCTTTATTGGGCCATTATGCAGACTTTTATGGAACTAGGGGCTAAAATGCTATTAACCTAAGACGTAGGGTTTCAAGTGTAGTTACCAAACATTAGGGTCTCTACATATATTGCTCAATTGAACCATCTGCCTTGTGTATCACAGTATACACCCATTTGTATCCCACAGTTCGTTTGTCCCTAGATAACTCAGTCAAATCCCAAGTGCCATTCTTATGAAGTGCTTTTATTTCCTCTACCATAGCCAGTTTTTACTTAAGAATAGTAAGAGCATCTTGAAAATGATTAGGTGTACTAATAAAAGAAATTTTAGACACAAGCTTTATATGAAAAGGACAAATGAGAATAAGACACAAAGTTAGAAATTGGATGATGAGTGCAAGACCTCATACCCTTTCTTTTGGCGATGGGTATATCAAGATCAATAGGCTCAGACTCAGAGGTGGTAGTATCAGGAGTTGGAGAGTTACCTGGACCGTCATCAAGAGAAGGAGACGACAGTGATTGATCAAAATTGGTTTCTTATATCTATGTAACTTTTTGTTTTTCTTTATCCCTGACATAAACTTGCTCTTTTTTGTTCTTGGCAACGTCAGATTCAATATTGCTAGTAATAGGTACCACTAGAGGCAATACTGAGCCAGGAATATAGAAGCAACATGACTCTCTTCATACCAAGGCTTTCCCTGAAGAGATGACAGGGACACTAAACTGGACAAGTAGGATTGAGACTCAAAGAATGTGACTTTCATGGACACAAACCATTTACAAGAGGGAGGATGACAACACTTGTACTCCTTTTGAGTAGGAGAGTAACTCAATAACACACACTTGAGAGAACGAGGTTCCAACTTACCCTAAGAAGGATAATGATTGTGAACAAAACATGCACAACCAAGATTTTTGGAGGAATGGAAAATAGAGACTGAGAACGTAAGAGAACTTGAAGAGGTGCCTTTTTTTGTAGGACTTGGGTAGGAAGACGGTTAATGAGATATGTTGCAGTAAGAACAGCCTCACCTTAATAGGCCTGAGGGACACCCATAGAAAAACACATACAACGAGCCATATCTACGAGATGACGATTCTTGCTCTTGGCAATCCCATCCATTTTGTTGAGGGGTGTCAGTGCAAGATGTTTGATGGATAATGTCATGAGTGGAAAAATATTTGGCCAACCCAGAATCAATATATTCACTCCCATTATTAGAACGCAAGCCTTTGACAACCGTCCTAAATTGGGTACTAATCATCTTCTGGTAGTTTTGAAACACAAAGAAAACCTCACTCTTTTTTTTCATGAGATACAACCAAGTGGCACGAGAGCAGTTATCTATAAAAGTAACAAACCATCGATGACCTTTTATTGATAACACACGAGAGGGGTTCTAAACATCAGAACGAATTAAAGAATAAGGAACAAAACTTTTATTATTATTAAGAGCAAAAGAAGCTCGGTGTTGTTTGCCAAGTTGGCATGACTCACAATGAGACTTTATTTTGGAAAAAAAACAGAAGGAAATAAATATTTAAGTAATAAAAAAGATGGATGTCCTAGATGGTGATGCCACAACCATAAATCTTTCGTGGTGGATGGAGACTAGATGGAATGATGAGCCAGTTGGTTTGTCTAATCTAGAATATAGAGACCATTTTTTGTTTTACCACTGCCAATCGTCTTTTTCGTGATAAGGTCTTGAAAAAGACAAGAATCAAGAGAAAAAAGTTACGTTACAATTCAAATCCCAAGTAAGATGACTTAATGACAATAGATTAATAGAAAAATTAGGAACATGTAAAACATAAGGTAGGGAAAGGGTGACATGGATTAAACCTTTCCCGGAGACAGAGGAAATAGTACCATCAGCAATCCTAACTTTATCCTAACTAGAGGCCGGTGTATACTATATAGCTTGAGAAGAGATTAGAAGATCTAGACATATGATTGGAGGCACCAGAATTAACAATCCATGGCGAGGCCTTATGGGATAAGAACACACTAGAGGATGAGACTAAGTTACCTGAACGGGCAAACGAAAAAGAAGATGCACCTGGAGGAACTAGAGATTTGTGATCAAGCAGATGTCGCAGAGCATTCTCAAACTCAAAAGATGACATATCAGAGACCAGATCAGAAGTCTACATAACCGGAGTTGAATCACGTGTCTCTATAGCACTGGACTGATGAGCACGAGAGTGAGACCTATGTCCTCTTGACTGACTAGAACGACCGCCTCTATGACTCAAGTGATCCCCTCAACCCCTTGATGGAGTACCATGAAGCTTTCAACAAGTCTCTTGGGTATGCCTCGGTTGGCGAAAGTAATGACAGAATAAAATATCCTTCCTTGAAGGATGAGGATAAAGAAACGATAAACTAGTCCTATCCTTAGAAGGTGCAAAAAGTAATGCTGAACGGTCTGTAGAAGTTGATGATAGCATAGCAGAATGATGATTCCTTTTATTCTGGACATAAGCGAAGGCCTCCAAAAGAGACGGAAAAACATCAATGCCAAGGACACAATTTCGGATCAGGTCAAACTCCACATTAAGGCCTTCTAGAAACTTGAAGACCCTCTCCTGTGCAAGAAACTTTTGGTAACCAACGGAGTCAACGGTGCAGACAGGCTTGTAATCTAAGGGATGGTTGAGGCGTTTCCAACCATTAGTCAAAAAGGTGTAATACTGAAGAATTGTTTGCTCCCCTTGGATTGAGTGCTCAATAGACCAGCGCAGTGTTTTTAAAGGCTTAAGGCGCATTAAGGCGCTGAAGGTCTCTTGGGGCCTAGGCGCAAGGCGAGGCGCGGGCTTTATTAAAGCAAGGCGCACAATCTTAATAAAAAATAGATAAATTAACATAGACTAATCATTCACAGTATTAAGACAATTTTTTTCAAAATAAAAGTAATCAAGACAAAGAGTGTGGAAAATAAATTGAAAATAATTTGTAATTTCAGTGTAATGTACTATGTGATTAATTAATTATTTGTAATTTTTTTTTTCCTAATAGAGAAAGGAAAAAAATTGACCACCAGTGTAATATAATTTGTAATTTCAGTCTAATATAATTTGTAATTTCAATGTAAAATAATTACAGATAATTTATATTTTACCAACAGTGTAAAATAATTTATAATTTGAGTATAATATAATTTATTTTGATTTTACATATATATATTTGTGTTTTTTTTATTAATATGTATAAATATATATTATTTTATAATATTTGAGTATAATATAATATTTGATAATCCATATTATATGAAAATATATATTATACAGAGAGAAGCCGAGAGAGAGAAAGAGAGAAGAGAGAGAGAGAGAGATCGCGAGAGGCGAAGGCGAGAGAGATAAAAAGAGCGATCGAAGTCGAAGGGAGGTCAAGTCGTCGAAGTTGAGAAGACGAGAGACGAAGGAGAAGAACGGAAATACAGCGATGAAGAAGCAGGAAAAAAAAAAAAAAAAAAAGAAGAAGAGAAGAAGACAGACGAGACGACATCAGGCAGAAAAAGAAGAAGAAGAAGAAGAAGAAGACTAACCTGTAGTCGAAGTCTTCAATCAAAGACGAAATTGCGATCGTATTGAGTTGCAGACTGCGCGAAGAGAAGAGACGACATTAAAAAATTTTAGGGCTTCGACTCTCGTATGTGTTGTATGAGTTGCAATCGTATGTGTTGTACCCATTCAAACTCATATCAAAGCCATCGATAGGCAGCAGGGGCAAAAAAAAAAAGAACAAAAAGGCATGCTTAAGTGTCGCCTTGCGCCTATTCGTGCCTGGACCAAGGCTCGGCCAAGGTGCGCGACTTATCTACCTCGCCTCGCCTTGGGCCTCTTCAGTCGACGAAGCTGCGCTTGGATGTGCCTTGCGCCTAGGTGCGCCTTTCACAACATTGGACCAGCGCAACTCGAATGTCTGAGAAAAATTACCCTTCTGTGAATATGTAGCAACTATTACCTCCTAAACATCATGGGCAATCTCCATGGATAAATAACCTTCACCAATCTTAGGGATTATGGAATGAATGAGTCATCCCATAATCAAAGAGTTGGTAATCTCCCATTAATCATAGCCAGGATCAATAATATCTGGTGCTTGAACTATTATCAACACATCCCATTTTCTTTCTACTCTTCAGAAAAAAGTGTTAGATACTGAGATCATGCAAGGTAATTTTGACCATTAAACAGAGATGTTGTGATTTTAAGGCTAGGGTTTAGGTTCTTAAAAGTAGTAGTCATAGCTGGACTAAGACTATTCCCTTTAAATGGGTGGGAAGTAGTCAGTCATTATTACGTTATTATCTTAACCAAAACATAGCACTAATCACAATAATAGGAGGGACTAGAGTAAGCAAGCAATCTCAAACCCAGACTACTATGGGAGCATAACACTTAGATTAATGGGGCCATTTACCACCCTAGATAATAAATAAAAGGGTAAAATAGTGAAACTTTAATCAAAATAACAGTTTGAGGGTTTAACCACAATGAAAAAACACAAAGTATAAATAACAAGGATGAAAAATAGAGTGTGTGGGGACAATTTTTGAATAGCAACACGTGGCCGAGGTGGCACCAAAGTGTTAGCCGAGGTGCCACGTTTGATCATGACGCTGAGATAATCTCGGCTAGGTCGAGGTTATCTGCGAAGATATCGGAATCCGGAATAAGCGGATAAGGGACAAGAGTCCTAGAATGAGAGAAAACTTCAGTTTGGATAAATATAAGACTCTTAGAGAGTTAATCTCAATCCTGCTGGGAGTCCAAGATTAGCAGTAATCCAGATTCCATTGAAGCTAGGCTTTTATTGGGATTAGGTTCGTGTTGGCTATAAAAGGGAGGCACCTTCACTGGGTCTAAGGTACGCTTTTTGTATTCTAACTAGTGAGTTAAGTACTTTTGTTATCTTTAAGAGATAACTGACTTGATCGTCGGAGTGTCCCCGGGTGGACGAACCACCGTTGGAATCTCTTCTTTCTGTGACAGGTCGTTTGGGCTTAATCTATTTTGCCGGTGCTCTCCAGCTAAGTACTAGTTTGGCAGTGTGGTCAGAAATCGACTCACACAGAGTGTTATTAGACCATAGGATGTTGAGAGACACTTAAAGGCTATTATAGGGGATTCGAAACACATAGGGAAGACTAGAGGGAAGTCCAACAAACACCTATTAGACCATGAAGACATTAGGAAATACCCATGAGGGTGTTGGCGAATCTATACGACCTAGGGCCTGAAGAGAGAGAGAGAGGTCCCATAGTGGCTAGGGTTGTTGCAAGCCCTAGAGAGGCCGCAGGGTGCATTGAAACAGTGCTAGGTAGTGTCGAAAAAGGTTGCGTAGTGTCGCAAGCCCTTGAAGAGGTTTGAGAGTGTTGAAAAAGATTGGAGAAGGCTTGGAGAAGATGGGTGGCTATCGGTAGGGCTGTTCATTTAAACCGCTTACTCGATGAACCCGCTTGACCCAAATTGACCTGCAATGATATGAATGGTTTCAAGATGATGCACGGTCGGCAATGGTTTTATTCTTTGTGAGTTTTTGAAATCACGGTTGGTAGTGGGCTTGTGATATATTCACTTGTTGGAGTTGATTCGATCGAAAGATAGTCGTCTACGTGTTTGTTGTAGACCACCTTTCTTAACTTTCCAGTATTTCCTTCTCTCTCATTTATCTCATTTTGTCTTTTCCAAAAAGAAAGCTAATTAAACACAGAAGGCTAAGAGTCTTGGTCTCTTATGACTCTGTCTCTTTTCTCTCATCAGCTCGCTGCTTCTGTTAGTTTAAAAAAAGAAAAAATTTGTTGACCCACTCGCTTCACTTGATTCGTTGCTTCTCTCTCTCTCTCTCTCTCTCTCTCTCTCTCTCTACTCTTGGTCTCTTGTCTCTCTCTAAAAAGAGTGATATTCCATCTTTTGATTTTCTAGCAATCGTAGTCTCCGGAAAAATGAGGTAACTTTATGTTTGTTTATGGTTTCATGTTTTGATTTATTGTTTTTAAAATCTATTGATTTGATGATGGTTGATTTAGGGTTTGTACTTGTTTCATTTTTTTTATGCTTTTATTTAAATATTTCAAAATATTTTGATCTGGTGATGTTTTGATTTAGGATTTTTGTTTGGGGTTTTCAACCTATGTAATTTGACTGCAACCGATTCGAAAAATTGAATTGATGTTCGGTCGATTTCGATAGTTATGTGGTTCGAAAACGGTTTTACCAAATTTGAACCCGACCATGTTCAGTCGGCTGACAGTTCATGGGCAAACTTGACCCCGACTGGCCTGTGAACAACCCTAGCTGGCGGAGTGGTGATTGGTGGTTGTTGGAGGTATAGTAGTGAGATAGGAGCCTCAAGGGTTTGATACAATGTTTGCTTAAGAGAATGCTAACGTAGGGAATGATAATAATATCACCTCTTTTATATTAATCAATCAAATTGTTACAAAGGATGAAAGACACTGATTAAGGAATTACAATATAATCTAAATAAGGAAACACAAATAATACAATGATTTCAATCATATATTCTAACATAGAATGATTCCAACCATATATTCTAACAGGTCTAACTAATTTGACCGATTTAATATTGATCCATATTTGTTTTACCAAAATCATAATATATAATTATTGGGTGTAAGTTTTCTAAACTTTAAGCATTTTTTTGACAATGTATTGTGTGACGTTTTTGGGAGGAAAAAAAAAGCCGAAACTTGTAGGATCTAATGGGATGTAATTTATTAACAAATTCTTTAATTACTAAAATAACAACAAATTATGCATAAGTATTTCATTTCCGAAGCACCAAAAAAAAGAGTTATTTTCACACTAAACACTTTTGGAAGTTGTATTACGTGTTTTCACTAAAAAATAAGTAAAGAAATATCAAAATTTATAAGGCGTAATAATTTTAAGAATTGTATGAATTGTAAAAAGCAAATCGATTGTGAATTCTATGATTCATCATAGATTTCATCTCAAAATAGATTCATTTGTAGATTCATATCGACTTTTGATAAATTGCAAATTAAATCATGAATTGTAAGTTTCTAATAACAGACTGCATAACTAGCATTAGAATCTACTTTTTGAGTTTTTACTCTTGAGTGTGGTGTGTTGGTTTTTGAGGTTTTAATTCCAACTTGCCTTACCTTAATCCATCGTTAACTAATAACATGATGGTTCTTTCATGTTTTGTGCAGAAACTCGGGGATGATAAAATTATGATACACGAGGATACAGTGTATATTCTTTGAAGAAATTCAAGTGGAGCCATCCTTAAGTCAGTGTGTATTCTTGTTATTTTCCGAAGGACTGTTTGGGACTTGGATAGTCATTAATTGAAGAAAAGTAAACAAACATCTATGGTCTGTTTCTCCCTGTGGCTGTGTATGCTAGTTATTTGGCACTTCAGTTTGCCAGAGAACGAAATTGAATAGGGATATTGATGGTTGAAGAATTAGATGTTTAATTCAGAAATTGAGACTTTTAAATTATCAGGTATTCTATTTATATAGAAATCAGCCACAAAATTGGGTACGACTTTTTATTTAAGTGGGACTTAGAAAAAGGTGAAATCCGTCTCTTGTAAGAAAGTTGCATCTGTTTTTAGATTTTTCTCACGTTAATACTCTTCTTTTGGTGATGTTCCAAAACCATGTCTTAATTTTCAAAATCTTCCACATTTTCAACCATGAGCCAAGTGTATATGAAGAATAACATAGTTGATTAAATTTGATTAGTCAACATTCATTGAGGAAGCATTTTTTTTGAGTCAATCAATAGGAGATTAATTATAAATGTGAGAATAATTAGATTAAACTGAAAATTTGTATATTTACAAGTTCAACAATCAATTTAAAGAAACAATTTAGGTTAATTTAGGTAGCGTTTGGTAACGTTTATGTTTTTGGTTAATATTTATAAAAATTATATAAATTGGTTTTTGTTTATTTTTAGAAAAATATAAATTATAAACGCGTTTTGGTTTGAATAAAATGTTTGAAAATTAAAAAAAACATAAATTAAAAAATGTTTGTTTAGGTTTAAAATATTTATATTTTTTTTTATTATTTATGATAATGGGATTATACACATTATAATTGAAAAAAATAATAATTAAAAAAACTTAATTGAAAAAAAAAATAATTGGAAAAAAAGTTAATTGAAAAAAAATATATATTTGAAAAAAAATTTTATTAGTCAAATTTTTAAATTTCTGATTAAAAATCAACGTAAACTCATTTTTTGAGTTTATGTTTTTTCGTTAAATTTATAAACTGAGATAATCATTTATAAACTAAAAAAATTATCAAACAAGTTTTTATAATAAATTTTAAAATTTTTGTAAATATAAGTTAAAAATTGAAAACAAAATAATTATCAAACATACCGTTAACAATCACCACCAAATCTAACAATTACATAATTCAACTCTTACAGTGAGGGTATCAAATTTCTTTTTGATCTTGCAATTTCACATCAGAAAATCGAGGAAGCATTTCAATGTGTTTGGTTTGATTGACTTGTTTTTTTTTTTTTTGAAGTGAATGTTTACCCTTAAAACAATTTTTTTTTATATTTAAATATCCCTTAATCCATTCCAAAAAGCTTAGACACAAATTTGTATACATGTTCACATTCTATTTTTGTTCACACTGAAAAGAGATGTTTGGCTTTTCTTTTTCTTTGGGAATAGTTTTATCTAGTGATACAACCTAAGCTACTTGATCTAGGTTCAGTGTATTTAAAGGGCGCTTTATCCTCCTCAATTATTATCATTTTTTACTCTCAAACTAAAAATTGATATATCCTTTTCATTTTTTGAAAATTTTCAATCTAACCCTTATATCTTTATTTGGTTAACAAAACTGATAGAGAATGCACAGGTAATGTGTACATCATATTTATGACACAACTTTAAAGAGTATTTTCATCATAATTATAAGATGTGCACACTGCATGCATATTTTTCCGTCTGATTTGTTAACAAAATGAAGACATAAAGGTTAGATTGAAAATTTTTAGACTATGAAAAGGGTAAATTGTATCAATTTTTAGTTTGAGTGGATAAAGTAAAGAATGGTGATAGTTGAGGGGGTAAATTGTAATTCGTCCTATTTTAGACGGTTGGCCTTTTTGCATGAAAAATGCTCTTATATATATTTTTGGTTAAATTATAATTTAACCCCCTTTGGTTTACCCAAAAAACACGGAACTTCTCTATAATTTCATTTGTAACACTTAAACCTCCTGAACTTTATACCAAAGTGCAATTTTGGATGGACGTAACAGAAGTTATAAAAAGTCTAAATTACCCTTACTTCTTTCCCTAATTTTCTTCCTAATGCCACTATAAACCAAAATATTTATCTTCCAGTTTTCTTTAATTTTTATGTATTCTTTTCTTTTTCTTCTTCTTCTCTTATTGTATTCTTTTGCTCTTCTTCTTCTTCTTCTTCTTCTTCTCTTATTTCTTTCTCATCTATGGCAAACCATACACTTCTCATACCATCATCAAATACATCTCTCTCTAGAATTTAGACACAAACAAATACTCATCTCTCTCTAGAATTTAGACCTAAACAAACACTCATCTCTCTCCCTAGAATGTAGACCCAAACCATAAATTTTGCACCAAATCTAAAAAGAAAAGTGAAGTCAGTTTTCAAAAACTCTAATAAATATCAAACAATGCTAGGAAAAAGCAATGCATTGTCAATAACAAAACCATAACTTTTTGTAAATAGTCCATAGTTGCAAACACCCACCAAGCTCATCCCATCTCCTCCATTCAACCAACACCCACCACCCACCATCTTCCCCTCTCATGGTACCTATGGTGGTAGCCACCATTACAATTTGGGTCTTGGCTTAGTTAATTGGGTATGCTTATGTATATAATGTATGTGTGTCTATAGTGACAAAAAGAAGATGAAAGATGATGGTGGTTGCCATGGTAGAGAATGATAGACATAGATTTTAATTTATGGGTTAACTTTATTTGAGTTAAGAGAATGATATACATAGATTTTAGAAGAATAATGAAACAAAAATGAAAGGGAAAGATGGAGAAATGAGGGAGATAAGCTAGAGAGAGAGAGAGAAGCATTTTAGAGAGAGAAGCAACGTCTTTGTTTTCAAAAAACTTGGGAAGAAGAAGAAGATCAGAAATTATCCAGTGTGGTTGAGGGGGAAAATTTTGGTTTTATGGCCGTGCAACACACGTTCTATTGAAACAAACGGTTCCATCCGAAATTGCACTTTGGTATAAAGTTCAGGAGGTTTAAGTGTTACAAATGAAATTATAGGGAGGCTCCGTGTTTTATGGGTAAACCACAGGAGATTAAATTATAATTTACCCTATATTTTTTTTATATTTGGTACAATAATAAATAAAATTTAATAAAAAATATTTTTTTTTGTGGTTAACGAAAAATATATTTATATTTATTTGAGTTAAATCTCTTACTTATCTAATTGGGTTAAAGCTAGGTGTGATAAGCGGATTCTCCAACCCGTCTAGACCGACCCAACCTGAAAGATTTTAGATGAATGCATAGTTTTGAGGAACGGATACGATTGTAATTTTTTGCTTTTTGCGGGTGAGGGGTGATGGATTGTCGGATAATTCTATTTCCAAACCCCAAAACCTCTCACTCCACATCCTCTTTCAATACACACACCAACTAATTTTGAATTTTGTATTTTTACTCAATGCACAACATTTTTTGCCAAAAATATCCCCCTCTCTTTAACATTGAAACCCTAAACCAACACCCATTGCCACTCATCGCCTGTCATCGTCTATGACCATGCATTGGCGATGGCGGTGGCTAAGTCACCCCTTTTCAGCCCCCTTCCACCGTAAGATTTTGGCTTTTCGACGAGTTCTTAAACTCGCTTGATTGCAACGATAGAGGAGTTGTCGAGATTGTTGATCACCACCGCCTTATATCTACCCAAAAGCAACTGAAGCACCATGTGGGTTCCAATATACCTAGCACCACCAGCCACAAGTATGTTTTGCACCGTAACTACACAACTCAATTCGCATATAGTTATATATATATATCTTTGTGTCTATATAAAGAGAGAGTAATTGAAGACTTTAGACATTTTGGATCTAATGACAATTCTGACTTTGATCAGACTTTAACAATCTGTAAAGTAACCTAGAAACTTTATTGAAAAAAAAAATTTGGGAAAAAGATGAACATAGTGAGTTGGGTTAGGTTTTGGACTAGTCTAGAATTTGGTTCTCAAATGCTCCTCCTAGAAGAAGAAGACTAGAGAGAGAGAGAGGAATGGCGGTTTTGCGGCAAAGAAGTTATAGCGGAGTTGATGGCGACGACGACAATAGCGGTGGGCAGTGACTAGGGTTAGGGTTAAGAAACAAGAGTTTTAGTGGAGAAGATAAGGACACTCTAGTAATTTTATTTTAGGACAAAATTATAATAAAAAAATAAATCATTAAGTGTGTGTAAAAAGATAAGTAAGTTTGTGAAAATAGAATTTCCCTGGATTGTCGCCTGTATTAATTGTTTTTGTTTTTCCCTCCAAGCATGTGCGCATAAGAATCGAACTCAGCACCTAGCGTGTTGAAAGCCATCCTTCTTTCATCTGCACCATTGTATTGTATCTCCATATTAGTATACTAGCGTATGCTCGTGCCTGAAGGTACGGTATAAATAATATTGGTACACATATTTTATAAAAATCAATTCAAAATGATAATAATTTCACTGTTATAGAAATCAATTATAATAAATCAGTTTAAGATATCGTACAACGGTGGTTCGTTTGAGTTAAAATATAATTTATCAAATTCATTACTAAAAGTTTAAATTAAAATATTAATTTGTATTTGAAATTTTTATTAAACTTTTTATAGAATTTCATCATCTAAAAAAGTATAGTATTTAAAATACTCATTCTGTGTGTGTGTGTGTGTGTAACGTCTCTCTTTCTCATTTCCTCGTATCATCCTCTCTCATCTCTTAACAAACACTACATCTCCTCTCAGAGCTCAAATAACAAACCCTTTATTTCCTCTGTTCGATCTTCCTCTCTCTGTATTTTTTTTTTCACTCTATTTTATCTTAAATTTGTGATTTGATTTTGTTAAATCAAAAAAATCAGCACCCATTTCACAAGGTTTTTTCAAAACCATAAAAAATCAACACTAATTTTCCATTAAGAAATTAAATCCATTTCATAAATCAAACTAAAAATAAAAATATATTTTTAAAATCAAAACCCATTTTATAAAGATCAACTATTATTTCAGACCTAAAACTTTTTAAAAAATTAAATCCAAATCCATAAGCTACGTAAAAAAAAAAATCTATATAAATAAAAAAACAAACAGAACATAGACATCAAAAAAATAAAATAAAATCAATTTAATGGTTAGAAACACAGAACCCACACGTTGTCCATCAATTCCCCACTCATTCTCTCTCCTCCATCTGCCACCACTCATTCTCTTTCATCTATGAGATACATCTGCCCTACAAATGAACATTTCTACATTTCAACATTAGTAGATTTTCTTTCAATTTTTATAAACTCAAAGCTCTTCAAATTGAAAATCATTTGTTTTTTCCTCTCCAACTTTCTGCTTCGTGTGCTCCAGATCTACTCTTTCATAAGATACGTTCAAGTTTCTTAGTATTTCTATATGTGTGTATATCAGACAATTAAAATAGGGAACGCATTAAAATTTAGTGAATCCTAAAAACAAATCATTTATAATATTTCAGCACACCAATCTATAAGAGAGGTCATAAAAAATTAATCCGGAATTGGATTGTTGTACATGTTCTTATGATATCAAATTTAGAAATGCAAACGATTGCCTCCATCTACAAATGCAAAACTTCAGAAGTAGCACTTTATACACACACACATTTGAGCACACACAAAACAAAAACTAAAATGAAACAAAACAAAATTGACAGGCCAAAACGCCCATAAGATCAAAATAAACCTTGTGCAAAGGTTATCAAAATCAATGGCATAAAATTAAAATTTTCATACAGCAATTTTTCCAGTGAAAAAGTCTGTATTTTGTTGAATTGGGAATGATGTCTCCAAAAAAAAAAAAAAATCCAATCTAACAATAAGCAAAAAACCAGGAAAACAATTCTCCAGTTTGGAACACAAAAGATGCAAATTATAGGATCCCACATACAATTGAAAAACCCTAATCAGTAGAAGACTAAGCAATCAGAAGAATCAGCGTTTGCAGCAATGAAGAGAGGACGTTCGTTTTTGTCGTTGGCAGTCAGCATTGTGGCGAAGAGAGCTCCGATTCCGGTTCAGCAACAATGCAAGAATGAGAATTGCCGGTTTTAGCTCGGATCTGATCCTTTAAGTGTATCAAGGCGGCTCCAGCGAGACTGGAGGAGGTGATGAGCAGCACCATGGCTGGGTCATTTTTCTCACAAACATAATATGCTACAGATCTTTAAAAAAGAGAGAGAGAGAGAGAGAGAGAGAGAGAGAGAGAGGCTGAAATGAGTGGATTTGAACCTTACACCACTCCTATGAGAGCACCCTCTATCCTCAATGTAGTCCTAACCCGACTTTTTTGGCATTCAGATGTCTTTTTCTTATGGTCTTACCAAGCTACAAAGTAATATAGTCAAAGAAAAACTTCCAAACAAATAATTTCTGAACCGTTCATTACATCCACAGGCCATTAAAAAACTTAAGTGGAAACAAATTAGCGAAAGTGTATAGTAATTTCATATCAATATCATGGGACTTTTATTACTCCCAAACAGACCTCTGTATTAGACCAATTTCTATACACCAAAACTTGCATCAATGTACACTGAAACAATGACATCGAACAGAAACAGATAATTAATCCAATAAAGTTTTACTCATCATCAATTTTGATAACAATAACAATAAAAATTACAAAACCCAGATCATGAAAAATCACGAATAGCTTTTTGAACAAAACCCAAAACCTAATTGCAATTAAACATTGTATCATCGAAATAAAAACTCAGATCTTGCAAAGTAAAACAATCAAAATGAAATGTGGGTTATGAGACAGAGAGAGAGGACCTCGAGTTGGGCAGATTTCATGGCGATGGGGATGTAGATGAGGAAGATACCAGCCACGGCGACGGCAGTGTTGCGCTTCCAGTGTTTGGGTCTGCAGTACAGACCACCAGTCATGCTCCATACTTTGTTTTTGAAGTCTCCACCGTGTGCTGCATCTCCATAGTGTCCGTGATCTCCTCCTCCTCCACCCATCTTCGCTTTCTCTCTTTTTGTGCGGTGGCGATGACTGGAGGAGGGGAGTTTATAGAGAGAGGTTTATGAGCGTGGGTCTCTCTTCTGTAGGGATTGGATTGGTGTGTTTTGAAATTTAAAATGCGGAAAGGTGAGAGTGTGACAGATGAGGATGGGGGGTTGCAAATTTTGTAGCTTTTGGTCTTGGGTGGGAAGTTCAGGTAGAGTGAGAGGGAAGGTTTTCATCTTAGCTGTCCATCTAAATATAGAAATCATGACCATTAAAATGTCCTAATAGGACAATTGTCACTAGGATAAATTCAAAAACCCTCTTCCCTTATTATATAGATAGTAAAAATATAATATTTATAGTATTCATTATATTTTATTATATATGTAACAATTTAGTGTTATGTCATCTTTAACTTTGGTTTATATTTGCTAAATATATATTTTTATAATATTTTCTTGGGCAAATTACCAACACTTCTCGAGATTTGACTAAAATACAGATTTCTCCTGAGGTTTGGGAAATTATAAATTGCCCCTTGAGGTTTATATTTGCATAACAAATAATGGGGCAATTTGTTATGCAAATATAAACCTCAGGAGGCAATTTGTTATGCAAATATAAATCTCAGGGGACGAGATGTAATTTCTCAAACCTCAGGGGAGAATCTGTATTTTAGTCAAACCTCGGGTAGTGTTGGTAATTTGCCCTATTTTCTTTCAAACATTATATAATTAATATTTTAACAATATAAAAATAAATATATTTAGTAATGTATCTTAAAATATAAAAATAAATTAAATAAATATATCTGAATTCTTATACTATTATTAAATAATTTCTTCTCTTCTCCTCTTCTTTTCTTCTCTTATATTTTTGTTTGTTAAATATTAAATGTTGTTGTTTGTGAATCTATTGAGATTAACAATCTGTTTGTTAATGTACTTGAGTTGAACCATTTATTAGTTTTCTTTTATGGGTTTTCATTTTCCTTACCCTAAAAAAGAAAACCATTCCATACTTTTCTTCAATGGATTTTTATTTTGCTTATTATTTTGGTTGGGCTACATTGTTAAGAGCCTTTTTAAATCACTTAAACTGTTTTTTTAAATCCTCCCTCACTATCTAATATGTTGATAATTTTAAAAATAAAGAAGAATAACAAAATTTGGGCCTAAATTATGCCTTAAAAGTAGTAAATTATAAGTCAAAAAATGCTCAAAATCTGTAAAGTTTAAATCGCTAAACCGCTCGCATTCATTCGTCAATCTGTCAATTCGTTCAATTCGTATCCGTCCGCATCCGCCAACTAAGTGGACGGATGTAGATTAATTTTTTTCAATCTGTCTAATTTTGAATGGATGGCGGATGGAATATCACCCGACCCAACTCAAATCGCGAGCACCCCTATTAGAGCACTGCTATTTAAATCCAAAAATTAAACTAAATTTTTCAATACAATAATGTGACAATTAATTAGGATATATAAGGTAACACTTTCTCTTATTAGATTATGTAGCTTTTTGTAAAATTGGTTGATTGATTGGCTTATGATTTTATATTTGAAAATAAATACTCTCTTATTATTGACCAAAAAAAAAAAAAAAAATCTTAAATAAATTGATTGTACTCATATCTCTTTGACCAAAAAAATAAAAGTGTAGCTTTTACTCAAATCGGTTAATTGTCGGACTTCTATGATTGTTAGTAAAGAAGTGGTTGATATTAATAGGGCTAATTATAAAAAGATTATCTTAACTATTAACAAATATTATTTATTTTCTCATTAATAAATTTATATATTTTTATCTCTTTAATTATAAAAATATAACAGACCCCTTCAAAAGGGGCATTTGTATGGATGAATTTTACTGTGATTTGGAATCTGTTAAGTTGTCATTTCAACTTAAAAAAATGATTGGACTTGATGGACTTATTTAAGGCCGAACTATTCACCTTTCATAATTTATTGAGTAAAATATTTATAAAAAAAAATTAAGATGATCGGATATCGTTAGTTATATGTTTGAATTATATTTATATTATACAAAGTGGATGGTTAATTTTTTAAATTATGTTTATCGTCTAATCTTTTTTAAACATATGTGATTTAAACACATAATTATTTATGTCTAATCATCTTAATTTTTTAGACGAATATTTTATTCAATGAGTATTAAAAAGTGAAAGATTCGAATAATCTAGATCGACCCAAAAATTGATTCAACAAGTCTAAAAATAACTTCCAAACTCATTTATAATTAAACGATTCAAAATGTACGGATTCAAAAATTGATAAGTAAGATGATATTCATTAGTCATTTAGGGGCATTACTTTAATCAATTATATTTAAATAAAGTTCTCTACTCAAAATTTTATTCAAATTTAAATAAAACAAGTATTAACTAATAGGGAAACACCAAATGGGGTGTATGCATTTGTTATGTAATTTTATGATAAATATTATGTATTTTTTTTTGGTATGAATTACGACAATTTGTGATTTATAAATAAAATTATATGTTTTGTGGTAATGTTACATATTGTTTTATCCAAATATTTTCTAAACATAAAGTGTATAACAATATCGCAAAATACATAATATATAACTTCTACCAAAAAAATGTATAACATTTATCACAAAAATACGTAATATACTAAAAAATACGTTATAAGATACATATAATACACAATTGTGTAACATAGAATTTCCCATAATTAATAAATGAAGGAGAAATTACAAATCAATAAGGTCTTTCCAAAATATTTATAAATTTATAAAAAAGTAAGTAAATTACGAATACACTCCTTGAGATTTACTTAAAGTATGAATTGTCTCTGTAGTTTAGAAAATTACAAATATCTCATTGTCAAATTTTTTTATTTATCAAAATTAATTAAAAAGTAAAATTTCTAAATGTTCACCTATACAATAATAAAATTATTTAAATTATTAATTGAAATAAAATTTTAACATTATTAAAAACTGTTAATTAACTTGATAATTTATTAATAAAATGACTCATTTGTTATGAAATCAAAAATTTTAAGAAGCATAATCTAATTTTTAAACTGCAAAGAATATTTTATAATTTAAGTAAATTTTAAGGAATGTGTTTGTAATTTATTTTAAAAACATTTATAATTTTAATTATTAAAATTGATACAATTTGCCCATAAGGAAAACAAACCACACCCTTTTGTTTTTAACGTTGGCCTAATGGCTATTTCCGTCTCTCTCTCTCTCTCTCTCTCTCCGTCGCGCGCAGAATATTCTCACGTTGAGCCCTAGGCACATAGAAACGTCCAATGCAGCTCTCTCTCTCTCTCTCTCTGTCTCTCTTGTCAATGAATGTTGTCGTTAAGTAAGTTTGGTTGGTGGCTGGTGGCTGGTGGATTTCCAGTCTTCTCTGTTAGGTGCAAACTTTGAAAAATTTCATTTCTTTAATCTCTCTCTCTCTCTCTCTCTCTCTCTCTCTCTCTACAATACATATATTTTTGTCATAGTCTCAATACATACAATATGCAATAGAATATAATAATATATACACCAACAATTGTATTATTGTCCTTGGGCAAGAAAGAAAAACAGGGATAGTGACTTTGAGAGAGACATCAAGGTTTTGATTCTTACATCCCAATTAGTGTGTTTTTTTTTTTTGGGTATTGTATTTTGGGAGTTTTCTCTTGTTGACCCACCTACAAATCCACAAAACAGGTCTGGGTTTTTGGTATTTTTCTGGGAAAGTAGGTATTTTTCTGGGGAAAGAAAAAAGGTTCATTTGTTTGCTTCCTTGGGCTTTCTTTCAATTTGGTGCCGTATATTGAATTATTCTCTTATGCAGACTTGTTTAATCCTTTCTCCATTGTTCATTGGCTTTTGGGTTTCATTCAGATATTTCAACAAATAGTTGTTGGGTTTGTTGTGTAATTCAATTTTGGTTTCCTTCTTTGACTGGGATTGATCTTTTGTTTCCTTCCTTTTAGACTTTAAAATCAGTTCTGATCTGATCTGATCTTGATCTTGTCTGAACTGGGTAGTTATTGCTTTTTTATTCTACTTCTTTTGTTGTTGTTGGGTTTTCCATTGAGATCTTGGGATTACTGAATCTTGGTAGAATTTTGATTCGCATTGAAAACTACGGTTAGTTTTGCTTTGCATTTGGCATTGCAGTGAGATTTGGTGTTTTTATTTCCCACCAATTTGTTATTTTCAAGAAATTTGAGAGAATGAAAGGAAAAGTTGGGACAACAGGAAGTTTCTTTCTGTTGAACACGGGGGACAAAATTCCAGCCATAGGGCTTGGGACTTGGCAGAGTGGCGGTGATCTCTGCGTTGAGGCTGTGAAAACTGCGTTATCGGTTGGTTACCGTCACATAGATTGTGCACGGCTTTATGGGAATGAGATTGAAGTAGGGGAGGCACTTTCTGAAGCTTTTAAAGGATCTTTAAGGAGGGAGGATGTTTTCTTAACTTCTAAGATTTTTTGCACTATGAATTCACTCAATAAGATGGAGAATTCTGTTAGAGTATCTCTTAAGAATCTTGGAGTGTCATACTTGGATCTCTATTTGATGCATTGGCCTGAGAGCTCGGCATTTGGAGATGCTACTGATCCTCCTACTAAGTCAGGGAGTGAGTATAGGCAGTTTCTGAATCGGTTCAAGACTACATGGAAAGCAATGGAAGGTCTGGTGGAGTTGGGTCTAGTTCGAGCCATTGGCGTTAGCCATTTTAATATAGAGCAGATCAAAGAATTGCTTAAGTTTGCAAAAATGGTTCCAGCAGTCAATCAGGTTAACTCCTTAATCTTGGATTTTTGAATTGTGATTTTAGCTGATTTTGATTTACAACTTTTATTTTTAATTAATGTATTATGAACTCCAATCAGTGGTGACTCTAGGAATTTTGTTTGCGGTGGCATTCAAATTATTTTTTGGGTATTGTTTTCATTTTCATGTTTTGTGAACAAAATAATGAAAAGTTTGATAAAAGTCATTGTTTTGATTTTTGTGAGAAAACAATTTTTGAAAATATAAAAAATCCTAAAAAAGTGTGCTTTTAGAAAATTTCCCCAAAAATAGTTTGTCAAAAATTTGTGTCAGTTTTCATTTTTCTATCCTTGAAAAAAAAAAATGAGAACGAAAATTTTTCTTCAAATTGAAAGTTATACATATCCCCTTTAGGGGATGGGTGTCTCTTTGTGCAAGCACAATTTGTTCAAATGACTAGTCCTCGGTTACAAACGATATGGCATCCACACCATATAAGGAAAGTGTCCCTAATGGTAACAAGCTAACTATAATATAACATATTCAAATGAACAGCCCTATCAAAACAACTTTGTTAGACTATTCTAACAACTCTCAACCTACTAAGATATCTTTGACAGCAGAGTAATGAGAGAAAAAATTGTTTATTCAATTATCTCTTTAACTCAAGTAGAAAGCAACAAATAAATTATTGTAACCAGTTAGCATTAGGTGGAGGGGCCTTTGGATTATAATCAAACTCGAGTCACTTATAGAGGCGATGTGGGACAAGTCTCTAACACTCTCTTGCACATGCGGCCTGGTCGCATGTGGAGGTGATAAAGAGATGAGAGATGAGATAAATTAACTCAGGACTTGGCCCTCGAGCAACTATCCAAGATGTAGCTGTGATACCATGTTAGAATTTTGGAGGCACCCTACCCAAAATCAATTGGTATTAGGTGGATGGACCTTTAGATTATATGAATTAAGCTTGGGTGACTTAGATAGACGATGTCATGTGGGACAAGTCTTTAACACGTTTCGTTTGTGCTAGTATGAGAGTATGATTATATTCAATGCACATTAGGTTAACCTTCCTTATACTGCACTACCATTACTGATAAGTTAAGATCTAATTAAGTAGATGTATGGATAATGATTTGTTTTATGTGGGTTTTGTGATTGTTTGTTTTGTTGAAAAGCTAATCCTATGGTCCTTCAAAGTGGAAGGCCAAAAATTTAATACCTTCTAGTTAATCTTAAAGGCCTTTTCTCATCAAGTCCCCTCAAATCATCCTTCTACACAATTTGTGATTCAAAAGGGCAGTCCAGTCCTAGTGCACAAGGCTTTTTGCCAATGCAGGGTTTGAGGAGGGTAAGATGTATGCAAATTTACCCCCACATACAGAGAGGCTGTCTAAGTGGTTTGAATCCACAACTCTTAAGTTGCAGTGGAGCAACCTTATCGTTGCGCAAAAGGCTGCTCTCTTTTTGGCTTGCATGGTGCTGTCAAATTGTTCATAATTTGGTGGTCCTAATCTAAGTAATATAGCTTCATGATACATTGCCACATCAACCTTGGTGTTGTTTTTGCCATTAAAACCATGTGAATGTTACACTCTCTACACAAACTTGAAACAAGAAAGACTATCCTCTTCATTGTTCCATGCTAGTTGAAATGCTGTTTAGAGTTGTATATATTGTAGAGGCTCTTTTGCATCAAAACGACAAAGGCCAATCCAAGAAAACCTTTTGGTTCAACCTTCTATTAGACCTTGTTTCCCTAAATGAGTCTGATCTACATCCAATCTATTAAGACTTCGAGGAAAGGGTCACTTCAAGGACTATTGAATCATATCAAGCATTTCATTCATAAGAGACCTTATCTTTGCCACCACTTATTCTAGTTAGTTCATTCCTTCCTAGTCAACACAAACACAACTCCTTGGGTGGTATGCTTAAGTCAACTTGTGTTGGCCATGTGTCCAAATTAGTCTTAATAGAATGGATGTTAGTTGGTGTTGGTTCTCATTAATCAGTCTGTTCTCGTTAACTGGGGGATAGGGAGGAGTAAGGTCAAAGATATACTGAACCTTTGGAAGCCTTAATACTTGATTAAACATGTTGTCAATATGTGGGGTACACGTGTATTATTTTGATACTCATGAGACACCTGAACATTGAGAGGGTGTTTGGGATAACCTATATCAGTACACTTTTTATCTTTTTTTGGGTCACATCACCTCCCTACTTTTTTGCACATCTTTTCGTAAAAAGTCAAAAAGTATAATTATTTAGATCATCCCAAACAACCTATGATTACACTTCTAGGATTAAGGTCAAGTTTGGAAAAAGTTAAATTGACACGAAAGATCAAAATTAAAAGAAATATGGATTTATACCTATTAGTTCCTCCCCCTTTAAGCTTTCTTAATGATTAAAACCTAAGACCTAACACTCCTAATTTGTTTTTGAACTTCAGGCTTTAAAAAGACACAATATTATCCCCACTTATTTTCCAACACATTTATGTAGAAAATAAATAATTTGTTATTTTCATATATATAATAGTTATTAATTTTTTCCATGTACCCAATATGTTCATATGTTGATTTTTTTGAAGCGGGCCGTCGTGTCCTTATTGTGCTGTATCCATATCCCATCTCTTTTTTGTTTGTGCTTCGTAGATCATTCCTCTATTTTTGTTAATTTCTTTGTCTTTGTTGGCATGCATAGGAAGGACTATTTTGCTAATTATAGGACCCCAACCCCAGCAACAATGATTACCCAAAATTAGAAGGAAGGGTGTCCACTTGACTCACATTAGAGAGGGATAGGATCTCCTCTAGTGCAAGCATGACTCATCTTACCCCCTTAGAGTCATACATCATCTACATTATATAAGTAAAAATTTCTAAAATCAGAAGTTATTTACAGGCAACTTGATTAGATCATCTAATCCTTAAAAAAAAAAAAAAAAAAAAAAAAAAAAAAAAAAAAAAAAAAAAAAAAATCTCTAATAGAGGATTCTAATGACTCCAATCAAACTGTTTGTAACAACCAAGGAGTGCTAGACAATTTATGCATTTAATTATCCATGTAATCTACATACAATAAATAAATATTTTACCACAATAGGATCCAAGTCTACTACACAATCTTGCGTAAGCAACACTTGCTATCAAATGGCTGCAACTTTTAGACGAATGGATTCAATGGAGGGTTAAAATAACTTGAAAAAATTGATCACTTGCTTCATAGCTACTGCCATATATTATTTTCATGGGTAATGCTTCACAACGAAAGTCATTGGTAAGATGGTAGGACCTAACTCTGCCTATGTTGTGCTTAGTGTTTAATCTTTTAGTCAGTTGGTCCCAAAGTCTGGAGAAAGGAGGAAGGTTGCAGTAGGTTGACAATCAATGTAAAACCAATAGTCTCATCTTTACAACATGGATCCTAAAAATTCTCTAGTTGTGGCATTCCCTACTTGTGACGTGCTGCTGCATGGTGCCCATGCATTGTGAGAAGTAGGCAAGGGTTCCCACACTTTAATGGATGAATGTGGGTAACTTAGGTAGTCCAAGAGGGTAGGATATGCTTAGGAACTTGGAATATAGGAATATTAATTGGTAGACGGATAGAGATAGAAGTAGTAAATACTATGATTAGAAAGATGTTTAATATTATTTATTTACAAGAAACCTAATGGGTTGGGAAAAAAATTTGGAAAATTGAAAAAATGATATAAACTTTGGCATATTGGAAAAGAGAAACATATGAATTTGAGTGAGATAATTATAGATAAGAATATGAAAGAAGAAGAAACAGAGGTTAAAAGTAAAGGAAATAGATAATATTAGTGAAATTAGTGTTAGAAGAAGAGACATTAAATATAATTCGTGTTTATACACCCCAAATAGGATTAGATGAATCTATTAAGGATTTTGTTAACGCGTGTCCATAGGACACATGTCAAGAATCTTAAAAAGATTATTTATCAAAAAAAGAATCTTAAAAAGATTGTACATTTTGGTGCGTGCAATAAGGATGTACAATCTTTTTAAATCATCTTAACATATGCCCTAAGGGCACATGTTAATAAGACCCATCTAGTAAATGACAATTTTAGGAGGATTGGGATTGGTTAGTTCAAAGGATACTAAACGTAAAGAGATTTTCTTGTAATCTGAGATCTTAATGGGCATATAGGGAGAGGTAGTGTGAGATTTGAGGGAATACATGGAAGTTTTGAATTTGGAAAGAGAAATGATGAAAGTAGTGTTATCCTGGAGTTTGCAATGGCATTTGACTTTATAATGGCGAATACATACTTTAAGAAGAGGGATGGACACTACATAATATTTAAAAGTGGAATGAATATTTAGCCAAAATGACAGATTTCTTTCTAGGGGAGTTGACTAGGAAACAAGTAAGGAATGTGAAGAAATGATATGAGAGCCTTACAGCACACAACATAAGTAATGGTATTAGATGTGTGTATTAATTTAGAGATGGAAGAGGATGAATAAGGGAAGTAGGCGCTTACAAACTAGATGGTGGACATTAAAAAGGGAAGCAGGAATAACAAAAATTTTGGAAGATATAAAGTAGCCAGAACCAAAGCTAAGTAAGCAATTAGGGAGGTTAAGTTGAAGGTTTATGATGATCTTTATCTCAAGTTAAATTTTGAAGGATAGAGAATATATATATATATGTATACTTGAGAAGATAAGAGAAAGAAAATGAGGAAAAGTCGTTTGAGATGGTACGATCATGTGCATTGTAGACCAATTAACACTCCTGTATGGATGAGTGATTTATTCCACGTGGATGTTGGTAAAAGAAATAGAAGGACAAGGAAAAAAATATGTTGAGGCAATAAGAAAGGACATGATTACTTGAACTTAACTGTGAATATGACTTTGAATAGAGTTGGCCGACCCATGTAATTGGGACAAAGGCTTGTTGAGATGAGTTGAGTATGGGTAGGACCTCAAAGTCGGTGTGGGCTTATAAGTATATTTAAGGGAGCCCATCAATAAGGGTGAGCTTTTTTCTTTTAGCTTAAAGGAACACCAATGGAAGTAACAGCTAGAAGACCAAACTAGCCTTTTTCTTTGAGGTTCCTCTTTTGTTTAAGACATCACATTTTCTGCATAACCAAAGAACAAAGAGTTAAGTTTCTCTCCACAACAATTTTTGAATATACACTCAATATATTAACTGTTTTAATGGCTTAAAACAACATTGATGCGTCTTATTATCAGATTTTGGAGTTGCAGGATTGGTAGCAAGCAATTTACTTCATGATTTCTTCCTGTTGGCATTAAACCAATGATATGCATTAGTTTTTGGTTTTATTCATAATTTACTAATAAAAGCTTCACTCAAGCATCAGTATAATGCCCACTTTTTGCTAAATAACTTACAAAGCCCATTTAGTATAAAATAGATATTTGCTAATCTGTGGTTACAAAAATGGCTGTGGACCTCGCCTTGTAACATATTTCTGGTTACCCAATAAAAATGCCTCAAAGTGATGGGTTACCCAGTTTTATAAAAATCCCAGTTATATAGCTTAAAAATAGCTTCAAAAGAGAAGAAATGATAGGAGATGGTTTTGTATACAATTCATCAATATTTATTGTGACGTAACATATTTCTTGTGCCGCCTGTAAATGAATGTGTTCCACTGGAAATATATCAGAATCAGAACCAAACTCTTGTTCTTTTGATGCCTTTTCCTTCTCTTTGATCTTTCTTTCTATGATTTGTGAAATTTAAAAATGGTTAATTGCATTAAGTAATTTTTCATCTTCATCCTTTTCTTTCTTTCCAATATAATATTTGTTTTTACTGTTGTTATTGCTGCTGCTTATGTTAGCACAAACCTCTGTATGTCTTTATAGATTATCACAAGTTTACTCTTTTTTTTCTTCGAAATTTTTCTTACTAAAGAAAAATTTATGAATAGGAGGCTTAAGTGACTAAGATTATCTAACAGGTTGCCACTTTACCTTTCTCTTTTATCTCTCTTTCGGTCTTTAAGTTCTTGTTTTTATTTTCTGAGTGAATTTTCAGCCATGGAGTTTATGTTTCTTCTCTGATCTATGTTTGGCTTTTACTAGGTAGAGTTGCATCCATTTTGGAGGCAAGATGAACTTGTGAAGTTCTGCCAATCGAAAGGCATTCATGTTTCTGCTCACACACCATTAGGAGTACCAACTTCAAATCCTGGACCGTCTGACAGTGGGTCAGGTGGGGAAGATGAACCCGGAACTCCTCGCATATCATTCAGGAGGTCGAGATCAGTACATGGCCCAATGTTGAAATTGTCAGTTGTTGGAGAAATAGCAGATCGACATAAAAAGACACCTGAACAGGTAAAAAGCTGATTCAGTTTTCCATTAGTATGTTTTTATATATTAGTTTAATTGGGTATTTTTTATTTTTTTATTTTTTTGCGGGTACCATTTGATTTTAGTATGTGCACCTTAGTCACAATAAAACTGTGATTAATGTTTATTAGTTCCATTGGTTCTGTCCTCCACTGGTTATAATTTTCTTTGAATAAATTAAAAATATTATAGCCAACACTCATATGAATAAGATGATTATCCATTTTCAGAGAAGAGAGAAAAAGGTTGGCCACTAGGGCTCAAACTTCGAACTAAGCTCTATTACAAGTGTCTTCTTCTACTTCTTTGTTATTTCATGTGCATGCTTCTAGAATCTGGAGTTCTTTACATTTTTCATAAAATGGCAAACCACTCACTAATTATCGACCCTTGAAGCCTTTTGTTTATTTGTATTTTTTCTTTCAGCCTCTTATCAATTATTTGACTTGCTTAACCTTGTTCTTAACATTTTTTATTAAAAAAATCCTTATAGCCTTTGTTTACTACGGGACATCTTGGCAGGTCAGAATCCATATGATGCTTTATTTATTTATCTTTTTGACCCTAGTTTATTATTAATTACTGCCATTTTATCATTGGAGTTGTAGCTTTAGTAGTAGTAGTAGTTGTTGTTATTATTATTATTATGATTTTTATAAATTTGTAGACCTTGTTTTCTTCTGGATGTTATAATGCACTTTTAGTATCATATATATTTGGGATAAAATTGAAACTTGTCGTTGACATTGATAATTTCTTCTGCATTTTATGCAAGTGCTCTTTCTTTGAGTGGATATGTAGGCCTCAAACATGTTTAAATAATCAATCAAAGGCATTTGTACAAATAAATGGGTTTTAGTTTTCGTATCCAAACATTTCCATGCATTTTCCAAATTTTTTGGCATCTCCCCTAGTTTTTTCAACACATTTTCATTTTTGAGCTGATGAAAACAAACATGCTGAGATGAAAATTTGATCCTTACCCCCTTGATACTTCCACTTTCATGTGATCATGATTTGGGTAAATCTGCTTGCTAGTTTATATATTATTTCATCCCGTATTACTAGTAGATCTCATCTTTTTCTCCTGTCCACTAGTCGTATTCAGGGGAAGTATCAACTAGCTTGGCTCCGAATTTCATATATTCCTTGAGCAAGTACACAATTTACGTAATCTGAAAGATGAAAATGCCTGCCTTGTACTCATTAACTTCTGTTAGAAGAATCTAGTTTGAAGTACCAATCACGCAAATTCTATGCACTGGAACGGTTTTAACTCTAGAAGCTTCATAGAATAGTAACTCTTAACCACAATGTTTTCTGCTAATAGAGCTGTGGTACTGTCTGTTGCTGTTCTTCTCTAGAAAAGAGTGGACGTCCTTGAGTTTGTGTCTCATAGTAAACCATTGAACTTAGTTGCACGAAGTGGGCTTGTCACATAGAAGAGAAGGTTGGGAATGCTTAGGGGGAGCATTTATGTATTTTATATATTATATTTAAACATATTGTAACAAATATTTTTGTTGTTTAGTTGTGAGTTTGTAATGTTTATAGTAAATGTCTACATTATAGTAACACTGACACTTGTAAATATAAACATCGTACATTCTCATTACAAAGTAACTTTTCATCACCAATATCATAAATCTTTACTCCTCAATTCTTACAAGCCCGAGTTGAAAGATCTATGAAAAAATAATTCCTAAGAAGAAAACCAAAATCTATGAGAAACATCAGTTCCGTATATATGTTCTTTTTCTTTGGTAACTATTCGAACCACGATTTTATCACAACGAGAATGAGGTTCTGATTATGAATGATGAATTGCTGCTCTAGAGCAAAAATGTCACCCCAATTGGAGTTTCCTACAACATAGCCTTGAATAGAGCTTTAGGAGATCATTCAAGTCCAAATCCAAAGAGAGCTTTCCTAAGCTTTCAACTCAAGCTTCTCTATGCTTGCTATTCTTCTCAAGAAGTGTCACACACTTGAGTTTGTGTCTAATAGTAATCCCTTGAAAAAAGCTTGAGAAGATTGCTAGAAGTCTGAAGAGATCCTTTATAAGCTTTCAAGCCAAGTGTCTCATATGTAATATAATAAAGTCCGTTGGTTTCTTCATCTTGTTTCATCTTTTGCACTGTCTAGAACAATGCATTCTTCTTATCCACCTAATGAAGTTGGCAATATTGATTTGTTGCTAGTGGGGGGAAGCATCTGTCTGAATTTCATCTTTGTTAAAATAGAGAGAAAATAGAATTTCTTTATTCGTCTTTACCAAAGAAAAATAGGAGTAATATGTGACATGTTTATTTAAAAAAATCCTGTTGTAGCGAGTCATTTATTAAGGAAAATTGATAAGCTTAACACAAAAGCAGAAAAAGAAATAATAGTAACTTGGTCTCATGCATGCATCCACCACCATTATTCCAAAATTTGTTACTGTCTCTGAAATTATGCCCTTGTTGACGATCCTTTACTCCAACAGCATCTAGGGTTGCTCAAACAATGTGATATCTCACACCGGGTAAATCCTTATTCCTTCCCCCTTCTAAGTGTACAAAATGTTCTTGTGAATTATGGTCTGTTACAAGTATATAAGTTGCGATTTCAAATCCAGAGTGATAACTCCATAATCTTCAGTGAATATATGAGATCTTAAATTTTGAATAGATATTCTACAAGTAAAAGAGTTAGAATTCCTTTCGTAGACTGCTACAAGCTTTTCTTTAAATGAAGCTATTGATTTCAATTTGCCTAATCAATTATGCTTCTAATCTTTGATTCAGCCATCACAAGGAACCACTCATGAACATACTAAGCATGATATATCAAGCCTTGTAAGATGACGACTACTAGGGGTGCAAACAAGTTGAGCCGAGCCAAGCAGAGAGCTTGAAAATGAAGCTCGGGCTTGACTCATTAATACTGATCATACTCGATAATGAAGGAAACGTTTACTCAATAATCAAAGCTTGGTCGGCTCGTTAAATATTATTTAACATATATGATGCATTTTATATTATTTAACATATAATTATACTATTATTTAAATAAAATAAACAAGCTTAAAAATTTTGCTCAAGCTTGTTTATATACATAGCAAACCAAGCCAAGCTGGCAAGCGTTTCACTTCAGCAAGAGACTACAGGTTTTTGATAGCTTCATTTCTCTTGTAAAAATTATCATTCTTAGTTATGAACTTGGAACTTATCTTAAGCTTACCCCCCTCTCTCTCTCACACACACATACAAACAGAAAACAAAAAAAAAAAAAAAGGAAAAAAAAGAAACTTCCCATGCAAAGTGAGTTTCTGACAATAAGCAGCTCTAGCTCCTACTTGTTCATGCCGAAACTAAGAGTGGGGGAACAGTATCACAAGCTAGATAATTATACAACTATTCCAAAAGCAAATTGCTAATTTCATGAAAAGTTTCAGAATTATTTGTAGTGTTCTGAAATATAAATAAATGCTAATTGATGAAGTACAAATTATGTTGCTTTCTAGTAAAAATAAGTTATTTACTTCCATTTTTTTCTTTGCATCTTATGGATCTGTGAAGTTCCAGTTACTATATGATATATATACATGTGCTTTACTTTATGTAATTTTTAGTTCTACCCTTTTAGCAGCCAGATCAAAGGTTTTTGCTCATTTTTCACAACAAATATCCATGGAAAGAATTTTGTTCTTTGTCAATTAAGCGTCACACATTTTAACTCCTACCTTCCACTTAAATTGAATGTTTAGATGTCGATGACTGAAACATGCAGAAACACAAACACTAAGCTCTTTTTTGTAGCTTCTCTTTTCTGTTTGCCTGTCCTTAGATTGGAATTGCTTTTTGTTTGACATGATGTTTGTATTTGCTAACTGTTTGTTGAAATTACGTATAGCTGAAATGTGTCACAGAATGTTGCGTTCAAAACAAAGGGTTTTTGTCAAAAGTACCGAAAGATATTTTCATGTTGTAATCCACGGTGCATGAACTTTCTAGTTCATGTTCCCAAATAATTTTCATGTACTGTATGTGTCTGCAAGTGCCCCATTTAGGGCAATCTGACTTTGAGACCCCCACCCCCCCCCCCCCCCCCCCCTTTTTCCGGACAAGGTAGGATGTTTTTGAGTTAGAACAAGATTTGAAGAATTTTTATATTTTTATTTTTATGATTTTGGTATTAGGTTATCTTGCGGTGGGGTCTGCATAGAGGAACAAGTGTGCTACCGTGTAGCGTGAAGCCTGATCGGATAAGACGAAACATGGACATATTCAACTGGTCTTTGTCAGCCGATGATTGTAACCGCTTGAACGAGATAGAGCCACAGGTATGTCTGTTTGGGAATATGCCTCCAAATAATAGTAACCTCTCGGACAGTGGATTTATGCCCGGAAGTGGCTGTCCCCTTCAAGCTGTGAATGAGATGGAAGATGATGCGGAGTCCAATTCTTAAAATGTTTTTTGTTTCTTTTTTGGTTCTTGTTTTTTTGTTATATTTCTGTGAGATCTATAGAGTGACATTTTTATGTTCAACCATGTCTTGATGATATATTGTCATATACCTATTATTTGCAAGAACTCCTCTTTTGTGGATGCTGAAAACATATAAAGTCTAAAGGGTACATTATAGTGAAGTTGAAATTGAATTGGTGAGAGCTTGTCAGCTTTTCTAACAAAGAGAGATTTTCCAATTGTTGTTAGGGATGGCAATTTTCTCTCACCCTGATCTATCTCGATGAGAAAGTTGGGTGAGAACGGATTTTTCTCCCCCATCTCATTCTATTCCGTTCTGATTATATTTATTAACATATTTATATGTATATATAATTTAATCTTCTTAGATATAAAAAGATTAAAACTCTAAAATATTATGCTTAATATTCATTTTTGTTTATTTCTTTCAACTCTCATATCACTTGTAAACCATTATCGATAATATATTATATAATTTCTTATTTTTATAAGTATTGTCATTCTTAAAATTACAAAATTAATCAGCCTTTGCCCCTAATTGTTGGTTATAATAATTCGATGCGAAAATTTACAAAACAAACCCCAAGGTTTTATCTTTATCACAAGTTAAATATGAATTTTTAATTTTGTCAATTTAAATTACAATCTTCTAAGTTGGATATCAATTTTAAACCATCTATTCATCTATGTTTACTAAAACTAGTGGAGGAGCAAATATTAGACAACGAACATGTTAGAATTTTTGAATAAAATGTATTTCAAAATGCAAAAATTAAATTAGTTTTTAATTAAATATATTTATCTTATCGTTTGGTTAATGGTGGTTGTAACTTTTCTACATTTATTTCCATTATTATAATTCTTATATCATTATTATAATTCTTATATCACTTTGCCATTACAATTCAAGAGTTTTATGTTATATTATATAAATCACATTAGTAACTTCACATTTACAATATTACAAAACTTATAGATTTCGTTGTCTATATATATAGCTATACATTTCGGACGTATGAGATTCAACAGAAGATACAGATAAAAGATATAGTATCATCTTATTACCTATTTCAAAATTATAAATGATTAGAACGATGAATAGAGTTGTTCGTGACACCTCCATATTGCAAATACACGCTTATGGAGAAGCGACAATTAATCTTGGAGAGTAGGATATCATCACTTGTGAACTCACTCTTAAGGATAGTTACATGCTTCTGTCGATAAGGTTTATGTTGATATATATTATTTATTATTTCCAATTATTTTGAATTATCATTTCTTTTATATTTAAATTTAAAATTTAAAATTTTAAAAAATAATTATTTATCTTCTTAAATTTCCAACCGAACACACCCAAACGATGTTGTTGGCTATATATTTTGTAAAAGCCAGTAACAATTCGACACGCGGCAGAGTAAGGGTATTATGGGAAGATGATTCACGTCTTCAATCCTGATCGTACACGTGGCGATGACAATTGGTTCTCACGTGATCCGAGTAACACCAGATCAACAAAGAAACGAAAGATGACGTGGCCTCAACGGTTACTCATATTCAAATTCAAATATAAGAGGGAAGTTTAACTGCAAGTAATGGCGTAGTGGAACTACTTCTAAGGCAGCATGATCAGCAATCATGGAGGAGCAGTTCGACGGTTTGAAGTGCAGTTCGAAGGTCATCCTTGGCAAGTATAAATAGCAAGGAAGTCCCCAGAAAAACCCCCAGACTCAGATCATACAAACCAGTCATTTACTTTATATTTTCTTTCCCAGTTTTTACATTTCCTGCACTTTAAATACCTGCACTTTAAATACTTGTCCTTTAAATACCTGCACTGCACTTCGATTCCTAGGAGTAGTTTCAAGTAGATTCAAGTAGACTGTTGCTGTAAACCTCTTCGAGGCTGAGTTTGGACTATTGTAAGTGTTCATTTTTAATGAAATACTGCGATTGTTCTTCATATTACTTGTTATTTTTTTTTTTTTTCTTAATTTCTCCTAAGTCAAGCCACCAGTAAAAGTCCTCTTCATTGAGGCTGAAAGAACTAAAACACAATCGTCTGATAAATTGGTTGGCAATTATAATTTCTGTAAGGACTGATTGATCCTTGCTGGCACGCTCGCATTTACAAAACTATCCTTCGAAAAGCCAAAAAGCCAACATATATTTTTGGCACGCCCAGTGGGACTTAATTTAAAATGGCTAGAAGAAGACGACAAGGAGAAAATGAACGTCTGGAAGAAGGCGTAGAAGGAGAGGTAGAAATACCTAATCCAGAGGATAATGTGGTAACACATCCTGTGGAGGCTCCCATGTTATCAGAACCTATGGTCGAACAGACCAGTACTTCTGGACAAGAACCATATGTTCATAATATTGGACGAAACCAAGGAATTGGAACATCCACCGTTCCACGTACTCAGCCAACAAATCCATGGGATGGCTTAGTGGATGCTATGGGACAACAATTAATGAACACCATGGAAAGGTGGGCAACATCCTTTTTGGATCGAATGAATAACCACCAACCAACAAATACAAGACATACAGAGAAAGTTTTAAATGTCCCTCAGCAAAGATTGGCTAGAGAAAAACAGCCTATGCAAATTAATGGACAATCTAATGGTCAGACTAGTACTCAGAACTATGAAAGACCATCGCCTCAGTCTTGGTATGAACCCATTTCAAGGCCTGTAGTAAGCCAAAATGCCTCAGTACCCAACAATGAAGCCACACACGTTGGTGGATCTGGGCAAGTACAAGAAATTGGCATGAGAATGGTTACAAATCCCATGTTCGAAGCCATACCTGGCACTAGGGGATATAATAATCCTTTGTTTGAATTTATACCCGGGGGGTTGGAGAGTTTTCCTGTAAATGGAAGGGACACAACACCTGTTCCAGCACCTTTCGCAGGTCCCTTCACAGGACAGGCTCAAAGGGGTTACCCATATCCCCAACAGCAACCTGTACCACAGGGGCAACCAGTCCCAAATGTACCACCTTATGGACCAAGAGGGCCACAAGCACAAGTTTGTCCACCAAACCCTGTGTTTGTTCCTCCAGTACTGGTTCAGCAGGCACAGAATATGGTCCCTAGGGACCAAATTGTTGATATTGTTAGGGAGATGTGTGGACCGATGGCTCGGGGGGTCCAGACTCCTGTATACAGAAAACCATACCCAGAATGGGTAGATAGGGTACATGAATATCCAAGAGGATTCAGAATACCAGATTTTACCTTGTTCTATGGAACTGGAAATCAATCAACAGTAGAGCACATTGCCAGATTCGCTGCTCAATGTGGTGAATTCACTAATCATGATTACATGAAACTGAGATTATTTCCAAATTCCCTAACTGGGGGAGCCTTTGTATGGTATATCAACCTTACACCTGGCTCCATTCAAAATTGGCAACAAATGGAAGAGGCATTTCATGCCCAATTCTTCCAATCGGAGCCAGAGGTGTCCATGGCAGACTTGGCAAGATTGAGTCAAAGGCCTGAAGAAAAGGCTACTCAGTTTATTGCCAGATTTAAAAGGGCTCGAAATAAATGTAGGGTCATCCTTCCTGAGTCAGAATTTGTAAGATTAGCTCAAAACGGTTTAGAGTTCAGGCTTCGAAAGAAATTTGACTCAACTGAATTTAGAGATTTGGTCGAATTAACCTATAAGGTGTCTCGATATGAAGCATTACTAGAGGAGGAACAAGATCGAAATAACGCTTCATACAAGACGTATTATAGAGATCCCAATTATGAGATTGATGCAGCAGAGATTGTGGGCAAAGAACCTGTAATCTGTGAAGCATTAATTCATAAGGATACAACCATCGACCAACAGTTTAAAAAGAAAGACTTTCACAGAAAGTACTCTTTTGACTTAACAAAAGCAGATGACATTTTTGATCATTTGCTTGCAGCCAATTTCCTTAAGTTACCAAAAGGAGTCAAACTGCCATCTCCAGAGGAACTTAAAGGAAAAGTATACTGTAAATGGCATAATTCTTGGTCTCACTCAACTAAAACCTGTATTGTTTTTCGAGACAGGATCCAAGAGCAAATTCGAAAAGGAAGTTTGAAGTTCCCAGCCAAAATAGAAAAAGCCATGGGAATTGACAGCAACCCATTTCCAGAAGTTGGAGAAAGCGCGGCTAATGTGGTTGTACCAAACTTTCAGAATCTATCTCTGCAGGAATTGGAAGAGGTCAATGTGCAAATGCATATTGCCAACCAGATAACTGCCAAGAAGGAGATTGGAAACCCACCAACTATTGGACAAGGTTTCTCACGTCAGAGGGAACACTCTGATGAAGAAGCACTGGACGATGATTCTCTCGAAGCAGCTGTAGTGCAGAGGATGTGTCCCAAATGCAGATTAAGTTACAAATGGTTAAAGGGGCTTCCAATTGATGGGAAGCAATACTATAAGGATGTTCAGAGACGTCCTAAATCAACCAATGCTCACAACAAAAGGCCGTATCCGGCTGGTGACAGGCAACGCCCATTAGTGGTTGAACCTGTAGTGGACAGAATGCATGCTAAAGGCAAGAGGCCTGTGTATGAGTCTAGGCCACCTAACTACTACAGAGTAGAAAGTAGCCATTCTGAAAGAAGATTGGAGAGGGGTTCAGGTTATGGGAGTAAAGCCAGAGATTGGCCTTTTGGACCAACCCTGCGAAGGACAGAAAATGGCTCTTTTCATCGAAGGACTGAATCAGGTTCGAAACATGAAGTCAGAGCCAAGCATTTACCTTCACAGCCAGCTTCGAAGATGGTTTCTAAGGTAGAAGGAAACAGTTCGACATCTGGATCAGTAAGCTCGTGGGTACCAGGGGTCCCAGATTGGTTTGTAATGCAGAACAAACCTAGGGGGGCACCTACGCAAAGGGATGTTGAGAATCAAGGTAGGATGGTCAAGCCTCCTTTGGTGGCCCCAAACAATTGGGTATTACTTAAACATCCAAAGACAAAGGAACCAGATATGGTCCCAGTCATTTCCAGATCACAAAGAAGGAAAATTCAACGCAGGTATACCCAGTACCAGCAAGATCTGAAAGAAAGTGGAGAGAGTTCTTCACAGGTCAAGACAGAAGGAAAGAAAATTTCGAAGTCAGACCATACTCCAAAACCGACTCTACAAAGCAAAGTGGTTTGTAGCAGAGAACAATTGGCCCAAGTTCATTCTGAACTAAAGGCCAGGGAGAAGTCTAGTTTGGCAGGGTTGGAGAAGGCTCTGATGGAAAGTGATAGTGAAGCGGGAGACGAGATTGACATGAGCCAAAAGAAGGAAATGGCAGAAGAAGAAATGTTCGAAGCCTTCATGGCTGAGCACACATTTCTGACTGAAGAACCAGTCGAAAAGGATCCCTCGAAGGGATCAGTTATCAATGAAGTACCAGAGTGCAGCATGGAGGATGCTGCTGAAGACACTGAGCAAGATAGCCAAGAGGGGAAGAAGGTACAGCCAGCCATCCAGTTTGGCTCATTTCCCCCTGTATCAGTCAATATGGTACATATACTACCTCATGAATTCCAGGCTGAGAATGAGGGTCAGGGTGACCAAGACATGGATCCAATTCCTGTCTCTAGTGAGGAGTCACAAGTGAGTATGGTACAGGATGCTCCTGAGATGGCTACTCCAATGGAAACTGAGTTTGAAAGTGAGGAAGAGGTAAGCATCAACCTCTCATATCCTTTTGAATACCCCTCGAATTCCATGACCCAACATGTTAAGCCTCTGTACATCAAGGCTTTCTTTGATGGGATACAGCTAAACCGAGTCCTGGTAGACAATGGGGCAGCAGTGAACTTATTACCGAAATCTTCTTTGAAGAAACTAGGGAAAAAAATCCCAGGTTGATCCCAACCAGCACGACTATTGCTGGCTTTGCTGGAGATAAACAGATGGCTCAAGGGATTCTGCCTATTAATTTGAGTGTGGGAACCAGGGATTGTATGACAGCATTCTTCGTCATCGACAGCAATGCCAAATATAATGCCTTACTTGGGAGAGATTGGATCCACACCAACAAATGTGTGCCTTCCTCTTTGCATCAGAAGATCATGATGGCCTTGGGCAATGGAGAGACAGAGGAAATTGATGCAGATCCCCAACCCTTCATAGCCTGTGCAGACTTTGCAGAGGCCAAGTTGTATATTGAGGGAGTAACACCACTCAGTATACTGAGGAAAGCTGATGGCTCAGCCGAAGTGACGGCTGATGAGGAAGTGACACACCTAAAGCACTTAGTCCAAGAAAGTGCTGATGAAGAGGTTGTCGTGAAAGATGACAATGATGCCTGGTTATAGGCAAAGAGATGAAGAGCAAGAAGCCAAGTCTTTGGCTCTGGTTAAATTCTCACCATTGGACGTAGAAGCAATAGTCCAGAAAGTACAGGAGCAAGAAAGAGAAGCCATGATGATTGGCTGTAAACAGGAGCAGCTACAGGTCAGAATTTTGACCCTTGGGAAATACTGCGCATTGGACATTGAGACAAAGGTCCAGGAGATACAAGAGGAGGATGCCTTATGGACAGATTTTGTCTATGAGGAAGAAGGTAAGGATGTGGAACCAGAGAACTTGCGAGTGGAGCAAAGCAAGAAATATGCTTCGAAGGTAGAAGGAATCAAAGATGAAGCTTTAGTAAGTTCTCAGACACAAGACCCCTTAGAAGAAGTGAATTTAGGGGAAGGTTCTGTACAACAGCCAACCTATATAAGTGCTTGTTTGAACGTTCTGGACAGAGACCAGTTGTTGGTTGTTTTAAAGAAATACAAAGATTGCTTCGCATGGTCTTATAATGAACTACCAGGATTGGATAGGTCATTAGTGGAACATAGACTCCCTATGAAGCCTAATTTCAAGCCATACAAGCAGAAACCGAGAAGGATGAGTCCAGAAGTAATTCAGAAGGTCAAAGAGGAGATTCTTAGACTACTTAAGGCAGGCTTTATTAGGACAGCCAGGTATGTTGAATGGCTATCTAATATTGTGCCTGTAGTTAAGAAGAATGGTAAAATGAGGGTATGCATCGATTTCAGAAACTTAAACCTAGCAACTCCCAAAGATGAGTACCCTATGCCTATAGTGGACCTACTGGTAGACAGTTCAGCAGGACACCAAATTTTGTCAATGATGGATGGGCATTCTGGTTATAACCAAATCTGCATTGCGGAGGAGGATATCCACAAGACAGCATTCAGATGTCCTGGAAATATTGGCACCTTCGAATGGATTAAAATGCCATTTGGCCTGAAGAATGCTGGGGCAACATATCAAAGGGCTATGAACACCATCTTTCATGATCTCATTGGAGGGTATCTAGAGTGTTATATTGATGACATTATAGTGAAATCCCAGTCCATGAAAGAACATCTGTTTCAGTTAGAAACAGCTTTTGAAAGAATGAGGACGTTCAAGCTAAAACTCAATCCTCTCAAATGTGCTTTTGGTGTATCATCTGGAAACTTCTTGGGTTATGTGGTGCACAAGAAAGGAATACAGATTGATCAGAACAAAGCCAAAGCCATCATCGAAGCTAAGCCTCCATCAAGTAAGAAAGAATTACAAAGGTTCCTTGGGCAGGTTAACTTTCTTAGAAGGTTTATTTCTAACACTGCTGGGAAAACTAAAGCATTTTCTTCCTTGTTAAGGCTGAAGGATGAAGAGGAATTTGTCTGGACAACAGAGCATCAAACTGCTTTCGAAGGTATGAAAGCCTACTTGGCCAACCCTCCAGTACTGATGCCACCAAAGGGAAACAAGCCCTTGAAGTTGTATATAGCTGCAGCAGAAGATTCATTGGGAGCTTTCTTGGCCCAGGACAATGAAGAAGGCAGGGAACAAGCTGTTTATTACCTTAGTAGGTTTTTAAATTCTTGTGAATGTAAATACTCAGCTGTCGAAAAGCTGTGCCTTGCTTTGTATTTTGCTGCAATGAAATTAAGATATTATCTTTTACCTACAACTGTCTTGGTGATTGCAACCACATATTTGGTTAAGTATATGTTGTCAAGACCTATGTTGAGGGGAAGAATTGGCAAGTGGATACTAGCCTTATCAGAATTTCATTTAGAATATGTCCCTCAAAAGGCAGTAAAAGGGCAAGTCTTAGCCAATTTTCTAGCAGACCATCCATCTCAAACAGAGAACCAAGAAGTAATGGAACTTGGCATGACCAGTGTTGAGCCATGGCAGATGTGGTTCGATGGATCGAAAGCCAATGGTTTAGTTGGAATTGGTATTGTGATTAAATCTCCACAAGGGGTAGAAACCACACATGGTTTCAGAGTGGATGAAGTTACTTGTTCCAATAACCAGGCTGAGTACGAAGCCTTAATAGTGGGACTAGAGATCCTTATTGGATTACAAGTACATGCAGTTGATATATTTGGAGACTCTCAGTTGGTGATTAACCAAGTAAATGGGATTTTCAAGTGTCAAAGCATAAGTATTTTACCATATTATGTTGTTGCATTACATCTGCTTTCTCAATTTCAAGTAGCAAATGTAACTCATGTTCCAAGATTCTTGAATAATAGAGCCAATGATGTGGCTCAGAAAGCTTCGAACTTCAAGAGAAGGGATAATACCCAAAGGGACATAGGCCAAACAACATATCAAAAATTGATACCACCTTTGAATAAAAAGAATGTGGTCTTAGAAGTCAATCATAATGACTTGCAAGAACAAGATTGGAGGCATCCAATAATGCAGTATTTGGCTGGTCCATCTTCGAAGGCCAGCAGAAAAGTTAAATTGCAGTCTATGCAATACATAATGTATGGTAATGCTCTTTACAAAAGGGGGGGGAGATGGCCTATTGCTAGAATGTTTAGGCCCAAGAGAAGCATTAACAGCTATGGCTGAGGTTCATGAAGGCATCTGTGGTGCTCATCAACCCGGCGTAAAGATGAGATGGTTGTTTCGAAGGCATTCTTATTACTGGCCAACTATCCTTAAAGACTGCATAGAATATGCAAAGGGCTGTCAGGCATGCCAAAAGCATGGCACAATAAGGCATGTGCCCATAACTGACCTACATGCAGTAGTGAAGCCTTGGCCATTTAGAGGATGGGCCATGGATATGATGGGAAAAATACACCCACCCTCTTCGAAACATCATTGTTTCATTTTAGTGGCTACCGATTACTTCACTAAGTGGGTCGAAGCTAAGCCATACAAGGCTGTAGACCAAACAGAGGTTATTGGGTTCATTAAAGATCTGATCCATAGATTTGGCATTCCACAAACCATAACAGTTGATAATGGGACTGTGTTCGATGGGAAAATGGTGAAGTCTTTTGTGGCAGAGTTTGGAATTAGCCTTGTTAATTCTACACCCTATTATGCACAAGCTAATGGTCAGGCTGAATCATCCAATAAGTCCTTAAAAAAGGGAATACAAAAGGTTGTGGAGGATAATCCTAGGGATTGGCATAACCTATTGTTAGATGTGTTATGGGCTTACAGAACCTCCCCAAGGTCAAGCACAGGGGTTACTCCTTATGCCTTGGTATATGGGCATGATGCAGTTTTACCTGTGGAAATCAATGTTAAATCTTTAAGAGTAAGATGCCAAGATCAATTAGATCCTGAGCAATACCATCAAAGCATGTGCTTGGAATTAGAAGGCATAGATGAAGCCAGAATTTTGGCATTAAATAGCATTCTTTTCCAGAAGAAGAAAGAAGCCAAGAATTATAATAAAAAGGTCAAACACATTGGCTTTGATGAAGGTGATTTGGTATGGAAAACAATACTCCCAATAGGGATTAAAAGCCATAAGTTTGGCAAATGGTCACCTAACTGGGAAGGACCTTATCAAATTCATAGAGTTCTGCCTTTTGGGGCGTATCATTTAAGAAATTTGAATGGTTATGTACATCCCAAAAAGATTAATGGCAGATATTTAAAACCTTATTTTCCAACCATTTGGGAAACACAAGGAATAATATGAACATCAAATACGAAAACTTAAGACTACTCAAATGATAGACAAAATTTGTTCTTTTATAAAGAATTAAATACATTGTGCCACAGATTGGCCCAAAAATCATTACAGTGTCTTAATTGTTTTTGTACAGTGGACTTCCTATGGCTAAGTGCTGGAAACAGTTGAATAGCTGTAGCCATGTCTTCTTTTCGGTCAGCCAGCTCCTGGTTGGTAATTTGCAATTTGGTATCAGTTCGAACCAAGGCTTGGTTTACTGCAGTCAACTCCTCTTCAAGTTGAGCTTTTTTCTCCAGCAGTTGGATTCGAAACTGGGAGACAGAAGAGTGTTGTTCCTCGAGATCTGCTACTTTAGTATGCACTTGAGAAACAAAACTCTGATCTCTAACCAGCTTCTCATCCGCAGTCTTAGCAGCATGACAGATGTTAAGATAGAAATCAATAGTAGCTGCAGCCTGGGATAGATGACTTGAGACATTCATACCGGACTGCTCAGCAATGTTGCAACACTGAAGAAACCCATTTCTAATGATAGGCCTTTGTAGAGCCTCAAAGGGAATCTTCGAAAAGGAAGTTAGCAGTTCCAAACATGTGTCTAGATCTATTAAAGGTGCAGGAGGCTTGCTGCCGGGAGAAGAAGGACTCTCAAAGATTTCCAGCAAGGAATCAGCCAAGACTAATGGCTCAGCATCAGCAGTAAGGGTTGGAGAAGAGGAGGATATGTCGAAGAGACTAGCCAATCTTCCTTCGAAGATGTCTACCTCATCCCTGGACATGGGAGGCATAGAGAGTGTTGTGGTGGAAGACACAGAGGGCTGCATGGGGATAGGAGAAATGGAGGGAGCCTCTTTGGCAGCCTCTATGGTCTTAGCCACCAACGAATCAAGTGAAGAGGGGCTGGAAGTAGGCATAGGTGATAAACCATGAATTGGAGAATTACCAGCACCCTCTGTGGCTTTTAGAGATGGAGTAGCAATTGGACTTTCTGTGAGGGAAGGAGGAAGAGCAAGGATCGAAGAAGTAGACTGAGGTAGATCAAAAGATAAGAAAGGAAGATATGGTTCTAAGCCAAGGAAAAGTGAAGCAGGAATGCTTGGGTTCAGAGAAGGTATATCAAATGTTGGGTTAGAGAGAGGGAGCATGATTTGGATAGTTTTCACACACTGCACCTGGTCAACTTCAACTAAAATCGAGGAAGGCCTCACTGGAAGAATGAACGCAATAGTTGTTGCTGTAAGAAGAATAGATATAAAGCAATGTCAAAATCCAGTATCAAAAGCTGGCAAAGGAAAAACAGCAGAAGTGTGAAAGAAATTACTTGTTCCAAAGATATTAACACTGGGGGGAGAGCTGCGAAGGGAATAATGTTTGGCAGTCTGTTGCCTTCTTGCGGTTTCTCTTTGAAGTGCATCAGCAGCAGCAGCTTCCTCTCTTAAAATTTGTTGCTGCCATCTCTTCTCAGCCCTCTCGAAGACAACTATTGCTTTGGAATGTTCTTGCTCCACTACCTTGGCAGCTGCTTCATGAATGGGGTCCTCAACCAAGTCAGTTGCAGGGACAGTCACCTTTTTTCTCTTCTTTTGTGGCAGCTCTACTATTGATTCCTCTTCGATCTCCCTCTCTTCAACTTGGGGTTCAGATGCTTCAGAAGTAAGTTCTTTCCCCATTGTTGTAGTGGTCGCCTCAAGAGGAGGATGTTCCGTTGTGTCAGAAGGGAAGGCAGCCATCTTCTGTCTTTTTGTTCTTTGTAAGGGCATTTCTTGCTCTTGCTCAACCTCTACTTCTTCCTCCAGGGATTCAGATTCTTCAGGAGGAAGGACTAGTTTCTTTTTTTGTTTTTGTTGTTGTCTTTTCTTGGGAACAGCTAAAGTTTTAACTCTGTTGGGGAGTTCTTCTCGCGGAGCCCCTGCACCAAAGGACAAAAGGGTAAAGGGATGAACGAAAGTTTCAAAAAGGAAAAGGGAGATATCTGAAAATTTACCTTTCTTGGAAGCAGCTCTAGTAACTCTAGCTGGAGGGGATGAAGCTGTAGGGGTGGTTGTCACAGCTTCAGGAAGAAAGGAAATATTCTCAGCTGTTACTGACTTAGCCTTCGAAGACACTCCCAATCCTACCAGCAAATCATGGGGAAGTAGAGATAGGCGCACCTCCATATTGACTGTCCACCAGTTCTGGAATCCTTTCAAAACAAAGCCAGATGGAGTAAAGGGGACAAATTGGAACTCATTCAATTCCTTCAGCAGTTTGAGTAGTGCCATCTCTAGCTTGGATTTGGATATTCTCAAATCCCTAGCAGTAAGATGGACATTCGAGAGACTGCAAAGTGGAAGAGGTATTCCTTGAGTGAGCCCAAATTGTCTGGCAAATTGGGAAGGACAATACACCTCTGAGATACACTTGTAGGCTCGAGGGTTCAAAGTGCCAATAAACAACTCCCTTGGCAGCAGTATAGAGGCCCACATATCTTTATGAAGAGAGGTGGAGCACTCTTTATCAGCCAGAAAAGTTTGCAGCCAGATCGGTCCTCTATTGGTTTCGAAGGGACAGAAGAAGGAGGCAGATGGCGAAATAGGGAGTTGATAAAAGAAAGTAAAGTAATAAGCAAAGGAAGCAGGATAAAGGGTAATCCTAGCATATTTCTCCCCATAAGTGCTAGGATTTTGGACAAGAAATCTTAAACATTTAGAATGCAGATCAGTAAAATAGGCGAAGAGCCAGAGTTGAAGCACCTAGAGGGGACCTCCTTGGTTAACATCAAGTGGTCTTTCACAAAATTGGGAGCAATCTCTGTATATATGGCCTAACAGGTAAGGAGCAAGGGCTTTGTGTTTTTTTAAGACAAGTGCCTTCGCAAGTGGAGCGAACTCAGGCATAATCCTCTGAGATGAGGTGCAAAAAAGGAATTTGCATAACCAGTATAAGATAAAGGAAAATAGTTCTCTGTCTCTCACAGGACCTTCCCTTTTATTTTCAGCCTTTACAAAGTCGCTATAAGAGGAGTTTAGGGATGGAAGAGCAAATTTGACAGGAAGGTCTGGATAGTTGGGAGTAAAAGGAGAACCATGGGGTGAAAGCCCTAAGAGATGGCAAATGTCAAGAATAGTGGGGGCCATCATGCCACACCGAAATTGAAAGAAATTAAAAGCCATATTCCAGAAACATAAGGCAGCAGGAATCAAAAAAGGGTCTTCAGGAATAATGAACCTGGAAAGACGAAGGGCATCCAGGATATAAAGTTCTTGCAGGTCATCTTCTCTCGCAGGCACAACTCTGTCATACCATTCTTCCCATTCAGTCCTCAATGTCGGCCAGCAACGGTGAGGACGATTCACTCTCCAGTTCCCCAATCGAGCCCTCTTTCATAGAGAAGGAAATGGTCCTCCAGGCGAGGGTATAGAGCTACGAGCTGAGCGGGAACTTCCCGAAAAATAGGGCCAAGGACGTATTCTTGTTTATCACTATGACAGGACACGAAAAGATGTCCATCTATGTGGCTTGACTCGCCAGATGATAGTTTGGTGATTTCTTCATCGATGCATCGTTTCAAAGCCATGGTAGGATCGATATGGTCACCAGTAAGTACTTTTAGCGAGGAAGGATTCATTGGTAGTGAGCAAGAGGAAACAAAAAGAAATCGTAAAGAGAAGGTTTGTGAAAGGCAAGTGATTTCAGAGCACGAAACAAAAGGGCTTTTAAGCCTTTGTGTCCGGAAATATATCTCATAAGGCGTTAAGTACTAAAAACGTACGAATACGAGGAGTTCCTTCCAATATTGATAATTTCTGGAAGAGCACATTCCGGACGCTGATGTCAGCTTCGAAGCAAGATGTTTGGCTTCGAAGCCAAATTTTGGCGCCAAAATTCAAACAAACGGCTTCGAAATACGAAAGCCGGCTTCGAAGTATACTACATGCTCAAATGCATTGAACTGTTCAAATATTGGTCTACTTCAAAGGGTTTTAGGACCTGTGTATCAAAGTAATGACCTTCGAAGCAAATCCTCGGATCCTTTTAGGGATAAGAAGCACTATTTGTCACATTGAAACCAATCGCTGGTTTTATTATAAAAAAAGGGATTGCCTTTTGAACCAAAACAATGTGGATTACTCTTCGAAGCAAAATAGTCAATTTAAAATTGATTGGTTATAAAAAAAGGATGGCTAATGAATGCGTGAAGATTCTTTCGAGGGGAAACAGCATTACTCAATGGCTCTTCGTATGCTTGATCAGTAGAGTGAGAAGTTGATTGAGCCATAATCCGTTCGGATGCTAAAGATATTGAAATTGAGAGTTAATACTAATGATCACCTAATAGGTGACGGTTATGTTTCCTGAAAGTGGATTCCATGCACATTCCAAAAACGCGGGAGAAGTTTTTTCGTTCCACTAATATCACCAAGTATTGGGTATATTAGTGCGGAGGGTAATGTTGGCTATATATTTTGTAAAAGCCAGTAACAATTCGACACGCGGCAGAGTAAGGGTATTATGGGAAGATGATTCACGTCTTCAATCCTGATCGTACACGTGGCGATGACAATTGGTTCTCACGTGATCCGAGTAACACCAGATCAACAAAGAAACGAAAGATGACGTGGCCTCAACGGTTACTCATATTCAAATTCAAATATAAGAGGGAAGTTTAACTGCAAGTAATGGCGTAGTGGAACTACTTCTAAGGCAGCATGATCAGCAATCATGGAGGAGCAGTTCGACGGTTTGAAGTGCAGTTCGAAGGTCATCCTTGGCAAGTATAAATAGCAAGGAAGTCCCCAGAAAAACCCCCAGACTCAGATCATACAAACCAGTCATTTACTTTATATTTTCTTTCCCAGTTTTTACATTTCCTGCACTTTAAATACCTGCACTTTAAATACTTGTCCTTTAAATACCTGCACTGCACTTCGATTCCTAGGAGTAGTTTCAAGTAGATTCAAGTAGACTGTTGCTGTAAACCTCTTCGAGGCTGAGTTTGGACTATTGTAAGTGTTCATTTTTAATGAAATACTGCGATTGTTCTTCATATTACTTGTTATTTTTTTTTTTTTTTTCTTAATTTCTCCTAAGTCAAGCCACCAGTAAAAGTCCTCTTCATTGAGGCTGAAAGAACTAAAACACAATCGTCTGATAAATTGGTTGGCAATTATAATTTCTGTAAGGACTGATTGATCCTTGCTGGCACGCTCGCATTTACAAAACTATCCTTCGAAAAGCCAAAAAGCCAACAGATGTCATTTGGTTAGGGTTTTGAACTAGTCTCTTCTGTATCATTTGTTCTCTCTCTCTGTCAAAATATACCTATTATTTGCAAGAAATTATGTTTTGTGATATTGATTATAAAGTCAAAAAGGGTACATATAGTGAACTTCAAATTGAATTGTTGAGAGCATAGAAAGATATTTAGACAGGGTTTTTCATGTTAATTGCTGGTTATAATCGCTTTATTTGTTTCCAGTTTTTAGAATTCACTTTTCAGAAAATTTTACTTTTTCGTTTTTTATATTTTTTTGTTTTTATTGAATTTTTTAAATATTTTAAACAATTTTTTTAATTTTTAGATACACCTAACATAAATACACTTAGAAAGTATAATATTTGTGAAAAAAAATCTTTAAAAATTTCACGAAATACCAAAATAAAAAAAGAAGAAGAAAATTCAGTACATTTTTTGTATTTTTGTGTATTTATCAATTTTTTAAAATATTTTTTCACAAATAATTTATTATTTAGATACATCTACATAAGGTACATCAAAAAAAATAAAAGGGCAAATTACATATGCTCCCCTCGAGGTTTGGCTAAATTACAGATACCCCCTGAGGTTTGAGGAATTACAAACTCCCCCCTGAATGCTATATTTCCATAACAAATTAGGAGGTAATTTGTTATGAAATATAAACCTCATGGGGCAAATTGTTATGAAAATACAAACCTCAGGGGGCGGGATGTAATTTCTGAAACCTCAGGGGGTATCTGTAATTTAGCTAAATCTCGAGGGAGGTATATGTAATTTGCCCAAAATACAAAATTGCTTAAAATTTATAAAATATTCACTAAAAACAAAAAAATAAGAAAAACAAAAAACTCAATTTTCAGAAAACTGAAACCAAACACACTGAATATATATTTTTTTAAAGAAATTTACGAAGCAAACTCGAAGGTTTTATCTTTATAACAAATTAAAATTTGAAATTTTAATTTTATCAATTTGAATCTTGATCATCTAACTTGATGTCAATTTTAACTATCTATCCATCTCTATTTACTGAAATTAACAGAGCAACAATTAGTAGGTGAGTAAAATACTCCAAATATGGCTATGGTTTTGAGCTACTCTCTTCTGTCTTGAATGCCATACATTGCTCTCTCTCTCTCTCTCTCTTTCACAAAAATGCTCCCACCCCTTCCACTTCTATTTTTTTTTTTTTTTTTGTTACAAGAAAATCCTCCCTACCCTCCCGCAGGTCCAAGGCAGCGCCCCTTGCAGAGATCACCAAGGTGTCCTGTTAGTCGTTCCGAGCGAGGAGAGGAGACTATAACCTGGGAACTTGCCCCGACCTCCCAAGACAAGCTCCGCTTAAGTCAGGACTCGCACAGCGGGGGAGCATTGAACCCACACTCCCAGACCTCCCAAGACAAGCTCCGCTTAAGTCAGGACTCGCACAGCGGGGGAGCATTGAACCCACACCAAGTGCTGACTAGACAACTAGAGGTCCAACCTCCTAACCAACAGTGCTTCCGCCCAGGAGATTGGCCCAAGGGGGGGTGGGGAGTTGAACTTGTGACCTTGGGGCTTAAACCCCAAGGCCTTACCACAATGCCACAACCCCTTGGGTTACCACTTCTATTTCATTACTTCTAACAAAAAACAAAAAATACAAATTTTTCCCTTTCCCAGAGCAACATGAATGGAAATTATCTTTCAGAATTGTATTGATATATTCTCTCGCCTAACCTTTGTCCATGTGTGCTTTTCAGTAATACTCCAGACCCCACATCATTTGTGAGAGAGAGGGAGGAGAGAGAAAGGAAAAAAAAATAATATATATATAATGAGTGGTCACCAATCAATTAGGAGTTGTGAAAGTCATAAAAAATGAGGTTCTCAAGTATTTTTCAGTGTTTTTTTGACATACAACCTAATAGATTGTTGAGATTAACAAAACTATCCCTTCTCCATTAAGACCATTAAATGAAAACTAACGAATGGTTGAGATTAACATCAAATTAAAATATCATGATTTGAGTTGAAAAAATGAAAAATATAAGCTTTAATTTATTATTGGGGTAAAACGCTAGGATTATTTTGTAATTTCTCTTATTTATTTTAAAGACATCAAAATAATCCTCCATTCGTGAGCATTTGTAATAACTCATAATAATATATACAAGCAATTTGATTTGGTGCCTGCATGCGTTTGTCACTCTCTACTAATGGAAATTTTGTCACACTTACTATTCATTTATGAATAATTCTACCCACACATTTTTGGGCTAGGAAATTTTGCCCAAATGCTTACGGATTACTAATTTGATTATCAAAGTCTCAAGTTTGACTAATATATATATAAACTAATAAAAAAATTACCAATTGATTTACATTATGAATTTTTTTTAATAATTTTTTTTATAAAAATATAAATGTAGGTTAGTATAATTAACTCGGAAACGGCCGGGGTAGGGGCCATAACTTGTAACAATCATCCAATCCAGCAGCCAAGTCAAATTGATGTTCACAATGGCACAAGGAATAACATGAGTGACCAAAATGATGATCTTCTCTTTGATCAAGAGCTTTCAAGGGACGGTAACCATGTGTGATGCCCTGGTAGTAAGGAGTGGCCAAAGAAAAAGCTTTTGCAACCAACAATCATACCGTGGCTTACATACCAAGGACAGCAGTACCCACACCTAGAAGGTTCACTAATATTTCATTTTTCAAGCTTTTCACAATATCAGACCGAGGAAGAGCCTGAAAATATAAGATTATCTTGCATCTAAAGTGTCTGATACAATGACATACTTGATACTTATGGACAAAAACTGTATTATATTTATGGGCAATGAAAAATAAGCATCGCAACCAAATATTAATTTTTGCCTAAATTGGAGTGTGATAAAAAAGATTGGAGGAAAGAAGGAAATAAAGCATGCATTCACGGTTTATTATCCCAAAGAAACAAAAAAACAAAATAAATAAATAAAACTAAACTCAGGCTAAAAAGCACATAAAAACGAAAAGAAAATTAATAGCTCTCTCCATTTTCTAAATATGTATAATGGAATCAAATTGAGTCCTAAATATGAAAATTAACAGCTCATTTTGAGTCCTAAATATGTATAATGGAATCAAATTGTTCCAGTTCTCTCCATTTTCTAAATACCATATGCATAATATTATTATTTCAAAGAGGACTTTGTTAATAGCTTATGAGCTGCTGCGCTTCTTTGTTTCCAATGCCGCGTTGTTGATTTGGTAACAGCTTATTAATTTCTAAAACCATTTTGATTCGGTAACCGTTGCTGCCCTTCTTTGTTTCCAATGCCTCGTCGTCGTTGGTTTGATTTTCAAATTCTGTTACTTTTTCTTTTTCAAAGAAATAAAAAAACTAGTTTGTTGAATAAAATGGAAAGAAAATAAAAAAACTCATCATTTTCATATGGTTTTTCTTTTTTTGGGGGTGAAATATAATTACTATTATGCATGCTCTCTGAATTTGTACATCTATTACAGTTGTTTTTTGAATTTTAGCACTTTGATTTTATGATTATTTATTTATTTGTATTTTGATTCTAGATAATGGATTATCCTTCTCCCATTGTCAATGAAAATGCCTAAGGTCGTGATGTTCAAGCTAATGCCCCCAACCCCTGTAACTGCTGCTACAAAGAAGCTTCCAATACCACTCAAGGAAAAGGGTAAAATGACTCCAATTGAGAGGTCATCCAGGGGGTTGACTGGGAGGTCGATTGGTCAGTATAAAATTTTTACAAAATTTTACTTTGAGGTGGACATCTGGGGAGACATCTGGTGGTGAAAATACAACGATAATGAACAATGATTTGATGAAAGGCACAAAAGATTCTCAGTTTGGTGAAACATTTTTCATATTCTCAATTTGATATAGATTTGATGAAACTATTGAAGCAGCAAAAAAGGAAAATTTTCACCAAATTTGAATTTGGTGATGGATTTGGTGTAACATTAGAAATGGCCCAATAGATTGTCATAACATACAATAATAATTTAAATCAAATGAGAATTCAATTTAATAATACCTTCACAGGCATATGGGAAGATAGAAATTCTATCAAATTTGTTATCAAGGATTTAGAAAGCATGCATACATATAGCTTTGAGAGTGGAGATGGAGGGGGTGGGTGGGTTGAGGGTGTGGTAAATTGACAAAACTATCCCTTCTCCATTAAGACCATTAAACAAAGATTAACGAATGGTTGAGATTAACATCAAATTGAAATATCACGATTTGAGTTGAAAAAATGAAAAATACAAGCTTTAATTTGTAATTGGGTAAAACGCTAGGATTATTTTTGTAATTTCTCTTATTTATTTTAAAGACATCAAAATCAATCCTCCATTCGTAAGTATTTGTAGTAACTCATAATAATATATACAAACAATTTGATTAGGTGCCTGCATGCCTTTGTTACTCTCTATTAATGGAAATTTTGTCACACATACTATTGATTTATGAATAATTCTACCCACACATTTTTAGGCTAGGAAATTTTGCCCAAATACTTACCGATTACTAATTCGATTATTAAAGTCTCAAGTTTGACTAAAACATATATATATATATATATGTAAACTAATAAAAAAAATTACCAATTGATTTACATTCTGAAGTTTTTTTTTTTTAAATAAAATTTTTTTATAAAAATATAAAGGTAGGTTGGTATAATTAACCCGGAAACGGCTGGGGTAGGGGCCATAACTTGTAACAATCATCCAATCCAGCTGGGTGCCGCAGCCAAGTCAAATTTATGTTTCAAAACCAAACTCTCTTTTTCTTCTAAGAACTTAAGTTCAACGAAAAAAACAAGAGCAAGTTTGAATACTATATTAATACTATTTTTTTAATGCTATTAAATTGACCTTGATTTCTTCCGTCCATGATCTAGATTAGAAGGTAATGTTCAAACACGTGAGACGCACTATAAATTCCATTTTGATAATTCGAATCATTTATTTTGTCGAGCCCTTCGTATATATTACCAAAAAAAAAAGAAGTCGATTTAATATTCACAACGTATTCAATTTATTGAGTTTGTTATCAAAATAATTGATGACATATTTTTAAAAATACATTATCATCCAATAATCGACCTAATTTTATGTATAAATAATATAATCCCGAAGAATATTCTCTAGTCCATGATTGGACTGAAGAGAAGTCAAGTTGTAAATTTAATAATACTAGTTTGATCTATAATCTGATGCTGTGTAAATGGTAGTAGCACACACTTGCCGGTTGACCCGTTAATTATTTATACATTTACATATATTGAGTTCCATCCACCATTCCAATCCCCTCTCTGCCTCCTCCATTCTATGTTTTATTTATTTATTTTTATATGTATATTTATGGGACATTTAGTCAAAATGAATTAATATAAATGCATATGATAAAAATAAATAAGAATGGGTCAGTCATTCAAAACCATGATAACCAACCTATTCATTGACTAAGAATATTTTGCCATTACGTAACAATGTCAAAATGGTTTGGTCATTCCATAGATTTTGTGGGATTCTATTTTATTTTGAGTATAGTCTATGGTCTTATTATATAAACATAAAATATCTAGGAATACGATTTTTTTTTTTTTTTTAATTGACAACCGTGTGTTGTTAGGTTTCATTGGATCCGCCATAAAAATAAATTTAATAATATACAGATTGTGATTGATCTAAAATAGTGACTCTCATATCTAAAAGTGTATTGACTCTGTCCAAAATTATAAATCTCACTATTTTGGGCCAACGGAAATTTGTGTTTTCTTTACATATTTATTGGACATGTCCACACACTGTGTTTGGTTGAAGGATTTGGGAAGGGATTTGGAAAGGGAAAGGGAAAAGGTGTGTGAAACTAGGTAAAATATAAACATGTTTTATTCACATTTCACCTACCTTTTCCATTTCCCTTTCCAAATCTCTCCTCAAATCCTCCAACCAAACACAGCATTATAGAGCTGTCAAAAGTATTCATGTAAAAATAAAATAAAATAAAAAGATTTATCATATACGATTTGGTTACATTTATTTAAAGAAAAACATGAATAACAAATGATTTTGATAATGTAAATTACAATTGTTCGATTAATTCAATTTTTTTGTACGAATAATCTGCTTAAAAAGCCTTGCAAATTTACTTCTTCGTCCTTGAAGAATTTATGGATGATAATGTTGATTGATCAACAACATTAATATTTGGATCTCAAATTTGTTGAGGCCCTGAGAAGGGATTGGAAAAGAAATGAGAAATAAAATTATATTCACTTAACTTTTATGAGTAACTAAACAAAAGAAGATTTTTTATTTTTATTTTAAATGCCTAATATTTTCTTCTAATTTTTCCATCCATATTAAACAAGCAAAAGAAACAAATTTTTAGATTTATCACTTTATTTCACTTTTCTTTCTTTACCCTTTTAGTGGTGTTTTTCTCTAAATAAATTCAAGAATCAAACAAAGTGTCAAGTTGAAAACAACATCTTAGGCCTAATGAGCCAAAGTCACGAAACTCATGTTTATTTGGAAAAGAAAATGACAAAAAAGTCAAAGTACTCACAAAATTCTTAACCTATGACCTTAATCATATTTATAAAGAACCATCATGTGAAGAGTAAACAAACACATGATTAATTAGAAAGAGAAAAAGAAAGCGAAAGAATTATATTTAAATCTATCTATTCTATTATTTAAAGTAAATACTTGAATTGGTATAGATGCTCACGTTTTTCCATTTTAAAAAATAACCCTAACAAATTGATAACTATCAATAAGAGAAAACTATTACAAGAAAATTGATTTATATATTCAAAATTTCACAAATAATTTTTATTCTTCTTTTCCATTTCTAAATTACTTATACTGTGTTTGGTTGGAGGATTTGTGGAGAGATTTGGAAAGGGAAAGAAAAAAGGTGTGTGAAATTATGTGAAATATAAGTTTATTTTATTCACATTTCATCTACTTTTTTCATTTCTCTTTCTAAATTTCTTTTCAAATTCCCTAATGCTGTGTTTGGTTGGGGGATTTGAAGAGGGATTTGGAAAGGGAAATGGAAAAGGTAGGTGAAATGTGAATAAAGGATGCCTATATTTCACCTAGTTTCACATACCTTTTCCTTTTTCCTTTCATTTTTCAAATCCCCCAACCAAACACAGCATAACTAAACACAGATTAGTGTGCACAGACAACTGCTGATGAACCGATAGAAGGGTCTATATGTCAAAGTTACAACCAAAAAAAAATTAAATATAATAGTATTAGTTATAAATGTTCACCTTAATCAACTGTGCTTACAAAAGCAACATTTGACCTTTGTGCCAAACAAACCGTGCATTGTATTATGCACGGGGAATTGCGGATGTTTTGATCTGTCTAAATAGATCGAATCAAATTGATCTGTCATATTTTAGACAGATGTGTGATGACGAACGAACGGTTACGAATTGATTTTTTCAATCTGCCTAATTTTAAACGGATGACGGGTTTAAGATTTTTTTGGCCTAACAGAATTGCCAAACCACGAGCACCTTAGTAATTTGTAAGATTTTGTGTTTTTAATTTGTTTAGATATTCTGTTTGTGTTTTCAATTGAAAAAGAGTTTACATATTTTGTTATGTTTTCAATTTGAAAATCTTTTTATCAAATGACAAGGGTTGATATTTGGTATTTTAACGTGAAAAATATAAGGCTTAATGTAAAAAAATAAAATTAAATAATTTTTGAATTAAAAAAAGTAATGAAATAATTTTGATAATTTATGATTTTCTTGTATGTATTTATTATTGGTATTTGACAACTTACTTGATAATCTTTTAGTTATATTGAGTTGAATTATTATCCAAAAAAAAAATATTGACAAATTACTGTATTGTGTTCAAAATTAGTAAAAAATTAAACTTCTAAACCAATACGCATCTATCTGCCAATCCACGTTTGTCAATTTGGTGGCCAATCCGCATCCGTCAATTCGGTGGATAGATGCAGATTGATTTTTTCAATCCGTCCATCTAGCGGATAGATGACAAATTAAAAGTTCACTGACCACAACCGAACTGCGAAGAACCCTAGTATTATGAATCAACATGAACCAATTTTATTTGGCTAAAACTACAAATTCAATTTTTTTAAAAAAAAAATTTCCTAACTTTTTCTGTCCGTTATGATTAGATGATTCTGAAATTTAAATTAAAAAAAAAAAAGAGTTAATTTTAAAAGAAATTCACTAAGACAAAAAGAAGTCAAATTTTATGAATAAAAAAAAAAACTTGAAAATTTTTATTTTACTTTATTTTCCTGGAGTTTTCAAAAACAAATTTTTTAGGTTTTTGAGATTGTCTTAGACGAAACTAAAAAGTAAAGAAATACACAGTTTAAAAAAAAGTTCATTAAAAAAAAAAAAAATGCTTGAGATTCCATTTTTTTGAAGATTTCCACAACTTTTGAATCTCTACTATTGATATATATGGGACCCACTCATATATGTGTGGGATCCACACCATCAATGGTAGAGATCTAAAAGAAATTATAAGAGTCTCCAAAAAATGAGAGTCTCAATCATTGTTGAAAAAAAAAAAAGCCAAAAAGATGCAAGAAGAACGGGAAAAAAAAAAAAAAAAAAATTCTAACTTTTTCCAATACACACAGATCCGCCAGATCTGTACTGAGATGCACGCGGATTTATATGGGTAAAACCGTAATTTAGCTAATTTATATAATATTTTAATGCATATTTTTCCGTAAAAAGTTAAAAAATTATTCCAAACCACCATTTTTTTTTTTCTCTACCTTTTTATCCAAAAGTCAAAAAATATACTCATATAATTCATCCCAAACAACTCCAACATAGATCCTATAAGGAAAAATAAAAATAAAAGTCCACACCCATCTCAATGGCTACAGCAGATATTGGCAACATTTTACAGAGAAATATATATTATCAAAAAGAGTGAATGGTAGGTAATCAAATTGCAGAAATATGAAGAAAAGAAAAGCCTTCCCTTCTCTATGAACTATGTACTAACACAAAAATAAACAAAACAAAAGTACAAAATTTCTGGGAATTTATTTTATACATGTTTTGAGAAGCAAATTTCTCCTCAATGATAAAGGAACTACTAAATATTTTTAAAAGTAAAAAACAATTACAAGATATCTGTTTGTTGCTCATGTTAGATCCTTCCCAAGTACTATTATTTATTTAGCTAGGTATTTACATCATATGCAAATTCAAGATACAAATTCTCATATGTAGAAGCAACAAAATTTCTAATAAAAAAAGAAATGAACAATACGATTTTTCAGGCATATAAGATTTGCATACTCACACATTGGGAGGAGGGAAGATGTCAAGATCAATGTTGTCGAGCCAAGAAACCAGCTGCTCAGTAGAAGGCCGTGCTTTAGGGCATTCGCATAAGCAAAGGCAAGCGATCTCAAGAACACACAACATCTCCTTACCATGATCCTTGTCGTAGATGAAGGCATCAAACACCTCACTTTCCCTTTTCTCCCTCTTCATTTGAAATACCCACGAGATCAAATTCCGGCTTCCTTTAGGCTTGCAAATATCCATTGGCCTCTTTCCGGTGAGAAGCTCCAAAAGGACAACCCCAAAACTATACACGTCGCCTTTGTAAGTTGCAACCGAAGCTTGGCCATACTCAGGAGGAATGTAGCCTAACGTCCCAACAAGATCGGTAGTGACATGTGTGTCATATGGAAGTATGAGCCTTGCAAGACCGAAATCGGCCAAGTGAGCTTCAAAATTCTCATCTAGAAGAATGTTACTAGACTTTATGTCTCGGTGAAGGATATGGGGCTCGCACGATTGGTGCAAGTAAGCGAGCCCTCTGGCCGCACCTTGAGCGATCTGAAGCCTTGTGTCCCAATCAAGCGAGGAAGGTCCGTCAAGTTTCTCATGTAACCAATAATCCAAACTACCATTCTCCATGTAAGAGTATATCAAAAGCCGGTCGTTTTTATAGTTACAATATCCTTGCAGAAGGACGAGATTCGGATGTTGAGCTCTAGAGAGGGTTTCGACTTCAGCTCGAAATTCTCTCTCCATCTGACCGTACTCACCGGAGAGCCGTTTGATAGCAACTTTCCTACCATCAGGAAGCATGGCTTTATAGACCAAACCGAAGCCCCCACACCCAATTATGTTCGCTTGATCAAAATCGTTAGTAGATGTCATCAAGTCATCAAGGGAGAGCTCTTTACTGTTGTCCTTGTTTTGGAAAAGAACCACTAATCTCGATCCAAGTTCTTCCAAATCCTTTTTGTTATCATCGACATCCTCTTTTTCAGGATCAACCTCTTGTCGCCTACATACCCGCAAAACAATCGAGTACATAAGAGCAAGAAGAAAAGTTGTCCCAAATCCAATCCCAACAGCCATTCCAACAATAACCCCTCTCCTGTTTGACTTACTAGGAGAGACTCGAGGAACTTGATTGCTAATCGGACACGGGAAAGAATGTTCACCACATAGACCTAGGTTCCCTTCAAAACTCGAGTTTGGAAAAGTTGGAAACTGCCCTCCGGTAGGGATTGGCCCGTACAGCTGATTGTAAGCAACATTGAACTTCGACAGAAAAGTGAGATTTACCAATGAAAGAGGTATAGTTCCAGAGAGATTGTTATGGGACAGATCCAAAGTCTCTATGCTCGTCATTCCCGACAAATTCACAGGAATACTTCCAGATAAATTGTTGCATTTCAGGTCCAAACAATGCAACTTTTTCAGGTTCCCAAACTCGGGCCAGATGGGTCCCGTGAGAAAGTTATTGCTGAGGGCAAGTGTTGGTGGAAAGCTCCGAATTTGATTATACTGCAACCCTCTTCCGCTAATGTTTCGTTTCACGAAAAATGGGAATGGGAAATCCAGAGAAGGGTCTTCCAGTGAGACATCCCCGGAGATGAGGCACCCTAATCCAGTCAGGTTCTTCGGTATCTCTCCGGTAAAAGAGTTGTTTGACAAGTCAATGTAAAACAAAAACTCAAAATTACCCAACCATGGCGGAATTGTTCCATCCAGTTGATTCCATGATAAATCCAACAACTGCAAATTTGTTAACCCACTCAACCACTGGGGAAACACACCAGTGAGTCTGCAATTGGCAATAATGAGAGCCTTCAGTTTTTTAAACCCTAGACTAGGATAGGAAGGCAATTGTTCATCATGAAAGTTCAAGGTAAGAACCAAAGTAGTCAAGTTCTGGCAATGCTGCAAGATATCAAGGGCAGCTGAGAGGTTAGAAATGCTCGAATTCGATACGGAAAATGAGGACAGGCCATGAAAATTCCTAAAGCTTTCTGGGATTTGGCCAGTGAAGTTGTTTCGCGCAAGATTAATTGTTTTCAGGTGCGGACAGAGTGGGAGAAAATTGGGAACTGGCCCCATGAACTGATTAGTGGCTAAATCGAGCGAAATCAAACTGGTCATTTCGGAACAGTTCAAACGAATTACACCATTCAGAGAATTGTTTCTCAAAACAAGTGAAGTGATAGTCCTAGAATTCGCCAGAGAATTGGGAATTCCACCGGAAAAATTATTGGATTGAGCATAAAATTCTTGTAACTTTGTAAATCTATGAAACGCATCAGGAATAGGCCCTGAAAACGAATTCAATGATATATCCAAACGAACAAGATCAGAGAGATTACCAATTCCAGTGCTGAGCTGACCCGAAAACTGATTATCCTGAAGACCCAACTGATTCAATCTTGGTAGCAAGAAAATATCCTCCGGTATAGGTCCGGTGAGAAAATTTTCACCGAGACAGAGGTGTTCTAAGGAGCTGCAATTCCCAAACCCAGATGGAATTCCACCAAAGAAGTAATTCACAGCAAAATCAATGATCCGAATTCGAGTCGAATTTATACAAATCTTCACAGGAACCAAGCTTTTGAATGAATTATAAGAAATGTCGAAGATCTCGAGAAAAGGGAGGTTGAAATTCATCGGAATTGAACCAGAGAAATCGTTTTTGCTGAGGTCGATGACTTGTAGATGCGGCATTTGAAACAGAGATGGAGGAAGAGAGCCTCGGAGGAAATTGTTTGAGAGGTTTAGGGTTCTGAGTTGGTCTAAACCAGTGAAAGTAGTTTCGTTGAGTTTGCCCGTCAATCTCTTCCGTGAGAGATCCAATTTCACAACCCTACCAGAATCGATAGAATCGTTGAGAAAACCAAGAGAAGAAGATGAATTGCAGGTGATTCCTAACCAATTACAGCAATTAGGGTTTGTAGAAGTTGAATTTGAGCTTCCCCAATCATTAAAAGTCCCTGAATCTAACCCAACCAAGAAACTCTCTAGTGCCCTGAGATCGTTCGAATTGCAAGTCAGGTTTTGGGAATTTGAAACCTGAACTTGTGAAGAGAACACAAGAAGGAAAATGAAGATAACCCACAGCTCCAACACAACACCCATCTCTGAAAAACAATTCCTAGAGAGAGAAAGAGGAGACAAATAGATAAATAAGGGGTAAAATCAGGTTCTGGAAGAACCCATTTGGTAGAAGATGAATTGTTATATGGGTTTGGTTAGTTTCAGCATTTTTTTGGTTCTTGAGGATCAAAGAAAAGATAAAGAAAGATGGGTTTTTTTGGGTTTGTAGAAACAATCAGAGAGGAAAGAGAAAAGCAAGAAGGAAGGTAAAGGAAAAGACAGAGAGAGCAGTCTGAAAGAGAAATGGAGGAGAGAGAGAGAGAGAGAGATTGTGGTTTTGACTTTTAAAAAAGGCAATGTTGGACCAAAGAAGGTTGTTTAACTTTCCTTTCCTTGAGTTGTTGCAATTACAGATAGTAATAGTTAAAGAGTTTAGAGAGAGAGAGAGAGAGAGAGAGAGAGCAAGTAGGCAGTTGGGAGATGAAATGGAAATTCATGTGATTGTGTGATTGTGAAGTGTCTCCTCTTCACTGTCTCAGTGTTAGGAGAGGAATGGCTTAGACCGGGAACCGGCTAATGCCAGTCAGGAATGGGTTAACGGGTGGGATCGTGGATGGAGATGGTACGCGGGTCCTGTTTGTACGGTGTTGTTTTGAATTTATGTAAGAATTATCTAATATTAATATAATTCTTTTTATTATTTCATGTTATTATATTGTGTTGTTTTTAATTAGTGTCTGGCTAGTGTTAACACGGTATGTCAAAAAAATTTACTACTCAATCAAAAAATAATTCATCTTTTTATTTATTTATTTATTTTTTCATCACATCACCTTTCTACTTTTCTACATATCTTTTTATAAAAAGACAAAAAGTACACTTATTTAGGTCATTCCAAACAACCCCTTAGGTCTCGTTTAACAGGTGACTTTTTTAATTAAAAAGGTCAATAATCTATACCAAAAAACTAAAGATTTCTTTTTTTCTCTACTTTTTGCACATATTTTCATAAAAAAGTTAAAAAATCATTCTAAATATACTAATTTTTTTACATCATATTTTAATTAAAAAGTCAAAAAGTTACTAAAAAAGTCTGCTCCCAAACGATCTATATGGTTTGGATCCAACTTTTGAGAGAATAATTTGGATTTGGTAAGTCTGTTTTGAAGTCGATTTTGATAATTCGAAGAATTTAATATTCGTTAAATAAAATATTTATATAAAAAATTAAAATAATTAAACATCGATAGTTATATATTTGGATTACATTTGTATTACAAAAAAATACATGACTTAAAATTATATTTATCATCTAGTTTTTAAAGATAAAAATAATTTAATCACATAGCTACTAATACCTAATTATTTTGATATTTTGCATAAATATTCTATTCGAGTTCGAAAAATTGAATGATTTAAATTATCGAGTTTGACCACAAAACTGGCCGTAGAACCCAACTACTCAAGTGCAGATCCTCTCATTGCAAGAGTTTACGAGCGTGCGTCCTTGCAACGGCTGAGATCAGCCGTTGCACATCCAACGGCTGAGATTAAAAAAAAATAAATTGAAATTTCTATTCTTTCCCGCCCAAAACAAAACATAGAGTTGGTCTGCACTCTTCGTGGGGAAACACATACTCATTCAACACACACTCATTCAACATACTCAGTGGTTCTTGTCCAAACGGCGACCGAACGGCGACCCAATTCCAGCAGCGACCCAGTCTACCCAGTCTCCACGCCGTTGCAAGGACCGACGACGCCACAGGTTGGTTCCCCTTTGTCTCTATAAATCAGAAATTAATGTATATGAAGCTTAATACTGTACTACTCTCTCCAGACTCCCGTGTTTTTTCCTTATGAAGCTTAATCTTATCTGTATTTGAAGATTTTATCTGTATTTGAAGATTTTAATCTTATCTGTATTTGAAGCTTGCAATCAGTTTCTGTATTTGAAGATATATATATACAGATTGAATATTGATCAAGAAGAACCTTACAAATACAGATTTTATCTGTATTTGAAGATTTTAATCTTATGTGTATTTGAAGCTTTCAATCAGTTTCTATATTTTAAGATTTTAATCAGTTTCAAAATCTATTTAATTAGTTTCAGTATTTGAAGATTACTTTTAATGGACCAATGTGTTAATTTATTTTGTGTTAAACCACAGATTTTGAAATCACAGATTTTACTTTTAATTCAACATCTGTGTTAATGAAATAGAGTATTTAATCAAAATTTTATTTAATCAATAGGGTTTTTAATTATGTATGTAATCAAAATTGATCTGCACTCTATAAAGTAAGTATTTATAGAGTAAGTATTTAATCAAAATTTTAAATTGATCTGCACTCTATAAAGTAAGTATTTAATCAAAATTTTATTTAATTAATAGGGTTTTTAAATATGTCCAAAATTAATTCAACATCTGCACTCTATTTTATTTCTAACACAGATTTTGAAATATAATTGATCTGTACTCTATCTGCACTCTAGAGAGTAAATATATTGAATTGATTTCATTGGTCTAACACAGATTTTGAAGATTACTCTATGTAATTAGTTTCACTCTATTTAATCAGTTTTAGTATTTAATCAGAGGTTTGCCAAATGATTTTTGTAACATAATTTATTTAATCAGTCATGTGAACAGATAAGGTTTTACTGGAATGCGATGAATTTTTTATTTATGTAGCTAAAATTTTATTTATATGGGTTTTCAGTTGCATTTTCATATGGATATGGAACCTGAGAATGATTGTACTTGGAAGCCAAAACAGGGAATGACATTCGATTATGAACAATGTGTGTATGATTTTTATAATACATATGGAGGAAGAATGAGGTTTAGCATAATAAGGGATTTTTGTAGGAAGAACAAGGTCACTAAGCAAGTTATTTATAGACTTTTGGTTTGCAACAAGGAGGGATTTCGGAAGGGTGACAAACGAGACCCATTGTCAAAAAACCCTAGAGCCAAAACTAGGACCGGTTGTGAGGCTCGACTTTATGTCAAATTAGATGACGGTACTGGGAAATATGTTGTGACTGATTTCAAAGAAAAACACAACCATGACCTTGTATCACTCGAGTGTGCCCACATGTTGCCGTCACAAAGAAAGATATCGACTACCCAAGCAATTCAGTTAGATTTGGCGCCACAATCTGGTCTTCGTTTAGGCCAGTCTTTCGAACTCATGGGTAGGGAAGCTGGTGGGAGGCAATGTCTTGGGTTTACAAAATTAGATTCTAAAAATTATTTGAGAACCAAAAGACAACAAAGTTTAGCATATGGGGAAGTAGGCAATGTGTTGCAATACTTTAAAGAAAAATCTTTGCAGAATCCTTCCTTCTTTTATGCTTTCCAGTTAGATAATGAAGAGCAAATAACGAATATGTTTTGGGCCGATGCCCAAATGATAATGGATTATGCCCAATTTGGTGATATTGTCACTTTTGATACTACTTACAAGTTCAACAAAGAACATAGATCCTTCGCGTCTTTTGTGGGATTCAACCATCACAGGGAAACAGTTATATTTGGTGCAGCATTGTTGTATGATGAGACCGCCGAATCGTTTGTATGGTTGTTTCAAAATTTTCTAGAGGCTATGTCAGGAAAGGCACCAAAAACTTTGTTCACTGATCAAGATGCTGCAATGGCTAAAGCCATACCCATTGTTATGCCTGACACAACTCACCGATTGTGTACTTGGCATTTGATGCAAAATGCATTAAAACATGTTAACTGTTTATTCCAAGATAAGGGGGTGAAAGGTGTACTAAATAAATTCTTCTTTGACATTGAAGATGCAAATCAATGGAAGTTAGAGTGGGCGGAAATGCTTGATAAATATGATGCGCATGAAAACCATTGGTTGAAATTGACTTTTGCGGTGAAAGAAAAATGGGGCTGGCCTTACGTTAGATCAACATGGGCTGCGGGAATGAGTACCACACAATTCAGTGAATCTTTTAATGCTTTTTTAAAGGATTACATTCGTTCTGATTTTAACTTGAATGAATTCTTCATGCATTTCGAAAGGGTACTTTACGAGAAGCGATACAAGGAGTTAGAAGCAGGATATGCTTTGTGCCAAAGGTTGCCAAAGGTAAAAGCCACCATAAGAATGTTAATTCAAATGGGTAATGTCTACACAAAAAGGATTTTTGAGGAATTTCAAAATGAGTACTTTCGATCCATTGAATCGGACATAGAAGCAATTGAATATGGCGAGGCTAGTACCATTTACACAGTTGTTGATGTTGGTAACAAACATGCAAGGAAAGTGAAGATAGAGAGGGATGGGTCATTGGGTTGTAATTGTACAAAGTTTGAAAGGGAAGGAATCTTGTGTTGTCACTCATTGAAGGTTATTAGAGACATATTGAAGATGAAAGAGGTTCCTCCACAATACATTTTGAAGAGGTGGACCAAACAAGTAAGAGTCGAAACTGTGATGGACATTAAGGGGAATGACATTGAAGTGGATGTGAAATTCCAACAAGCCTCGCGGTATAAGACATTGATGACCGCATTTCGAGCACTAGAAAGTAGAGCTGCTGAAACTGAAGAAACTTATGATTTTTGTATTACACACCTTGCTACATTAGGTGCAAATGTTGAAGGCAAGTTAGGTGCTCTTTTTGGTGTTGGAAATGAAGTAAGTAATGATCATGACACCTAAAGCGTTGAAGTGGATTGCGAAGATGCGAATCATGTTGTGCAACCAAAAGGATTGAAGAAAAAGATGGCAACTAGTAAGGGCAAAAGGAGGGTGAAAGGTGGATTCGAAGCCGCGTTGGTAGCGAACTCCAAAAAAAAATTCTGTGCTAACAGCTTGGCTTCATCACAATCAATTGCAAGTCCAACAGTTGCACCTTCTCCATTATCTGTTGGAGGAGATATCTATGTTCGTCAACATGTTCCTCCTCTTCAACCTCTTCCTCCCCTTCATCTTTTTCCTCCATCTTTGTCCATAGGTGGTAATTCTATTCCTCCCTCATTGATGAATCCCACACATCATGTAAGTGTTAGTACAATGTATGTATTTTTTTAATGGATATAATATGTGACTCAACCCATAATTGCGAAGCCTAATATATGACATTGTTCTTTGCCAATTTGCAGGACATGTTTGTAGTGCATAATTCTTTGCCAAATTCAATGCCTCAATGGTATGCTGCTGAACCAACATTTCAGTCACTACTTCAAGGTTCATATGGATATGACATTGGGTTTCGATATTCTCAAGAATCAAACAGTCCAATGTGGAGTCAGGTTTGTCCTTGTTGTCTTTTGAATTTGTAGTTGCTTAAAATTCTGGATTTTGAGTTGTTGAAAATTATATTTGAAGTAGTTTTTGTTTGTAGTTTATTTTTTTCAATTAAATTCTGTGTTTGTCCATTTCAGGCTATGGACAAGCACAAAGACAAGCAAACTGAAGATGAAAATGACATGCAAAGTGAAGTGATACCATCCCAAATTGTGAAGCAAACTCATGCTGGATTGCTACACAAATTCTGATGTTGCTGAGAAGTGAAGTAATGGCCTTTATGTGTGTGCAAATGCCTTGTTGGCTGGAAAGTGATGTTGAAATTGCTGTTCAAATTCTGTTTTTAATGAGAATGACTCTGTTTTTTGTGAGAATGACTCTGAAGTGAAGTGATGTTCAAATTTTGATGTTTAATGAGAATGACTCTGTTTTTTGCAAATGGCTTCTCAAGTAATGCCTTGTGTTTAATGAGAATGACTGTGTTTTTTGTAATGCCTTGCTATATGTAGCTGTATATATGTTAAACACAATATCACATAGTTCAACATTTGTATTGAACATTTGTATGCCTTGCTGTATGTACCTGGGAGTGCAGATCCTTGCATGAGGGTGCGAACTGGGAGTGCAGATCCTTGCTGTATGTTTAACATTTGTGTTGAAACTACTGCTGTATGTACTTGTATGGTGTGGTCTGAATCTGCTATAGTTCAACACAATATCACATAACAGTGAATAGATAGCAATGCTTCATTCCATCACAATATCAATGCTGGATCTGCTACAGCTTCATTCCATCACAATATCAATATCACAGATAACAGATAGCAATATCACAATATCACTCCAATGTCTGCTACAGCTTCATTCCATCATTCATTCATAATTCATTGATAACAGATAACAGATATGGTGGATCTGCTGCTAGCATACTCATAATTCATTCAACATGATCTGATGCTGCCATACTCAGAATTCCATTCATTCATTCATTCCAAAATTCCATGCATTCCATCATTCATTCATTCCAAAATGTGTCATACTCCATTCAGCAGATAATAGATAATTCATTCATTCATTCATTCGAAAATGTGCCATACTACATTCCAAAAGTCATTCCATAATTCATTCCAAAGTTGAGGCCACAAGTTCAGGGAAATAGATAATAGATATTACATAACAAGGTCATGTACATACAACCGAAGATGCTACAAACTACCAAGTTACATGATAAAGTAGAAAATGGTAGCAAATACAATGAAGTACACCATCGCTTTGATATTCCTTTCCATCCTTTCAAGCCTTCGACCATAGTTCGTTTCCATGAAATGAAGCCTCGTCCTGACATCGTCAAAGTTTTGTACTGTTATACCATCACAAGCTGTACAGTTCGAACAGATTCTGGACGTAACGGCTTCATCATCTTCATCCACGAACTTGAAGTAATTGCAATGGGGAGTGGGAGTTTTACTCTGCAATGCATGAGAATAAGTTAGTCGAAGAAGACAAATATCAATGTGAGTACTCCACGAAGAAAATAGTTAGAATTACAAACTTACATATCTTGATGGGCAAACAAAGAACATATGCCCTTCATTTCTATTTTCATTGGTTTTTACAATATGTAGGGCTGCGGTTCTTCCACAATTGTACAGCCTCGGTTGTAATCTAATGTCGCTAATGTTAGAAGAAGAAGCCATTTTTCAAAATCTGCATACAAAGTATAACAAAACAACACACACATATTGAGTTATTTTGAGCATCAACTCAAAATCTGCATTCAAAATCTGCCATTTTTCAAAATGTTTTTGAGTTATTTTGAGCTGGAGAAAAAAGGGTTCAAAATTTATCCAAACAAAACAACATAGATGCTTGTCTAAAAATTGAAAAAGCCAACTAACTCAAAAAGTCTTGTTCACTTCCAGCTATTGTTCATTTCAGGAGGGATTGTGTGAATATTTCGTATTCTTAGTCCATCTCAAACCTTTAGTAATGTCACGCCCTCAAAATAATAACATTAAACCCATCCATAGAGATATGCATTGATACATAAAAGGTCCACATTCATCTATTCATCAGAGTATTTCATTACAAAAGTATTACATATTAACAACAACAGTAAATGCCCTACGGGCTTACAGCTTTCCAAATTAACACTTGGTTACAAATGAGAGTGCTAACTCAATTACACATTAAGCTCTTGGCTTGAACCTACTTGTAATACAATCAAGGAAAATAAGACAATGAAAGTATGTCTGCCTCTAGCCTCCCAAGCTATGCCCTTGGAGGTGACATGCTACCTGTACCTGAAAATGATGTTCCCATATAGGGTGAGCCACAACCCAGTAGAGATATACTAAACCAACTATGAACAATGACTAAAAGATTAGCAACTGATAGATGGTCAACACTTACACTTCCATTTACATTTTATTACAATTCCATGACAGTCAAGTCTATGTTACGATTCACTTTCCATTTCTTATTCAACTTTGAGTTTGAAAACAAGGCTCAGTACTCTGGCCAAAACATTTGATGAGATTATAGTTCATCACTAGAACACTTTCGAAATTCAAGGTGGATACACATTTTGGTGTTGTATCAATAACACATAAACCACTTCCATACTTCACGAACGATGATGATATACATTTTAGTGCTATATCATATCAAACAAACATTTCAATAGATATGCATATGAGCTATATCACTACTACAACAGATAAGCATATGAGCTATACCAACATTCCAATAGATAAGCATATGAGCTGTATCAACACTTCAATAGATAAGCATATGAGCTGTATCATCACTACAATGGGAGAGCATATGAGCTATATCAACATTCCAATAGATAAGTATATGAGCTGTATCGACACTTCAATAGATAAGCATATGAGCTGTATCATCACTACAATGGGAGAGCATATGAGCTATATCAACATTTCAATAGATAAGCATATGAGCTGTATCAACACTTCAATAGATAAGCATATGAGCTGTATCATCACTACAATGGGAGAGCATATGAGCTACATCCCTGGGTCCATCCCCCATCTTCCCTTAACCATTAACCGGTTTAGAGGTACATCCCCCATCTTCCCCTAAACCGTGGAGTACATCCCCCATCTCCTCCCATACACAAGCAATGCCTATAAACACAGAATCATATACGCAATCAATCAATACATAAAGTTAATATATTCTATCATCCGTCTACACATAATGCATATAAACACATAGGTCATGTGTACAATCAATCAATACATAAAGTCAATGTATTCTATCAACCTCATACTCTATGACACATCCAATTGATTAGTTTTAGTTTGCTTAATCATCATGCATTGTCTACAACAATCAATACTACCCTCCATCGGTAGCCCAAAGCAATTATTTCTAAACAGGAAATAAACACACAAATGGATAATATATCAACATTTCAACTAGGAGAGCAATCAATGATTCAACTACACCCTTTCGTCCCATACATTCCAAACTTCAACATTCTCAACTCAACTCCTCATTTTCTTTAATTAATTATATACATTAATTAATTAAACCAATTAGGGCAAATTACCATAATTCACAAAACAACCCTAAGGTTCCATTTCCATCAATGTTCCAACATTAATCTCATTTCTATATGCCTAAAATGCATGTGGGTTTATATAATTAAAACCCCAACTTTTGTAAAATTACACAAAGGCCCAAACTTTCTCAAAATTACCCAACAACCTCCAACATATCAAAATGCTAAAATTCAAAGACAAAACTCATAAAGAGGAGTAGGATATCCCTACCTCGAAGTTAGAGTTCGAATGGAAAAGAGACCAAAACCAAAGTGCTCCAAATTTCAAACTTTTCGGATCAAGACGACGCCCTCGACGATCAACACAACTCTTACAAAGGCCGAAGGGACGAAGGACACTCTAACTAGATCAAACCCTAGAGAGAAGGGAGTTTCTAGAGAGAGAAGCTCTCAAAATAGCTTTTTGGAAAGTAAGAGAGAGAGAGGAAGTGTAGAAAGTGATTCAAAAGTGCCCAGCTACCTTCTGTTATACGACATTCCCGCTCGAGTGCAAAACATAACGCTCGAGCGTAAAGAACAAAAACCATGGTCCGCTTGAGTGCAATAATGACCGCTCGAGCGTCAAGACACAAAAATAGAGTTCACCCGCTCGAGCGTGAAAAACCAGACCGCTCGAGCGCAAAACTCCCCCTCCCAGAACTTACGCCAAAAATGTACCAGCTGCTCGAGCGCCAACAAGCTCGCTCGAGCGCGACCCGATCGAGCGCAAGAAACCCGCTCGAGCGTAAATAACGCACCTGCAAAAGTTTTGCAGAGCTCAAAATACTGGGAGTGTGCAATACCTAGGGATGGCAATTTGAAACCGGCCCGACGGGGATCCTCGATCCAGACCCCGATTTAAGCGGGTTTTCCCCGAAAAATACCCCCACGGGGACGGGGATGGTATTCAAAATTGAATCCCCGAACAGTTTCGGGTCGGGGACGGGGATAAGTGTCCCAGCCCCGTACCCGGCCCGGCCCCGTTCCCCGACCCCGTTCCCCGATGTGAAGTTACGGTTTTACCCCTATATATATATAAAATTTATAAACCAAACCCTAAATCACTTTCATTCCTCCCTCTCTCACAGAGCCGTGTGACTCTCGTCTCTCGTCTCTCGTCTCTCGTCTCTCTCTCAGACCTCTCTCTCTCTCACCGTGGCCCTTATCTCTCTCTCCCTCACTCAATGACTCAAATCTCACTCTCCTCTCCCTCTCCCTCTCTCTCCTCTCCCTCTCCCTCACTCAATGACTCAGATCGAAACAGAGATCTGAACAGATCTGCCGCCGATCGTCCACCACCACCGCCTCCGTCGCCATGGCTTCCTCTTCGCAACACCGCCGATTGTCCACCACCACCGCCTCCATCGCCATGACTCAAATCTCCATCGCCTCGTACACCACCGATCCCGCTGCCACCGCCGTCGTACACTATTGCAGCGACGTGACTCACCGATATCGCTCCCACCTTGGGTTTTTGAACAGATCTATGTTTTTTTTTGAAAAGTTTTGATCAATATATACATATATATATATGTATTCGGATAACAGATCTGTTTTTTTGTAACAGATCTATGATTTTTTCTGATCAATTTAAGATTTTTTTAAAGATTTTTTAAGATGATGATAGATCTGATCAGATTTTTTTTTAAAGATTATTACGAGTATGCCCGTGTATATATATGTAATGTTTGTGTGTGTAATGCTTACAGGTTCAGATTTTGTTTTGTTTTTTTAAGTTGTTGATGAGGATTGATGACGATGATGATGTTGTATACTGAATACAACATGAAATTTTTTTTTGTTGTTTTTGTTGTTGATGTTGTATACTGAATACAACAGGTCGGGGATTTTCGGGGTCGGGGAAACCCGATCCCCGATCGGGGGCGGGGGCGGGGGGCGGGGGGGCTGATGGGGTCCCCGTCGGGGATCGGGGCCGGGGCCGGGGAATTTCTCACTATCGGGGATCGGGGACGGGGAGGGTGGTCCCCGGCCCCGCCCCGCCCCGTTGCCATTCCTAGCAATACCCGCTCGAGCGCTCTAAGACCTGCTCGAGCGGAAAGACCAAAAACACAGCAACAAGATTTTAGGCCAAGGCTCAACCCACCTGCTTGAAACAAGCCCAACACATCCTAAAACTCAAACAAATGGAATTAAAGAATGACAACAAGATAGATACAACTGCTAATGTCCACGGGACCAACTCCGAATCGCTGTACAACAAGGGTTAAAACCCGGGATCGCTATAAGTAAAATTCTCAGCATTAAGCCCATCATGAGATTGGTCCACTACTCAGACAAAGCCCAGGACTGATGCCAGCCTGCCAAACATGTTTGTCTCCAAACCATGTTTTTAACAATAAGAGAACAATGCTCCAGCCTTTGTTAGTTAAGATCATATAATAGTTCTTCCTTTGATCCTTTTTTAACAGGTTGCTACTCTGGCTGATCATGGGAGGGAGGGACTTATTTATTTGAAAATTCCTGGATCACTCATCAAGTTCTTTTCTTGGGTTTTCTTAGAACAGAGAGTAAGATTTGGTATATATCAAGCTTAGTTTTCTCACTTTTCCTTTTCTTGTTCATCTTTTTATGTGCATCCATGGAGTTTTCCCCATCTGGGTATCTTCTCTGAAATCTTGATCATCTGATGTTATATATCAGTGAAGGTTGATAATATCTATGTCTGAATATGTATTTATATATATACAGAGAGATGATCAAGATCAAGGGATTTGGGATTTCGGGTTTTATAAAAAAAATCAAGTCCAAATGCAACTATATATATGATCAAGATTCAAGATGATCTTCAGAAATTATATATATCAAATCTAGCAAACCCCTCTAGGTCTCCAAGATTGTTCCATGATCACATTCACATTACGAATTTCACATTCAGTCAACAACAATAGATCAGAACCAATACTGAAATTATCAACAACAATGTGCACAGTGGAAGCCCTAATTTTTGTGACAGTGAAAGCCCTAATTTTTATCAGAACCAATTCACAGTGCAGGAGTTTCGAATACAAACCTGGGGAACAAATTTCTTTGCTTAGCCGGTGCCGTTTGGGAGACTGGTCGTCGTCGGTGCCGTCTAGGGGATTGCTCGCCGGGGAGGGTCGGTTCGGTGGAGGAGGACGGCTTCGTGCGAGGTTGAGTGAAATATAGCTGAGTGATATAACTAGCAACGGGCGGGATTTTGAGTGAAATTTCGATTTTTTTTTTTTTTTGAATCTCAGCCGTTGGATGTGCAACGACTGATCTCAGCCGTTGCAAGGACGTACGCTCGTAAACTCTTGCAAGGAGAGGATCTGCACTCCCAACTACTCTTGCAAGTTAGATGACCAATTTGAGAGAATTCAACCATCAACTCTTAATTGAAAATATCAAATGTAGGAAAAAAAAGTTGACAAGCTGAATTCAATGAAATCAATTTCTAATAAATGAAATTATTAATAAAAATATTTAATTTCAATTCAATTTTATTTTTTTAATTTACCAAAACTATATTATATTATATTATTATTTATTAGATTAACATTTAAGTCCCACCACACCCCCCAATAAAAATAATACTAAAATATATAACTTATTTTTTATTAAATAGTCTATTCGTGCCAATTTTATATTATGTAAGTTTGACACTAATTCGACTTGTTTAATATTCGTGTTATCAGGTCATGTCATATATGTATTCGTATTAGAAGATGGTCAATCTTAATTCGCTAACTTTATATATAATTCAAGTCATGTTATCGTATTGTGTCAAAAATTTCAATTCTTAGTGGTGATTTTGTCTCATTCTATCCCTTCACATCTACTCTGGATTATATTTATTAAATATATATATATATATGTAATATATAAAATAATTTTTAAAAAATATTATAAACCTAAAATATTAAAATATTACATTTAACTTTTTTATTTCTTATTTTACATTATTTAAATCACATTACTTATAAAATAGAGAAAATTGGTGAAAAATTGTCTAAAGCATTAGGTCCAATGATTTATTTATTTTTTTGTTGGTGAGAGATTCACACTTTATGAAATAGTTTGATGAAAAGTCCTGGAGGACATTTTGTTTTTAATTTTACCCCTTGACTTTTTTTTTTTTTTTTATCTATTTGACTTTTCGTTTACTATCTGTTCAAATTTATATCTATCTATTCAAATTATTTTCTATCTGTTCAAAATTTTTTGTCTATCTGTTTAAATTTTTTTTGTGTGTGTAAATTCTCTATCTGTTCAAATGTTTTTATGTAAATTTTCTATTTGTCCAAATTTATATGTGCAAATTTCTATCTGTCCAAGTTTTATCTGTGCAAATTTTCTATCTCATCCGCCTCATCATTTGATCAATAGAAGAACAAATTTTATATGTTTTTTTCCCTTATTTGTACAAATATCTATTTAAATTTTATAATCTGTTCAATTTTAATATTTTATCTGTTGAAATATCTGTCCAAATTTTATTATTTGTTCACTTTTATCAAATTTTATCTGTTGAATTCAAATTTATTTATATGTTTAAACTCTATCTACTTATGATTTTTTTAATCTATTGAATTCAAAAGATGTATATGTTAATTTTTTGAACAGATCATGGTTTTATCTGTTAAAAAGCTATGTAGAAATATCAAAGCCTTTTGAACAGATCAGAGCAAAATGAGGTCCCTTATCAATTTAAAACTAATTGTAGAAATCGTCTATCTGTTGCAATTTGTTCCATCAACAACAACAATAATCAACTAAAAAAAAATAGACACCTGTTCACCAGATCTGCAACAACAACAACAACAATAATAATAATAATACTAAGAGATTTTGAGAGAGAGAGAGAGAGAGAGACCTTCAAACAAACCTGATGGAGACCACCCCCAAGCTTGATAGTTTGATTGGCCATACTTGAGAGGTCAATAACCAAATCTCCTGGAACCTAGACACATTTAAACACATATATCTATATGTGCATATAAATATATATAAATTGTGTATTATACATACACACAAGGTGTATACAAATATAAAGGAGTCAATGTAACTACACACAACGGATTGATCGACAAACAAACAAACAAACATATATATCTATATCAATGATGCTGATGAAAAGTTGCTCAATCGGACGGTTCAAATGGAACTTAAATCTTGTCGCGAACTTAGATCTTGCCGCCATAAATGAACGAAACTCAGGTCTCGCCGTCGTAAGGCCGGAAATGGAACTGAAGGTGTGAGAAAGGTCCAGATCCACCACAGATCTAGAGAGAGAAGAGGAGAGGAGTTGAACTATCGACTATGAAGCATGGGTACTTCGAAAAACATGTCGTACCAGTACTGAGTACTTACTGGCGTATGGTATCTCGTATTGTACTTCTGCATACGTACCGAGTATACAAAACACATACCAAAATTTTTTCTTCTTAATTTTTGGCGTACCCAGACATACCTAGTTTATACCAAAGCTGTACTGTGTCTCAGTTGAAACAATATTTTCTACTACAGACATAAAACTCCTTTCACTAGACTTTTTTTTTTTATTTTTAATTTTATGCTTAGTATGATTTTAAAATTAAATTATGGTTTGTAAGTTATTTAATATATTGACATTTAATTTTGATTTATACCTTTACTTTTGGCATTGAATATTAATTATAGGTTGGATCTTAACAAATTAAACCATTTAATTAATTTTTGCATTACTCTAAATTAAAAATAAATATTTTTTTACAAGCGTATCAAGCTGTATCTGTACCCTATTTTTTTTGGATTTTACAGTATCAACGTACTTGTATCGTACCAGTGCCAATACTCGTATCCATACCCGTGCTTCATAGAGTAGAGAAGTGAAGTTTATATCTAAGATCGATGGTGCTTTGATTGACGACGGTGGTTCTTCGATCGGCAACAGTTTGTCAGTCGGCGGCACGACAATGACAAAGGTAAGGAAGTGAGGAGAAGAGAGAGAGAGAGAGAGAGAGAGAGAGAGAGAGAGGAAAGAGAAAGGGTTTGTTTTGGCAAGGATGGTGATGGGGATAGCAACATGGTGGTGGAGGACGGCAATCGTAGGCCATCGGCAAAGTGGACGATGTCGACGTCGACGTAAACATGGTAGTGGTGGAATCGAAGAGAGAGAGAGGGTTTGTTTTGATTTGTCTACCGTATATATACGTGAGTAGTTTAGTCTTTTTGTATGAGCTTGTCCTTATAAATAAAGAAAATAAGTGCATGTACCTTTAGACTTAGAAATTTCAATTTTAAATTTTTGACCCGAGTGTCCTATAAAATATTATCTATAATATATTATGTCATCTTTTATTTTTATTTTTAAAGTTATAAAATTAAAATGTCCTTGCCTTGCCCTCACCACCTTGGTGTGTCGCTTCAGATATGATACACTTCTAGTTTTGTCCTTTCCCCTTCTCTCTGTCTTTCTTAAAAAAATTTGTAACCTAATTTCTTACCAAACAAATCCATTAAAGTGCAAAATTACAAAAAATTATATAATAATAAATTATTAACTGACTTAGTAATTGACATTAATGGGTATTTAACCCATCCATTGAAGTGCTCTTGGCATTATTTGCACAAAATAATTTTCATCGTGTTGAAACCCATACTCTCAAAATTGGCAAGTCTAAGTTTTAATTTGTAAACGAGTAGGATATATAAAATTGACTTAAATAGTTTGAGAAAAATTATACCTGCCTCCCAAAAATAGTAGTGATGCAACTAGAAGTAATAAAAAAAGAAGAATTTACCTTTTATTCTTATATATGTTAATTTGAAATATCATATTTAACGTTAATATAAAATTACAAAAATACCCTTCATTTTTTTATTTTACAAAATTACTTTCACTCTCTCTCTCTACCTCCTTCGTCTTTTTATTTTTTAGTACATTCCTGTTCGTCTCTCAAAGTATACCATATCTTCCTCTCCCACTAATTAAGGTTAGTATCATTTATTATTATTATTATTATTATTATTATTTGATATACGACTCTGAATTAACTGTAATAAGTTTTAAAAATCCACCAAAGTCAAAAATGGGTTACAATAAGAGAAATAATATATAGTAAAAAGTAAAAACACAAGTTATGTATCACAATGAATAACGACACAAACACAAGTTGAAAACCTGAATTCAAATAACCAAATAGGGAAATTAAGGAACCTGCAAGGCCCCCTTTTATACCTTCTTTTCTTTGGCTTTTTCCCTAGTTTGCTTTGCTTTGGTTCCTCTACTTTCATACTTGCAAATTGAAACCAAAATTAGGTGATTTGATTTTGGCTCTAAATTAATCACCATGAAAATATTATGATTATTAGATTCAATTCATTTTTTACATAGATGATATTGTTAGAAAAATAATAATTTTTTGATGACTTTAATGCAATATTAAAGTGGGTGCCAATTCTCAATTGAGGTGGAGTAAAGTGGATTTAGATTCTTTGTAATGAAATCTTTACACCACAAAAAGAATGACAAAAAACCATTAAGGATTGAATGAGAAATTACCTTATAAAAATGGCCTCATGAATGAGGTATTGGGAATTATATATAACTGCTAATGTTGGTAGGGATTGGTAAGGATCAAGTAGAAGATCAAGACGAAGAAATAGATGAGCCAAGAAAGAGCAAGAGGGCTAGGACTGCCAAGTTTTTTGGTCCGGACTTCTTGACTTATATGTTAGAGGGAGAATCTTGAACTTTCCATGAAGTTGTGACTTCACCTGAAAGTCTCTTATGAAAAGAAGCAATTAAGAGTGAAATTGACTCCATCTTACAGAACCATACTTGGGAGTTGGTTGATTTACCCCCAGGCAGTAAGGCCTTGGGTAGTAAGTGGATCTTTAGAAGAAAGATGAAGGCTAATGGGTCAATTGATAAATATAAAGCTAGGTTAGTTATCAAAGGATACAGGCAGTGAGAAGGCCTAGATTACTTTGATATGTATTCACCTGTGACAAGGATTACATCCATTCGCATAGTGATTGTGATAGCCGTTTTACATGGTCTGGAGATACATCAGATGGTTGTAAAGATAGCTTTCTTAAATGGAGATTTAGATGAAGAAATCTACATGGAACAATTCGAGGGGTTTTCAGCTCTAGGAAAAAATAAGAAAGTTTGTAAACTTGTAAAGTCATTATATGGTTTAAAGTAAGCTCCTAAGTAATGGCATGAGAAGTTTGACAACGTCATGTTGTCAAATGGATTTAGAATCAATGAGTGTAACAAGTGCGTATATGTTAAAGACACTGACATGGTTATGTCATTTTGTGTCTATATGTAGATGACATACTCATTGTTGGTAGTAATGATGAAATGATTCGAACTACCAAGAGATTGTTACACTCTAAGTTTGACATGAAAGATATGGGCCTTACAGATGTCATTCTGGGTATTAAGATTACTAGAACATTTAGTGGTATTGTATTTTCTCAGTCTCACTATGTTGAGAAGATACTTAATAAATTGGTAAATCAGATACAAGTATGTCTAGGGCACTGGTAGACATGAGTCTACATTTAACCAAGAATAATGGTGAGAGTGTCTCTCAGCTAGAATATTCTCGGGTTATTAGAAGTTTGATGTATCTGATGAGTTGTACAATGCCGGATATAGCCTACTCTGTTAGCAGGCTTAGTAGATACATGAGTAATCCAAATGCCACTCATTGGAGAGGCATTATGCGGGTGTTAGGTTATCTACGCTACACCCAGAATTATGGGCTGCATTATACCAGATGCCCAACGGTACTAGAAGGATATAGTGACGCTAATTGGATATCTGATATAAAAGACTTCAAATCCACTAGTGGTTATGTATTTAGCTTCGAAGGGGCAGTTGTGTCTTGGAAGTCTTCCAAGCAAATGTGTATATCGAGATCAATGATGGAATCTGAGTTTATTACTTTGGATAAAGCAACTGAAGAAGCTGAACGGCTTCTCCAATTCGTTGAGGATATTCCACATTGGTCAAAACCTGTGCTTGCTATCTGTATTCAATGTGATAGCCAATCGGCGATTGGACAGGCACATAGTCATATGTATAATGGAAAGTTTAGACATATCCGTCATAGACATAATTCCATACAACAACTACTCTCTAATGGAGTTGTCTCTCTAGACTATGCAAAGTCTAAGGACAACATTGTGGATCCGCTAATCAAAGGGTTAACTCGAGTGTTAGTAGAAACGTTGTCAAGAGGAATGGGGTTAAGACCTTTAGTCATGTTACCGGAATGGAAAACCTAACCTAGTTGATTAGAGATCCTAAGATCTAAGTTCAACGAGACAACCTAAATTTGTGTAATGGATAAATCACTGAAGAGGTAAAATCTCTTGCTTATTCCTTTGTATAGTGATACCCTATAGAAGTGGAAGGTTAAGCTAATGCTTTTAATTACCTAAGTGATATGAATAATCAACTGTGGTATAATAAGATACCTTATATAGGTCACCTATGTGAGTGCGAAGTGGGGCCGCTTCTTTAAGAATTGATAAGGCCGAATTCTTTAAAGTCACTCACTGAACTAGGCTATCCGGACACACCAGTGAGAACAAGAACAATGGTTGGATTAACTCCTGCGTGAGGTCTATTGTTTCGATTTACACAAACGGCAGAATAGTTCAAGATATCGCATTCACTGGCTAGCCAGTAAATCCGATAGACTTTTACTACGAAAAGTTCAAGGCCAACAGCTACCTTTTCTGATGCAGGATTAGTCTGTGTGCTCTCTCTCCGAGTCTTTATTATTAAGCGTTGTCCGTTTGTTATTATTTGGTCAATTTTTATTCATGTGGGAGATTGTTAGAAAAATAATGGGTTTTTAGTGACTTTAATGCAATATTAAAGTGGGTGCCAATCCTCAATGGAGGTGGAGTAAAATGGGTTTAGATTCTTTGTAATGAAATCTTTACACCACAAAAAGAATGACCAAAAACCATTAAGGATTGAATGAGAAATTGTCTCATAAAGATGGCCTTATGAATGAGGTATTGAGAATTGTGTATAACTACCAATCCCACATTGATTGTAGAGAAAAGTTTTGATGGGTATTTAAACTTTAAGATTTTGATAAGGGTATGAGCCCTTAGGGGCATCCAAATTTTCCGAAGAGGGGGAATTATGGATGCTTCAAAGATGGGTTTGTGCCAAGACTATAGTCCAAGTTGGTTATGAAAAAATTACCACAAGTGCGCGCGCGCGTCACCCGCCCGTCCACCCAGACCGGGCCAAGTCTAGGTCCGTGGTCCATGATTCGTGGGTCGTAGATCTTGGATCTTGGGCTTGGGCTTGGGCTTGAGGCTTGGAATGGGTTATGTTTGGGCTGGGTCGGATTGGTGGTCCACCAACCTAAAATTTTTGGGCCAAGTCTGCTGCAGATATACACACTTGTGTATACAGAATATATATCTCAGATGTTATTGTCCCATCAGTCTTGGTCCATTACTCCAACAATTTTTGCAGTAGTAATGGCCATTAGTTGCCAACCTTCATGGGCATTGGTTGCTAACCATCATAGCTGAAGGCTCCTCCTTTCCCCCCCATGGTGTATAAAATGAGACTTATCTTCCTTGGTTTTGGTGCAGATTTTTTGCTTCTAGAATACATATGTGAGAGAGTGCTGCCATTATCGGTTTGCCAAAACTAACAGAAGGTACTTCTACGTTAGTCGGTCTAAACCATCTTATCTTGGGAGACAGAAATCGACGTTCTTCCAGCATCCATAGTGATGCGGTATATATGTTTTAAGGACATTATGGTATCACACAGAATTTGATTTGATTCCATGTTTTCAATATTTCGATTAAATATGTGTTTCTGTTAATCATATTTCATGCTCTATAATGTAATTTATCAAATATGGATTTGATGTTCTATTATTTAATTTAATAAATCATGAATCTATTTATCTTGTTTAATTATAAAATTTAGATAACAGATATATGTTGAGGACCTTAGAAAATAAATCATAAACGAGACTCACAGTAAATTCTATGGACCTCTAACACTCTCTCAAATTTATATTTAAACTTATATGAAATAACCCTTACATGTCCACTCTTATGTTAACTGAATTAGGTGATTTTTATATGTTTATCCATTAATTTATTGAAAAAAAAAAGAAGCTCTGAATTCACATTGTTAATCACTTTGCTTGGTTATCATTTTTCAAAAATATTTTTCAGAAAATTCTACTTTCTTATTTTTCGTATTTTTTTGTTTTTACTGAATTTTTTTAATTTTTAGACATATCTAACATAAATATACCTAAAAAGTAAAAAATTTGTGAAAAAAACCTTTTAAAAATTCACTAAATACCAAAAATACAAAAAAAATACAAGAATTTAGTACATTTTTTGTATTTTTATGTATTTATTAATTATTTAAAATATTTTTCACAAATTTTTTACTTTTTAGATACATCTAAGTAAGATGCATCTAAAAAAGTAAAAAAAATGTTTAAAATTTTAAAAATATTCACTAAAAACAAAAAAATACGAAAACCAAAAAACTTAATTTTTAAAAAATTTAATCCAAAAAACTCAAACCAAACACACTGAATAGTATCAATGGTGTGGGTTTTTATTTATTTAGAAAATACTTTAAATAAGTGCACTTTTTGTCTTTTTTGACTAAAAAATTGAGGTTGAAAATATGGATGTTTGGGTTAACTTTTTGACTTTTTATAGAAAAATGTGTAATAAAAATTTGTGAAAATTAATTTTTAGAGGAAAATTTGAATTGGGAGTTGTGCAGCCGTAATTGTTGACTTTTGGTGAATAATATTAACTTTTTAACTTTTTGAATAACTTTTTAACTTTTTGACTTTTTTGAAAGATCCCAAACAAGGCCTAAGTATCATCAAAATTCTGTGTTGCCACTACTATTCACATATTATAAGTATAGATATTGGATGCCACTACTATTCACATATTATAAGTATAGACATTGGTGAACAATTAACCATGTTGTCATTTGTTAGGTTGACTTTAAGGATACTCATAAATATTTTAAAATATAAATAAATTTAAAAAAAAGGAGACTTCGAGCATACAGTTCCATTATTTCAAATATGGCTGCACCAGCCTGGGCCTAAGGCTAAGGACATGCTTAGCAACTACTCACCCATTTTTCAACCTTTCTTTGACATAACCTAACCCTTCTAACCCCTCTCCCACCACAGAGAGAAAAGTTACCAATTTTGGTTTGTCCCCCTCACCATTGGGAAATAAAGGGTTAACGTCAGGGCGGAGTAGGTTGAGAAAATGGTGCCTACAATTGTTGGTGAGCTAAGCCTTGCAGGCTTTTCTTGATAGGCTAGGTCGAACAGCCTAAAACGAAAAATCTTAGGCTCCAACCTTATTCAGACGGGCTAACATTCAAATTTATTTTTATACTTTATTATATTTTTTTTATTTGTTAGACATATTTGTTAACAAGACTATATACATATATGTATGAATTTTCCAATGTTATATAAATAAACAAATTTTATATAAAAAAATTACAAGTAGATGAGATCCATGTTATGTATGTTGGAATAATTTTTTATGTAAAAAATAAAAGAAACAAATAAAATACTTTACTTATAAAAAATTCTTGTTTTGAAAAATAAAAATAATAAGATTATAATCAAGTCGAGTGTGTGACACTCTATCTTTAAGAGATATTCACCGCCGTACATGTGTTTAAGGATTATTGGCGTCTATTTCTCAGGACACAATGATCACTTACACAGATTATAACAGAACTACAAACAATCTGTCAGGCGAATCAAACTTGAGTTCTGCAAATCTGAAAAAAAAAAAAAAAAAAAAAAAAAAATTCTATTAACTAATATGAAGAATAATGCAGCACAAGAAGAAAATGGGAAAGAAATTTGGAATGAATTAAATCTGTTAGAGAGACCTATATTTTATAGGTCAAGAGGTGTCTGTTTGGAAGGACAGACAACCCTTTGAACAAATGTGATTGGAATTTGAAGAGAGGTGATCAGAGAGATACTGTTTCTGGAAAACAAAAATTCAAATTCAAATTCAAATTTTTGTGTAAATCCATTAGGATTTCAAATTTTTCCCACAAAAATTCAAATGAATTTTGTCTAAAAAATTAAGTTATGACCCACAACCCGAGCCTGGTGGCTGCGTCGCGTGTGTGGTGGATTTAGGTTAAGCCCACTTTGTACATAACTCCTTTCCTTACAAAACTTAGAGTGCTTCTTGGGGCCCAACCCAAATATGTCAACTTAAAACTTATATACTCATATAAGTTTTCTTATTGTTTCTATGTAGAACGCCCAAAACAAGGTGATCCATATTTGACTCTTTAGCTTCCCATTTTACGAATCCGAAAACGACATCAACTTTTTATTTATTTATAAATGGTTTTGACGATTCGTTTTCACCGTGTAACTTGTCATACAGTAAAGAACACGTCACCACTTGAATCCATAAAAAAAAACGTGTGGATCCTAGTTAAATTTGGGCTAAAAAATGACCTAAAATAAACCTATAAAATGAAAAAATTCCAACAATGTAAGTTCACGGAATTCCATTTACACATTCAAATTTTATATTCACATGTTAGGTCAATTTATTATAACGAATTGGGTATTACATTTTTCTTTAGTTACACATAAAAATAATGATTATGCTTTAACATGAATTGATACAAAATCTAACAGATCGACACTTGGCAACCTTGAAATGCCACGTCAGCAAAACTTGGTTGCCCAAATAAAAAGCAACTAGTGGAGTGGTGGGCCAAATAATTTGATGGAAAATTGTTGGATTTATTTTTGTACTTAGTGGTCATCATGAGTAGGCTAATTAGGGCACTAAAATGTTTACAATATATTATCCAAGCACTAGATATTGTTGAGGGGGTCATTATACTTCAAGCATGCTTCTAGTGGGTGTTGTAGTTATGATCCTCTCCTTTTTCATGTCACATTCAAATTCCCACTTGTTCAAGTGCATGTCCTAAAATGGTTGGAGGGTGTAGTTGACGATTAATATTTGCTAGGGCTTATTTATTGATAGAGATTGTGTATAGAAAAACAACTCATTTCGAGTTAAAATTAAAATAAAATGACATCAAAATCATATATTTTAAAATGAACTAATTCATTTTGCGTAAATTATATTTATCTCTTTTGAGATTTAAAAAAAAAAATACACTTAGTTTCATATTTTTGACATAATTACACATGCCTCCCTCAAGTTTTTAATTCGCATGACACTTAAATATTTTTTCATTAGTAATTCATGAGTTATATGAGTACAAAAAATAATATTATTTCAATGTGTACCCATATTTGTTTTTGATTTGATCATTTTAACTTTACTAAAAACTAGTTAAGTGTAATTATATCAAATTTGTAGGGTGAGGAAAATATAATTTGCCTTCTTATTTTAATTTAAAATACAGACTATTTGATTACTACAACAAAACTAATAAAAATTATCTATTGCAAAAAAATTCTGATCCAAATTGTATGATGATGAATTTGAAACTTTGCTTAATTTTAGAAATGATAAAAAGAATTAGATCAAAACTAAGGGTAAAAGTGAATCGGTTTGGTCAGGATTGAGAGAAAGTATAATATCGAATCGAATCTTTCAATTTAGTTGGTTGAGAAATCAAAATAGATTGTGTACTACGATTCGATTTTATCAATTTAATGTAGATGAAAGATTCAGGTTATGTTTGCCATGGGCTTTTTTGGTTATTTTAGCCATAAAAAGATAAAATAGACTAAAAAACTAATATGATAAAATGTCACATTTAAATCATAATCATTTCATTTTTCTCTTACAAAAGTCAAAAAGTCCATCTCAAATGAGACTTTTTAACTCTAGGTTAAAATAGTCGAAAAGCCAACTCACATTTCAAACGAAAGCTCACATGATATTTTAAAGGCTACAACTTGTCGAATTCCACATTGAGAATAAATGAGAAAAAAAAAAAGAAGTAAAAATTACACTATAGGTGGCACCCTCCCTAACATTTATTACAAAATGTGCCTTATTAATCACTTATTATCTAATTCTTAAAACAATTACTAAAACATAAAAGTATTAATATTTTGGTCAATTCGTTTTGTATGAGTGTAAAAAATTTCAAATTGAGACAAATCCTAGGTTATAAAAAAAAAACAAAAAATTCAAATTTTGATCATTCTTGAACGAATGATTCAATTCCATTAATTTTTCTTACATGCCTAATCGGAACTTTCACATCTCATATAAGGTAGAATTAAAAAAAATGATAAGAGTGGAAAGAAAAAAAGAATGGAAAATCATTTTTTTTACTTCATAATTTTTTTTTACACAAATAAAGTTAAAAGTTAAATTTTTTCTAATATGGTAAAAACAAAATTTAAAATTTCTGTTTCTAATAAAGGTAAAAAAATTCTCATTAAAAATATCAACAAAAAAAATATTATTGTGGATTGCTCTAATTCTAAATACATAGTCTAAAATTTTAAAAATATTCAGTGTGTTTGGTTTGAGTTTTTTGAATTAAGTTTTTTGAAAATTAAGTTTTTTGATTTTCGTGTTTTTTTGTTTTTAGTGAATATTTTTTAAATTTTAAACATTTTTTTTACTTTTTAGATGCGCCTTAGATGTATTTAAAAAATAAAAAATTTGTGAAAAAATATTTTAAAAAATTAATAAATACATAAAAATACAAAAAATGTACTGAATTCTAGTATTTTTTTTTTATATTTTGGGTATTTAGTGAATTTTTAAAAGGTTTTCTCCACAAATTTTTTACTTTTTAGATACATCTAAGTTAGATATGCCTAAAAATTAAAAAAATTGCTTAAAATATTAAAAAAAATCAGTAAAAACAAAAAAATACGAAAAATAAGAAAATAAAATTTTCTGAAAAGTATTTTTTAAAAAGTGAAACCAAGCATAGTGTTAGGTTTGTGGCTAATTTGTTTCACTTTTGAACCCAAATTTATGACATTGAAGTGGTGCCCAAGCAATCATGTGGGCTTTACAATGGTGGACTTTAATTGTTTACACTTCTTTTTGGCATATTATTAATATTAATATGTGAAGGAGATTGGAATGGTTGCCTCATGGTGGTCCTTATCATTCCTTGTCCAATTTCTCAACTTCTTTTTTTTGACTTTAATTTACGCGCTTTGAATTAAATAAATAAAAATTTAGGGATTCTTATTGAGCTAACAAAGTGAAATTTCACCGTTTTCAAATATAAAAAAAAAAATTAAGGATAAATTATCAATAAATTTTAATAGTTTTACTTAATTTCTATCAAATCCTATTAAAAATAATTCATAATAAAATTATCGTTAAAAATAAATTTTTGCGATGACTTTTTGCATATGTTGCTAAAAATTAATAATTAGTAACTTTTTTTTTGTCACGATTTTTATAAATTGTCGCTAAAACTTCCAATTAGTGAATTATTTTGTGACAAATTTTTCAAACTGTTGCTGAAAGTTAAAAATTAGAGATGTTTTTTTGTGATGATTTTTTTAAACTGTCGCCAAAACTTATAATTAGTAATATTTTTGTAACAATTTTCAAACCATTGCTGAAAATTAACAATTAGTTACTTTTTTTAATAGTACTTCATTAATTATCATAAAATCTATTGGACAATAAGTTCATCTATTAAGAACTACACGTAAGTCCTCCAAAAATTAAAATAAAGACAAAAAATTGACAAATTGAAAATCAATTGAAATGAACTATCATGATCAGTGAAATGCCACTGTCTTCGGTGATTTTGATTAATGAAATTTCCTGACTTTTAAGTGTTTGACATAGTGAAATTTCTCAACTTCATCAATCTCTCTCACACTTCATCAATCATCAACAAAGGTGGTGTTCGACAAGTGAGATTTTAGCTAATTTTTGACTAAAATTCGCAAAAAAATAAAATAGACTAAAATAGTTAATAAGATAAAATGTCACATCAAATTCATAATCAATTTATTTTTTCTCTCACAAACATTATATTCAACTACAAAAAAATTCAACTATCTTCCTAAATACAAAAATTTTAACTTACTAAAATAATCAAAAACTAAAATAGTTTACTAAAATAGTAACTTTCAACACCCACAAAATATTATCTGAACTCTCTCTTTGCCTTTGTTTATACATGTATTTATATATATTTCTATACATATATAGTGTATATGAGCGATAGCTATAGAGGGAGAGAGAATTGAATATTTTTTCTTGTCGAACTTTAACTTGATTTTTACTTTGATCACTTATTTTTTAAATTATAACAATTAATTCTCGTAAACCCATGTTTTAAAACGATCCTTAGATCACTTATCTTTAAAAAATTGTTGAAAAAAGTACTTACATGAGCAAATTTTAGAAACATTAGAGGAGAAAAATTTGCATGACAAATTATCCTTTTCATCTTCTAACTTGTACACAATTTTACTTTGGTTCCTTATATTTTAATTTCCACTCAAATTTTAAACGGTATGTGTTGAAAGAACCATATTGAAATACAGGTTAAAATTTGAAAACTTAATTATTATAATTAGAAGATAAAATACTAAAATAAAATTTAAGGATGAAAAATATAACTTACCCATATCTATTTTTATTAGGCTATTGTATTTATTAATTAATTGTTTGGTGCAGAGAGAGGTGACTTCCATTGCATGAATGGTAGAAAATTTGCGCTAAATGATTATTTTTCTTAGATTTTTAATTTAAAATTTGAAATTCGAACTTATGAAAAAATAATGAGTGTTTACTTGTGTTAATGTAACTTATCAATTTACTAACATTTTTTTGAGTAAAAAAATAAAGCGAAAATATCGTTTTAGTGCAAATTTTGAAAAAATAATTTTATATTAGTGACAAATGTTTAAATATATTAAGTTATAAACTTCTCCATAAATGTGTAAATTCTGTTAATGTAACTTATCAATTTACTAACTTTTTTTGAGTGAAAAAATGAAGGGAAAATATCAATTCAGTGCAAATTTTCAAAAATAATTATATATGAATGATAAACTTTATAAACATTTAAACATTAAGTCATAAATTTTTCTATAAATGTATAAATATTATTTGAAAGCACCACTGATATATATATATATATATATTTAAATAAATAAATCAATAAATAAAGTGGAACACTTGTTGATTGAGAATCCAACCATGACAACATATGAGCTACCCATTTGTTTATAACTAATGCCTCGTTTGAAAATAAGTTATTAGTTTTCGTTTAGAACATGGGTTAATTTTTTTGGTTATTTGGCTATTTTAATTTGGGGTTAAAAAGTCTTGTTTGGAATAGATTTTTTTCGTTTTTTTGACTTTTATAAGAGAAAAAAAAGAAATGATTATGGTTTGGATGTAATATTTTACCTTATTGACTTTTTAATTTATTTTGTCTTTTTGTGATTATTTTAGCCAAAAACTATGTCAAACGAAGCCTTAGTAATTTTTTAGCTTTTTTCAAAAAGATATACAGAAAAATAAAAAGAGAAATGTGATAATTTATAGTGACATTTTGACTTTTTAACTAAAATATATAATTATCAACTGGGATCTAAATTTGGGTAGCTAATGGTCATTGCTCCTTCCCATAACAAGGAAATATGTAGTGATGCATGTAATGGAGCATATACTATAGCTAAGCTATGATAAACAAACTTAAGGAATGAATGATGTGAAAAGTAATTGGTAAAAGAATTTTTCTTTCCACCTCTTCTTTGTTTATTTATTAATTTCTATCCAATTAAATGGACAAAGCTTAATCATCACCGCCACCACCACCTATGGCTAATAACTAATGGCTATTGAGGACATTGGGAAGACAATTAGGAGTGCTTACATTCATTCACTAGTGGAAAAAATTGTTTGGTTGTATAAGTTCATCTCTTAATTTGATATGTACTTAAAATAGTAAAATTTAATATTTTTATTAAATTTTTAAAAAATAATTTGACACATATCAAGTAATAAATAGTGTAAAACATTATTCGAAGACCACCAAATAATCTCTCCACTAGTGGATTATGGTTGATCTACAAATTTATTTATTTATTTTATTTTTTTTCATATAGAGTGGAGGTCCAACTTTTATTTTAAAATTGTATTTGTTCTTACTTTGGAACTCATGGTCAGCTTTCGACTTCATTACTTTACATTATTTGTTTAATTAATTAAACAAACATAATTTTTATATAAAAAATTATACAAAAATAATGCTGTCTTTTGTGATCTTTTCATTTCATATCAAAATATCCATCATTATAGTGGCATAAATTGGCACTACTAAAATTTAAATTATTTTTTAACCAGTATAGAAATTTTGTGACAACTTATGCTACATTTTTTGAAATTATATAAATTTGACCTTTTTGAAATTTTATAGATTTGAACCCAATGACAAAAGGGGAAAATTGTTGGAGGTAAAATTTAGATAACGACGCTATATGGTTGTGCAAGTAGTATGACAGCCAAGCACGATAGTCATAAGATGTCCGAATAGAGCAACTAGGTTGAACTACTAAGCCCGAGCAGTGGGTGGACTAGGTCAAGGGTACGTCCACATTTAGTGAAATCGTGCTTATCCCTTCCTGAAAAGTAACGAATGTGAGACACGATAGGTTCTTCTGCAAAAAAGCAAGAGAGTTCAAAGTATTAATTCATTTTATTGTCATTTCTACCGGTATGTTAAATTTTTCCCCAAACAAAAATCAACTTGTATAAACTTTTGGAGACTAAGAATTGATTGTGTAACCAAACAAGTGACCAACATATGAATGACTAGTTGATTGTATATATACACATACATATATATATATAAGATACGTTTGATGGCATAAGTAATAATATTATTTTGCAATACTTTCAGAAAACTAAAAATTCATTGTGGACAATTGTAAAAGTTGTATTGTATCTATATGTTTGTTTCTAGTTCAAGCAAATAATGTTATTGTCCCTAATTTTTTTCCTCTATGTGATTTGACAAGCTTACTTTAGTTGATATTATTAGGAATATATGAAATTACATTATAGTCCTAAAAATGTAAAATATCATACTAAATAAAATGTTAAACTATGCCACTGTCAAGTGCAAAGTTGGACAATTGGGTTTTACATTTGGCCCATGCACATTAAAAATTTTAGCTCAATGTTGGAGACGATTTGTGCTAGAAAACTTGCACAATATAAGAGGGGTCCAAACAAGCACAATAACATAGGATATATGGTGTTTCCAATTGTAGTCGTACCAACCGGCCCAGTACACTTGGGAGCCATAGGCAAAATCTCATTATAAAATTTTGCATTAGTTTATATAATAGTTATTTAATCGTACATTATAATGCATACAATACTTGCAAATTACAAATATCGATTAAAATATAAGACCATGTTTGTTCATATATAAGGGATGGATATAAGGGTAAGATCGGATATAATATGAGATAGGTCTCACATATTTTCTTGTCTTATATCCTGCATTTGGTTGTTTCAGATATAGGGAGTCTGAATAGTATATGATACAAAAGAGGGGGATATACAATACCAACCCCCATGGAATTGTATATCCCCTAGAGTCTGATATAGAAAATCTTTCATCCAAAGGTCAAATTATTCTCCTCTTATCCCATCATATATCTTATCTTAACCAAATATAATATAAGTGACCCCACAATATATATAATTCATCTCATATCTTATAATATATTATATCCCATTTTTATCCTTAATTATTACATATTTTCATCAAACTTGTATATCCAATCTAGACGATCAAATGAGACCTAAGATCTTTTATATTACAGTCAAACCAAGACCGGCCCAATATACCTTCAGGTCTTAGGCAAAATCTAATTATAAAATTTTGTATTCATATAATATTTATTTAATCATACATTATAAAATTTGTTATTTAATAATTATTTTCTTTGCATAACTGTAATTAATATAATTTTTACCACTTTTACTACTGGGGGGCATTTGGACAAAGATGGTTTTAATTTTGTTGAGACTTTAAATAAGAAATATATATATATTTTTTAGACAAGGATTGTTTTATTCAGCAATGGTGTTGTGCCTAATAAACAACAATTGGTTCTTATTTTTTTTGGGCCTTTGAACAGAGATTTTTTTTGATAGGCCTTTCGGCTGTCTCTAATTACCAAATTCAAGGCCCATAAATAAAATAAGCCCAAGCTGCATTATTCAACCCAAGTCTTACCTTTTTAAATGAAGCCCATTGGTGCTAAAAGGCCCAAATAGTTTCTATACTCATAGCCCATAGATAAAATAATCCCAGACTGCACTATCCAACCCAAAGCTTGCCTTCTCTTGGAACAAGTCTGTTAGGCCCAAAAGGCCCAAATAATCAATTAAATCCAACTCTATGCATTCAACAAACTTTGGTGACATCATGTCTATTCCTTATCAAAGCTAAGGGTCGGATTGTTTTTTTACCACAACAGGATAGCACGACTTGAATTTTATGCAAAATTAGTAGGTTATAATTGATCATTTTCTAACACAAATATATATATATATCTATATAATAAGGCACAAAGGTTTTTAAAAATATGTTAGAGACTGTACGGGGGCGAAATATCCTCTGCTTTCCGTACTCCTTGGACTCCAAGCTTCTCGTGACGGCGTCTAACCTGGCAACACAGAAAGACGGTGAGCTGCCCGGCGGTGTGTCGCCGGATAGACCCTCCGACAATCAAGTCAGACCACTTGAGGAAGAGGAAGAGAGCACTGTTTAGAGAGAGAGAGAATTGTGCAGATTGCTTACCTCCAACGTTTCCCTTCTTACCCTTTTCTAGGCTGGCCATGCTGCCTCAGAGGTAGTGCGCGCACTACCTCTGCTGTCCTTCCCTGGACAGGGTGCTGTACTGCCCTCTCACTTCCTTACGCGTGTAAAGGCCAAAACCTCCAAACAACGATGGCCAAACTGCCAAACGGTATTGACGCACACCATTGGTAGGTTTCTCGTCTCGCACACCAATTGGACCTGACAATTCCCACCGAGCTAGGCATAGCCCGGTCAGTTACAGCCTCAATTCCGGCCGACAATCAGGGTTGAGCCCAAAAACCAGCCCGGTTGCACGACCCAAAGATAACTCAAGTCATGACTTAGCTCGGCCCGTCTGCTCAGTGCAAATTCCCCTCACAATTGCCCCTTAATTCCATCGGTTGCAACCTGATTGGGATTACTTCATTCTTGTGTAACTTCATTTCAGCTTAATTTGTCATTAAGCTTCATGATATCTCGGCCAAGTTTTATCACTTCGCTTCCAGGACCGTGCACAGCTCGACCCAATATATGGCGCTCCAATGACACAATATGCCTCATTTTTGCATTTGGTGGAATAGGTGTGGGGCCAGGCCTTCACTTTTCCAAAGCCAAACAAATTTTGTGATGGAAATACTTGGTGGGTCCCAATTAGAAACCTTGCTCGTGCATGAATTCAACAACAAACATATTAGTCAATATGTTTGTGCTTGGAGGGTCCCACCATGAAGCTTTGAAAATAATCTAATACTTTGAGGTGGAATTCCATTGCTAACCGAGCTACTGCTATGTTTTCAATAAACTGAGTTAAAACAAATTACCACCACTGAGCCAACAACAAGCCGAGCAATGGGCCGAGCAAAAGTAATAGTTGATCAATTGTTGCTAACAGTAGTCATCCCACATGCAAAGTAATCAAAACAAATGAATAGGCAAGGCATGACCATGCAAGGAATTCAAGGTGGGGCCCAGGTCTTGACCTTTTCAGAGCCAAACCAATTTTGTAATAAGAATGCTCGGTGGGTCCCATTTGAAAATCTAGCTCCTGCACTAATCCAATAACAAACATATTAAACATATTAATATGTTTGTGCTTGAAGGGCCCCACCATAAAACTTTGAAACAATCCAATGTTTTGATGGAAAATTCAACTGATGACCGAGCAACTTTCTGTCTCAATAAACCGAATTAAAAAATACCCACTACCGAGTTATATTTTGCATCAACTCACAACTCCTCAATTCTGAGACCGAGCTAGGAAGTGCGCACATAGCCGAGCTACAATTGCTTTGTGCTCTTCACCGAGTTATGGACTTCACTTGCTAATTTTGCAACCGAACATACCGCTCATTTTTCAACAGTTGAGCCAATTGCCTTTAAGTAATAACACTTGCTCCAAAACCAAACTAAATTCCTTTAGCTCTACCGCGGAGCTAAGAATGTTGCCCCTAGCTAATAACCGAGCTACCTCAAAATTATCATCTCGTGGCGCTCTTCAACCGAGTAACCGGGCTATTTTCTCAACAAAAATTTTTAACTGAGCTCTATTGGCTAATTCCGCTTTAGAGTGAGCTCGCCAAGAGCAACTGCTAATTTTAGTGAGGAATTTGCAAATCCCAGATGACATCCACTTTGAGCTAGCCAATGAGGGTATAGAGCCCTGGGGCCGAGTTGATTCGGACCCCTTTACGTTTACCTTGAACGTCTTTGTGCTACTCTTTTTTCCGGAGCTTTATGCAAATCTCGAACAAATCTTCAACTTTTACCTTGCCGAGCAAAATCTACTTTTAGGCAAGGAATGCATGTGTTTGAAAAGAACATCAACTTTTTTGGTCGAGCTAAATCATCTCGGCCAAAAGCCTTAGGAGTTGATTAAAACATCAAAAGCCTTGGCCGAGCTAAATCATCTCAGCCAAAAATCTTCGAAGTTGAACCAATCATCAAAAGGCCTTAGCCGAGCTAAATCATCTCGGCTAAAAGCTTTCAAAGTTGAACACATCAACTTTTTTGACCGAGCTAAATCATCTCGGTCAAAATTCTTGGAGTTGAACAAAACATCAACTTCCATGGCCGAGCTAAATCATCTCGGCAAAAAACTCTCAAAGTTGAACAAAGCATCAACTTCCTTGACCGAGCTAAATCATATCAGCAACATCTGCTCGGCGGAGATCCGAGTTGAACAAATCATCAACTCGTTTGGTCGAGCAACATCTGCTCGGCAGAGATCCGAGTTGAACAAATCATCAACTCGTTTGGTCGGGCAACATCCGCTTAGCGGAGCTCTGGGTTGAATAAATCATCAATTCGACTCGCCGGGTAAGGTCACCTCGGCCAGGAAAGTTGAAGTTGAACAATTCATCAACTCATTTGGCCGAGCGACACCCGCTCACCAACTCTTTGAGCTGAGCAAGTCATCAAGTCACTTGGTCGAGCAGCGTCCACTCGGTGGATAATTCCAAAGTTGACAAAATCTATCAACTATCCTCTTGCTGAGCAAAGATCTTTTTTGGTAAGATCGAGCCATTGAGATCAACCTTACTGCTTTCCCCCCAGTCTGGGCTCCTACTTTTACACTAGCAAAGCAGTGACCCAGACTAGATGGGATGCCCCTAAACCGTGTTCACTCTTCGGTTGGAATTCTCTTCGAGTTGGCGAGTAGAATCGGTTTGGCAACTTCTTGGCAAGCAAAATCAGCTTAGCTCGGCGTGGAATTTCAACGTTGGCGAGCAAAGGCTTCTTGCTAAGAAAAATCAGCTTAACTCGGTGCGGAATTTCAACGTCGGCGAGCAAAGTTAGCTCGGCAACTTACACCGTGACAGGAAAAATCAATTCGGCAAGGCCTCTTGGCGAGCAAAATCAGCTCGGCAAAGAACTCTAAGGTCGGCGAGCAAGGTCAGCCCCGCGACTTGCTTCTTGGCAAGCAAGATCAGCTCAGCAAGGAAGTCCAAGGTTGGCAAGCAAGGTCCGCTCCGCGACTTGCTTATTGGAGAGCAAGATCAGCTCGGCAAGGAACTTCGAGGTCGGCGAGCAAGGCCAGCTCGGCGACTTGCTTCTTGGCGAGCAAGATCAGCTCGGCAAGGAACTCCAAGGTCGGCGAGCAAGGCCAGCTCGGCAAGGAGCTCCAAGGTAGGCGAGCTAGGTCCGCTTGGCGCCTTGTTTCTTGGCGAGCAAGATCAGCTCTGCAAGGAGCTCCAAGGTCGGCGAGCTAGGTCCGCTCGGCGACTTACTTCTTGGCGAGCAAGATCAGCTCGGCAAGGAACACCAAGGTCGGCGAGCAAGGTCCGCTCGGTGACTTGCGTCATGGCGAGCAAGATCAGCTCGTCAAGGAACACCAAGGTCCGCGAGCAAGGTCCGCTCGGCGACTTGTTTCCTGGCGAGCAAGATCAGCTCGGCAAGGAACACCAAGGTCGGCGAGCAAGGTCCGCTCGGGGCCTTGCTTCTTGGCGAGCAAAATCAGCTCGGCAAGGAGCTCCAAGGTCGGCGAGCTAGGTCCGCTCAGCGACTTACTTCTTGGCGAGCAAGATCAGCTCGGCAAGGAGCTCCAAGGTCGGCGAGCTAGGTCCGCTCGGCGACTTACTTCTTGGCGAGCAAGATCAGCTCGGCAAGGAACACCAAGGTCGGCGAGCAAGGTCCGCTCGGTGACTTGCGTTATGGCGAGCAAGATCAGCTCGTCAAGGAACACCAAGGTCCGCGAGCAAGGTTCGCTCGGCGACTTGTTTCCTGGCGAGCAAGATCAGCTCGGCAAGGAACACCAAGGTCCGCGAGCAAGGTCCGCTCGGGGCCTTGCTTCTTGGCGAGCAAAATCAGCTCGGCAAGGAGCTCCAAGGTCGGCGAGCTAGGTCCGCTCGGCGACTTACTTCTTGGCGAGCAAGATCAGCTTTGTAAAGAACACCAAGGTCGGCGAGCAAGGTCCGCTCGGCGACTTGTGTCATGGCGAGCAAGATCAGCTCGTCAAGGAACACCAAGGTCCGCGAGCAAGGTCCACTCGGCGACTTGTTTCCTGGCGAGCAAGATCAGCTCGGCAAGGAACACGAAGGTTGGCGAGCAAGGTCCGCTCGGGGCCTTACTTCTTGGCGAGCAAAATCAGCTCGGCAAGGAACACCAAGGTCGGCGAGCAAGGTCGGCTCGGCGACTTGCTTCTTGGCAAGCAAGATCAGCTCGGCAAGGAACACCAAGGTCGGCGAGCAAGGTCCGCTCGGCGACTTGTTTCTTGGCGAGCAAGATCAGCTCGGCAAGAAACACCAAGGTCGGCGAGCAAGGTCCGCTCGGCGCCTTGCTTCTCGGCGAGCAAGATCAGCTCGGCAAGGAACTCCAAGGTCGGCGAGCAAGGTCCGCTCGGCGACTTGCTTCTTGGCGAGCAAGATCAGCTCGGCAAGGAACTCTAAAGTTGATTAAAACCATCAACAAACCTCTTGTCGAGTAAAATCCATCCAACAAGGAATTTCAAAGTTGATAAAATCATCAACGAACCTCTTGCCGAGCAAAATAGGTCCGGCAAGGAATTTTGATCTTTCCATCAAAATGATTGTTAGTTGCCCCTAGGACCGCACTAAATCCGTTTGGCGAGGCAAAAATACAACAATTCTCAAGAAAATAGTTTACTTGTTTCATTGCGCCAATGGCAAAAAGGGTTACAAAAATAGAACCAAGAACAAAACTTTAGATTGGCAGAGCTTGATGTTCTAGAAATAGATCGGCCATTTACAAACCGGGAGTTCTATTCCCCTTTTCCTCGGTCTCCTTACAGACGTCTTCCGAAAACCGAACTCCCTATATCCCTTCCATGGTGGTTTGTATGGCCATCATCTTGTTCGACCGCGTGAACCTTTCGCTCTATTCTCTTGTTCTCTACTACCGGACTTGCCGTCACAGTAGCTGCAGCTGCATCATCTTCGACTCGGATGTGCTCATTAATGTGTTGCATGAGCAATTCCATGGTCGACGGTTGATTCATTGTGAGCGAGTTTCGTAGCCTATGTCTGACTGGGAGACCACGCTTGTATTGGGTAATCGCCAGATTGGTGGGACAGTCGAGGATCTCATTGTAGGTTTCCCAGTACTTCGCATTGTATGCCTTCAAAGAACCTCCAGACTCCATCTTGATGCCCAGGAGATGGTCGACCTCCTTTGGTGTTCGAGTGTTGGTTTTGAATCTAGTGACGAAGGCTTCCGCTAGTTGCTGCCACCCCTCGATACTCCCCTCTGGGAGCCTTTCGAACCACTTTAAGCCCAGCTCTCCCGAGCTTGCTGGGAATGTGAGGCACATCAGGGCGTCATTGCGCCGATGGCCAGCCATTACTTGCCGGTAATGACTCACGTGCATGTACGGATCCGTCTCGCCGTCGTACAAAGTGAACTTTGGCTGGTGGAATCTGGTAGGGAGTGGAGTACTCTCAATCTTTGGAGATAGCGGCGTGGCTGTAAGTCTCGCCAACTCCTTGTCCACCAGCGCAGGGGCCATCACTCTGGGAGCTGGCATCGCCACTTCTTTGCTACAACGAACTGGAGCGCTCAACCTCTGCAATGCCGGCACTCTCTGAGCCTCTCGACGGCGCGCCCTCTCCTCCAATACGTCCCTCAAGTCCCTGGAACGTGTGGAGAAAGAGGATCGCGACGTCGGCGTCGGGCGTAAGGGGTAGTAAGTGCTGTCGCGAGAGAGGGACCTGCCTTATCTTTGGTCGGAATCTCCAACCCCATAGTTCCGGGTGGTGGAGACAGAGTGAGTCATCCTCTGGCGGCGACTGCTAGAACGAGGGGAGGGGGTGCGCCCACTGAGGTTGCTCTCTCCAGCAACACCCTTCCCCTTTATCTGGCGCTTCAGCAACTCCCTCTCCGCCGCCATCTTGCGAATGAGGGCGTCTTGGTCTTTGAGTTTGTGCTCCAGGCGCTGCGTACGGGACTCCCCCCGGCGTCGGCGGCCTTCTGGGCTCTGCGAGCGATCGGAACTCCTCCCTTGCTTGTCTCGCGCGCCTCGCGGAGAAGTCTCCAGGCCCGCCATGGCCGGAACATTTGGGAGGCCATCTCTCCTTCGGACATACTCTGGGGTGACACCATCGACGACGGACAGCGGAACTTCATCGTTATTGGCCATGGAAACGGCTAAAGAAGCTCGAAGAACAAGGGTTGATTATCAAAGACTTCCCACAGACGGCGCCAATTGTACGGGGGCGAAATATCCTCTGCTTTCCGTACTCCTTGGACTCCAAGCTTCTCGTGACGGCGTCTAACCTGGTAACACAGAAAGACGGTGAGCTGCCCGGCGGTGTGTCGCCGGATAGACCCTCGGACGATTAAGTCAGACCACTTGAGGAAGAGGAAGAGAGCACTGTTTAGAGGGAGAGAGAATTGTGCAGATTGCTTACCTCCAACGTTTCCCTTGTTACCCTTTTCTAGGCTGGCCATGCTGCCTCAGAGGTAGTGCGCGCACTACCTCTGCTGTCCTTCCCTGGACAGGGTGCTGTACTGCCCTCTCACTTCCTTACGCGTGTAAAGGCCAAAACCTCCAAACAACGATGGCCAAACTGCCAAACGGTATTGACGCACACCATTGGTAGGTTTCTCGTCTCGCACACCAATTGGACCTGACAATTCCCACTGAGCTAGGCATAGCCCGGTCAGTTACAGCCTCAATTCCGGCCGACAATCAGGGTTGAGCCCAAAAACCAGCCCGGTTGCACGACCCAAAGATAACTCAAGTCATGACTTAGCTCGGCCCGTCTGCTCAGTGCAAATTCCTCTCACAGAGACAATTGTCCTACTAAGACATTTTAATGGTCCTGATTCATTTCTATATTTAGTTGGACAGTTGAGATAGCCCCTTTAAATATGTATCAATTTACTTCCCGCCCAAACACTAAACTTCTTACTCACCCACGTCTCATCTCCATTCTATCTTCAAGATCACTCTATTATTCTATCTTTATCTCCTCCCTTCTTTGTTCTCACCCACCCCATTCCCTCTTTATCTCTCTCTTCTTTCGGCTGCAAGGGCAGAGATCTGATGATCTATTTCTTGATGGCTTTGTCCTGGAGGCATATATATTCATCTCTCTCTTCCAAAGTTTTAGGGGTTTTTTTTTTTTTTTTTAATTCTTCTCTGGCCTCTTTTTGTGGAATATTCTGATATAATTTCAATCAATCAATGTTGATTATTCTAGAAATTGTGATTTTTTTTCCATCTCATTTTCTGGCTTGATGTCTCTGCCTATTGATTTCATTTGTAGATCTCAAGATTTTTATAAATTCAAAATTCACACAACTTTAAAAGTTATATTTATTTTTTAAGAGATTAATAGATTGCAAATATTATATTTTTTTCTTAATGATTTGAGATAATATTGCCTCTCCTTTCATCTTCAAGGGTATCAAATTCTTTGTTGGCTTTGTTCTAGAGGCATAAATAATTTTGTATCCATAGTATTAGGGTGTTTATGAGAATTGGTGTTCTGCCATCTCTGGTTTCCCTTTCTATGGTATATTCATTTTTATTCAAGTATATTTTTAGGGTTCATTTGTTTTTATAACCAAGTTATTTATCAAAAATGAGGAAAGAACAGTGTAAATTTTGAATTTTGGTTTTTTTATGTAAATGTTACATGTCAATACTTCATTCTCTTTTTATAAAATATTAACAAACTTTTATAAAGGAATTTTTTTTGTTTTGCCAAGTTTTATAAAGGAAGTTTAAGTTCAATATTCTTAAAAACTATTAGGTTGGCAGTCATGTTTTAAAATGTAAAAATAATTTATATAATTTTAAAAAAAAAAATCACCAACAAAAAAATCCAAATTAAATGAAAAAAAATTAACCCTTAAAAAAATATTGGATAAGGCAACCTTACTGCTTGCCAAATTGGTGCAGAATATTGTTTTCAAGAATAATTCTCTTCTAAATTAGTAATAATTTTTTGGTAATGGAAATGGTATAAATTTAGAATTTTTAACCTGGAAAATATTTCAAAATTTTAGTGTACAATGTAAATTTAAAATTAATAAAATGTAAGTTACACAATAATGATGTTATTATTTTGAAAACAATGGGTGATCCAATTTTCAATGGAATTGGTATGGGAAGTATGGATCATGGAAATTGATTTAAAATTAATAAAATGTAAGTTACACCATAATGATATTATTTTGAAAACAATGGGTGATCCAATTTTCAATGGAATTGGTATGGGAAGTACGGATCATGGAAATTGAACACGGATTGTGGAAAAAAATACATAGAAGGATATCGGATAAATGAGGAAGGAACCTTTTTTGACCATTGAATTATGACCATCCATTTTTGCCAATTAAATAGTAAACAACAAAAAAATATTTGGATAAATTATACTATACTCATTTATGTTTAATCATTTTTTTATTTTAATTTTTTAGATTTTAAGTTTTTTTTTTAAATTTAATCTTAAAAATAATTTTTGTTAAAAATTTGACAAAAAATGCTATAATAACCATTACATAATGTAAATATTACCCTAGGAAGTTGCATCACGCAACAGGTAAGACTCGAACCCAAACATCACCCCTGGCAAGGGTCATCTACTGGCTCAATCCTTGGTCTTACTCTGGTACATACCTTATAGAGTCAAATTTGAGAAAGTAAAGAGTCAGTATTGTAACTTCATTGTCCTGACTGTGGCATTTCAATAGTTTAGCAAACTCCTAAACAGCCTTGCTAAGTTGGAACAATTAGAAATTCCAATTCATAGTCAAATGTGAAGCATGGCATGAATCTCTCGCTATTACAAATCCAGCAAGTTTGAGTTAAAATTAGACTGTCTTTTTGGAGTTGTTTTCAAGAATTCAGTGGTTCCTCTTGCACTGGATATTTTATATCACTGCTGCAAAAAACCACTATTACCATTTTCGAAAACATCCTTCCCTTTAGTTTACTGTTTCTCTTTAGCTTATACACAGATCTTAATGGTTTGGGTGTTTTGACATCGGCACTCTCTCCCTCACTCTCTCTATACAGTGTTTTGACATCCTCTCATTGGTCTTGGGTGTTCTTCAATTTGAAGAGAGATAGAAAAACAGAGTGAGAGAGTGAGTTAGTTTTGAAATTGCATTTCTCTTTAGCTTATACACTGAGATCTTAATGGTTTGGGGGGGTGTTTTGATATCAGCTCTCTCTCCCTCGCTCTCTCTGTACAGTGTTTTGACATCCTCTCATTGGTGTTGGGTGTTTTTCAATTTAAAGAGAGAAATAGAAAAACAAAGTGAGAGAGTGACTTAGTTTTGAGACTGTATTTCTCTATTAAATATATTTTTATAATTGCATTTTAATTTTAAATTTAAATAGTGTTGCGATTATAATTATATTATAATCCTAACATTATTTACACCGTACCTTCAGGCATGGGTATACACTAGTATATATATAACACGACTTGATAATACGAATATATAAGTCGGGTTTATGTCAAATCTGCATAATATGAAATTAACACAAATAATTCATTTAATAAAAAATTAGGTACACTTTCTAATATAATTTTCACTGAAAGGTTCCATGACATTTTTTAATCCAAATGTAACTTTATCTAACTTATTAAAAAGTATGTAAAGTAAGATTTTAAGGCTCATATGAAACTTTTTTATTGAATATAATGTATTTTGTCTACTATTATATAGTTAATCTAGTAAAAAATATAATAATTTTTATAAATTAGAAAAATAAAATTGACTTAAAATAAAATATTATTATGAATAATTTATTCAGTAGAGAATAATTTCATTAAATTTATTTTGTGGATAAAAATTTTATTTGTTTTCATAGACTTGATATTTTCAGTTAAGCCCATTAACACAACATGAATTGGACATGGATAAAAAAAAAAACATGACATGATAATACAAAATAATAAACAAGTTAAGTTAGTGTTGAAATAATTCTATCACAAACTCAAAATACAAAGCCGATCCGTAATCAAAACTATGTATTGGCTTGTTCGGCCCCTAGAAGGCCCATACAAACGATTGGGAGCCCCAAAACACTGCTAATTGGACACATTTGTCCCTTTTGGGATTATTCTAGAGTTTTTTTTTTGGGATCCAAACCATGTGACTCCTTTTTAGTGGAAAGTATAGTTCAATATTTTTTAATTTATAAACTCCCTCAAAAATAAAGGAAAAATTACTCATAAATTTCAGTATGGTAAATGTTGCTCTAATTAGTTTTGAGTGTTTTTTCTTAAATCATTTAGTCATTTTTATTTTTGGTATGATATATGTTTTTGATATATTGTGTGTGGAGTTTACATTTTTGCCTATATTGTGATTTCATTTTGATTTTGTCATGGTGTGTGTGTTTAAGGGATGTTGTAACATTACTATTTTGTAGGAGAGGATTTCGTGGACTCTTTTGGAAGTTGTTTCACTATTCCCAGTTTGGTGTTTGGTTTATAATGTTGTATTTTGGGACATCACAAAACAACATGACCACAGTATTAGAACATCACAAAACAACATCATCAACATCAGCAACAAACACAATACTGGAACATCACAAAACTATGAAAATTAGAAGAGACAAGTTTCAGAGTGTAGATGATGTAAGTGACGGAGACGAAGATGATGAGCTAGGTCATGAACTTGGGCATGCTTCGATTTGATAAACCCATAGCATTAATGGGTGTCATTGATGATGGGTTTCTCATCTGATCCCAAACTACCTTCTCAGAATCTGTTTGGGTTACTTTCATGGTGCGAACAAGAAGAAAAAGAAGAAGAAGAAGAACAACAACAACTACAAACAACGAATCGAGCTATAGGTTTTGGGAGAGCTCACCAGATCTGCGTAATAAGGGGGTTTCCCTTTGAATTATCAATCAGCAAAATTGGGGAGAGAGAGAGTTTGAGCATCAGAAATAGTGACAGGCATGCATTGCTAATTTGCTCGTCGATGATGTTAGCTCGCCGATGATGATGTTAGCTCACCGATGTTATGGGATCGATAGGTCAAGAACCTTTATTTCTCACGGTGAATTCCGATTTGTGGTGTTTGTTAGATCAATAGGTGTATGATGTTGTGTTTGGAATGTATTTACGATTGTCTGACAAATAGGGGTTCGCAACATTGTCTTCTCATGATGTTCATGTCTTGGGTGATTCGTTCATTATAGTCTATTTCAGAACAAAATAGCATATTCAAAAATTAGAACAATTCAACTCTCCAACCCATAATATGACTTCAAAATGCAAAATATCATTGGTGTCGAACATCAACCCCATGATGTTCTCACCCACAAACATTCAAATCAATATCAAAGTAATTCACATACATATTGTCATCACACAGCAGCATCCACGCCAACGCCGACTCACCGATGATGTTAGCTCGCTGATGTTATGGAATCGATGACAATCACAGGTCAAGAATGGCGAATCACTTTTGCAAATGTTAACGCTGAACAAGGGATTTTTTTTCATTTTCTAGGGTTTTTGTGGGTTGGGTTACAACATTGAGATTGTATATTGAATGATCAATGTTGCCAAATGTGAATATTCAATCACATAGGATGAGAATCCCAATCACTAACATCGGGATGGAAACCCAGAAGTTTCCATTATATCTTGACCGTTTTGTTCGGGATGGAGGGAAAACATAAAAATGCTATAGTGTGCTTTTGGACATTTTGGTAATTACAACATCAGCAAAAACTCACATTTATCATCTACTAAAGACAAGCCATGTGTTACTTACATGGGTTTCTACGTAATTAACATTCAACTGGAACTTATCAGTCTACAAAATAAATGGTAGGATTAAATGGTTCAACAAATTGAATTTTGGAATTTATTGGTGCTTTGCCCAAAAATAAACGCCTCATTTATACAGGACAAATAAATTTATGGAAAATTTACCCATAAGTCCTAGTTTTTGAAACGTTAAACCATTTAGTCCTAAAAGTTTTCTTATGCTCCATTTAGTCCCATTTTTACATCAGCAAGATGTAAATGATGTAAATGATCTGATGTTTCATTCTATAATTTCAAAATTTATTGAAATCTAATGAACATTAGATGTTTTTCATCCTATATTTTCAAACGTTATTGAAATTTGATGAACATTAGATGTTTGAAATCTAATGTTTGTAACATGACTCTGATGTTATTAACATTGTATCTGATGTTATTAACATTGTAATGGGACCTTTCAGTCTATAAGAAAACTTTTAGGACTAAACAGTGCATAAGTTATTAATTTGGGATTTATTGGTGCATCCCCCTAAATTTATTTCTATTTTTTTATGAAAAATCTTACTCTTAATAATTAATTTTATATTTTAAAATTTAAAATAATATAATTTTTAATCTATATATTGATTTTTAATAAAATTAATATTTTTAAAATTTTCTCGTCAAGATCTATTAAACCACATCTTGTTGGCTATAAACTTCTTTTTTTTAAAAAAATTTACAATTTTTTTTTTGTCAAAATTAATGTCAATAGTAAAAATTTACTCTGATTGACAATGAAAATTTTATTATAGTTTGAGTTTTGTTTAGTGACAATCTATTTATAAATTATAGAAGAAGTTCACTTTGGCCAAAACTTCCTTATTTATGAAAAATTAAAATTTTATAGTAAAATTTACAATAAATCAAAGTAAAATTTTATTACATATAACTTACACTTTTGACAAAAATCTAAAGAATAATATATTTTTTATGGCATGTGACAATTAACGTGGGACAATTAACGTGGTATTTTTGGTTTAATCTGGAGTAGAAGTTAGCTTACGAGTAAATTAGAATTTTTTTTTTAAAATGACGGGTCAAAGTGAAGAAAAAATCCAAAAACCGAAGTAAAAACATATAACTAAACACATCATTTGGGAACATCATAAAAAAGTTAAAAGTCAATTTTTAACCTATTTTAAATCACATCACTTCTCACATAAAAAAGTTAAAAAAACCAAAAGAACAGTTTTTAACCATCTTCCCAAAACCCCCCACCCACAAAAAAAAAAAAAAAAATTTATTTATGTTTTCCCAAACAACCACTAATCAATTTATTAACACCGACACACACTTGATTGAACAAATCAAAAAGAGTTGATTTTCTTAAAATATTTTTTTAACATTTTATCCCCGGCCCGGGGGGGGGGAGAGAATGCTTTGACAATTTACCGTGATTATTTGAAAAATGAAATTGTCAAACAAGGCTTAAAATCAACTTATTTTTTCACCCATTTGATGATGTCAAAACATCTTCTTTCTATTAAATTAAAAAAAAAAAAAAAAAGAAGGGAAAGACTATATACACATTTTTTTAAAAAGTATGTGACATATATACCTTATAATTAAAGAAAAAATGATATAATTTATACTTTCTGAGTCATGATTAAAATTTAAAAAAAAAAAAAAAGTCATAACCAAATAGCACATAAGGTATAACTAAAGATTTTATGAATGATAACTAAAATATTATCACAACTAAAGAAGAAAATTAGTCATAACTAAAGAAAAAAATGACTTAACTAAAAGTGCATATCATATACTCTTCATAACGTATGCATAGTAGAATTTCTTAATACATATATATATATATCTTCTTTCTAATGAAATCTCATCGTTACATGACTCCCATAACTTTTTTAACTTCTATCTTCACTTAAAACCAGCAACAATACAAAGACTCCCACTCCTACCCCAAAATGGGTTAAAAATTGACTTTTGACCACTAACTCACTTTTCAAAAGACATCAAAATTCAAAACCATTTGTGCATGGCAAATATTACAACAAATATGATCCTATCCTATGGATAAACAGAAATAATCCACATTTTCTCACAATTATCTTGAATCGTTCAAGTATTTCAATCATCATGTCAATGGTTCGTTCACCAGAATACAGTTCCTTCTTTTATATATCATGGGACCTCTTTGTGAAATCTCTCTAATATTTAACTCAAAAGATTATTTTTTGTAAAATGTTAATTTGTTTAGAACAAACAAGAACATAACAGCAACAGTTGTCCCAAATCCAGTCCCAAATCCCATCCCAAACGACATTTTGACAATAATCTCTCCCCACATCGACTTGCTAGGAGAGACTACTTGAGGAACTTGATTGCTAATCGGAAACGGGGATGAAAGTTCACCACTACATAGACCTAGGTTGCCTTCAAAGCTCGAGTTTGGAAAGGTTTCAAACTGCCCTCCAGTAGGGATTGTTCCATACAGTTGATTGTAAGCAACATTGAACTTGGACAAAAAGTTGAGATTTACCAACGAAAGAGGTATAGCTCCAGACAGATCGTTATGGGACAAATCCAAAATCTCCATGCTCGTCATACCAGACAAATCCTCAGGAATGTTTCCAGATAAATTGTTGCATTTTAGGTCCAAATAATGCAATTTTTTTAGGTTCCCAAACTCGGGCCAGATGGGTCCGGTGAGAAAGTTATTGCTGAGGTCAAGTGTGGGTGGAAGCCTCCAAATTTGATTATACTGCAACATGTTAGCGCTTGTGATTCGCTTGAGGAAAAGTGGAAATGCGAATCCTAGAGAAGGGTCTTCCTGTGAGACATCCTTGGAGTTGAGGCACTTTAATCCAGTCAAGTTCTTTGGTATCTCTCCGGTAAAAGAGTTGTTCGACAAGTCAATGTAAAAAAGAAACTCAAAATTACCCAACCATGGCGGAATTGTTCCATCCAATTGATTCCCCGATAAATCCAACAACTGCAAATTTGTTAAACCTCTCAACCACTGGGGGAACACACCAGTGAGTCTGCAATTGCCAATAAAGAAAGCCTTCAAATTTTTAAACCCTAGACTAGGAAAGGAAGGCAATTGTTCACCATGAAAACTAAAGGTAAGAGCCAAAATAGTCAAGTTCTGGCAATGCTGCAAGATATCAAGAGTAGCTGAGAGGTTAAAAATGGTCGAATTCGCTAATGAAAGCCTAGAGAGGCCATGAAAATTCCTAAAGCTTTCTGGGATTTGCCCGGTAAAGTTGTTTCCCAAAAGACCGATTGTTTTCAGGTTAGGACACTACAAAAAAAAACACCTTTGGCGACTAAATTTTTAGTCGCCAAAGGTCCCATTTTAGTCGCCAAATGTCACAAATTCGCTTTCCCCGACTAAAAATTTTAGTCGCCCATTTTGTCGCCAAAATCTGGTCGCGGATGCTTTTGGCGACTAAAAATCTGTTAGTCGCCAATAGACAGGTCTTCAGCGACTAAAGATTTAGTCGCCAATAGTCAATTTCATTTTTTGGCATTTTACCTTTGGCGACTAAACCGTTTGTCGCCAATAGTTAATTTTTTATTTTATTATTTTTACCTTTGGCGACTAATAACTTTAGTCGCTGAAAGTCTTTTAAAAAAAAAAAATTTTTTTTCCCCTGCGTCTACCAAGATTTGAACCTGTGACCACTGACTTCACAGGTGTGTCAACTTTCAGCAACACTCTTGTCCCCACTATGCCACTACACTCTCACGCGAATATAATTGCAACATATATTATTTATATACTAAATTTTCCGATTTTAGTACAAACTATATATATAAATAATTATTTTTATTTAATGTATTTAATGTAAAAAAATAAAGTATTTACTAAAAAAAAATATGAGAACACTTTTGGCGACTACATATGAATTTTAGTCGCCAATTTGATGCTTTTTGGCTACTAAATTCTGTTTTGTCGCTAAAAAATTGAATTTCCGCCCAAAAATACTACAATCGGCGACTAAACTCTTTTTTTGTCGCCAAAAGCTCGAGTTTTGCCGACTAAAATCAGTTTTAGTCGCCATTTGTCCAGGTTTTAGCTACTAAAAATTTGTTTGTCGGTAAAAGACCTATATTCGGCGACTAAAGTTTTTTTAGTCGCCAAAACCTATAGATTTGGCGACTAAATGGTTTTAGTCGCCAAAAACCGTGCCTTTTAGCTACTAAAATTTTTTCAGTCGCTAAAAGTACTATATTCGGCGACTAAACCGACTTTTAGTCGCTAAAAGACCCATATTCGGCGACAAAACTGATTTAGTCGGCAAAAGTTCTTAGGTTTGGCGACTAAACTGATTTTAGTCGCCATTTCTACACTTTTCAGCGACGAAAATGCTTTTTTTGGTCGCCAATTGTGCATTTTCTTGTAGTGGGACAAAGCGGGAGATTACCAGGAATTCGTCCGGTGAACTGATTAGTGGCTAAACTGAGCGAAACCAGATGGGTCATTTCAGAACAATTCAAATCAATTACACCATTCAAAGAATTGTTTCTCAAAACAAGTGAAGTAATAGTCCTAGAATTCGCTAGAGAATTGGGAATTCCACCGGAAAAATTATTGGATTGAGCATAAAATTCTTGTAACTTTGCAAATCTATGAAAAACATCTGGGATAGGCCCTGAAAACGAATTCAATGAAATATCCAAGCGAACAAGATTAGAGAGATTACCAATTGCACTGTTGAGCTCACCCGAAAACCGATTATCCTGAAGACTCAACTGGTTCAATCTCGGTAGCCGAAAAATATCCTCCGGTATATCGCCGGAGAGAAAATTTTGACCAAGCCAGAGTTGTTCTAACGAGCTGCAATTCCCAAACCCAGATGAAATTCTACCAAAGAAGTAATTCACAGCAAAATCAATGATCCGAATTCGAGTTGAATTGATACAAATCCCCACAGGAACCGAGCTTTCGAATGAATTATCAGAAATGTCGAAGATCTCGAGAAAAGGGAGGTTGATACTCATCGGAATTGAACCAGAGAAATCATTTTTGCTGAGGTCGATGACTTGTAGATTCGGCAATTGAAACAGAGATGAAGGAAGAGAGCCTCCGAGGAAATTGATAGAGAGGTTTAGGGTTGTGAGTTGGTCTAAACCAGTGAAAGTAGTTTGGTTGAGTTTGCCCGTCAATCTCTTCCCTGAGAGTTCCAATTTCACAACCCTACCGGAATGGATAGGATCGTTGAAGAAGCCGAGTGAAGAAGATGAATTGCAGGTGATTCCTGACCAGTTACAGCAATTTGAGGTTCCCCAACCATTGATAGTTCCTGAATCTAATCCAATCAACAAAGCCTCCAAAGCCTTGAGATCGTTCGAATTGCATGTAAGGTTTTGGGAATTCGAAACTCGAACTGGTGAAGATAACACAAGAAGGAAAATGAGGATTACCCACAACTCCAACACACCCATCTTAGAGAAACAATTACTATGCGCTTGAGAGAGAGAGAGAGAGAGAGAGAGAGAGAGAGAGAGAGAGAGGTAGAGTCAGGTTCCAAAACAAGATGAATTGTGAAGTGGGTTTTGTTTGTTTCAACATTTTTGTTGATAAAACAAACAAGAATTGATGAGAGAGATAGGAATGGATGGTTTTTGGTTGGGAGAGAGAGCGAAGCAGTACAAGAAGGTGTGAAAGAGGGAAAATTATTTATGAATTTTTTTGACGAGAGAGATAGGGATGGATGGGTTTTGTCATGTTGGTTTGAATTTGCGAAATTAGTTTTTGAAAGTTTTGTTGAAAAAATAAATACTCCATTAAAATATATTTTTAAAATTATTTATCTCCTATGATAAAATTGTATAAAAATAATTAGTATTTTTAATTTTTTTCTTGAAATTAATTTTTTATTTTTTTAAAAAGGACAAATTTCAAATGCACTTATGAAATTTGCATAAAATATGATTTTTTCCCTATGATTTTGAAAATTATATCCGGCCCCTTTACAATTTTTAATTTCAAAATCATACGAATGATGTGACATCATCTGTTAGTACACTAGTATGCACATTAATTAGTACATATAGCATTATTTATAATAAATAGCTTATTTTATCAATAAATCATTAAGTCAATTAATAATTTTTTAATGATATTAGAAATTTATTTCAATTAATAGTTTAGGTAATATTATCATTGTATAGGAGAACAATTATAAATTTTATTTTTTCAATTAATTTTGTTAAGTAAAAAATTTTGATAATGAAATTTGTAATTTTCCAAATCACAAAAAAAAAAAAAAAAATTGTATTTTAAACAAATTTAAAAAAATGTATTTATAATTTACGTATTTAAAAAATTAATGAAATAAGTTTATCAAAACTAAACCAAAAGTTATGGAAGTCATGTATCGATGGGATTTTGTTAGAAAATGTTTAACTTCATCCAATGAGTGAAAAAAATAAGTTGATTGAATTGATAAAGATGGTGTTAATAAGTTGATTAGTAGCTATTTGGGATAACTTATATAAATCACATTTTTTTTTTCAAAGATTTTTTTTAAAAAAAATTATGTCAAAAAATTTTACTTTCTCAATTGGTCTTGTGTGGATAAATTTATAAGCAAACTTCACTCTATCCTCTTGCGGTTTGGACCTAGTGTGGATTACCCCCCTAACATTTGAAAATCACCACATAACCTCTATGTGATTTATGGACCAAAGTACACGTCTAACTTCTATTAACAACAATGGTAAATTGACATTTATACCCACCCTTGTCTTTTTTATATTTTCATCTAACTTATGTTCTTCTTGCATCTTCTCTCTCTTATGACAGCAACCATGGCATCAATCATCGCTGCCAATCACCGCATCCATTCCTCTTTATTCTCATTCTTTTCTCTTCTCATTCCTTCACTCTAGCATCATCGCCTTACACTCTATCCACAACAACTGCCTATGTCATTCCCATTCACCTCCAATGATGGCACGTAGCACCATCTAATTTCTTTGTCATGGGACCTATTACAATCAAATTTCTAGGTCCCAGCCACAACACGTTCGAATTCCCAGTGTTCATAATCTATTCGCCCCAATGAATCTGTTAAATTTTTTTGTTTGGTTATGTGTATTATATATGTACATATGTATATAAGTATGTGTATATATATATATATGTATATTATAAATGTAATTAAACTAGAGACCAGAACAAAGTTACAAATTAGAAATTAAGTTATAAAATTAGAATTATTTGGATTAATATTTGGTTTTATTATGTACCAAATCGTAACAACCTTCGAATTGGGACGTTTTTGTATTACTTATTTAGTAGCAGTGGTTTGGTTTGGTAGAGAGAATACAGAGGAGAATGTTGAGGTTAGTTTGGTATGCTCTGTTGGGAGTGTAAGTTGTTTGGGTATGTATATTATTATATCAACAATGATTCATCCCACTAATTTGGGAGCACTAATTGACCACTAATGAGGTGGAAATTAAAAAAAAAAAAAAAAAAAACACAAGAGCAAAACATCTCATCATGTGGGACCCACACCACTTTAGAGCTATTAGTGCTCCTCAAGTTTGGGCATCTTTGATTTTGTTGAGGATAAGCAAGCAAAAAAGAAAGCAAATAAAGAAAATGGCTCTAGAGATATGATGGAAGGGCGATGGGTTCATGGTGGTAATCAAAACTCTATGGTTATTGTTATTGGAGCTCTATGTGGATATTTTTCTAAGGTTTAGTTTATCAGAAATATACCAACATGAATAGGAGATACTGGTGGAAAAGAAATCGAGTACAGAGAGACGAAAAAATAATGGCATTCTTTGATAAATTTGAAGATGTATAAAGGGTATTTTTGTCCTAAAAGTAGACATACTACTATCTCTATATAGGCGTGTGACTCCCACAGTCCGTTATCTTAGACAGAAAAATTAACGGTGCATTTTAGTCCAGAAATCACGTGGGGGTTATGTGGTGATTGCCGAATGTCAGGAGAGTAATCCATACCCAATCCAAACTACAAGCGGATAAAGTGAAATTTGCCCTAAATTTAAAAAGTTTTTTTTAAAAAAAATCAAACACAATTAAAAAAATCAAAATAAGCCCAAAAAAAGTATACTATTTTTTTTTTTTTTTTTTTTAGTTTTTTTACTGTGTCTCGCCAAGTTGAATCTAAAAACCTAATATTTTTTCATAAAATTTACTAAAAATAAAAATAAGTCAACAAAAAATACTAAAAAAAGCAAATCCCTATTACGCACGAGTCACATGCACAATAATAAGAGCTGTCGTGACCTTTTTTATTTTTTATTAGGAAAAGTCAATTGTTATTTATTAACCGTTAACTTAACACTTTGAATGAGTTGAACTCCCAAGCCCATCCCTTACAAAACATCTAAATATTGCACCCGCATCACAAGGCTACAAGGACATCGGCAACTGCAGTTAATCTATTGGGATTCAAGGGGTAAATTACATTTTGTCATTTTTTTATTTTGATTCTTTCAGGCCCGGCCTTTAGATTTTCAGGGTCTAAAGTCAATACTCAACTAATAAATTTTTGGGGTCCTTTACATTTTTTTTTCATTGAATGAAAAAAAATAAGAAAAAAATTAAGATAAAAGACAAAAGATTTGTGTCAAAATCATAAAAAATACTTAGTATTACATTACAACAATTAATAAATGTCGTTTGATCCTCGCTCTTCTTGCATTTTTAGAAGTAAATAAATCAATCATACTTGCATAATCTAATTTTTTTTGCAAAATCATTTTAATGAATAACAATGCTAAGTATTTTAAATGGGCCTTTCAATTTTTTAATGGGTTAGTTTATTTTAAGTTAGTTTCGGTCTTCCTTAATTTTTTTTTTTTTTTTTTTTTTTGGGTTTTAAAACATACCTAATATATTACAATAAACTATAATAGGAGGAGACCCCTTTTTTTGGGTCTATTTTCAATGGATAACAATGTTAATTTTTTTAAATGTGTCTTTCAATTTTTTAATGGGTCAATTTATTTTAATTTAGTTTGGGCCTTCTTTAATTTTTTTTTGAACTTAAAACATACCTAATATATTATACTAAACCATAATAGAAGGGATCCCTTTTTTAGGTCTATTTTGAAGGGTACTAGGCTATGGCCTTATTGGCCCATGCCGAGGGCCGGCACTAGATTCTTTAAATATTTTTTTTCTCATTTTAACCCTTCATATTTTAAGATTTTTTAAAAAAATTTATTTTTTTACTTTCCTAATTAACTCATAAAACTAACTTCTATTCAAAATTAAACTAACAATGTCATGTTAGCTTCACATGGTATAAAAATTATATTATTATATTATAATTTAGATTGTGTCAAAAGTATAAGTTATATACAATAAAATATTTATGTAATGTGACTGTCAATGTGTCAATTTTTGTATAATTTTGAATAACTTCTAGAAGAAATTGAAAAAAAAATTAAAACATGAAGGATCAAGGTAAAAGGGAAAAAAAATTTAAAGACTAAAGTGAAAAAAATAGTCAAATATTAAAGGGGCAAAATAGATGAAGTCAATTTGCTTTTAAGTCCATAGGCCTCTCATGTTTTTTGACGGATTAGATTGGATGAGATTACGAATATGGTAAGATTGAATGAAAAGATTAGTAATAAAGTGAGAATAGTTTAAAAATGTAAGATAAAGAATATTTGTTTATATAGTATCAGATTAATAATATCATAGCAATAATCTTTTTATTTATTTTACTATTTTAAATGGATTTAATATATAAAATATCATAAATGGCACTAATATAAATAATGATTTAGACCCTTTTTTTTTTTTTCCATTCCCTTGACTCCCACTTCACTTGATTGGCCACTTTTCTCAATCATCACCCGACTAATATTATGCTAATCTTTTCAAATGAAATCCAGACGCGAATAAAAAAGCTGATTGATATAAGGGAGAGGGGGCAAAACACTCTTTCCAATATTAATCTCTTACCCTATTTCTTCAACAGTCATGCTATGTAATCTCTTACGCCCCCCGAATGGCCCGAATGTGTTAGCAGTGTTGGTTGTAGTCTTTGGCCCAGTTGTCCAAACCTGCGTGAAACCCACGCGTTGAATCTCTATGTTCCACCAAAACCAGAACAACAATCACAATCCAATGAAATGGGTCTTCTTTTTCTTCATCATCATCTTCAGAAGAAAAGAATAACGAGAAAGTATTATTGTCTTATGGGATGAGAGAGAATCCAAAGAAGAGCATTCGCTTAGTAGATCCCGAGTTCTCTTTTGCAATCGATGTTGCTGGCTCTGGTGGCTTTGTAATTGATTCTTCAAGACAAAGAGAGCGGGACCAAGTCTTCAAAGAACCCAATTTACCGCCGATCCAAATGAATTTGTAAATCAGGAATTCCACATCACCATCACAATCACCATTGTCAGAACCAAGCCTAAATCATGAAAACTGGGCTGGTCGGAGCAACAGCATCCTCCGCCGCCGTGTGTGTCCGAGCCGGAGGCGGTGAGTTCAATCTTCGACACTACTCCAGAAGAAGACGTTGCGTATTGTTTGATAATGATGTCGAGAGACAAATGGATGAGAGACGAAGAACAAGAATTAAAACCAAAGTATGAAGATAATGATGATGAAACAGAGGAGTCTGATGAGATTGAGCTCCGTCACAAAGTGTTTCGATCTTATCAAGTACTTGGTAGGCATAAAGCGAGTCACAAAAATGCTCGAGCTCACAACAATGGAGTTTCGAATCAAACCCATGAAGAAGCATTTGAGGTTGTTGAAAATCGAAATGTAGGTGTTTCTGAAGAGAAAAATCCATGAAGGTCTTGTTTGTTATAGAGTTTTCTCATCTAGGCAAGCACTTGGTGGGCATAAGAGATCATGTGTTACTGGTTTTTCAATTACTATTACTATTATTAATCATCCTCCGAATCCGCCATTGAAATATAGAGATGAGAAAACTCTATAACAATAGTAATCACTTAATATTCACAGATGTTTGGGTCTGACATAGAGAGATAAAACAACAATGCTACAGACCACTAAATTTATATCACTAACACCACCACTAATGATGTGGAAAGCAAAAAAAAAAACAAAAAAAACAAAACAAAAGTAAGACACAAAATACATGTGGCAATGAGTGGGACCCACTATCACATAATTAGAGCAACCACTAATTAGTGGTCTGCATCATTTGTCGAGATAAAAAGCTATGAACATGAGTCCAAAATGAGGAGAGAGTGCCAAATCATTCGGGCCATTCGGGCCTTAAATTCGAGCTGTTAATCTTTATTGTTTTTTCAATCCACTTTTTACTCAGCCAAGCTAATCCACTTGTTTGATGGGATTACTAAACCCATTCAAGTATCAATCCCATTGTTTATTTCACAACCAAACAAGCCATGAGTAGGGTCCACATCCATGCTATTCCAATCTTGCCTCTCATGTGAGAAAACAAACACGACCTTAGAGTATCTTCAATTCTTAATTTCTTTCATCAAATTTAAATTATTTAATCATAAAGTGTTTAGAAATTATTTATAATTTATTCATCTAATGTTCATCTAATTAATGGAGATATTTTTTTCCATCAAATTAAGAATTCATCAAATATTTCATGAAATTAGAATTTGATGAAAATTTAAAAAGATGAAACATTAGAGATGATTTTTTTTTATATACCAAATTTGATGAAAACATAATTTTGAGATAAGAGGAAAATTTTAAAAAGATTTTGATAAAATTTTAATGAAATGGTTTGAGTAGTTCATATCAATTCAAATTTTTACATAAATTTAAAATTAAATTAGATGAAAATTTAAAGAATGGTTAGAGATGTTCTTACAATTTACAAATATCTCATTTTTTGTTGTGTGATGGCATCGAACTCATTGACTTGGCATCTTTTGTGTGTTTATTTTTGCTCATTACCAATCAATGCTAAAAAAAAAATTTGTCCAAGTTTAATGTTTGAGAATATATTTTTTTAGTATGACACCAAAAATTTATTAAAAATATAAATCACTTCATATGTCTTTTTTAAGTGGTAAAATAAAAAATTATCATAACATTTTGAGAGGGAGATATGCCCCGAACAAATGGGTCGAGTTACAACAGCACGGGATATGATGTTGGGCCTTGTGAGGGCCAAAGACCATGTGCATGACCGAACTTAACCAACGTGGCTCCCCGGCCCATTACGTTGGGTCGGGCAAACTGACCAAAATGTGGAGGTGTGCAGGTGCTCAAACGAGCTATTATTCAGCAAAATTGGATACTCGGTTAGATCCGCACTGATGCGTTGGCTCGAATTACGGACAGTCCGGGCTGACGTAGAGCCGAGATGTCTTACGAGATAGCAGCGCGAGGCCGAGATGCCAAACCGCGCACCCTGCGATCAGTCAATTCAGATGGACTGGTTTATTATAGCTCAGTTGTCCCAGTCTGTTATGATGTTTGCTTCTTCCAAGTGATAGCCCGGTTGTGTAAGCCACTTGGACCAATGGTAAAAAAAGGAAAATCCATTCCTGATATGCGCCAATACCGTTTGGCGATTCGACAAACACTTTTGGAGGTTTTGGTCTCTACACGTGTAAGAAAGGTAGAGGGGAGCACAACCGCCTGCCTAGAGAAGGACAGCAGATGTAGTGCACCCACAATCTCTGAGGTTGCATGGCTAGCCTAGAAAAGGAGAAACATGGAGATGTTAGTGGTAAGCAATCTGAAGGAATTCCGAATTCTCTGTCTCTACAGCACTATCTATTCTTCTTCTTCTTCTTTAAGTATGCTAACTTGACCGTCGGAGGGTTGATCCGGCAGCACACCGCCGGGCAGCTCACCATCTTTTGGTTTTCAGGTTAAATGGCATTATGTGATGCTTAGGTTCAAGGAGTACGAAGAACTGAATATTTCATCCCCATACACATTTTATATTAATTTTATGTATAAATTTTTTATTTGTGCAACACTACTCTTTTTGTACCATAGAATAATCCCAAAAGGGCCAAATGTGTCCAATTAGTTAGCAGTGTTTTGTTTGGGGCTCCCCAACCGTTTGTATGGGCCTTCTAGGGCCCAAATAAGCCAATACATAGCTTTCATTACAGGTCAGCATCGTATTGTATTATGTCGTGTTCGTATCTTTTCATTTCCAGTTCATAAAATAATTACCTTAATATTAATTCAACTCGTTTATTATTTCGTGTTATCATGTTATGTTATTTTCAATCCATGTCTTATTTGTGTCCTGTTAATATGCTTAATAAAAAATTTAAGTGTATGAAAAGAATAAAAATTTTATTCACAAAATAAATTTAATGAAGTTATTCTCTATTGAATAAAATTATTCATAAGAATATTTTATATCAATTCAATCTTATTTTCTTAATTTACATTATATCTTAGGAAAAATTAGTCTAAGGTCCCTCTCCCATTTTTAGTAATGGAAAAGATCCACAATATTATTTTTTGATGTCTAAGGTCCCTACACCCACACCCATATATCATATCAGAGAAATATGACTCTCCTCCGAAGGAACAAAGCTCTTCTTCTATACCTAACTCTCAGAATCATCAGCCCTAAAATCAGACCCAAAAAACCCTTATTTCTCTCATTTCTCTCTTCTTTCAAAACCAACACCGTCAAGCCTAGACCGGTCGAGCTCCTCGGCGGTTTACTCGCGTGGACCGGTAGAAAGCAACATCAAATCTATGTTGGTGAGGCGTTTGGCAGGGGTAGGGTTATTGAACTCGGAGAGAGGAATTTTTTGGGGCCTCTCTTCTTCGTCTTTATCGCTGCAAGAGAAGGGAAGTCCGCCGTGTCGCCGCCGTTGGCACGGTAGTTCTTGTCTTCATTTTGAAGCTCCAATTCGTGCTCTTCAGAATCGAGTGCCCAGGTGCCTGGTTTTGCCCACGCACTAGTCACTATTGCTGCCATTGTTTCTCTCTCTTTGGACTCTCAAACTCTCTCTCTAGAATCTCTCTCTCCCTCTCTAATAGCTTTTGCTGTTTGAGCTGCATAATGTCGGCCATTGGTAGTGCGAAATGTATGAATTTGAGCAATTTATTTGCAATAACTTTTCAAATCAATAAAAGACCTATTTTCTCTGGGTTTCAGTCTTTGGTCCAGAATTTTCTTTTGGTGAGCACTTTACTTTGGTTGTGTACTATTAGTATATATATTACACTTCTCATTCTTTCTCTTCTATTCAATTGATAAAGGAGGATTTGGATTTTTTCTGGTTTCAATTTTCTCTAGTACAAGATTTTGAATTTTCTTTGGTAAAGGATTTGAATTTTCTCTGTATAGCGATCCCGGTTTCTCTTCCTTTGATTGTTGTATTCCGTGGTTATCCGCTTGAGCAGGTCTTCTTGTATTCCGTGGTTCTCTTCCTTAGGTTCCGTGGAGTTGGTGGCTGTATATCTTGTTGTTATCCTTTAATTCCGTGTGTTTGAGTTTTAGGATGTATTGGGCGTGTTTCGAACAGGTTGGTTGAGCTTTAGTCCCATTCCTTGTTGCCCAGAATTTTGGTGGTACGCTCGAGCAGGTCTCTTTGCGCTCGAGCGGAGTTTGATTTTTGGTTATCCGCTCGAGCAGGTCTTTTTGCGCTCGAGCGGGATTTACACACTCTCAGTATTTCGTGCCTCTGCAAAACTTCTGCAGGTGGGTTTTTTACGCTCGAGCGGATTTTCTTACGCTCGAGCGGGTCGAGCTCGAGCAGGTATCTTGACGCTTGAGCGGGTAGTTCATTGTCTATAAAAGTACTGGAGGGGGGAAATCTACGCTTGAACAGCTTTCCCTTTGCGCTTGAGCGGGTGTGTTTTGCAGTTGTGTCTTGGCGCTCGAGCGGGTACCCTTCACACTCGAACGGGTCCAGTTTTTGTACTTGACGCTCGAGCGTTCTATTATCCGCTCGAGCGGGTCATACGTATATCAGATATCAGCTGGGTGATTTTAAACCACTTTTCAACTTCCACTCTCTCTCTTACTTTTCTGAAAAACCATTTTTGAGAGCTTCTCTCACTACTTTCTCCCTTCTCTCTTAGGATTGATCTAGTATGAGTGATTTTCTACCCTTGGGCCTTTGTAAAAAGTGTGGGGATCGTTGAATGCTACATTTTGATCCGAGAATCTTGGGATTTGGAGTATTTCCGATTTCTTCATCACCTCCATTGAGTCTTATCTCTTGAGGTAGGGATTCCTACTCATTCTTATACGCTTTAACACAGATGTTGAGCTATTTGTATAGATGGTTGATATTTGGGAAGTTAGGGTTTGAGTTGGGTTTTATAAAAGAGGGGTTTTGTCCTTTGGACTCAAATGTGTATGTTTTGGGTCTTAAAAGGTGATTATTAAGGTTAGTTGATGATATTTAGGCCTTTGGGTCAATATTGGAAAAAGGGAAAAAAAATGCCATGTTTGGGTATAATTGGGTCATTTATGTAATTAATGACATTTATGATGAGAATATGAAATTGAGTTGAGAATAATGAAATTGGCTCAATATGAGATGGAATAGTGAAGTTGGATTTATTAATCGTTCACTTTTGAAAATGTTGATAAATTATCTGTTGATGCATTTATTATCTGTTTAGAAATAATTGCTTTGTGCTATCGGTGGAGGATAGTCTTGATTGTTGTAGACAATGCATGATGATTAGGCAAACTAAAACTAATCAATTGAGTAAGCCATCAAATATGGCAGTTGATATAATACAGCAAAATTGCGTATTGATTGAGTGAACTTATATATGATAATTGCTTATATACATTGTATTGTGTGGGAGGAGATGAGGGATGTACTCCACGGTTTAGGGGAAGATGGGGGATGGACCTCTAAACCGGACTTTGTTTGATATTGATACAACACTAAAATGTGTATCACGGTTTAGGGGAAGATAGGGGATGGAGCTCTAAACCGGATTTTGTCTGAGATTGATACAACACTAAAATGTGTATCTATTATGAAGTGTGAAATGTTTAATATGAGTTATTATCTCATCTGAAATAGAAATACTGCTGATATGAGATGTGATCTCAATCAAATTGTTTGGCCAGTTTCTGAGCCTTAGTTATGAAATGATTCGTATGAGTTAAACATTTATCATTGGCCAATGTTTTAGTTATTGCTTATATCATGTTTAGCATATCTCTACTGGGCGTTGGCTCACCCTATATGGGACATCATTTTCAGGTACAGGTAGCATGCTACCTCCAAGGACGTAGCTTGGGAGGCTCAGTGGCTGGGCCATCTTTTTTATTACATTTTTGTATTACATGTATATCAAGCCAAGGGCTTATTTTGTATAGAGTTGGTACTCTTCCTTTTGTAACCAAGTGTTGACTTGGAAAGCTGTAAGCCCGTAGGGCATTTGTTTTTGTGGTTAACGTGTAATACCCTTGTAAGAAATACTCTGATGAAATGTATTTAAGCTTATTCCCTTGTCTAAGCATGTCAACATTGTATGATTTATGGGTTTAATTTGAGGGCGTTACAACTTGGTATCAGAGCGTACCGGGTTTGAATACTTTGGGTACGTGGGAAGTGATTAGTATCACAATGGGTTTGTCTCGCTTGTTAGAGACTTATGTGTAATGTTATGTGCTTATGTGATAACATGTTTATGTGACTATTTGAGTATGAGATTTAGTTTCTAGGATGTTGATTGGATCCTTGGGTTTCTGTGAGTCTTGTTGGAAAAGCACTTGATCAATGCTGTTTCTAACCGGAACTCTAGTAACGCCTTGGGACTATCATTATCTGGAAATGAAATTCGTAGGTGCTTATGTGATTATGTACTTACGTGGAATGAATTACAGTTGTCCATGCATTAGGACGCGAGTGTTATCGCTTCAGCACATTTATGAATGTGCTAATGTTCTTCGTTACCTTTATTAGGATGTTAGGACGAGGATGTGGTGGTAAGCGTGGTAGGCCTAGGAGGCAAGAGATGCCTATACCGGAGGAGATTCCGGCGCAGTAGGAGGGTGTTGGTCAAGCCAATGTGGCCGAGCCAGCGGGTCAACAGGCCATGAATGCCTTAGCCCGCGAGATAGCAGGAGCCTTGAGGGAATCCATGGGTATTCTCAGAGCTGAGAATCCAGTTCAGGCCCAGGTTGTTGATGCAGGGCCTTCCTTTCTAAAGAGGGAGTTCTTCCGGTCTAATCCGGATGAGTTTGTTGGGGATCCGAAAGAGCCACTGAAGGCTGATGAGTGGTTTGAACAGATAACCAAGACGTTTGAGATGCTTGGCATCGAAGACGGGGCTTTGAAGGTGACCTTGGCATCTTTCCAGCTTAAGGGGGATGCTGGTCAGTGGTGGAAGTACATGAAGGGTCGTATTGGTGGCACTTGGGAGGCTTTTGTGGATGTTTTCCAGGAGAAGTTCTTATCTCCAGCTGTCAGGGAGAAGCTGAGAGACTAGTTTGCCAGCTTTTGCAGCTGAGTTCTTCAGTGGCCGAGTTTGAGGCTGCATTTACTAGTTTGTCCAGGTTTGCACCTGAACTTGTGGCGTCCAAGGAACGCCGTTGTATCGAGTTCGAGAAGAAGTTGAGGCGCGACCTTAAGATGAGAATTGGCGGGTCTATGACTCGAGCCTATGGGCGTCTGGTTGATGCTGCAGCCCATATGGAGATCATGATGCAGGAGGAGGAGGGGCAGAGAGGCTCCAAGAGGAGTCAAGATGGCCAGAGTGATGGCAGGAGATAGAGATGTTCTAACCCTCAGCAATCTCAGGGCGGTTTTGCTAGATCTACCTTTCCAGTGCCGAGTGCAGGTTCTGGGAAAGGCAGTCAGGGAGAGGTGACCTGTTACAACTGTGGTCAGCTGGGCCACAAGCCTCCAGCTTGCCCATAGAGGGGAGGAGGTCAGAGAGCAGCTTCATCATTGGCTCGACCTCAGAGCTAGAGTCAAGGCAGAGGTCAGCCACTGTCTTGTTACCAGTGTGGTCAGGCGGGGCACCTGAAGAGGTTTTGCCCGCAGTTGAGTGGCACATCTGGTGCATCTGGGCCGAGGCAGAGTTTTCAGCCAGCTCAGTCAGTTCAGGCCTCGAGGGCCAATCAGGGGGCTTCATCGTCCCAGTCTGTGCAGCAGTCTTTTGCTCCGAGAGGTGAGCAGGTTGATCAGGGGCCTACAGGGCGCGTGTATGCTGTTACCGCGCAGGATCTTGTACCGGCTCCATCTGTTGTGAGAAGTACCTTCTTGTTTTGCAACTTGGTTGCCAATGTATTGATTGATACGGGTGGATCTCATTCCTTTGTATCTGCTGCATTTGCATCTATTTTGGGTTGGAGTTGGCACAATTAGCGTCTCCTATATGCATTGTATCACCTGTTGGGGGTGAATTGATTTTGAAACAATGATGTAGAGGTTGTGATATAGAGGTCGTCGATCGTCGGCTTCCGTTTCCTTTTGTAGTTATGCCCATGTCGGGTTTCGATGTTATTTTGGGTATGGACTGGCTATCGTCATACCGGGCTGTTATCGATTGTTACCGCCAAAGGGTCACAGTATGTACCTTAAGCGGGGATTGTTTCCATTTCTTGGGGGATCGAGTTGGTAGTGTGTTGCCACTGGTGTATAATCCACGAGGGCGGAGTGAGCTTAGTGGTCTCCTTGCTAGCCTTATGAGTAGTGAGTGTGATGAGACCGGGGTTGAGTTGCCGAGAGTGGTTTGCAAGTATTCAGATGTTTTTCCCGAGGATCTTGTCAGTTTGTCACCTCGGCGAGAGATAGAGTTCTCCATTGATTTAGTGCCTGGCACAGCGCCGATTTCTATGGCACCTTACCGTTTTGCCCCAGCCGAGTTGAATGAGTTATAGATTCAACTCCAGGAGTTGCTAGATAAGGGTTTTGTTCGCCCTAGTGTTTCGCCGTGGAGAGCACCAGCCCTCTTTGCTAAAAAGAAAGATGGTGTCTTGAGACTTTGTATCGACTATTGGAAGTTGAATCGGGCTACGGTTAAGAATAAGTATCCTATGCCCCGTATAGATGATTTGTTTGACCAGTTGAAGGGTTCCCGTTGTTTCTCTAAGATCGACTTGAGATCGGGTTACCACCAGTTGAGGATCAGGGAGGAGGATATCCCGAAGACGGCATTCTGTACGCGGTATGGCCACTATGAGTTTCTGGTGATGCCATTTGGGCTCACCAACGCACCGGCAATGTTTATGGATTTGATGAACTGGATCTTTCGGGAATTCTTAGATCGTTTTGTAGTCGTCTTTGTGGACGACATCCTGATTTATTCACCGTCGGAGGAGGAGCACGAGGAACACTTGAGAGTGATACTGGAGTTGCTTAGGGCCCATAGGCTGTATGCCAAATTTGGGAAGTGTGAGTTCTGGCTAGGGGAAGTCAAGTTCTTAGGCCATGTGGTATCCGGGGAAGGAGTGTCCGTTGATACATCCAAGATTGAGGCAGTGCAAGATTGGGCACAGCCTAAAAGTGTGTTTGAGATCCACAGTTTTCTAGGATTAGTTGGGTATTACCGTCGGTTTGTGAAGGATTTCTCCAGGCTAGCTTCACCGTTGACTAGATTGACGCGGAAAGGGGTCAAGTTTGTATGGAGTGAGACTTATGAAAAGTCGCTCTAAGAGATGAAAATTAGATTGACCACCGCTCTGGTCTTGATTATTCCGGAGAGAGGTTTGGGTTATGCGGTCTACTGTGATGCCTCACGAGAGGGTTTTGGGTTGTGTATTGATGCAAGAGGGAAAAGTGGTAGCCTTTGGTTCACGTCAGTTGAAAATACACGAGAAGAATTACCCTACACATGACCTAGAGCTAGCAGCTGTGATCTTTGCCTTGAAGATTTGGAGGCACTACCTTTATGGTGAGAGATTCGAGGTATTCTCGGACCATAAGAGTTTGGAGTATCTGTTTACACAGAGGGACTTAAATTTGAGGCAGAGAAGATGGATGGAGTTCATTGAGGACTACGACTTTAAGTTATACTATCACCTGGGAAAGGCCAATGTTGTGGCCGATGCCCTTAGCAGGAAATCCATTAGTGATGTCGCTAGTATAGCCATCCAGGAGTGGGAGATGTTGGGGGCACTTGGGGAGTTTGATTTGCTTCTGGGTGAATCTGTTGAGGCTGCGGCCTTGTTTTCTGTCGTTGCGCAGCCTACACTTGTGACTCGAGTGTTAGAGGCACAGAGAGGTAACCTTAAGGTAGAGTCCCTCCGAGAGAAGATCTCCAGTAGGAAGGTTGACAAGGGTTCGACGGTGTATCCCGACCTGAGTGTGGGATACCGAGACCGATTGTTTGTGCCGGAGTCCTGCCGAGAGGAGGTACTCCAAGAGTTTCACCATTCACGCCTTACGGTGCATCCGAGAGGCACCAAGATGTATCGTGATTTGGGGCGCCAGTTTTGGTGGAGGGGCATGAAAAGAGATGTGGCAGTTTTCGTGTCTAAGTGCCTTACTTGTCAGAGAGTGAAGGCCGAGCATCAGAGGCCAGCGGGTTTGTTGCAACCCTTGCCTATTGCCGAGTGGAAGTGGGAGCATGTCACTATGGACTTCGTTGTAGGTCTTCCGAGGACTCAGCGGGGTAGTGATGCTATTTGGGTGGTTGTAGACCGGTTGACTAAGTTAGCGCACTTCATTCCTATGCGCGTGAGAGATTCGGTAGATCACCTTGCCGACTTGTATGTTCGGGACATAGTGAGGTTGCACGGGGTCCCAGTGACGATCGTCTTAGATAGAGATCCTCGTTTTACTGCTAGGTTGTGGCAGAGTTTGCAGAGTGCCTTAGGCACTAAATTGACCTTCAGCACGGCTTATCATCCTCAGACTGACAGGCAGTCCGAGCGTACTATTCAGATCCTTGAGGATATGCTTCGAGGTTATGTCCTTGACTTTAATGGGACGTAGGAGAGGCACTTGCCCTTGGTGGAGTTTGCCTACAACAACAGTTTTCAGTCTAGTATCGGTATGGCACCGTTTGAGGCCTTGTATGGCCGACCGTGTAGGTCTCTGGTTTGTTGGGCCGAGGTGGGTGATACACCTTTGTTGGGCCCGGAATTGATGAGGGAAACGACGGAGAAAGTTGGGCTTATCCGTAGGAGGCTTGTTACAGCCCAGAGTCGCTAAAAGAGTTATGCCGACCGTAGGAGGAGGCCTTTGGCTTTTGAGACGGGTGATCACTTCTTCTTGAAAATATCACCTAGGCGGGGATTGATGAGGTTTGGGAAGAGTGGGAAGTTATCCCCTCGGTTTATTGGTCCCTTTAAGATCCTTGAGAGGATTGGGGAGGTTGCTTACCGTTTGGTCTTGCCGCCGCAGTTATCCGGAGTACATGACGTGTTTCATGTTAGTATGCTTCGGAAGTACGAGCCGGATCCATCGCACGTGTTGGATTGAACCGACCTAGAGGTAGATGAGGATACCTCGTATGAGGAGAGACTAGTTCGGGTCTGGGATAGGCGGGAGCAAGTCTTACGAGGCAAGACCATTCCCTTGGTAAAGGTTTTGTGGAAACATCACGGAGTGGAGGAAGCCACTTGGGAACGTGAGTTGGAGGTCCGTGAGACATATCCAGACTTATTTGTTCATATGTAATCATGTTTTGAAAATTTTGTAATATTGATAAACTTTAAGAGCATTGATTATGTCTTAAGTTGTAAAACATTGTAAATGTTTTGGTTTATGGAAATATTGTGGAACTTGCCTTATAATGGAAGTTGATTTTAACATTGTATATGTTGTTGATGATTCAGAAATGCAAATATAATTTTGGCATTGAATATATTTTGAGATACATGTTGATAATGCATGTTGGAGATTATATAGAAGTTTGCCTCTTGAATAAAGATGGAATGACCGATAATAGGTCAAGTTGTTGAATTTTGTATTGTAGTAATGTTGGTAATTGAGAAAACTTGTTTTTGAAAAATTTGTACTTAATTTCGGGGACGAAATTCTTTAAGGGGGGAAGGTTATAGCAATCCCGGTTTCTCTTCCTTTGATTGTTGTATTCCGGACTTAGGTTCCGTGGAGTTGGTGGCTGTATATCTTGTTGTTATCCTTTAATTCCGTGTGTTTGAGTTTTAGGATGTATTGGGCGTGTTTCGAACAGGTTGGTTGAGCTTTAGTCCCATTCCTTGTTGCCCAGAATTTTGGTGGTACGCTCGAGCAGGTCTCTTTGCGCTCGAGCGGAGTTTGATTTTTGGTTATCCACTCGAGCAGGTCCTTCTTGCGCTCGAGCGGGATTTACACACTCTCAGTATTTCGTGCCTCTACAAAACTTCTGCAAGTGGGTTTTTCACGCTCGAGCGGATTTTCTTACGCTCGAGCGGGTAGTTCATTGTCTGTAAAAGTACTGGAACGGGGAAATCTACGCTCGAGCGGCTTTCCTTTTGCGCTCAAGCGGGTGTGTTTTGCAGTTGTGTCTTAGCGCTCGAGCGGGTACCCTTCACGCTCGAGTGGGTCCAGTTTTTGTACTTGACGCTCGAGCGTTCTATTCTCCACTCGAGCGGGTCATACGTATATCAGATATCAACTGGGTGATTTTAAACCACTTTTCAACTTCCACTCTCTCTCTTACTTTTCCGAAAAGCCATTTTTGAGAGCTTCTCTCACTACTTTCTCCCTTCTCTCTTAGGATTGATCTAGTATGAGTGATTTTCTACCCTTGGGCCTTTGTAAAAAGTGTGGGGATCGTTGAGGGCTACATTTTGATCTGAGAATCTTGGGATTTGGAGCATTTTCGATTTCTTCATCACCTCCATTGAGTCTTATCTCTTGAGGTAGGGATTCCTACTCATTCTTATACGCTTTAACACAGATGTTGAGCTATTTGTATAGATGGTTGATATTTGGAAAGTTAGGGTTTGAGTTGGGTTTTACAAAAGAGGGGTTTTGTCCTTTGGACTCAAATGTGTTTGTTTTGGGTCTTAAAAGGTGATTATTAAGGTTAGTTGATGATATTTAGGCCTTTGGGTCAATATTGGAAAAAGGGAAAAAAATGCCATGTTTGGGTATAATTGGGTCATTTATGTAATTAATGACATTTATGATGAGAATATGAAATTGAGTTGAGAATAATGAAATTGGCTCAATATGAGATGGAATAGTGAAGTTGGATTTATTAATCGTTCACTTTTGAAAATGTTGATAAATTATCTGTTGATGCATTTATTATCTGTTTAGAAATAATTGCTTTGTGCTATCGGTGGAGGATAGTCTTGATTGTTGTAGACAATGCATGATGATTAGGCAAACTAAAACTAATCAATTGAGTAAGCCATCGAATATGGCAGTTGATATAATACAGCAAAATTGCGTATTGATTGAGTGAACTTATATATGATAATTGCTTATATACATTGTATTGTGTGGGAGGAGATGGGGGATGTACTCCACGATTTAGGGGAAGATGGGGGATGGACCTCTAAACCGGATTTTGTTTGATATTGATACAACACCAAAATGTGTATCATTCGTGAAGTATAGAAGTGTCTTTGTTTAATATTGATACAACACTAAAATGTGTATCACGGTTTAGGGAAAGATGGGGGATGGACCTCTAAATCGGATTTTATCTGAGATTAATACAACACTAAAATGTGTATCTATTATGAAGTGTGAAATGTTTAATATGAGTTATTATCTCATCTGAAATAGAAATACTGCTGATATGAGATGTGATCTCAATCAAATTGTTTGGCCAGTTTCTGAGCCTTAGTTATGAAATGATTCGTATGAGTTAAATATTTATCATTGGCCAATGTTTTAGTTATTGTTTATATCATGTTTAGCATATCTCTACTGGGCGTTGGCTCACCCTATATGGGACATCACTTTCAGATACAGGTAGCATGCCACTTCCAAGGACGTAGTTTGAGAGGTTCAGTGGCTGGGTCATCTTTTTTATTACATTTTTGTATTACATGTATATCAAGCCAAGGGCTTATTTTGTATAGAGTTAGTACTTTTCTTTTTGTAACCAAGTGTTGACTTGGAAAGCTGTAAACCCGTAGGACATTTGCTTTTGTGGTTAACATGTAATACCCTTGTAAGAAATACTCTGATGAAATGTATTTAAGCTTATTCCCTTGTCTAAGCATGTCAACATTGTATGATTTATGGGTTTAATTTGAGGGCGTTACACTCTGGTTTCACAGAGAAATGATTCTACAGAAGCAAACAATTTTATTCAGAGAAATTTCAATTTTCTCTGGAGAGAAGGGAAATTTCTCTGGAGATGAGGGAATGCCAAAGAAATTCTCTGGATAGTGGGTCAGAGAAATTTGAAAGTCCAGAGAAATTTCGTTTCTTGATTGTACTCAGCGCAATAATTTTGTGCATGATCTGTCTGGTGTGCATATTTCTCTTTGCATTAGTGCTGGTGGTGGTGGTGTTGTTGTTTTGCCCCTCTTTTTTCTTTTTTTGAGTTAAAAACCATAGCTATTAGTTCTTTACATAATTTGGAAATTTCTCTAAAGAGAAATAGAGAATTTCTCTGAATAGAATTTCTCTGGGAAGTCCAGAAAATTCTCTAGATAAAATTTCTCTGGATCAAATTGAGGGACCTTAGACATTATAAAAATATTAGATATCTTAATACTATAAAATCTTAATACTAGGGACCCTTAAAAAAAACCCTTACATAATCTGGAAATTTCTCTGGAGAGAAACATAGAATTTCTTTGGGTTAGAGAGAATTTCTCTAGTTCAGAATTTCTTTGGATAGAATTTCTCTGATCCAGAATTTCTCTGGGAAGTCTAGAGAAATTCTTTGAATGAAATTTCTTTGGATCAAATTGAGGGACTTTAGACATTATGAAAATATTAGATGTTCTTTATGCTATAAAATCTTAATACCAGAGACCCTAAAAAAAGAACCCCTTATATCCTATTATTATTATTATTATTATTATTATTATTATTACTAAATTAACTATATAATGGTAGACCAAACACATTATCTTGAATTAAAAAATATATATATATATATATATTAGCTTTAAAATCTTACTTTATATATATATATATTTCTAATAAGTTAGATCGAGTTATATAAGGGATTAAAAAAGGGTTTGGCTTCTTTTAAGGTAGTTATTTCAATTTGATAGAGTGTTGGGATTTGGTATGTCAATTTTGAGACCAATTTAAATAATCTGAATCGTTCACTTTTTAGAACTCATTAAATAAAATATCCATACAAAAAATGAAGATGATCGAATTACTGAAATTGATCTTACAATGGACCAAACCCATAAAAAATGCCATGGCACCCTCTGATGAAAATTATATTAAAAAGTGTAACTAAATTTTTATTAAACGAGTTATTTGTGTCAATTTTATATTATGTAAGTTTGACACTAATTCAACTTATTTAATTGAGTCATACCCTCGGAAGCATAGATACGGATACGACACGATACGGATACGACGATACGACAAAACCTAAAAAAATAGGATACCGGTACAAGTAGGATACGTTTGTAAAAAATATATTTTTGAAAATTATTAATAGTGAATTACACATAAGTTAAAGAACGTTGAGAAATAACAATGTAATTTTATAATACAAAATACTAACCTTTAAGAATTTTGTATTAATTTAAGCTAGTAGTTTGCTTACTTTTTAAATTTTTAATAGGTCTTACAAATATTTCATTTCAATATCAAGTTTAATATATTTATATTATAATAATAGAACAATTCACAACTTGTCACTATGTTTTTTCCTTTTACACTAGGGAAAAATATTGTATTCAAGTTTACTTATTTATTTATTTATTGATATTTAATTTTACCATTGTTATATTCTCTTGTTAATTCTTACTTTCTATTTAGTTATAGGGGACACGCTTGAAATAATTAGAATACATCAATTTGATAAATTCTATTATTTAACTCACTGTGCTCTTTTTTATCGAAGAACTTAACAAAGTATTAGAAAAATATTCTTATATTTATACTTGCAATTATATTATATTATATTACTATGCAAGAAATGTTACAATTCTAATTTCATAAAACAAGTAAACATGACTTGGAGTATCCGATACTTCAAAATTAAGTATCCGATACTTCAAAATTAATGAAAAAATAATTAAGAAGTATCCGATACTTTTAATAAATATCCGATACGTATCCGCAAGTATCCAAAGAGTATCGATATCCGATACGGATACGTCACCCTATTTGAAGTATCCGTGTTTTATAAGTCATATCATATATATATATATATTTATGTCGAAAAATAGTTAGCTCTAAACTGCTACTTTCACGTATAATTTGAGTCCTGTTAGCATGTCAAAAATTCCGACCCTTAGCGTTGATGAAGTATAGACATGATGTTTTAGGCTAAACCCACCAAAGTATATTGAATACATAGAGTTGAATCTAAATGGATTTAGGTTTATTTTGGGAAGTAAGAAAAATGTTAATTTTTTGTTTTTTTTTTTTTAAATGTAGAAAAAAAATATATATAGAGAGATAATGTGGCCTAAATAAGTCGATAAGCCAATAAATTAATTTTTTTTTTAATTGTCAAAATAAGCCTTAATTGATTATTTGAGCCTTTTAGACCCAATGGACTTGTTCCATTAGTAGGCAAGCTTTGCGTTGGCAGATACTATTTACACCAAAAAAATCATTAAGTATTCTTAATTTTTAAATACACCCTGTTTAATTATTTAAAATTTTATTTTACTCTCATTACGCTCTATTATTTTTCTCAAATTACCCTAAAGGTAAACCCAAACAATAAATAATAAACAAATTAAAAAATTAAATTATTTTAAAAACTTTTCAATATAGAAAATAATTCTTAAATACAGGGAAAAAAAACCAAATTTATAAGTACATAAGCATTATAAATACAAAGAAAACCAAACTTTTACATAAGTATTATAAAACTTTTCAATACAAAAAAAAAAAAAAAAAAAAAAAAACTTTTACATTATAAATTATCCGTAAAATTGCTCGTGAAAAAGTAAAAACTAAACTTATAAGCATCAGACACTAACAAGAAAAAGTAGTTCTCAAATAATGTACTATTGAAATAACAAAATAAGAATAACTCTAATAATATGTTATTGTTAATCTAACTACTGAGCATTTAATTAGAAAATAATTGATGATACTCTACAAAAATTGTGAAATTCCTTTATATGAATACTTACCTCATTTTTGATGGGTTGCTTTAAAAAACTATTTGATTATTACTCTTATCCATTATTTGATTTTGTTCAAACTTTCTTCTTAAGGTTTAGGGTTTCAAAATAATAAAAAATAATGATGTTGATGATGAAAGTGATTTTTGATAGGGTGGATTGGAGTTTTGGAGAAAGAAGAAGAAGAAGAAGAAGAAGAAGAAGAAGAAATAATTTTGATCTCTTAGAGAAGAAGATACAAATATTTGAATAGAAATAACTGATTAGGGTGTATCATGAGAAAAAAAAACTATTTTAAGATTTAATACGTGTTATCCTTATTAGTAAATTTACATTAGAATATAATAAGAATTAAAATTTATAAATTAAATTGGATGTACTAAGACATTTTGAGTTCAAACGGAATCCCCCCTTTGGTTGGATAATGGAGTCTGGGGTTATTTTATCTATGGGCTTTGAGTTTAGAATTTGGGCCTTTTAGCCCCGTTGAGCTTGTTTCAAAAGAAGGTAAGATTGGGTTGAATAATGCAGTCTGGGCCTATAAAAAAAGGACCGTGCTAGGGAGCTCGAAAACAAGCTCCCCCGAATCTCCCTAATTTCTTTTCTTTTTTTTTTTTTTTTTCAGCAGAAGGAAGAAGAAGACGGAGGGGGAGGGGGAGGGGGAGGGTGACTGGAGGGGGCCTAAAAAATGGGCTGGAGGCAGAGGCGGGGGGCGCGGCGATCGGCGATGGCAGAGGCGACGAGCAGAGGCATGGCGATCGACGACGGAGGCGGAGGCGCGGTGATGGGCGACGGATCTGCGACGGATCGGAGACGACGGCGACGGATTGGAGACGACGGCGACGACGACTTCTTTCTTTCCCTCTCACTCTCCCTCTCCTCCCCCTTCTCCTTCCCTGGTCGAACGAAAATGGCGGAAAAAAAAAAAAAAAAAAAAAGAAAAAAAGCCTAATGCCCAAAACGACGTCGTTTTGGGCATTAGGGGGATTAGGGGGGCTCATTTTCGAGCTCTCAAGCATTATTCATAAAAAAATGAGCATTGATAGAGACCCCCCTCCAATCATCACCCCCCACACACACGTGGCGGGTGATGATTGGAGGAGAAGGGAAAAAAAAAAAAGCAAAAGAAAAAGTAACCAATCAAAAAAGAAAGGGGATCAAAGAGGGTGAGGGGAAAAGGGATCTTAAACATTTTTGTAAAAAAATATCTCTGTTCAAAGGCCCACAAAAATAAGAACCAATTGTCATTTATTGATTGCCGAATGCAACATTCCTTGTCTAAAATAATAATAATAATAATAAATTCTTATTTAAGGTCTCAACAAAATTAAAACCATCATTGTCCAAATGTCCTCAATAGTAAAAGTGGCAAAATATATATTAATTACAGTAATGCAATAGAAAATAATTATTAAATAACAAATTTTATAATGTACAATTAAATATATTATATGAAGTAGGTTAAAAGTTAATTTTTTGACTTTTTTGTTAAGAAAATGTGTAAAAAAATAGAGAAATAATATGACTGAAGAGAGATTAAAAGTCAAAAAACTGCTTTTAACATCTATCCCAAAAGATATGCATACAAATTTTATAATGAGATTTGGGCTACGTAAATGAAACTATTTTCAAAATAGATACAACCAAAAAACTTTTGAATTTTCAAATTTTCAAAATATATGCAATCAAACAAAATTTTAAATTTTATTAATCTTTTTTGGGTGAATTACACAGTCTTTGTAGTTTGGAACTTGTGTTACTTTGGTCTCTGATTTTTTAATTGTGATACATTTGATCCTGAATTTTGAATATTATTTCAAATAAGGACAATCAAGGATATTTCCTTTACAAACGGTTTATTTCAAGGGCAAAATTATCATACAACTTATTTTGTGTTGGTTAACTTGCATGTCGTTTGAAATGTAATGATCTTTTTTTTAATAAATAATATTGGTACTTTCTTGATTATAAAGTTCTATTTGGTTTGATTTTCATAATCTATTTTCAGAAAATTTCTAAGAAATGAAAATTATTGGTGAAAAAAATTAAAAATACATCATTTTTATATAATTTTATATTTTGGAACGGTGAAAATAATTTTTTTAAATTAATTTTTTTTGATATTATTTTTGTTAAATTAGTTTTTATTTTTTCAAAAGTCAAACATAGCGACAACTTTAATATCATTATTAAATCAATCCATTAAATCAAAAAATCTAAAATTAAAAATATTTCATATATTAAATATATCAATTACATATTATATGATAATCATCTAATAATCACCCATTATATTAAAAATCTAATAATCACCCATTATATGATAATCATCTAAAAATATCTGTCAATAACAAAAACAACCATATATTACATTATAACTATAAAAAAACCCATTATATGATCATTATCCAAACACATACTAAAAATTAGTTTAGTAAAAAAATAAAAATGTAAAAAATTTATCATTTTTATATAATTTTATCTTTTGATGAGTTGAAATAATTTTTAAAAAATCAAAAATAACTTCTTAATATTTAATTTTGTTAAATTAATTTCTATTTTTTCAAAAGTAAAAAATAACATATATCTTCCTTCTAACGGAATCCCATCGTTACAGGACTTACAGAACTTTTATAACTTCCAACTTAAAACCAGCAACAACACAGACTCAGTTGAAACCAGCAACAATACAGAGCCTCTCTCTCTCTCTCTCTCTCTCTCTCTCTCTCTCAAATTACTGTTTTAAGGAGATCCCAGTCACATATGCTTTATGTTTGGAGATTACTCTTTGGAGTACTCCCTATTATTATATATACACGCAAAATCGAAGCCCCCATAAATTCCATTACAAATCAAGCAATGGTTAAGTAGAATTGAAAGAAATAGAAACTTAAAACAGAGTAATGCCATCGAAATTGAAAACCATTTTTGCATGGAAAATATTACAACAAATATGATCCTATCCCATGGACAAACAAAAATAATCCACATTTTCTCACAATTATCTTGAATCGTTCAAGTATTTCAATCATCATATCAATGGTTCCTTCACCAGAACGCAGTTCCTTCTCTTATATATCATGGGACCTCTCTGTGAAATCTCTCTAAAATTTAACTCAAAGGTTATTTTTTGAAAAATGTTAATTTGTTTAGAACAAACAAGAACATAACAGCAACAGTCGTCCCAAATCCAGTCCCAAATCCCATCCCAAACGACATTTTGACAATAATCTCTCCCCACATTGACTTGCTAGGAGAGATTATTTGAGGAACTTGATTACTAATCGGAAACGGGGACGAAAGTTTACCACTACGTAGACCTAGGTTGCCTTCAAAGCTCGAGTTTGGAAAGGTTTCAAACTGCCCTCCAGTAGGGATTGTCCCGTACAATTGATTGTAAGCAACATTGAACTTGGATAGAAAGCTGAGATTTACCAACGAAAAAGGTATAGCTCCGGATAGATAATTGTGGGACAAATCCAAAATCTCTATGCTTGTCATACCAGACAAATCCTTAGGAATGTTTCCAGATAAATTGTTGCATTTTAGGTCCAAACAATGCAATTTTTTTAGGTTCCCAAACTCGGGCCAGATGGGTCCGGTGAGAAAGTTATTGCCGAGGTCAAGTGTTGGTGGAAACCTCCAAATTTGATTATACTGCAACCGGCTAATGCTTGTGACTCGTTCGATGACAAATGGGAATGAGAAGCCTAGAAAAGGGTCTTCCTGTAAGACATCCCTGGAGATGAGACACTCTAATCTAGTCAAGTTCTTTGGTATCTCGCCGGTAAAAGAGTTGTTCGACAAGTCAATGTAAAACAGAAACTCAAAATTACCTAACCATGGCGGAATTATTCCATCCAATCGATTCCGCGATAAATCCAACAACTGCAAATTTGTTAACCCACTCAACCACTGGGGGAACTCACCAGCGAGTTTGCAATCGGCAATAATGCAAACCTTCAAATTTTTAAGCCCTAGAATAGGAAAGGAAGGCAATTGTTCACCATGAAAACTAAAGGTAATATACAAAGTAGTCAAGTTCTGGCAATGCTGCAAGATATCAAGGGCAGCTGAGAGGTTAAAAATGGTCGAATTCGCTAATGAAATCCAAGAGAGGCCATGAAAATTCCTAAAGCTTTCTGGGATTTGCCCGGTAAAGTTGTTTCCCGCAAGACCGATTATTTTCAGTCGCGGACAGAGTGGGAGATTATCAGGAACTGGCCCCGTGAACTGATTACTGGTTAAACTGAGCGAAACCAGATGGGTCATTTCAGAACAATTCAATTCAATTACACCATTCAAAAAATTGTTTCTCAAAACAAGTGAAGTAATAGTCCTAGAATTCGCCAGAGAATTGGGAATTCTACCGGAAAAATTATTGGATTCAGCAAAAAATTCTTGTAACTTTGCAAATCTATGAAAAACATCTGGGACAGTCCCTGAAAACGAATTGAATGATATATCCAAATGAACAAGATCAGAGAGATTACCAATTCCACTGCTGAGCTCACCCGAAAACCGATTATCCTGAAGACCCAACTGATTCAATCTCGGTAGCCGGAAAATATCCTCCGGTATATCTCCGGCGAGCAAATTATTACCAAGCCAGACGTGTTCTAACGAGCTGCAATTCCCAAACCCAGATGGAATTCCACCAAAGAAGTAATTCACAGCAAAATCAATGATCCGAATCCGAGTTGAATTGATACAAATCCCCACAGGAACCGAGCTTTCGAATGAATTATCAGAAATGTCGAAGATCTCGAGAGAAGGAAGGTTGATACTCATCGGAATTGAACCAGAGAAATTGTTTCTGCTGAGGTCGATGACTTGTAGATTCGGCAATTGAAACAGAGATGGAGGAAGAGAGCCTCCAAGGAAATTGATAGAGAGGTTTAGGGTTCTGAGTTGGTCTAAACCAGTGAAAGTAGTTTCGTTGAGTTTGCCAGTCAATCTGTTCCCGGAGAGTTCCAATTTCACAACCCTACCGGAATGGATAGGATCGTTGAAGAAGCCGAGTGAAGAAGATGAATTGCAGGTGATTCCTGACCAGTTACAGCAATTTGAGGTACCCCAACCATTGATAGTTCCTGAATCTAATCCACTCAAGAAAGCCTCCAAAGCCTTGAGATCGTTCGAATTACATGTCATGTTTTGGGAATTCGAAACTTGAACTCGTGAAGAGAACACGAAAGCGAAAGTGAAGATCACCCACAACTCCAGCATACCCATCTCAAAGAAACAATTACTATGAGATTGAGAGAGAGAGAGGGTAGTAAAGTCAGGTTTCAGAAGAACCAATTTGCTGGGCGATGAATTGTGATCTGGGATTTGTTAGTTTCAGTATTTTGTTGATAAAACAAAAACAAACAAGAATGGATGAGATGATGGATGGGATTTGGGTTCTGGGTTCTGGGTTCTGGGTTTGGGTTTGTACAAACAATCAAAGAGGAGAGTGAAACACGTAGGTGAAGGAAAAAGACATGGGGAAGTTCGACTTTGGAAGAGATTTCTAAATTGAGAAATGTTAGGGATAATGAAATTTTTTTTATGAAAATGATCACGAAAGATTTGTGACTCTTAGATTACCTAGATTACCTTGATTTGTGACTCTTAAATTTCCAATCAAATAAATAATCCAATATCTTACATTTTTTCAAAAAATGATATTACGTATCATGAAATAAATGTTATGAAAAATTTCATAAAATTAATCCAGAGTGATTGTATAACATACAATAAAATATTACAAATACTATAAACTAATCTAAGGGTGAAGAATCTTCATGAAGACTTTTCATGATACCTTTTTTATGATACCTAGTATTATTGTTTACAAAAATATGAGATTTATACCCATATGAAATATTTGGTCACGTCTCCTAAGGTTTTTGACAATTATAAAGACCTCTCTTATAATTTTAATAATTACAAAAATCTTTCTTATTTTTTTTTTGACATTGTCAAAATTCCACTCTCCTATAAATTTTGAGTCAAACGGTGTTAATTTGGTTGTACAAATGACTATAATACCCTTTATCCTTAATATCTTTTAATTATAATTTATCTATATATTAAATTATCATTTTATTTCTCACATTTTTTTCCCTTGACTTTGTATTTTTTTTTTCACTATAAGTTTTGAATTTTTATAAGTTTAAAAAAAAAAAAATCAACCATTAATGAAATTAAGAAAGAATATCCATATTTTTTATTTGAATTAATTTTGAGATTTAATTTAATAAAAATAATTTAAATGAAAGAAACAAAGATGGAGGTATAGATTTTAGATGTAATAAATAACAAATTATTTGAGTATTTTATTATTTTCAAATAAAATTCTATTTTAATTAGATGTAAGAAATGATAAATTTAAATAGTTTATTATTCTCAAATAATTTCTTTATCTTTTATTCACTATCATCTAATTTTAATTTATTGTAACTTGATTAGATATTTTTCACTTGTATATATATTTTTAAAAATTTTATTATTAAGGTGAGAAATATTGAATTTTTTTTTAATGATAATTAAAATTTGAGAATAATATAGGATTGTGAAAAGATAAAATGATAATTTTTTTATTATATTTATGAGGTAACATTTTGTAATTTTTATAAGTCATTTTTTTATTATAAATATAAATTGTTATTACGTTTATTTTTCTTAAAAAAAATTTAATACACAAATATGTTTACAAAATAAAAGATAAATTTATGTTTTCTAAGTTGCTATGGTATTGGGTGATACTAGCTAACATTGATGAAAGATAAAAAATGAAGAAAACAATTGAGAAGAGAACAAATAATAATAATAATAATAATAATAAATTATATGGTGTTTCTACTTGCTGCAGTGACACTATAAAAAAAAATTAAATGAGAAAATAAATAGAAAGAAATAAAAAAAATGGAAAGAGATGGATAATTTCTCCAAATATGTATTTTCATATGAAAAAAAATTCAAATATCTATATGTATTTTTAAATTTTTATTCAAACTCTAATTTCTCAAAATAATTATTTATAAGATTGGTGATCTTTTTAAAAAATAAAACATACTTTGTTTCGTAATTTTCAAATAATGATTGTATTTAATTTAGTATAAGATTTAATAGTGATCAATTTATTAGCTCTTTTTTTCTTTTCTTTTTTTAAGGTAAGGCAATATTTGGTTATTCTACTATATATATATTTGTCTTAACAATTTAGAATTTTTAAAAATTTTTTATAGAATTTAATAATTTTGTTTTTATTAAAATAATGTAGATGTCTTTACTATTTTTTTTTATAAAACTTCAAGAAATGTGAGTGAAATTTACTATTTGAATATCTAAGGACAATCTTGCAATTTTTTACTCATAGTACATGATGTCAGCATGACATCAGTATATTCTGTTAAATAAATTAATAGAAGATTAATGGTGGAGGAATTTTAATAATAGCTTCAAAAGTAAAAATGATTTCTATAATTATTGAAACTACAAGATATGTCTCTATAATTGTCAGAAACCCCAGGGAGGTGAGTGTAATTTACCCAATTATTTTTTTTTCAATTTATTTAACTTATTTTTATTTAATAAATTATAATTAAAATTATATCAAACAGTTTAGGAAAAATTATTTATAAGTCCTATTAGGGAGACTTATGTTACATATAGTCCTACTAAAAAACTTATGTTCCCATAAGTCCTGTGGAAAGTTTGTTGACACAGTTACCCTCAATATTAGTTGTTAATATCATAAATAATAGTAAAACCATATATAGGAAATTGAATATTACCATAGATTATATCTATATAAACGAAACGTAACGTGACACCTACATAAACGTAACGTGACACCTATACGTAACGTGACACATACATAAACGTAACGTGACACCTATGATCTATATAGGAAATTGCATGTTACCATAGATCATATCTACATAAACGTAACGTAATGTGACACCTATGATCTATGGCAACATTCAATTTCCTATATAGGAAATTGAATGTTGCCATAAATCATATTTATATGAAACGTAATGTAACACCAATATAAACCAGCAACATTTTTACATTTAATTTTAAAAAATAAAAACTCATTAAGTTTGCGAAACGTAACGTGACGCGTTACGTTACGTTTACGTAGGTGTCATGTTACATTTATGTAGGTGTCATGTTATATTTATGTAGGTGTCACGTTACGTTACGTTTATATAGATATCACGTTACGTTACGTTTATGTAAGTGTCACGTTACATTACGTTTATGTAGGATCTTGTGGAATATATTCCTATCTAAATAGGACTTGAGACTCTATAAGAAATTATACAAGACTTAACAGTGGCGACTCTAGAAATTTTTGTCAGTGGTGTCAATCAAAAACTTAAATACCATATATCTTACAGAAAATTCACATTAATCATTATATCACCTATGGAAAAAAAAATCAACAAATTAATTTAAATTCTAAAATTATAAACAAAAATATTTCAATATATTGATACTATTGTTTAAGCAAAAAAACATGCTAATATCTAATATGGGTTCAAAATTGGTGGGTTCAAAAGAGTAAGACTTAAAACTATGGGTTCAAAATTGTATTTTAGTGGGTTCAATTACTAATTTTTTTCCTAAAATCTAATATTTATAGAATAAATAAATAAATAAATTCAGCCAAGGGGTTCGGGTGACACCCCTAAGTCTCCCAACAGTTTAATACAAACTTTTAAAAAGTTATAAGTCGTGTGTATAAGAAAAACTTTATTATACACACGTTGGAAAAAGTGCATCATATACACTCTTAATTATGTTATTATTTTAGTTATAATTTATAAATTTTTTTAATAATATTTCATATTATATTTAATTATGATTTAAAAAAATAAAATTATATTCGTATTTTTTTAATTATAAAATGTATAGTGTTTTTCGTATAATGCCTAACAAACACTCGCATGCATGGCAGTGTGAAGAGAAATTATTGGAGGCACAAGGCGGTGCCTGACATCTCACCTAATGCAGTACATTCCACCACGTCAACAAAAATCACCTCACTCCTTGACGTTTCATCTATCCACCTTTTCTCAATCGGTTAATTATTCAGTATTTTCAGAATATGAATACGTGGTGCTTCATAAAATTTTAATCGGTAGAGAGATACAAGGATCTACGATTTATGTTAGAGATAAAAAAACAACATAAAACTAACTAATTGATGATTAGTTAAAAATATGAACATGTAATGCTCTAAAATTATTGAATAATTTCTCTTCTCAATATTGGCCGTATATTATAGAAAAGTCAAAATTTCGAATTTATAACCCATTTAATTCTTATCTCTTTCAAGACTACTCAACAATATAAGAAATTTGATTTTTTTTTTTAATTTTTCATATTTTTTTATTTTTTAAATACATTTAATTTAAATATATTTTAAAAATATAATATTTGTACAATTTTTTTTTTAAAAATCACTAAATACAAAAAATAAAAATAAAAATATAATATTTTTTCATATTTTGTTGTATTCAATAATTTTTTTAAAATTTTTTTGTACAAATGTTTTAGAGAAATTTTTTAGAAAAAATTAGTAAAAAATTCACTCTAACAATTGTCTAAGCCATAGGTCTAGTGTTTTTTTTTTGGTGAGTGATCCACACTTTGCAAAATATTTTGTTTTCAATTTTACCCCTTGATTTTTTTTTATATGTTTGACTTCTCATTGACTATTTATTCAAATTTATATTTATCTGTTCAAATTTTTTATTTATCTATTCAAATTTTTTTGTCTATCTATTCAAAAAAAAATTTCTATGTAAATTTTCTATATGTTCAAATTTTTCTATGCAAATTCTCTGTCTGTCCAAATTTTATCTGTGCAAATTTTTGATGTCATCTGATGAACAAAAGAACAAAATTTACATGTTTTTCCCTATATATGTACAAATATCTATTCAAATTCAACAAACACAGATCTATAGATCTATCCACTGACAGATATACATCCACAAAACAAACACAGATCTAGAACTTGAACTTCTGCAAAAATGGACTGTTCGTTTTGGTGTCGTCTTCGATCTAACCCTGTCGCTCCTTAGCTGACTCCATATAGTTCAAATCCTGAGGCCCAGGCCCGGCCTATATCACATACACATACACTCAAAAAATGCAAGAGATCACAAGTCAACTCAGCTCCAAAATCCCTAGATTTCACTTCGTTCCTTCAAAAACATTGCTATTTGTCAAATCCTTCAAGCTACAAAGTTAAATCAAAATATAATCAGATTGAATTCGATTCATAAAAACCTACAGTTATACATCAAAACTTCAAAGCTCAATCTATGCACAAAAAAATTTGATCTTCTCTAATGCAAAGTTATGAGTAGCGAGATAGAGAACTTCGATAGAGTATAGGGGCATAAATATATAGATTTTGAGATGAATCAAAACCAGAGGAGATTGAAAAGTTGTGAGACAACGATGGAGAAGGAAAGCAAAGCTTGTTATTGTGTGTTGTTTATGAAAGCTGACAAATAGAGAAGAGAGAGATAGAGAGCTGGGAAGAACTCGAGCTTGGCGGCCTGCACAGCCTTGTCCTTGAGCTGTGCTAGCGTTATCTGAAAACAACATCACCAAATCTCCATCATTCCAAATCAATTCACACAAACAAAAGCACAGATGGAATAATTCAAGGAGCCATTTATTCTTTAAAATCAGATAGAATAATTCAACATTAATCCTTCCCCAATGTTACTCATCAAAAAAATAATTAAATTAATTAAAAATCCTTCTGTAGATGAATGAATCAACTTTGTCAAATGATGAATCATTGTCCAAAACAAATAACAAATATCAATAATCACAATCAAAGCAATAATCACGATAAATACACAAGAATACTCAAAAGTCAATAGCAATCTGTCTACATCTTGAGTTATTGCCAATCTCACAAACATGTTGCAAAAATTTTATATGAAATAGCTGTCTTAAACCAGCAATCTGTCTCATTCTTCTTCTACTGTTAGGAGAGGATTCTGGTGACGTGTCGGCTGCTGATTGGGTTTGGTTGCTGAAACTAGGGTTTTTGAGTCGGTTGTTGTTGTTGATGGTGATGAGGCCCTTTTTTTTTCCTTCCTCTGCCTTCATTTCTCGCGAATTTTCAATCACAAAACAACTGAATCAGCTGCTAAAATGGTTTCTCTATTTGGAGATACAGAGGCAAGATCTGGCGATGATACGGCGGACGCCGAAGATCGGTGGCTACGGGGGTGCTCTAGGAGAGAGAGAATAACAATCTGTGAAAGAGAGAGAGAGAGAGAGAGAGAGAGAGAGAGAGACAAGGGGGTTGTGGTGCAGAACTTGTTGGCGGTTAGGGTTCCGGTGGCAAACTTCGAGGCACTATACTCTGTAGCGGGGTGGAGGCAACAGGGTCTGTGTGGAAGGCACAGGAAAGAGAGAGAGTGGGGGGAAGAGAGAGATAAGGGGACTAGGATCCTCTCCAGCCATAGTTTCTTCCAGCAGTGTCCGGCACTTTGTACCAGATGAAGACACATGGTGAAGAGTTGATCTAATGGACTGAAATGAGCCACATAGTGCAGATGGTGAGGACATATTGAAACGGTACCGTTTTCCGAAAAACAACATCGTTTTGACTACAGCAAACGGAGTGAAATTTTTTTCTTTTTTTCTTTTACCTGGGTAAACAACAATGACGTTCCATCTCTCTTTCAATTTCAATCCAAAAAAATAAAAAAAAATGAGACCAAGAATACCCTAGAATAAGATCGATACATTATCAACTTGGAAAACAGCCGGCGTGCATAAAGCAGCAGCAGCAGCACCACCGACAACCGCCGGTGTGCATAGACCAGCAGCAGCATCGATGGAAAGAACCCTTCAAACATCAGCAGCAACACCAGCAAAAAGAACGTTCAAACCGACGGAAGGGACACTCCATTGTGGTACGTTATCAACTCTTTCTCTAGATATATCCTTTGAAGAGATGTTGTGTTGATTTGCTTGAAGGTGTTGTGTTTATTTACAATATCAACTCTCTCTCTCTCTCTCTCTATATATATATATATATGTACTATTGTTTATTTTGAAACAAAATTAACTCCTTTTTGTATATATATATTTTTTGGTAATGCTATGGTAATGCTTTTATCAAGATTGCCTGAGTTGTGGGTAATGCTTTGTTTTCTATATATGTTTGATGAAAATGTTTGATGCTCTATTTTCTATATATCCCACAACTCAAGTAGGTCATTCTATGGTAATGCTTTTTATCCAATTAAATTATAGAAATGTTTTATTGCTTTTGATGCTTTGTTTTTTTAATTTCATTTGGTACTCTGTTTTTTTTTGTTGTTGTTTATTCTTAAACAAAATTAACTCCTCTCTCTCTCTCTCTCTTTCTCTCTCTCTCTCTCTATATATATATATATATACTATTGTTTATTTTGAAACAAAATTAACTCCTTTCTCTATATATATTTTTGATTCTTGTATCAAGTTTATTGATTTTTTTTTATTGTTTTTTATTCCAATATCAAAGTAATGTTTTTTATCCAATTACATTATAAAAATGTTTTATTGCTTTTGATGCTCTTTTTTTTTTATATTTTATTTGGTGCTCTGTTTGTGTTTTTTTTTTGTTATTTATTCTTAAACAAAATTAACTCTTCTCTTTCTCTCTCTCTCTTTATATATATATATACACTAGGGATAACCCGTGCATGAAGGCACTGCCAACAATTTTTTTGGTATCACGTGCTACGAAACTCCATGGTAATAAATCAATTCAAAATGGTAATATCACTCCAATTTAAAACTTCACATATAAGAAACTGAAATTGTTTCTACACATTGAATTAGCAAAAACATTTATAAATTTCAAATAGCAAATTTCAAAATTAAAGTTCAAAAAATGAATTCTATATTTGAATGTAGCATAAGCAAAGAATCTAGAAATATTTGCTAAACTTAAAAGTCCAACTAGCAAAATTTAGATTTTTATTCACGTCAAAATGACACATCTATACACTACAGCAAGTTAGAATGGAATAACCTTCAATAAAATAATGTTATTAAATTAGTATCATAACTAATAACCCTTTCACTTTATCAGGTTTCAATGCCTTCAAATAAAGGTCAATGAACATTTTGGTACAAAAGAATCATCCTAGCTAACCCCCCCTCCCCCCAATATATATATATATAAATAATAATTTAACATGAGAGAGAGCCAACCAACAACACACCGGTAGAAGCAACATAACTTAATGTTTCTAATATGGCTCAATGACCAGCAACAAAATCACTTGCTTAAATTCGCTTCAAAAAACCAATAGCTATGAAAAATCACATCAAAATGCATATGAGAAATCGAAAGAAATTGTAATGAAGAATAATTGCATCAAAAGAAACTGTAACATGAAAAATCGCATCAAAATACATATGTGAGACAGGAAAATCAATAGCTATGAATTAAGAAGAATTGAACATAACTATTATGGTCAATTGAATTATGTCATTCAATGGCGAAGTGAGAATAGACATATGTATGCATTACTAAAGTAAACAAATGAATAGAAAAGCAAATAATAGTATAGATATACCAATTGAGAATGCCGATATATCATACAAACCTTCAAATAGAATTAAACTCAGATTTTGTAAGGGGAGCGAACAATTTTCTTTATTAAGACTAAGAGAGTCTTGTTATAAGGAAGAAAAATTTTTGAAGGCTATAAAACCAAACAAAATTAAATCTTTAAACGAAAAACCAAACAAAATTAAATTTTTAAACAATTAAAGCTTACGTTGTGTGAAGTATTCATTTTTAGATGATCATGCTCCTTTGAGTTTCCATCTCTGTGATAATGCATAACTCATTTTCTAGTTGAAGCATTATGTATAACAATTAGTAGGCAACAAAAAAAAAGAATCAAACTTGAAATCAATGTTAATGGGCAAATCTAACTAAAATTAAACCCAAGGTTCATTAAATAAAATTAACTGTACTATTTTTTTAAACAGAGATTACAACCAAATACTTATAAAAAGATACTTACCACAACTGAAAAACGAAAAAGAGAGAATGAAATTGAATTAAACATAACTAAGTAGAGAAACGAAACAGTTAAAAAGAGAATCAGAAAAACATAATTAACACTGCAAATGATATAAACAAAATAGTTACATAGGGGAACTAAATTAAACTAAATAAAGATAAGTTTTCGAAAATCAGTACATGAAAATTGATTTTAGAAACCCATTCAGCAACCCATTTTAATAATTGTGCTGGTTCATTTGTCATTTTAATATTTTTGAAATCAAAACCATTCAAAAACACATTTAAATCTAACCCATTTAAAAAAATCATTAAATGAAAACGGGTTTCTAAAATCTAAACCATTTCAAAAAATCATTACATGAAATTCACGATTTTTCCTCACTTCATACCCAACACCACCTTTGCCTCAAACCAATCAATTGACCTGCCTACTAAAAAAAAGAAAAAAAGAAAAGAAAAAGGGGTTAGTTGGTTTGTATGCTTTCTAGGTGATTGATAACATGGTGTATACTCCAAATCAATCACCAAGAATTTGCCCACAACATTTAAGAGGGCACTTCACCAAAATTAAGGGTTGAAAGTGAAGCCATCTTCTTCTTCACTTATGAGGTACCATTATGCATAATCATCCAATTAAAAGTATAAAGTAGGTTTAAACTACTTCAAGCATAAAGTCAGTTTATGCCATCACTCATTACTCCAGGATGACTAACTAATAACGTAGATGGTCTACTGAATTAATTTAGTTCCAAAACCAAATATTTGAAGAAGAAAAGAAATAGTCAATTGGCTTAAAATTGGCTTTTGTTAATCTAGACTTGTAGACACCCCATTTTTGACCGACCTTAAGACTCAGACGTCACCGATTGAGCGCTCGGTGATGTTGCATATTGCGCTCGTTCAGAAGTCTCAGAGTCGCGGCCGTGCGCCCTGCCTCCGGACTTCCGAACCCTCTTCTGTGCCTTGCCTCGGTTTGCGAACCAGGCTCGGTTTTTCTCTGTTTTCTTTCCTGAGGGGAGGGAGAGGTCCAGTAGACCATCTCTCAGTGGCCGTGGGCTACATTTCGTGCCCGTAGGCCATTTTGCCCATTTCGGAGCCCGGTTCCCGGTTTTCGGAGCTGTCAGGCTGTGTGCCTCGGTTTGGGACCGTCTAACCATCTCCGATTCCTCCGGTTTTTGGCATGCATCTCATTTACTCCCTTTCGAGGGACACTGGGGTCTTAGATACCCACTTCGTGGCCAAACACCGCTTTCGGTGCTTAACGGCCGGTTTTCGGGACCCCGAACTGCGTGTTTTGGCCCCCGAGCATTCGTTTTGCATCGGTTTTTGTTCATTTTTGGCAGGTACCTCTGTTTTATCACCAGGAAGATCACTGGAGGGTGGGAGGCCAGCAATTGTCTCAGCAACCAGTTATGCTCCTCCGACGCCCCCCAGCGCCCGTTTTTCTCACTTCCGGGCTAATGTTGAACACCCTAGGGCCATTTTTTTCAAGCCAAAACCACATATTTGTGTTGTACACACATGGGAGGACCCTAAAAACACATGGCCGGCCAGTAATCCTCATTGGACCTTTTGAACCCCTCTTTAAAGTGGCCTATTCTCTCTCTTGTTTTAGAGTTGTCAATTTCCAATCACAGGGTCTTGTTGAGCACACATGGGAGGACACCAATATCTGGTGGCCGGCCAGAAACTAAGCTTGAACCTTTTGACCCCTAGCCGGCCGGCCATAGGGGGTGGCCGGCCGGCCACCTGCAGCCAAAACACCCAGCCGGCCTGCTTCCTTGGGATGTGTGCTTTACAGTTGTGTGCTGTTTTCCCCTAGAAAATATCTCTATCTGGGGGACCCTTTTGGAGGGAAATAAGGGCTCATTTCCCTCCACTTTGGCCTCCACTTTTCCTCCTCTTTCTTTCCTATATAGGTGGCCTCCCAACTCAAGGAAAAGGGTTAGAAAGATTGCCTACACTCATCTCCCTCCATCTCTCTCATTTTCCTTCAAAATTCCTAAGTTTCAACCCCATTTGTTCATCACTATCAAGCACCACCACCACTACTCCATTCCAGCAGCAAGGAGAGGTTTTTCAGAGGCTTAGAGGCAGCAAACACAAGCCAAGAATCACCAAAAGCTTTGGTCTTCAAAGGTAAATCCATTTCCCCTCTTTTTTAGCACTTTCTTGCATCAATTTCTTAGGCTATTTTCTTACTATTTTGGGCTTCGACCTTAACTGAAACTAGGTCTATTTTGAGCTATTCTTCATGTTTGTTCAAGGGCTCAACCCTGTTTGAGCCCTCCATCTACCACTTGCTTCAATATCATCTTGTATGCCATTATTTTGCATTGAATATTTGGCCTATGTGTGATCTGTTTTCAAGCCTGATGTAAACTGTGAGTGGGCCTATTTTGAGCCCCTCTTCAACATTGAAGAAGGGCTTATCCCTGTTTGGCCTCTCTATCATGCACTTGCTTCATAATTTCTCACATTTACCGTAAATTTGCATGATTTGTTTGGCCTACATGTGATCTGTTTCGGAGCATGTCATGAACTGTGAGTAGGATTATTTTGGGTCCCTCTACAACATTGTAGAAGGGATCAACTTTGTTGGGGGTCTCCATGTTATACTTGTCATTATACCCCTCTTTGACCCCCATTTTTGCATGCTTTGTTAAGCCTATCTAGATTCTGTTTTCGGCCATCATCAGGTCTGGAAAGAGTCATATTTTGATCTTCTTGACATATTTCATTAAGGGTCCTTGTTGGTTTGATGAATTTTTGGCCTACTTCATGTTATACCCTCTTGTGGCCTATATCTTGCATGGCATTTCTAGCATGTTTTCGTACTGTTTTGGGGGATGTCATCTACTGTAAATGTTCATATTTTTAGGCCCTCTTCGGTGTTGTAGAAGGGCATTTTTCTGTTTGGGCTTTGCATTTACCATCTACTTCAATACCCCTCTCTTGGCCCCTATTTTTGCGTACCATTGTTGCCCTATCTATGATTGCTGTTTGGCCTTGTTTTCTACTGAAAAAATGCTTTTCTTGGGGCTGCCTTGCTACTGTATTTTCATTCCATGTCCATATCGTGCATGTTTAGTATAGCTGTAGGCCATTTCGGGTGCTTAATATCGCATTTCGGGACCATTCCGTGCATTTGGTGTCATTTCGCCTCATTTCGGGGCTGTTTTGCATCATTTTTAGTTGTTGAAATTCATTTGCACGTTTGCATATCATTTTTAGGCCATTTCATGCCTCTATGTCATTGCCTCGGTTTGCGTGCCCGTGTGCACGCATTTCGAGGCACTTCACTTTTATCCGACGGCCTCTTATGTGAGTGTGGCTGAGGCTCACTCATGTTAGTGTAAGTCCACTTTGCATTCTGTATGCCATTTTAGCATCATTGCATTTCGTATGCCATTGCCTCGGTTTGCGTGCCCGTGTGCACGCATTTCGAGGCACTTCACTTTTATCCGACGGCCTCTTATGTGAGTGAGGCTGAGGCTCACTCATGTTAGTGTAAGTCCACTTTGCATTCTGTATGCCATTTTAGCATCATTGCATTCCGTATGCCATTGCCTCGGTTTGCATGCCCGTGTGCACGCATTTCGAGGCACTTCACTTTTATCCGTCGGCCTCTTATGTGAGTGTGGCTGAGGTCCACTCATGTTAGTGTAAGTCCAATTTGTATTGCGTATGCCATTTCATGCCTTAGGATCATTGCCTCGGTTTGCGTGCCCGCGTGCACGCATTTCAAGGCATCTCATTTTCATAGCATTGTGTATGTTAGAATTGTATATTAGCTGCATTTCATGCATATTGCATCGTGTTCGGAATAGGAGTTAGCCCAGGCACGGGAAACGAGGCACGTTTCGCACCCCGAGTGACGGAACGGGTCTCAATTCCCAAGTCACCGACACTCCGGATTACCCATGATGGAGTTAGGTTTTGTTGTAGCATTCACATGCATCCATCCTATATTGAGTTGTGCAATTCGGCTCCTCGGCCATCATGCATCGAGATGCGTGATTGGTGGCACGAGGATCGAGGCATGCATATATTTGTGAAATACATTGCTATGCCCTTTTCCTGCTCTCTGTTGCAGCAAAATGAAGAATCAGCAACTTTTCGGAGTCTGGCATGCATTTCGAGAAACATTGCAAAACAGAGGCTAATCGGGGCATCGCCGTGGATTTCCGCGCAAAGCAGCCCGGCATGCATCATTCATCAGAATCAAGGCACCCCCTGGCTTGCATGCCAGTTTTACATTTTTCTTATTTAATTTGTTAATTAATTAGGGATTTGTATATTATTTGGACTGTATATTTTGGACTGTATTATTCTTTTATTCAGGACTGTACATTTATTTGGACCCTCTGCGTGAGGGCATAATTGTAATAAATGTGGGTGAGTGTGATGTATGTCTTCCAACCCCGCGTCTTTCTCCCTTTTATTTACCTGCTTACAATGGTTAGATATAGGGCATATTTCAATTAGCATACAGTATGACAGCATGTTTGCATCATTCATCTGTTTTGCATGCACCGGGCTCGGCGCATCATACAAACTGCATTTGTATTTCAATTCCAAATTGAATACGTGTTAGTTGTAGCATTTCATATGCCATGTTTAGAATAGCCGAGCCTGCTATAGTTGCATTTTGCATGTGTTGCATTAGGCATTTCAGCATATTTAGGATCATGTATGATTTCTAATGAGCTTCTGTTTTGGCTTGGAGTACTCGGTGAGTTTTATGCTTTAGCATCCTTGCATGCGTGTGAGTGACTGCCATGAATAGCATGCTTGCCATGAGGCTATTTGCTTATGTAATATAACTGCCTTGAATGCCTGTGGGTGGAGGTTGAGTTATTTGGATTGGAACAATGCATTGACTGTTTGTTTTAAGCCCACTAGATAGTGGCAAAATCACTATTTTCTAAGCCCACCTGAGGGTGGCAAATCCACGTCTTAGCCTACCTACGGGTAGCACCATCAAACCATTTTCAAACAAACAAACATGAAATGTTTTGTTCCAATTCAGGCGACTCGGTCTATACTTGTATGCTGTGCGCATCACATAGTAACCTAGGCTAATAACCGGAATAAGAACTCACAATGTTTTCAAAATAAGATATCATGGTTAGTAGAGGCCGGTCTTTGACCGGGCGAGCGGGGGTGCTCACGAAGTGACCTTCCCCAATCGTACTCAAGTTCCCGAGCCGAGGCAACTTTGGTGATGACGGACACGTGGCCTTTGGCACCGAGTCAGGGTTTCCTAAATTTTCCATTAAAAAAACATTTAGGTGGCGACTCTGTATCTGGCAAAGCAGTCCATGTTTGGCACTTCTTTAAAAAAAAATCTGTTTTCAAAACGATTTGCCGGATTTGGACTCTTTGGTTCGAGATTTAGAACCGTGACATTTGAGTCCTTCGAACTGTAGTGACCCAATATCGAACCAGAACGGGGGGGACTCGCACTCCTGCCCCCGGATGCGTTCGGGGACGTCTACAAGACCTCTTTACTGTTTTTCTTTTACAAATTCTTTCTAGACATCATTGAGCCAATCTTAGCATTGTTTAGAGTCTTACAAAATAACTGGCAAAGCTGAAAGTATAATTTTTTTTAATCACAAATTACAATCCTCACTCTGAAAGTAAAATAAAAAATGAGAGGAGAAGAAGAAGAAGTAGAAAGAAAGAAAGAAAGAAAGAAAAGAAAAGAAAGAATAGGCTCAGCTCTTGTACAAAATAACAGATGGTTTTCACCCAACGAAACTAAAATATGTTAAGAGTCACAGGGGTAAAGGGAAGAAGAAAAACAAAATTGACTCTAACCTATCCAATCAAAATTTTAATTTATTATAATCATATTTGTTTGTCACATCTATTTTAAAATGAATATACAATTGTGCCTTCAGTGTCTAAGTTTTAAAATGAAAGTTTTAATTGATTATAAGCACTGGTAGAGTTATAGGCTGTGGAAAAAGTAATAGACAAAGTTATTCTATTGAATCAACCTAATCTAAATTTCTCTTCCACCCCCAAAATCACCTATATCAAGAAGAAAAATTACAATAAAAAGAAACTCAGTAAATAAACTTCTAGTTCCCCAAACAAAGATATAAAATTGTGAAGAAAAAAAAAGGCTCACTTGCTTGATGGGCCATTGTGCCATTGCTCTCCATTTCTTGAAACATTCACCAATAGACCCACACAACACTTCTATTCATTGTATAACCTGAATTTTTCAAGTCTAATCACAACAAAGTAAAATCAAACATAAAGGCATTCTAAACAATGCTAATTTTTAAAATTATAGTAAAAATTATCATAATGATTATCATCAAAATTGTATGAAATTCAAAAATTAAAATAGAAGACCCAAATTATCACCATAAAAAAATCAAGTACTCGCTCTTCTTGGTTCTGAACCTAGCTAATAATCCAGAAGATAGCCAACGTGTAAATGAAGCTTATCTAATAAAAATTTAAGATTCTTCATTTTCACAACATGTAAAATGAAGCCAAGTTGAACAATAGATAAGTAATAAATTATTGACAAATCCATCAATGGAAGGCAGACCAATTACCTAATCAACCATTGCAGCAAACAAAGTCACAACAACTTTTTATGAGCTAATCAAACACTCCTTCAAGCCAAGGCATATGTACCTAAAACAAAAGAAGAATAGAAAATATAAGTAAGCAAGCTCCATTATCCAAAATCAACCTCCTAAAAATTGCCCGTTGTTTGTTATTAAAAATAAGATCCAACTCCCACCATTTGATTCACCAATTTGAATATACATGTTTTATGGAGAGGCCAATTTGAGAGAGAATAGACAAATGCATGCTCTTTACAACTATCAATTAGTAACCAAACAAATGTGACATTTCAATCCACAAATGTGAGTGCCAAAAAGCATGAAAAATCATTTCTATGAACATATGAAGAAGCAAACCAAGCTGAAGGTAGTAAATAGCAATTAAGCACAATCACTGTTTCAACCTTCCATACTGAGTGACAATTTTTGAACATGAAAGATCCATTCATAGAAAAAGACCTATCTCATCTTAGAGCCAAAAAACAAATAGAAGTCACCCATTCATAGAAACTCATTTCATTGAAAAAGACTTATGTAATCTCATAGTAACCTATTTCATATTCATATAAATGAAATCAAAACCATAAAGAAACACAAACAATTATGCCCAACTTCTCTGCACTCCTCTTTCAGTTATCCATAAAGAAATTGAAGGGAAAAAAATTCAATCAACACTACATAAACATACCTGCTATAAGAAATGAGTAAATTTAACAATATTAGAAATGAGTAAATTTATTTCAGTAACTTACAAATGATAGTATTAAATTTAAAAAAAATCGTAAACTAAAAACAAATTGATCAATTTAATTCCCGATGGAAGCCAAGCATCCTATTAAAGAATTATGGTACCTTTAATGGGTTAACATGGTGCACTGAAATGCTAAGAACAGCAACTGCAAAATAAATAAATAAATAAAACAATCAAATAGCTCAAACTATTCAAATCCACCCATAAGCAAAATATGAAACCAACCATTTGAATCCATTTAATTTGCTCATGGGAAGCAGCCAACCCATTGCCACAACGAAAAAACAAAATTTAGATTTAAAAAAAAAAAAAAAAATTGATTCCTAGTAGAAGCCATCGAAACCATCACATACTGTTAAAGACACACACTCACACATAACATCACAGATTCCTGGGCAAAGACACACACACACAACATCACATAACATAACATATAATATTGTCAAAGTTTAGTTCCAAAACTGAATCTAAATTCATAAGGTGGATTGCAACCTCTTCCCTGAGAATAGCAGCTGCAAAAAAATAAAAATAAATTACCTATGCGACCAGATTGGTTTAGGACAACGAAGATGTATAATTTTACTCAACAACACTATTGCAGTGACAAGAAATTGGGTACCGATATTTTAGACAAACTAGTTCATTTCAGATGATATGTTGACACACATTGAGTGTATGAACACCATTGTGTATAAACATATTGAGAGACAGAAATCGAACCTTACAACCATACCAGATGACATTTTAGACAAACCAGTTCATATCAGATGATATGTTGACACACATTGAGTGTATGAACACCATTGAGTGTATGAACACATTTAAAGGCAGTTTATATAGGCTTTTGCATAAACCTGGTGCAAGAGAAGTATTGGATGAGAGCACACAAACACAAAATTTGGGAATCTAACTGCATTAAACAAAATTTGGCTATCTAAATGCTATTCACAATGGAACAAAAATCAGAGCACACAAACACAATAAATAAATGAATAAATAAACTCAATAACAGATGAGAGTACACAATGTATCTGACAAAAAAAATAATCATCAAAAAAATTCTGCTCATAATTCTGTTCAAAAAAATTCTGCGAGTTCAAAGGGACTCAATAACAGAGGAGAGGGACTCAATAAACAGTTTATATAACCATATCAAGGACTCACAGATGTCAATGAAATGCCACCATATTTCTCTCCCATTGGCAAAAAGTATACAGTAAAGGTGAGAATAAGGATTGCTTGATCATAGAAGATAGCTTCCAAGCTTCCAATTTTACTTGATCAATTGCTTCTCTAGAGTTATGGTCTAAAATGAATTAAAATCAATCATTTTTTTTTTTTTTTGCCCTTTTCAAAGAGTAGGGAGTGAATTCACAGAAAGGAAAAAAAATTCCTAAATGAAGACATGAAACTTACACTAATTTATTAGTAACCCAAATAAACTCCAAATTCAGAAAATTTATTAACCGATAAAACAAGTTGTTTATAGAAACAGAGCATTGATTCCACTAAAAAACCCTCAATTTTGCCAGCACTTCAACTAAACCCTCAAAAATTTCATAGTAAAACAATCCAATTCCAACCCCAAAATCATGAAATTGAACAAAGAAAGTGAACCCTAACATGCAAATCAAAATATCATGAAAATGTACTTGAAAGAAGTCAGCAAACTTGAACATTAACATGCAAACATTTATGTAAACATAGCTATTGCTGAAGAGAACGTGTTCATACTCAATACTCAAAGAGAGAAAGGGAGAAATGGCAAAATGGAGAGAAACCTGATGGTCGTGTTGATTGAACAGCGGTACAGTGATGATGTGGTTGTGGCTGGAACAAATAGAGAGAAAGGGAAAGAAAGAGAAATCAAATTACCTGATTAACAGGGGTTAGCAGTGTTCAAATTACCTGTTTTGAATTGCAGAGGCAGTTTATATAGGCTTTTGCATAAACCTGGTGCAAGAGAAATATTGGATTAGAGCACACAAACACAAAATTTGGGAATCCAACTGCATTAAATAAAATAACAGAGGAGAGAACACAATGTAAACCACAATTAGGCATAAAAGATGCTGTGAACCACAACCATCTTCCTCAAAACAGTTCATACACTCAATGATGATAATTGCAAAGGTACTGAGCACAAATATTGGCAGTTAGGAAATTTTTTCGGGGTAATTAAGTAGTCAGGAAATTACCTATGCCAACAGATTGGTTTAGGACAATGAAGATGTATACTTTTACTTAACAACACTATTACAGTGAACAAGAAATTGGGTACCGATATTTTAGACAAACCAGTTCATATTAGATGATATGTTGACACACGTTGACTGTACGAACACCATTGAGTGTATGAACACATTGAGAGGCAGAAATCAAAACTTGCAACCATATCAGATGATATTTTGGACTGATGATGATGATGAGTAGCGGCAGTGTTGTTGCAACCATATAGACAAACCAGTTCATATAAAATTTCAATTGAATCTTGTAAAAATAAAAATTGGTCTACTGGAATGCAATCAAGAAAGAAGTAATAACTATAGATTCTACGAAAGAGAAATCCACACTAAACTGAACTGATCTACAAAAGAGAAAGAAAATAGAAATTAGGGTGAGAGCGAAGACTCACTGTCATTAGGGCAAAAATCAAAACCTGAAATCCACTGAGAGAGAAGGGGAGTTGCAGCAAGGGAAACACGAAAACAGGCACAGCCACAAAAACGAAAATAGAGAGAGAATGAGAGAGGCAAAAATCAAACCTTGCGAGTGCGAGCTCGAAGGGAAGGTGGGTGTTGATGCTGAATTCGGTTTTTGCTGTTTGTTGATGGCAGTAGACTGATGTTGATCAGCGGCGGTGGTAATGATGAGCAGCGGTGGTGGTGGTGAGCGGCGGCATCTACTATAATTTCTCTGTACTACAACACCTTGATGAAGATTATGGGTGATGAGAGAGATCCACCATAGATGGAGTTGAAGAGAGAACGTGTAGAAAGGGAGTTGAAGAGAGGTGTTTGGGCAGACGCGGGAGAGAGAGAGTAGAGAGTGTTTCATCATCTGAGCCATTTATATTTATTAGAAGAAAAATGATTGGGACCTCTAATTTAGAGGTACCACTAGTGATGTGGCAGTGGGTCTCCCACTGCCACAGCCAATCAGGTGTCTTGAATTTTTTTTTTTTTTTTTTTTTTTTTTCCCTTTTCCACCTCATTAGAGGTGGTTTAGAGTTGCCTTTTTAGAGGTATGTATCATGGTTGTTATTAGAATGATCTGAGCCTTTGAAATCAATGATACATTTTATACATTTTCAAAAATCATTCTGCTTTATTATTTAGATTGTTTTTTATTCTTGTATTAAATTTAGTGTTTTTTTTTTTTATTGTTTTTTTTAACTGTATCAAATTAATGGTTTTTTATCCAATTATATTGTAAAAAATGTTATTGCAATTGGGGCTCTGATTTTTTTATTTTTTTATTGCATTGGGGCTCTGGTTTTTTATTTTATTTTTTATTTTTATGTTTTTTATTCATGTATCAAAATGCATTTTATTGAAAGATAAATAACTTGTTAGTGTTATTATAAAATTTTTTAACCTAATTTGTGAATCTGCCTTCTCAAGTTAGAATAAGACAAAAAAGTAATTTATTGGATTTGTTGCCTAATTTATTGGTTGTTGATGGTTGTGAATGTTTGGTCTTTAAATATTAACTTTGCTGTAGGATTTTCACATAGATTTTGATCTTTTTTGGTGCAAAATATTTTTGTCATGTGTTAGTGAAGGTCAAAGTTTCAAAAACTGGGGGAGCATACTAGATGCACAAGTGGATTGCAAGCAAGGATCAAAGTTGCAGGGCTAGAAGTAGTGGAGAAGTATTGTGCAAAGTTAAGTGGTTGGTGTTTGCTTTGTTTGTTTCCCTGTTTATGAATCTACTAGCTTTGTGGGCAAAAATGCAAACCTTTGAATGACAAAATGTGAACTTTCTATTTATTTTGAAAGCACTCTAATGGAGATTAACAGAATGTAATGATAGTGCACCATTCAACATTGTAATGACATTGGTGAATTTATTTTGATGAATGAACAAAAGATTTATTTTGTATCATGACTTTGGGGCACCAATTATATATATATATATGTATGAATATGTGTGTGTGTTAGATTTTTTTTTTTTAAAATATATTTTGAGAAACATGCCCTTCAACAATGATGCAGCAGCAGCTGCTTGCTAAGGACGCAAATTGAATTGGTGTCACTGCCTAGTCCTTACCAAGAATAAAATGATTTTGTTTCAGATTGCATTGGAGTTACAAGATAATTTCTTTTATCAAAGACAAGATAAAACACAGTCAACCCTTGGACCTACAATGCATATAACAAAATATCAACCAACAAATTAGTAATTAACACAGAAGATGCTGAGCCTTGAACTCTAGGAAAGCTATAAAGCAATGGAAAAATCTACAAACCAACTTCATTTTAGACCATTGCAACTTCTCTAAACTTCCAATAAATTTGGCTGGACAAAAGTTCAAAAAAACAGAGTTCACTTATCTCCAAATAAATGTTTACCACCACCAATGAACTTCCCAATAACCGTACGGGGACAGCTTTGACATCAATTAAACAAAGTTCAAAAACTAAAGGTTCACCAACAACAAAGTTCAAAAACAAAAGATCACAGCATCAATAGTTGGTCATCAACAACAATCTTTCACTTGTCTCTAAGATGTTTTGAATTTGAAGGATTTGAAGGTGTATGGGTGTTCTGACCAATGTTTAGATTGTCAACCTTTGAAAGAGAAAAAAAATAAAAAAAAATAGAACAAGTTAAAAAAATATATAAATCAAGAATAGCCATCATAATTCATATTATATACCTGACTACAATGTGTGATATTTGAGCATTGTGATTGGTATAGCACATTAGTTCCTTGAAGTAAGGCTTGGAAGCTAGTGAATTGAGGCTCTCCATTCCATAACCAAGGCATTGAATTGGGTACTTGACCATATGGTGTCACTACATGTGAGGGCATGTTTGGAGGTACTTGTACATCCTAAAAAAAAGAGAATTTATATGAAATGAACTTAAAATAAAGTAAATAATGTGAAGAAAAGAACAAAAAATTAAGTAATAACTACTTTTCTTTTCTTTCTTGTTGTGGCCAAAATTAATTAAAAAATTAAGTAATACCTCAACAGATGTTCTTTTCTTTCTTGATGTTTCCAATGACTTTTCCTAACTACTTTTAATTCACTGCCTTCCACAGTGGGAGTCAATCTTTTTCTTCAGCCCCTTCGCTTGAATGAAATTTTCGCTGCCCTCATTCATAAACATTTTAGAGATGTCATCATTCATATCAAGTGTTTAATCAATAACATGTAACTGTAACTTGCTTTCAACAAGTTGAAGCAAATTTTTCCCTTACTTAATGGACAATTAATAGGTTTCTTCCAATTCGGAGGCCCTACACGATATCTTATTGAAAAGGGAGCTTAATGTCTTATGTCTTCTACTTTGTTCCAACTTAGGGTCAGCTTGAATGTCACGTCCTTTGAAATCTTGAATGACCTGAGCTCTAGCTAGTTTTCTCCACCTTTTTAGATTGTATTGGCTTGGAATTTCCATTATGGTCATTTCATCTTAAGCACTTTAATCATATGACTGCATAAGATACCTTTCATTTCAAACAAACTACAAGAACATGACACATTACCATCTTTGTCCCTTATCACTTGACGCATTCTAGACTGCCGATATGCTCTCATAGTATAAACCAAACAATCACCCTCTTCAACACGATTTGTTATGCATAAGTCAGGTGCCGCCTCATATTGAGCTTGAAAGTCTTCAAATATATTCTTTGTGTAAATACCTCCTGCTTGAATCAACATTGCAACTGCCACTTTTATCTTGGGCAACTTGTATGATAATGCATACTCAGCTTCACGTTTCTTATACCGCTTCACATTAAGACCCTTTCAAAGTGTACAAAAAATTGTACCAAATTGTAATTCGATCTCAAGTATTCTTTCAAATTGGCATTCAAACTTTCATTGAGTTATGTGGTCTTCATCCCCGCTGACCATGCCCATCTAACATATGCTCTTGCCCATTTTTGCCTCAATTGAAAAATGCTTTGCAACCAAGTATTATGATGAACATCATACTCATCTAACAGAGCATTCCAAGCTGTAAGAAATTCATTTTCCTCTTTATAATCATATACAAACTTCCCCAATGCACCTCTTACCTCACCAAGACCAGTAAAAATGCTACTCATATGTTTCAAAGCATTTTGCATCATATGCCATGTGCATAGTCTATGATATGCGTTAGGCATCACACATGAAATGGCCTTAGCCATTGCCCATCCTGATCTGTGAAGAAATTTTTTGGATGCTTATTTGACATTGCCTCTAAAAAAGTGTGAAACAACCATATGAACGAATCTACCGTTTCATCATACATTAATGCAGCTCCAAAAATAATGGTCTCTCGGTGGTTATTGAAGACAATGAAAATAGCAAATGGTCGACTCTCTTTATTAATTTTGTACGTTTTGTCAAATGTCACAACATCCCCAAACTGACCGTAGTCAATTATCATCTGCCCAAAAAATATTTGTTATTTGCTCCTCACTATCCAACTGCATGGCATAAAAGAATGAAGGATTTTCTACCGTTTGATCTTGAAAATATTTTAATATGCTCTCTTCTTCTCCAAATGCCAACATTTTCTGTCTTTTTGTTCTCAGATAATTCTTTTGGTCTTGTTTCAAAAACCCAACACATTCCCTTTCTCCTTCCTCTATACCCATTAACTCATATAATGACCTAAGAGATATCCCAGAGTCATTAGCCAAATCAATTTCAATAGATTGAGAGGTGGAAATTTTTTGTTGAGAAGGAAGCATATGAGCACATTCACTTACTACAAGGGGATGGTTGTGCATTTCTACGAAGTTGGTAACATTATACTTCCTAGTTTTCCTATTTAATTTAATGTTCATTGAAGCACCACAACCAGTCCTTGTCTCAGCCCTTGCATTCTTCACAATGTAATCTCTTTTATCAGCTTTTCTATGTCCCTCCTTAGAACAAACAAATGTCCTTGAAGTAATTTCACCTGTCTTACTTTTGTGAGCATATTCTCTTCTAATACTAAATCCAACTCTTCCTCCATAAGAATTATAAAAATCATATGCAAATTGCTCAGAGTCAAATTCCATACCAAGTATAGGTCCAAATTGTGTATCATCCTTCCCACATTGTACATCAGCCATTTTTGATATATACAACCCCTACAATGCAAAAAATTAATTTATCAGATAAAAATCTCTTAAACGTAAATGGCATGGATGAAATTAGGCAACAAATCCAATAAACTAAATTTTTTATTAACTTAAAAAAGTCGATTCACAAATTAGGTTCAACAAAAATTATATATAACACTAATATGTTATTATCATTGAATAAAAAGCACTTTCATAAAGAACAATTAACACACACAAAAAAAAAAAAAATCAAACAGAGCACCAAATGCAATAAAGAAAATAGAGCACCAAATGAAAAAAAAAAAACAGAGCATCAAAAGCAATAAAACATTTTTATAATGTAATTGGATAAAAAGCATTACTTTGATATAGGAATAAAAAACAATAAAAAAAAAATAGTAAACTTGATACAAGAATCAAAAAATATATAGAGAGAGAAAGGAGTTAATTTTGTTTCAAAATAAACAATAGTATATATATATATAGAGAGAGAGAGAGAGAGAGAGAGAGAGAGAAGAGTTAATTTTGTTTAAGAATAAATAACAAAAAACACACAAACAGAGCACCAAATGAAATTAAAAAAACAGAGCATCAAAAGCAATAAAACATTTTTATAATGTAATTGGATAAAAAGCATTACCATAGAATGACTTGCTTGAGTTATGGGATATATAGAAAACAGAGCATCAAACATTTTCATCAAACATATATAGAAAACAAAGCATTACCCACAACTCAGGCAATCTTGATAAAAGCATTACCAAAAAAATATATATATACAGAAAGGAGTTAATTTTGTTTCAAAATAAACAATAGTATATATATAGAGAGAGAGGGAGAGGGAGTGAGAGTTGATAATGTAAATAAACACAACACCTTCAAGCAAATCAACACAACATCTCTTCCAAGGATATATATAGAGAGAGAGTTGATAATGTACCACAATGGAATGTCCCTTCCGTCGGTGTGAACGTTCTTTTTGCTGGTGTTGCTGCTGATGTTTGAAGGGTTCTTTCCGTCGATGCTGCTGCTGGTCTATGCACACCGGCGGTTGTCGGTGCTGCTGCTGCTTTATGCACGCCGACTGTTTTCCAAGTTGATAATGTATCGATCTTATTCTAGGGTATTCTTGGTCCCATTTTTTTTTTGATTTTTTTGGACTGAAATTGAAAGAGAGATGGAACGTCATCGTTGTTTACCCAGGTAAAAGAAAAAGAGAAAAAGAAAAAAATTTCACTCTGTTTGCCATAGTCAAAACGATGTTGTTTTTTGGAAAACGGTACCATTTCAATATGTTCTCACCATCTGCACTATGTGGCTCATTTCAGTCCATTAGATCAACTCTTCACCACGTGTCTTCATCTGGTACAAAGTGTAGGACACTGCTAGAGGAAACTATGGCTGGAGAGGATCCTAATCCGAGATAAGGGAGCGTAAAGTTTTCGTTTGGCATTGACTTTTTTAACTGATTTTTTTGTGTTTGAATTTTTTTAGCTTGACTTTTTTTGCCTCATTTAGTTTGGTTTTTTTGACTTTTATGAGAGAAAAAGTATAATGATTATGATTTGAATGTAACATTTTGTCTTATTGACTTATGTAACCAATTTTGTCTTTTTGTGCTTTTTTAGCTAAAAATTTAAAACCAAACGAACGGAAATGTTAGGGTTAGTGTAAATTGTATTGTGTATATGATATATTTAAGAAAGAATATTTTGGTCATTTTGTTTGAATTTGTCCTTTTGGACAAAGTAATTGAGAGCTTGGACCTTTGACCAAATAAAATTAGAATTAGAATTTGAATTTATGGATCAAGGGCCCAATTTTTATTATTTTTTTTAAGTATATTAAAATTAAGTGAATCAAAAAATAAAAAATAAAAAAATTATTAAAATAAAAATAACTAAAAATATATAAATACGAATTGAAAACTCAAAAAATTATTTTTGAAAATTGAAAACTAAACAAGGTGATATTGTTTTGTTTTGTTTGATTTTCATAATCAATTTTAAAATATGACTTTTTGAGAAAGATTGGTGAATTACACTAACGGTCCCCGTAATTTGGGGTTTGTGTCATTTTGGTATCTAACTTTTCAATTGTGAGACATTTGATCCTAAATTTTGAATCTTGTTCCAAATAAAGACAATTGAAAATATTTTTTTCTTTGCAAACAGAAAATGCTCTATTTCAATAGCAAAGTCTTCAATTTGATAAAATATAAACTAGTTTAACAAAAATAAATGTCAAAAAGTTATTTTTGAATTTTTAAAAATTATTTCTACTCACCAAAGATAAAATTATATAAAAATGATAAATCTTTTACCAAATTAATTTTTAGTATTTGTTTGGATAATGATCATATAATGGGTGATTGCTTTTATTATTTTTTTTATGGTTATTGTATAATAGATGGTTGTTATTGTTGTTAACCGATATTTTTAGATGATTATCATGTAATGACTACAAGAAAATATACTTTTGGCGACCACTTTTGCCGACCACAAATATTTTGGTTGCCAAAAGTTGTGGAATTGGCGACCAAAAATTATGTTAGTCGGTAAAAGTATAATATTTAACTACTAAATTTTTTTAGTCGGGGTATATTGATTATTGGCTACTAAAAAAAATTTAGTCGCTAAAAATGTCACAATTGGCGACTAAAAAAAATTTAGTCGCTAAATTTGCCACAATTGGCGACTAAAAAAGTATTTTAGTCTCTGTATAATTAGTTTTGGCTATTAAAATTATTTAGTCGCCGAATGAAAAATAAAATCTAACTTTTTATTTTTTGCAACCAAAAGTTTGGTCGCAAAATATTTATTTTTAGTGACTAAAAAATGTTTTAGTCGCTGTATAGATAGTTTTGGCAACTAAAATTATTTAGTCGCCGAATCAAAAATAAAAATTTACTTTTTATCTTTGGCGACCAAAAGTTTGGTCGGCAAAAATTTAATTTCAGCGTCTAAAAAATATTTTAGTCGCTTTATAGATAGTTTTGGCAACTAAAATAATTTAGTCGCTGAATGAAAAATAAAAATTTACTTTTTATCTTTGGCAACCAAAAGTTTGGTCAGCAAAAATTTAATTTCAGCGACTAAAAAATATTTTAGTCGCTGTATAGATAGTTTTGGCAACTAAAATAATATAGTCGCTGAATGAAAAATAAAAATTTACTTTTTATCTTTGGTGACCAAAAGTTTGGTCGGCAAAAATTTAATTTCAGCGACTAAAAAATATTTTAGTCGCTGAATGAAAAATAAAAATTTACTTTTTATCTTTGGCGACCAAAAGTTTGGTCGGCAAAAATTTAATTTCAGCGACTAAAAAATATTTTAGTCGCTATATAGATAGTTTTGGCAACTAAAATAATTTAGTCGCTAAATGAAAAATAAAAATTTACTTTTTATCTTTGGCGACCAAAAGTTTGGTCGGCGAAAATTTAATTTCAGTGACTAAAAAATATTTTAGTCGCTGTATAGATAGTTTTGGCAACTAAAATAATATAGTCGTTGAATGAAAAATAAAAATTTACTTTTTATCTTTTTTCGACCAAAAGTTTGGTCGCCAAAAATTTATTTTCAGCGACTAATGAATATTTTAGTCGTTGTATAGTTACTTTTGGCTACTAAATTTATTTAGTCGTTGAATGGAAAACAAAAATTTACTTTTATTTTTGGCGATTAAAAGTTTGGTCGCCAAAAATTTATTTTCAGCAACTAAATAAATTTTAGTCGTCATATACCAACTTTTGCTGACTAAAAGAATTTTTGTCGCCAAATATCTAGTATAATTTTATTTTTAATCTTTGGTGACTACCTCATTTGGTCCGCAAATATACATTTTTGGTGACTAAAACACATTTAGTCGGCAATAAAACTCAATTTTTTTTTGTGGGAACACATACCGCCCAATTTGAGTTCATATTTAATTTTATTATTATTATTATCATTATTATTTATTACTATAATTTTATTTTTTACTTATTATCATTTTGGAGGGATTTTTAAATTAATTTGGTGAGGAACTCTGGAGGGATTTCAAACACACTAAAATGAGTTAGGGCTTAAAACGTCTCTCTCTCTCTCTCTCTCTCACTCTGTGACTCTCTTTCTCTCTCTCGCATCTACTCTCTTTCGATTCTCTCACGCCTCTGTCTCTCTCATTCCATTACTCTCTCTCTCTCTCTTACGCCCATTGCCCTCCTCCTGATATTGAATCTCTGTCGCTTTGTTTCCATCGCCGTCGGGTAAGGAGCATCACTGCCATCGAGCACCACCGTTGATCCACTATTGGAGCATTACCCCAATATGTCCTCTCTATTTTGCCATCTCTCTATCCCTCTCTCTGCCTCTCTTCCCCTAATATCTATCTCTCTCACTCTATGACTCTCTCTGTCTTTGTTTTCTCTTTGACTAAAGTAATTTTGTTCTACAATGTCTCACCCACCAGGGCCTTCACCATCTCCATTTTCTAGAGCATCTTCAACTCTCCCTAAAAACAATTTGAGGTATAAATATCCCTCTCTTTCTATAAAATGTTTCAAGGAACATGTAATTTCTTGTTTTTCTCTTTTTGGGTTATGAAAGCCTGAAATTCGTAGCACTTAAATTTTATCTTATAGTTTCATCTTATACTTAATTTATACTTGTAGTGCTGGATAAAGATCCTTGAAGCTGCCTTACTGAACTTTGCTTCTGTGATCTTCATCTTATACTTAATTTATACTAGTAGCGCCCGATAAAGGTTTGGAGTTTTGCTGACTAATTATTTTTTAGTTGCCAAAATATAATTTTCTACGATCAAATTGAAATTTGGTCGGCAAAAGTCGAAGAGGGAAGACCAAAAAAAAAGTGGGAATGAAAAAATGTTTAGCGACTAAAATATTTTGGTCCCAGATAATAACATTTGCCAACCAAAAATCAATTTTGTCGCCAAAGACGTGAAAATTTTGGAGGGAAACCATTTAATTGCCCCCGCCTGTTCTCTGTTTAAACCAATCAGATTGTTCTCTCTCTCATACAGATTCTCCTTCACCACCAAACCTTACCCCATCTCACCTCACTCTGTGACTTAGGGCTTAAAAACAAGTCCGTCTCTCTCTCACTTTGTGACTCTCTCAGTCTGCGACTCTCTTTGTCTCTCGTATCTGCCCTCCTCCGATTCTCTCTCTCGCATCTACCCAACTCTCTCTCTCTCTCTCTCTCTCTCTCTCTCACTTTTGTCTCCATTGCCAGTGGTACAGGAGCACCATCGGCGTCGACGCCCGTCGCACATGAGGACCATCGCAAACCAACAGCCTATATCATCTTATCTCGTAGTCACCATCCATCATTGGGGCACTAGCCAAGGTATGTCCTCTCGATTTCTCTCTCTCTATATATATATATATCTATATCTCTATCTTTGTTCCCCTAATTTTGGCCTCTAGAGTTTTTTTTTTCTTTCATCCGCATACCTTCTTTACTCAAACCTACCCCTAAATCAACCCAGCCACCGCCATTCATATAGTGGGCAAATGGTTTCCTTCGCTCTTCCCGTCTTTACCTCCATATCTGCAAAATCCATTCTTGAAACCGCTCCTCAAACCTTCATTTCCTAAACAATTGAAAGCACCAAGTATTTATTTTAAATGTGGTATAAAAAGCATGATCTGAGATTAAACATTTTAATTGCCTTGTATTTGTATGAAGTTGGGTTTGCTCTGAAACTGTGTAACAAAGCTGATGCTAACATTTAGAGCCCTCAGTTTTGCTTATTGTAACTGTGTAACATTCAGCCACTATAGAGTTCAATAATCTAGATTTTGACAATATGAGTCTAAATAATTTGGAATTTGATTGTATGCTAGCATCTATTAACTGTTGACATTGTTACCTTTATCTTCAAATGGAACTTGGATTTTAAACTGTATGAAGAAGTTGTGGGAACAGATGGTATGTAAATGAAACAGCCCCCGAACCACTTAAGGGATGTTTTTGGGTTTGAATTTGCACTTAGGGCTTTGGGTTCTTTGCTATCTTATGTACAACTACTTGCTGATGAGATTATAGTATTTGACAGTACAATCTTCACAGCTACGTGAGGTTAGATTTTGTTGCCATGAGGGCTCTAAATGTTATGGAGCGCAAAATTGATGCTAACAAAGCCATCCTCTGTTTGCTGTTTTCCTGGGTAAGCTACCTCTTTTGTTGTAGTTAAGGGCTTGTTTTGTAGTGATTTTTGTAGTGGCTTTTCACTAAAATATGTGGTGCAAGTATAAAATGAGTTTGGGAAAAAATTGGAGAGAAGGGAAGGAATCTTGGCTCTTTTTTTTTTTGGTTGCTCTTTGGCATTTTTAGTGACTTTTTGGCTAAAATATCATTTTCCCAAATGCAGCCTAGCCTAAGTGACTTTGCTACCAAGCTAGAGTAAATTGAACATAAAGAATGACATAAATTGAAAATTAAAGACTAGAATGAGCCAATTAAATAGAAAACAAAATGGTGAAAGTTATGATGTCCAATGCTCCAAGTTTCAAGTCATTTGTTAACTTATGCAAGATAAGTAAATATTATTCAAAAAAGAAAAAAGAAAGAAAGAAAAGGGTCTAATGGGTTTTTGAGAATATAAGGGTTTTGGAGGTATGCATTAATATTAGAAACCAATTTGAACATGAAGAATGTCATAAACTGAAAATTGAAGACCGAATTGAGCCAATCAAATACAAAACCAAATGTTGCTGGTGAAGATATCCTATGCTCTCAAGTTTCAGGTCATTTGATTTTGCATTGCTGAATTAACAAATTAAATCAAAAGGCAAGTTTTGTGTCCTGTACACATTAGGAAACTATTTACTTGAAAATTATCTTATGGATGAGAAAGAATCTGAAGTTACACCATCTAGAGATTGGAGATGCCTTTGCTCAGCTATCAATGATAGATCTCTTAGGCTGACCCCAAAAGGGCTTAATCTCGTACGTGTTAGCTTATGGTGATGGATAAATAATCTTGAGCATATGCAAAAGGCAGGTAGTCTTATTTGGATAAAGGAGTACCTTTGCTCACTTTCTAAATAATTGTACATGGATTGGGCAATCTTACATTGATTTCTTCTTCTCCTTTTCAGTTTTATTTTTTACTTGCAATTAGTGATCCAACATCCGTTTTACTGAACTTTGCTTATACTTGCAGAGCTTCTCAAATACTGTTGAAGAGAAGGCAAAATGGATCTTCAACAAGCTAAAAGGTGCAGATACACATAAATCAATTTTTGACCAAATTATAAAAACATATATGCTACAATTCGTGATCACATGATCCTAATCAAAATGAAAGCCTAGTTACCTTATTGCACTGATAACAGTTTAAGCATATCCAAGGAGAGATGGACTTTTGCCGACCAAATTTTTTGTCGGCAAAAGTGCGAATTCTTGCCATTAATGGATGATTATTAGGTTTTTAATATATTTAATATATGAAATATTTTTAGTTTTGCATTTTTTGATTTAATGGATTGGTTTAATAATGATATCAAAATTGTCATCATATTTGACATTTGAAAAAATAGAAACTAATTTGATGAAAATAAAAAAAAATTATTTCTACCCTCCCAAAATATAAAATTATATAAAAATGATGTTTTTCTTTTTTTTTTTTACCAATTTAATTTTTCATTTCTTAGAATTTTTTTTCTAAAAATAGATTATGAAAATCAAAACAAACATAACTTTATAACTAAGAAAGTGCTAGCATTTTTTTTGGGTGGATAGAAAGTGCTAGCATTATTCATTAAAAAAATATATTTCAAATTAACCAACACAAAATAAGTTGTATGACATCTTTGCCCTTGAAATAGACCGATTGCAGAGGAAATATCTTTAATTGTCATTATTTGAAATAAGATTCAAAATTCAGGATTAAATGTATTACAAAAGTGACACAAATCTCAAACGACAGGGACTGTTAATATAATTCACCCGAAAAAGATTAATAAAATTTAAAATTTTATTTGATTGTATATATTTTAAAATTTTAAAAATTCAAAACTTGTTTGGTAATTGGTCATATATATTTTGAAAATAATCTTCATTTCCTTAGCCAAAATCTCATTAGTATAAAATTTGTATTCATATAATATTTATTTAATCGTATATCATAAAATTTGTTATTTAATAGTTATTTTCTTTTGCATAACTATAATTAATATATGTTTTACCACTTTTATGAGGATATTTGGACAAGGGTGGTTTTGGGGTGTTTTGAAAAGTTGGTTAAACATTGATTTTTTGGGTTTTTTTTTTTGTGTGTGTGATCTTTTTTATCTTTTTATAAATAAAAAATATGAGAAATGATATGATTCAAAATGGATTAAAAAGCCAAAACTTGACTTTTAACCAGCTTGTCAAATGAGCTTTTTAATTTTGTTGAGACTTTAAATAGGAGTTTATTATTATTATTATTAGCATTATAGGCAAGGAATGTTTTATTCAGCAACCCTATAAACAACAACAACAATGCTAGAGACCTCTAAAAACACACCTCTAAACACACCTCTAATGAGGTGGAAAAGGAAAAATAAAAAAAATAAAAAAAATCAAGACACAGGATTGGTTGTGGCAGTGGTGGGACCCACTGCCACATCATTAGTGGTACCTCTAATTAGAGGTCCCAAGCATTTTTCAAACAACAATTCGTTGTCATTTTTTTGGGCCTCAGAACAGAGATTTTTTTTAGTGTAGATTACACTGACGCCTCCGTGAGATTTTTATTTAATACATATTTGCATTTTATATTTAAAAAATTATATTTCTCTGTTTGAAATTTATAATCTCGTTATAAATTGTCCCTCTAAATTATTGATGTTATGTCCTAAATTTTTTTAAATGACTATCTTGCTCCTTTTCCTATAATTTTTTCTTCTTATCATCATGACTATGATCCATGACTTTCCATCATTAAATATTACCTGAACATATTTTTATTGAGTGATGATATACAAACATAAATTTTAGGATGAATTACACTAATAGTCCCCTATAGTTTGGGGTTTGTATCACCTTGGTCCTTGACTTTTTAATTATGACACATTTGAGTCTGAATTTTAAATTTTATTCCAAATAAGGATAATTGAAGATACCATTACTTAATTCAAGGACAAAATCGTCAATTTGATAAAATACAAACTAATTTGATAAAAATTATTTCTACCCACTAAAGATAAAATTATGTAAAATTGATAAATCTTTTAGATATTTATTTATTTTTATCAAATTAATTTTTATTATGTGTTTGGATGGTGATCATGTAATGGATAGTTCTTATTTTTATTAAATTAGTTTTTATTTTTTCAAAAGTCAAATATGGCGACAACTTTAATATCATTTTAAACTAATCCATTAAATTAAAAAATCCAAAACTAAAAACGTTTCATATATTAAATATATCGATTACACATTAAAATCCTAACAGCCACTCATTAAATGATCATTATCTAAACACATAATAAAAATTAATTTGAAAAACTAAATAAATAAATAAATGTCAAAAAGATTTATCAATTTTACATAATTTTATCTTTGGTGGGTAGAAATAATTTTTAAAAATTAAAAAATATTTTTTTGACATTTATTTTTGTCAAATTAGTTTATATTTTATCAAATTGACAATTTTGCCCTTAAAATTAAATAATGATTTACTCAATTGTCCTTATTTGGAACAAGATTTAAAATTCAAAGTCAAATGTGTCACAATTAAAAAATTAAGGACTAAAGTGACACGAACCTCAAACTACAGGAATTGTTAATATAATTCACCCTAAATTTTATATAGAATTTTCAAACACAATGATATAGTTTAATGGTGACCTTTTACTTTAAAATAAAACACCTATAAATATGATTTATATTTATAACATTATCAATATCACAACATTTTTATAATATTTTTTGTATAAATTTTTATATATGAATATAATTTTTTATTTTTTTTTCCACCATTATATTTAGATTATATCAATTTAATTTAGATATATTTAAAAGGTATAAAATTTGTGCAATTTTTTTTAAAAAATTCATTGAACACAACAAAATATGATGATGTATTAAATTTTTGTATTTTTGTATTTGATGAATTTAAAAAAATCACAAAATATCATATTTTTTAAGTATATCTAGATTAGGTGTATCTAAAAAATTAAAAAAAAAATAAAAAAACTGAAAATATTAAAAAAAATCAGTGAAAATAAAAAAAAAATAAAAAATAAATTAAAATTAATTTTTTTTATGTAAATTAAATCAAAGAAGATAATTGTTATTTCTCTTGAAATAACATGCACAAAATATCTATGTTATTTTATTATTTTATCTGAAAGCAAGCAGGTTGAATCTAGCGCATCAAATTTCTTTTTGCCCTTTATCCTAGTAGATTATGGCAATCTCACCTCTGTTGCCCATATATAAAAGAAAAGAGGGGAAGCAGGCAGCTCCTTTTGAATCTAACGCCTTGAAGTCCCTCATTTGTCTTGGCTCGATTATTGATGCTTCGGTGAGTCGGTTTGGTTTGTTTTTTTTTTTGGTCCTCCATTTCGCCTGCTGGTTTTTGGCTGAGGATGGTACTTAGAATGATTCAGCTGCTTGATACTGATGAGTCACCTGCTTGATTCTACCTCTTGGGAAAGCAAGGGACAACAAAAACAAACCGACTATGAACTGATAAGGAGAAATAGGATTATATATATACTTTCTGCTGCTGCTGATGTCAGTCCTATTTGTATCTGTAGCAAACAAATTAACTGGTATGTTCATCTTCTCTGTCTCTCTCTCTGTGGGTGTTCCTGTCTTACGCCTGCTTGTATTTAATGTTATTATACACTCATGGCCTTATTTTATTAATGATGTGTTGTTTTTTTATGAGATTCCATGGCCTTATTTTATTGATGCTTTGTTTGTTTGTTTTTTTTTGGTATGAGATGCTTTGCCCACCATGTGTTTGCAAATATCTTTGACTAAGAGATTGAGATGTTTTGGCTTCCATATATTGTTCACCATGTGTTTGATAATATGCCTGAACCAACTTGAAAAAAACAACTCAGCAAACAAGAAATGGCAAACAAGAAAACAAATATACAAAGAACACACACACAAAGAAAAAAGAATCAAATCAGCAACTTCCTTAAATTAATTGAAAAAACAAACCAGGAAAACAAACAAGAAATGGCATAACCAAACAGCAGGAAAAAAAAAAAAAAAAAAAACCAGGAAAGTAAGCTTAATATACATAACCCAAAAAAAAAAAAAAAACAACAACACATCATCAATAAAATAAGGTCACGAAATCAGAAAGAAAACTTGAAAAAAACATTTCTTGTGTACAGCAGATTGGTGAAAACAGAGTCGAGCAAACATTTGGTAGGACTGTAGCTTAGGTCTTGCAAAGGAAAATTAAGAGTTTTAAATTAGACCACATTATTGTTTTGTGTTCTTCTTGAATTTTTATGGGCTGCAAAGATGGCTTTTTTCTTTGTGAGCTGATTTATTTAGTTTGGGTAAAACTCGCTAGGGTTCAAGCATCAGAGAATCAATACAACCCATGTCTGAATTTTTTCTTGGCCATTGGAGGCATTGTCGAAAAAGCTAAAGGTGAAAACCCTAAGAAGTTAAGCTCTAACTTAACCTATTACTGCCACAATGTACTTATCTCTCTGTTATACACACACATCAATTTTATGCATTATTAAAATACATACAGATGTGTACACTTATTATGTATATGTGGACATTCAAACATACACGAACACTGACACTCAAGTTCGTGCACAGGTTTCTCAAGATGGCTTTGAAGCAATGATAATTTATCTGTTTGGATGATGAGAAAATACAGGAAAGGATATGAGAAGTTGGAACTTGGAAGTTTGTAACAAATTGGGTTTGCAATGATTGTTTAGAGATTTCGTGGTTTATTTAATAACTGCAGAGGATATCTCATCCTGTTTTCCAATTTGGGTTTGCAATGACCTCTTTTCTGGTTTTCCACATGAATCAACTATTTGAAAATGTCTGACTGATGATTGTCAATAGTTTGATATTCTTCCGTACTTCTGAAGTTTTTTTTTTTTTTTTTTTTATATTTGTTTTTTCTAATTTATATGCAGGCTATTAGCCCGTGAAGGAATAAATGCAGAGCAGCTTGCTCGGGATCTTAAATCTTTTGAATTAAAAGTAATTCTTTCATATCTTCAACTTGATGCATAATTTGTTCTTCTCATTGACTGCTACTTATGATATTTATATTAGAGTAATTCAATAGTTTTGTTAAGTTGAAATTCTGTATCAAGTGAATGTAATCGTACCATGGATTTCCACAATTTTGTCCTCTTTTCTTACTTCTTTTTTTATTTTTTATTTTTCACTTAGTATTGTTTATTTATTTATTTTTTATCCGTCCTCTCATATTTTAACTTTCTTCTTCAAGATGACTTTTGAAGATGTTTTCCCTGCTGAGGCAACAATCGTCGAAGAGTATCTGTTACAGGTAACTTTCATTCATTTTGTTGCTTATTGACAACATAATTTCAAAATATTGATACTAGCGCTTGCTTTCTTGCATTGTTGTGTGTAAATTTTTGCTCACATTGATCAACGGAAAGAAGTTTGTAAGTTTTGGTTTATATTGCAATACAGAGAAAATAGTGTTTCCTTCCCATTCACTTTGTTGTGTGCCATGTCCTGGAATACCAATATATCAGTTATTGTGCATTACAAAGACAAATAAAGTAGTTTTAACTTTGGTTGTCATTTATGCGAATTCCATAGACTTGCACACAACATGTTTTGTCATACATATGGATGTAGCTAACTATCAAGCATTCACTGTTTCATAATATATGTCACTACTGGAATTATTTTGAGATACCATAAAAAATTTCATTCTGGAATCTTGTGCGACAATCAATTCGCCTTTAGTGGGTGATAGAGGGAAGTGTTATTAATTTATTTCAGTGGCAATATGGTCTGAAAACCAACTGCATGTTTGTCTTTGTGTGTGCATGGCTTACTGCGTATCCTTCACCTTATATCCTACATGCTTGCCTTTCCTTTTCGGATGTTAATAATGGTCCAATACGTGATAGGCCCAATTGGCATGTTGTTCTTTGTTGAAGAGCAAGAGGAAAATATAGCAAATATGATGATAGGGCCCATACAAGTTTAGCAAATCCATTTTAGAATAATATGCAATGGGTTATAAGATAAATGAATTATGAAAGTTCACAGGATAGTTAATATTATATGTTCATACTTTTAAAAATATGAATTAGTTTGAGATACCAACTGGTCGGTTTGAATGGTTGCTTCCTCTATTTTCAATTATCTAATAAATTGAATACAATACACCATAGGCAACATGGTACCATATATAAATACAAAAAATAAGCACTCTAACTACAATGCAACCCCCAGAACTCTTCTTCCATCGAAAGCTTTGGAATTTGCTTAGGGTTTAGGGTTTTGCTTGTACTTCCAATTCATACAATAAAATTTATAGAATTTAATAACAATTTGTCATATCTTTGTCTCGATCTATTATTCTTAGCCAATGATGGGGCATATAACTTTATTCTTAGCCAATGATGGTGCGCGTGGGGGTCCAACTAGTATGTATAAAGGCTAAGAAGCACATATGTCATTTTAATCTGACAAGGGGGTAAGTATAATTTTTCAAATATAAGAGAGAAATCTATATTAAACAAAAACCTTAAGGGGTGTCGGTGTAATTTATCTTCTTTTTTTTTAATTGGCTTTTTAGATAAGGTTAAAAGGTCTCTTACTGCCTGTTTTTTCTAAAATTTCAAGCCCATAAATAAATAAGCCCAGACTGCATTATTCAACCCATTCTAACCTTCCTTTCAAGCAAGCCCAATGGGGCTAAAAGGCCCAAATCATTACTAAACTCAAAGCCAGTAGATAAAATAACCCCATATTGCATTATCCAACCCACAGCTTGCCTTCTATTGGAACAAGTCCATTGGGTCTAAAAGGCCCAAATAATCAATTAAGGCGGGAAAAAAATTTAGCTTATTGACTTATTTAAATCATATCGTCTCAATATTTTTATCCACGTTTAAAAAAAATAAAAATAAAAAAAACTTTTTTCCCATTTCTAAAATAGGCCTAAATCCATTCATTTCGATTCAGCTCTATGCATTCAACATACTTTGGTGGGATGTGCCTAAAACATCAGGTCTATAGTTTATCAATGCTAAGGGTCCGAATTTTTGACATGAGAACATGACTCAAATTGTATACGTTAAAATTGACTATGTTTGCACATGAATATATATATGATATGACTCAATTAAATAAGTTGAATTAGTTTCAAACTTGCACAATATGAAATTGATACAAATAACTCATTTAATAAAAATTTAGTTACACTTTTTAATATAATTTTCATTAAAGGATGGATACCATGGCATTGTTTAATGGGTTTGGCTCATTGTAGGATTGATTTCAGTGATCTAAACTGTTTACTTTTTATGACTCATTGAAGAAAATAGTAATGCAAAAAATCATAATGATTGAATATCAGTATCTATGTATTTCAATTATATTTGTTTTAAAAAAATAGACGACAAATATAATTTCAAGAATAGCTGTCCATTTTTTGTAATACAAATTTTATTCAAACATATAGCTGCCGATATTCGATCATCTTAATTTTTTGTACGGATATTTTACTTAATGAGTCTTAAAAGGTGACGGCTCAGATTACTTAAATCAGTTTCAAAATTGGCATACCAAGCCCAAACGCCCTTTCAAATTAAAATAGCTAATTGAAACATGCCAAACTCTTTTTTAATCCCTTATATAAAGTAAGATGTTAAAACTAATATATATTTTTTTAATTCAAGATGATGTATTTTGTCTACCATTATACAATTAATTTAGTAAAAAGAAGAATAATAATAGGATATAATTTTTGTAAATTAAAAAGTTAAAATTGAATTGATGTAAAATATTCATATGAATAATTTTATTTAATAGAGAATAACTTTATTAAATTAATTTTTTATCAATTTTTCAAACCACCACTGTAATTCATGTGATTGTGTGATTGTCAAGTATCTCCTCTTCACTGTCTCAGTGTCTAATAGAGGAATGGGTTACCAGTAGGACTGCAAACGAACCGAGCTGAGTCGAGCTTTGCTGAGCTCGAGCTCGGTTCGTTTACTTATTGAGCTCGAGCTCGGCTCAGCTCGATAAAATTTTTTTTAATATTATTTATATTATTTAAATAAAAAATATATTTATATTATTTAATATATAAATAATGTATTTATACAATTATTTATATATATTTATATATATTATTTAATACATTTAATATATAAATAATATATATATTATATAATTTAAATATAGAGTCGAGCTTGACGAGCCGAGCTCGGCTCGTTTACTAAACGAGCCAAGCCGAGCCGAGCTGAGCCCTTACCGAGCTGAGCCAAGCTTGTTCATGAATAGCTCAGTTCATTTGTAACCCTAATTACTGGCTAATGCCAGTCATGAATGGGTTAAGGGGTGGGGTCGGGGATAGAGATGGTACGCGGGTCGGGTTCGTAATTGTGTTATTTTGGATTTGTATCAAAATTATTTTAATATTAATATATACTTTTTTTATTTTATATTATCATATTGTGTTACTTTTAATTTGTGTCTAGTTCGTATCGTGTTAATACATCATGTCAAAAAAAAATTGCTACTAAGGCTATGTTTGGTATGTTAGTTTTGGGTTAAAATAGTTATAAAAAGACAAAATAAGCTAAAAAATCAATAAGATAAAATATCACATTTAAACCATAATTATTTCATTTTTTTTTTTCACAAAAGTCAAAAAAGCCAAAAAGTCTATCCCAAACGAGACTTTGGCCCCGTTTGGTAGAGCTGTGGAAAAGTGATTATAGATTATAGCTTAACAGATTATGACTTATAGCTGTGAACATAAGCTGTTAATTTGTTTGGTGCAGTTGTGAGATTATGGATTTAAGCAGCAAAGCAGTGTTTGATTAATAAGCTGTAAAATAGCTTTTTACTGTATAATTGTCCTTTCTACCCTTATATAATATAAAAATGATTATTTTGTCATTTTTTTCAGTTTTAATTTTAAAAAAAAATATTTCATTCATAAAAGTTAATATAAGTAGTATTAATATAAAAATTGATACATTTGCTAAAAATGTAATGGAAGTATTATTGTCACAATTATTTTCCATTATAAATTAATTAGTATCAATTAATACTAAAATTATTAATACTAATGGCTTAATTAGTCTCAATTAATATTAAAATTATTAATTAGTATAAATTAATATTAATATTTAATTTTTATTAGTATCAATTAATATTAATAATCAACAATTGTTATTAATTAGTATCAATTAATAATTAATTCATTACAAAAGTATACAATATTAATTTATTAATAATTAATACCAATTAATATTTATTTTTCAATTAATATTGATTTTTTTCTTTTTCTTCAGAAATATAGAATTTTTTATTTTTTAATTAATATTAATTAACAATATTAATATTTGGGTATTGACGAGGGCATTTAAGTAATTTCAGGCCCCTAACACCAGCTGCGCACTTAAGTAAAAAATTTAAGCATCCCTGACCAGCTTTTGAGATAAACTGAGAAATAGCTTGATTTAAGCTATAAGCTGATTAACTTAAGCTGCACCAAACACAATATTTTAATTTAAATTAAGTTAAAAGCTGAAATAAGCAGCTTATAAGTTCTACCAAACAGGCCTTTTTGTAGTCCTAGGCTAAAATAGTCAAAAAGTCAAAAACCAACTCATATCCCAAACGAAAGCTAAATAGTTTGGATCCAATTTGAGAGAATAATTTGGATTTGGTGAGTTTGTTCTGAAGTCGTTTTCAATAATTTAGAGCATCTCCAACGCTTCACTTTTTTTTTCATCAAATCTGAGTCGAAAAAATGACTTTTCACCAAATCTGATACTGAGCGCTCCAACCCTTCATTTTCATCAAATTTTCATCCGGGACAATCGGGTGGTCGACCGGCCGGTTGACCGGTTACGCCAAATTTTTTTTTTTTTTTTTTTTTTTTTGAATTTTCTGAACTTTTTTTTGAACCTTTTGAACTTTTTTCGGGACAACCGGGTGGTCGACCGGCCGGTCGACCAGTTAGCCAAAATTTTTTTTTTTATTTTTTTTTATTTTTTTTATTTACGGTTTGAACTTGAACTGTTTGAACCTTTCACTGGTTGACCGGTTGGTCAACCGGCCGGGCAACCGGTTGGTCAACCGGCTCCTCTTTCCAACGGTCAGGAACAGTGTTTTGATGAATTCAGTATTCTCTCGCTGATTTGATGAATTGTTTGATGAATTGTGGATTTGATATCAGTTCTGATGAACCGTTGGAGTGATGAACAGTACCTTTTTCATCAAAATTTAAATTTGATATCCATTCTAATACACCGTTGGATATGGTCTTAGAGTATTCACTTTTTAATATTCGTTAAGTAGAGTATTTATATAAAAAATTAAAATAATTAGATATCGATAGTTATATGTTTGGATTATATTTGTATTACAAAAAAATACATGACTTGAAATTATATTTATTATCTATTTTTTAAAGATAAAAATGATTTAATCAGATAGCTACTAATACCTAATTATCTTAATATTTTGCATAAATATTCTACTCGAGTCTAAAAAATTAAATGATTTAAATTACCCAGATTGGTCACAAAACGAGCCATAGAACCCAACTAATATTGCGAGTTAGCCGACCAACTTTAGAGAGTCCTACCGTGAACCCTTGATTGAAAATATCAAATGTATAAAAAAAAAATGACAAGTTGAATTCAATGAAATCAATTTCTAGTAAATAAAATTATTAATAAAAATATTTAATTTCAACTCTATTTTATTTTTTTAATTGATCAAAAGTATATTCTATTATTATTATTATTATTATTATTATTATTATTTGTTAGATTAATTTTTAAGCCCCATGACACCCCCTAATAAAAACAATACTAAAATACATAACTAATTTTTCATTAAACAGTTCATTGGTGTCAATCTCATATTATGCAAGTTTGATATTAACTCAAGATATTTAATATTTGTGTTATTAAGTCATGTCATATATGTGTTCATGTTAAAAGATGGTCAAATTTAACCTGCTAACTTTGTGTACGATTCGCGTCAAAAATTCCAATTCCTAGTAGTAATGGCAATTTTCTCCGCTTTGTTCCCATATCTTCTGTTTCTATTATGCATGAGTTTTTTCCGTCCCTAATGAGAAAGCAGGGAGAATAGATTTTTATTTCCTTTGTCTCATTCTATCCCTTCACATTTGATCCTGATTATATTTATTAAATATATTTATATATATGTAATATATAAAATAATTTTTTAAAAATATTATAAACCATCCTTGTCTAAAATAATAATAATGAATTCTTATTTTCAAAACTAAAAGCATCCTTGTCCAAATGTCCTCAATAGTAAAAGTGGTAAAACATATATTAATTACAGTTATGCAACAGAAAATAATTATTAAATAACAAATTTTATAATGTACGATTAAATAATATTATGAGAAGTAGGTTAAAAATTATTTTTTTGATTTTTTTTAAAAAAAAAACGTGTAAAAAAGTAGAGAAATAATGTGACCTAAAAAAGGTTGATAGCCAAAAAACTGCTTTTAACATCTTTTTCAAAAGATATGAAGACAAATTTTATAATGAGACTTTGGCTAAGGAAATGAAAACTATTTTCAAAATATATACAATCAAATAAAAATAAAAATTTTATTAATCTTTTTTGGGTGAATTACACAGTTCTTGTAGTTTGGAACTTGTGTCACTTTAGTCCTTAACTTTTCAATTGTGATACATTTGATCCTGAATTTTGAAACTTATTTCAAACAAGGACAATCAAAGATATTTCCTTTACAAACGGTCTATTTCAAGGGCAAAGTCGTCATACAACTTATTTTGTATTTGTTAACTTGTATGTTGTTTGAAATGTAATGGCCTTTTTTTTAATGAATAATACTGATACTTTCTTGGTTATAAAGCTCTGTTTGGTTTTATTTTCATAATCTATTTTCAGAAAAAATTTCTAAGAAACGAAAAATTAAATTGGTGAAAAAAAATTAAAAACACATCATTTTTATATAATTTTATATTTTGGAGGGTAGAAATAATTTTTTTAAATTTATTTTTATTAAATTAGTTTCTATTTTTTTAAAAGTCAAACATAGCGATAATTTTGATATAATTATTAAATCAATACATTAAATCAAAAAATTCAAAATTAAAAATATTTTATATATTAAATATATCAATTACACATTAAAAATCTAATAATCATCCATTATATGATAATCATCTAAAAATATCTGTTAACAACAAAAACAACCATCTATTACATTATAACCATAAAAAACAAAAAATCATTATATGATCATCATCCAAACATATATTAAAAATTAATTTAGTACAAAAATAAAAATACAAAAATATAAAAGATTTATCATTTTTATATAATTTTATCTTTGGTGAGTAGAAATAATTTTAAAAAAATCAAAAATAACTTTTTGACATTTTTTTTTGTCAAACTAACTTATATTTTATCAAATTAATGACTTTGCCATTGAAATAGAGCATTTTCTGTTTGCAAAGAAAAATGTGTCTTCAATTGTCTTTATTTGAAACGAGATTTAAAATTCAGAATCAAATATATTATAATTGAAAAATTAAGAATCAAAGTGATACAAATCCTAAATTATAAAGACCGCTAGTGTCACTCACCCATCTTTTTAAAAAAGTCATCTTTTAAAATTGACTATCAAAATCAAACCAAACAAAATAGTATTCACCCAGTTTGGTTTTTAATTTTCAAAAATAGTTTTTAAATTTTTAATTTGTATTTTTATATTTTTAATTATTTTTAAAAATATTTTAATCATTTTTTAAATTTTTAATTTTTAGTTTCACTTAATTTTAATATACTTAAAAAATAAAAAAAATTGTACAAAATTTTATAAAAAAATTATTAAATATAATAAAATATGAAAATGTATTAAATTTTTATTTTTTTTTTCTTACATTTTTTTGTATTTAGTGATTTTTTAAATTTTTTTCTGGATAAATATTATACTTTTTAAATGTATTTAAATTATCTAAAAAATAAAAAAATAATGTAAAATATTTTTAAAATTTATTAAAAATAAAAAATTCAATTTTCTTAAAATGGTGATTAGCCTTGAAAGAGAAGAGAATCAAATGGGCCATAAATTCAAAATTTTGACTTTTCTATAGTGTACGGCCAATACTGAGACTAGCCGTGTTTAAACTTCCGTTAGACTAGCGTGTAGTTGCATTTCAGTTAGTGTGATTGTTATTGATGTGGTGGAATGTACTGAGATGTCAGGCACGTGCCTCCAATAATTTCCCTTCACACATTACGTGAGATGTCACACTGCTATAATTTCTCTTCACACTGCTATAATTTTAATTCATCTTCACACTACGTGAGATGTGGTGGAATATGCACTTTATAATTTTTTTTAAAAATTATATAATTTTATTTTTTAAAATTATAATTAAAATAATATCATAATTAAATATAATATGAAGAATTATTAAAAAATTTATGAATTATAATTAAAAAAATAATTATAACTAAAAAAATATATATATAATTAAGGGCTGGTTTGGCTTATCCTATATAAATCAAAAAGTCAAAAAAGTATTTCAAAATCCAAAAAGATATCACTATTCGCCAAAAAAAAAAAAAAAAAAAATCATTTTTTTTCAAAAAAAGGACACACCGAATTGATTGGGTGTGCAGCCGCTGTGTGCGGCAGTGGCTCCAAAAGAAATGATTAGGTGTGATTTTGATACACACTGTTGTTCGTCCCATGGGAGCCATCGCGGGTCCCGTTTTGATAATCTGAACCGTTCAATGTGTAGAAATCGTTAAGTACTATATGTCTGCAAAAAATCACATTGATCGGATATCGATAACTATATGATCAAATCAGTTATGTACAACAAATGGATGGTATTATAATTAATGATTGAAAAATAAATAAATCTGATCAAATAGCTATCGATATCCGATTAACGTGATTTTTTATAGGTATATAGTGTTCGACGAGTTACACACATTGACGGTTCAGATTATTAAAATTGGACCCGTGATGACCCCCACGGGCCAAACAAAACCGTCCAGTGCTTTGTACAAAAATTAGCCAATAATTTCCAACTCAAATTCACTCAGCCGGTTGTACAGCCGGATGTACGGCTGGGGCCCACTCCTCTCTAATCATCTCTTACACACTTTTTTTATATAATTTTTTAATACACATTTTTTCATAAAAAGTCAAAAAGTTAACCCAAACCTCCATATTTTTTTTTTTGTCTTTTTTAGTCTAAAAAGACAAAAAAATGCACTTTTTTAGGACACCCCAAACCAGTCCTAAAAGTATATATGGTACACATTTTTTTAAGGTACATATAATATAATTTTCTTTATACACATAGTTTATAATTTATTTAAGAGTTTGGATCAAATTGTTTAGTGTAACTTTTGATTATAATTTATTAGATAAAAATAATTTAAAAAAATTTTAAAAAATTAATTTTTCAAATGGTGAGGGAGGGATGATTTTTCAAATAATCTCCTCCAAAGCCCACATTTAGCATATTAGTTGGGTTCATTTTTTGGCTAAAATTTATAAAAAGATAAAATACGATAAAAAGTCAATAAAACAAAATGTCACATTTAAATCATAATCATTTCATTTTTTTTTTACAAAAAATCAAAAAATTGAACCTAGACAAGACTTTTTAATCCCACGCTAAAATAGCCAAAAAGTCAACATTTTTCCCAAACGAAGCATCCTTGTCTTTTCCTTGACTTACTTGTTTCACTCTCTTTTCTTTGATTGAAAAAATTATTAATTGATCTTGGGACGTCACGTAATCATATTCCAAACTAATCACAATTTACCATATCTTTTTATATTCTCCAATTACTCAATACAAATTTGTAAATTCCACGCTTTTTTATCAATCATTGGCCACCACGGGCACCATGTAACAGTGCCGCATGACCAACCAATGACTTCTCCTTTGATTGTTTGTACAAACGGTAGTGCTACATGCACCAATTAGTTTATAAACTAATGTACCGATTAGTATGTCATTATTACTGACCCCACTTATTATACAAATTACAAATATTTAAAATCGTTAAAATTATGTTATATCATCTATTAGTACACTAATTAATACATTAATTAATACATATAGTATTATTCCTGTACAAACCCAAACCCAGAATCCATCCATCATATCTCAATTGGATGGACTAATTCCGCTATGGTTGGGTAATTTTGAGTTTCTATTTTACATTGACTTGTCAAACAACTCTTTTATTGGAGGGATACCAAAGAACTTGACTGGATTAGACTGCTTTATCTCCATGGACCTCTCGCTGGAAGACCCATCTCTAGGTTTCCTATTCCCATTTTTTATGAAACGAAACATTAGCCTTGCAGGGTTGCAATGTAATCAAATTTGGAGGTTTACAGCGACACTTGATGTTACCCAAAAGACAATCTAAGAGGGGGGTGAATTAAGTTTTTACAATTAAAAATTAATAATACTCTAATAAAAATTATGACTAGCATAGTAGATAAATATAATTAATGAAATAAAAATAATTAAAACAAGTGTCTTAATAACTATGTTAGTTAATGATTTTCGCACAGTAAAAATGTGAAATATAGTTATGGCAATTTAAAATAAAATAAAAAGATAAGGGAGAGAGAGGCAAACAAATTCATAGTGGTTCGGCTTCTACTCGGCCTACGTCCACTCCTCAAGCTTTACTTGAGATTTTTCACTATCTTCTAGCTTCACAAGGGTGCTAGCAACCTCTTTACAAATGGAGCAATCTTCCACGGATTTTACACAGACTTCACAAGCCCAAACCCTTGCAAATCTTAGGTGATTCACAATCACTCTCAAGATTTCAAGAACACAGTGTTTGCAACACTTTTACAAGATGAAATGGTATTTTTGCTTTCAAAGAAAACTTAAAATAAATATCTCTCAAAGATAAATATATAAAATGAAGCTTTGATTTTTTTGTAAATCTCACACAGGAAAGATGGGTTTAAAGCTATAAGGCTCAGTGTATAATTTCTGAGAATAGATGTGAGTGATTATAGATCCAAGAATATTTTCAGGATTTTTGTAACTTGTTTACATTAGAGGCTTTGGTATATATAATGAAAACTATAGCCGTTTATAGTCGTTGTATTCATTTGAATTTACAATCGTTTATAGTCGTTGTAGTCATTTGAATTTATAGCCGTTGTACTTTAATCATTACCAATTTGAATATCTTCCACTCTATCATTACAAATTTGAATATCTTCCACTTGAACCTTTTGAACTTTTTGGCCTTTTGAACCTTTATAGCCGTTTATAGCCGTTGTACTTCCATCATTACTAATTTGAATATCTTCCACTTGAACCTTTTGAACCTTTTGGCTTGCTGCTGTGCTAGGTTGTTTGAACCTTTGTTTTGGGCTGTTTGAACTCCTGATTTAATCAAATATTAAATACATTCTAACAACATTTAGGATAAAGGTTTAGGTGAGAAATAATGGGACAAAATAAATTTTGATTCTATTTTTCTCTTTCAAATAAATCATCAAAATAAATTTTAATTAAAATATAATTAAATAAATTATCAAAATAAATTTTGGATTCTATTTTTCTTTTTCAAATAAATTAAAGCATAATTAAATAAATCATCAAAATAAATAAGTCTAACACTTGACCTCAGCAATAACTTTCTCACCGGACCCATTTGGCCCAAGTTTGGGAACCTTAAAAAATTGCATTGTTTGGACCTAAAATGCAGCAATTTATCTGGAAACATTCTTGAGGATTTGTCTAATATGACAAGCATAGAGACTTTGGATTTGTTCCATAACGATCTATCTGGAGCTATACCTCTTTTGTTGGTAAATCTCAGCTTTCTGTCCAAGTTCAGTGTTGCTTACAATCAACTGTATGGGGCAATCCCTATTGGAGGGCAGTTTGAAACCTTTCCAAACTCGAGCTTTGAAGGGCACCTAGGTTTATGTGGTGAACATTCTTCCCCTTGTTTGGTTAGCAATGAAGCTCCTCAAGTCTCTCTTAGCAAGTCGATGTGGGGAGAGATTATTGTCGAAATGTCATTTGGGATTGGATTTGGAACAACTTTTGCTGTTCTGTTCTTGTTTGTTCTAAATAATAAAGTTTTACAAAAATTGACCTATAGAGAGGTCCCATGATATATATACACATATGCATACTCTCTCTCTCTCTCTCTCCCCCCCTCTCTCTCTTTGTGCTCTGTCGGCCATGGAAGAGGGCGAGAGACTGGGTTGCGATGGCAAAGATGGAGGCAAGGTTGTGCGCGATGGGGCAGTGGTGCCATTCGCGGTAGAACGATAAGTGGCAGAGCTGGTTTGTGACGGTAGAGATGGGCGACATGGTTGCGATAGTGATGGGTGGCTGTAGAAAAGATGATCGTAGCAATAGTGAGGCTATGGAGGTGGTTGCCTGTGATAGTTTCGGCGGCAGTGAGAGCTTTCAGGGTGGCAGTAGCCGCGATGAGGGCTTGTGTGGTGGTGGTCGGCAACAACCATTGTAGACGGCAACAATGGCTGTATCAGTTGGAGGTGAAGAAACTAGGGTTTGAAAGGTTTTGGATGTAAGAAGAATAGTGAATGGAAGGGATGAGATGGTATTTTAAAAATTGTAAAAGAATAAAATGAAAATTTAAATTTTTAGGTGTGTAAGGAAATAAAAATTACCCTTTGTTATGTTTTTAGCTTGGCTTTTGAATTATTATTATTTTTTACTTTGGTCCTTTGTATTTTAATTTTTTTAATTAACTCATAAATTCAACTTCTATTTAAAATTAAACTAAAAATATCATATTAATTGTCACATGACATAAAAAATATATTATTATATTAAAATTTAGATTTTTGTTAAATGTGTAACTTATATATAACAAAATAATTTATATCACGTGACTGTCAATGTGTCATTTTATGTATAATTTTGAACATCAGTTAACTTTTATAATAAATTGGAAAAAAAATTTAAAACATAAAAGGTCAAAGTGAAAAAAAAAATTTTGAAGACTAAAATGAGAAAATAATCAAACATCAAGAGGGAAAAATGAAATTCAGATTCGAGAGGAGTAGAATGTAAGAAAAATTGAAAAAATTGACTAAATCGATTAAATCGAACCTTCCATATTTGTCTTCTTCTTCTTTTTTTTTTTTTTTTGTTTATAAATTTTTTTTAACAAGAATTGGTTTGTGCTATTTTTTAATTCAACTTTTTTCGATTCGGTATCGGTTCAAATATCTTGTGTACCAAATTAAAAAATCGATCGCTTAAACATATATTATATATAATCTAATAATATTAATAAGTATAGTAAATTATTAACCTCAATTAATTAGTCTTAGGCCTCATTTGGGGCCTAAGTATTTTAATCAAAAAGTTAAAAAGTTACTATAAGTTGTCATATTACTCTCTTTACTTTTCTACATATCTTTTTTTTTTTTTTTTTGTGTGTATGTGTGTGTATAAAACCAAAAAGTTACTAAAATAGTATATTCCCAAACAAGGCCTTATCATTCCTATAACCTAAGTTAATAAATTCTTATTATATATAATCTTAACTGTAACTCATTATTCCTAAATTTTTTGTATTTATTTATTTATTTTGTTTTTATTTTTTTTTAAAATTTAGAAATTGAAAAATATTTATTAAATTGATGAATTGGATATGTTTGAAATGGTGGACAAATGACAAATTCAATATTTTTACATAAATTAGTGATTTTATTAAAGGGTGCCATGCCATTTTTTTAATGAATTTGGCTTCTGTCAAGTTATCATCTCAATTTGAGAGAACATTTGGGCTTAGTGGGGCCATTTTAAGATTGATTTCGGTGATCTGAATCGTTCATTTTTTATGACTCGTAGAACAAAATATTCATACAAAAAATTACGCTAATTGAATATCGGTAGCTATATATTTCATTCATATTTGTTTAAAAAAAATAGACAACAAACATAATTTCAAAAATAACCATTTATTTTTTGTAATACAAATTTGATTCAAACATATAACTACCAATATTCAATCATCTTAATTTTTTATATGGATATTTTACTTAACGAGTCATAGAAAGTAAACAGTTCGGATTACTTAAATCAGTCTCAAAATTGGCATACTAAGCTCAAACTCTCTCTCAAATTGAGATAGCCAACTTAAAAAAAATTCAAACCCTATTTTAATCCCTTATATAACTCCATCTAACTTATTAAAAAGTATATAAAGATTTTAAAGCTAATATATATATATATATTTTAATTCAAGATAATGTATTTTGTCTACCATTATATAGTTAATCTAGTAAAAAGAATAATAATAGGATATATGTAAATTAAGAAAATAAAATTGAATTCCTATAAAATATTCTCATGAATAATTTTATTCAACAGAGAATAACTTCATTAAATTTATTTTGTGGGTAAATTTTTTTTCATACACTTAAATTTTTAGTTAAGCACATTAACATGACACGAATAAGACATGGACTGAAAATAACACGATATGATAACACGACATAATAAACGAGTCAAATTAATATTAAAATAATTATGATATGAACCTGAAATGACAACACACGAATACAACCTAATACAATACAATGCCGACCCGTAATCGAAGCTATGTATTGGCTTATTTGGGCCTAGAAGGTCCATAAAAACAGTTGGTTAGCCCCAAAACACTGCTAATTGGACACATTCGGCCCTTTTGGGATTATTTTATGGTACAAAATAAGTTGTGTTGTACAAATAGAAAATTTATACATAAAATTAATATAAAATGTTATGATAATTTTTTTATTTTACCACTTAAAAAGATGTATGAAGATGACTTATATTTTTAATAATGTTACTGTGAACTTATTCTTATCATAAATTATGTATAAAAATTCTATAAACTTATTGCTTTCAATACAAAAAAAAAAAAGGATAAATTTTTGGTGTCGTACTAAAAAAACTACCCTAGTTACACCAAGAATCTACCTTAAGTCCTTATCTTTTTGCTTTAGTTATGGATGAGTTGACGAGAAGTATTCAAGATGACGTGCCATGGTGTATGCTTTTTGCAGACGATATTGTGCTAGTGGATGAGACTAGAAAATGAGTTAACACAAAGTTGGAGAAAAGGAGAAAAGCTCTTGAATCTAAAGGATTCCGGATAAGCAGAACTATGACAGAGTACATGGAGTGTAAATTTAGTAACAGTAACAGTAACAGTAACAATGAAAGCAGAGAAGAAGTGAAGATTGAGAATTAAGAACTGCCTAAGAGTGAACATTTTCGTTATTTAGGGTTAATTATCATAACAGCGGGGGAGATTGATGCAGATGTGGTCCATAGGATTAAGGCGGGAAGGTGTAAATGGAGAAGTGCGTTTGGGGAATTATGCGATAAACAAATACCCACTAGACTAAAAGGTAAGTCCTATAGAACGGCTATTAGACCAGCAATGTTGTATGGGACGGAGTGTTGGGCAACCAAGAAACAACATACAGATAAGATGAGTGTGGCTGAGATGAGGATGCTAAGGTGGATGTGTGGTAAGACTAGACAAGACAGAATTAGAAATGAGTATATTCGGGAATGGGTAGGAGTAGCACCGATAGAAGATAAGTTGAGAGAAAATCGATTGAGATGGTTTGGTCATATTCAATAGAGACCAACAGACGCAGTAGGGAAGAGATGCGATGTTGTAACGGTAGATGGAAGTGTTAGGGGACGGGGTAGGCCTAGATTAATGTTGGCTAGCGTTGTAAATAGAGATATGAATCTACTTAATTTGACTAATGAAATGGCATTTGATAAGGCCGCGTGGAGAAGAATGATTCATGTAGCCAACCCCATTTGATGGGACTTAAGGCTTGGTTTGGTTACAAAAAAACTACCTTATTTGGTTTTCAGTTTCAAAACAATTTTCTGACGTATTTTTATATTTTTTATTTTTAGATTCACTTAATCTTAATATACTTAAAAAGTAAAAAAATTTATACAAAGATATTTAAAAAATTCATTGAATACAATAAAATACGAAAATGTATTGTGTTGGGACAATCCCATATCGCCTGGGAGAGATAGACTGACTTCACCTTATAAGTGTACTGGCTCCTTCCACTTGTAGACACGCGTTTTCCCCTGAGGAGGAACAAAACCGTGAGGAAAAGCAGATAGTCATCGCTACCCAGAGCAGAGAATATCCTGCAGGGCACGAGTGGGCCATCTTAACAGGTGGGTGGGGCAATATGGTTATAAGGTGAAGTTGGTTCGTCCCTCCCAGGCGATGTGGGATTGCCCCAACATATTGAATTTTCCTATCTTTTTTACATTTTTTTGTATTTGGTGATTTAAAAAAAAAATCACAATATTATATTTTTCAAGTGTATCTTAAAAAAAAAAAATTGCGTAAAATATTAAAGTAATTCACAAAAATAAAAAAAATACGAAAAATAAAAAACTTAATTTTTTGAAAAGTTGACTCAATTTTTTAGAACCAAATTTGGTGATTCTCAATTCTTAAATCTAGATAAAAGAAAATTTTAACATTGATTGATAATGAGTAAAAGTGGATATACAAAAGATATGATTTTTCCAAAAAAAGAAGTGATTTTCATAGCCTTACTTATTGTTGGTGAAAATACTAGAAAAATTATATTTTATCGATAAATAATACAAAGAAAATGAGATACAATTAAATTAAACTGAGGCACGGATATCTTGATTTCTTTAAGAAGATCAAGCTCATTACGGTAGCAAGAACTCAAACACTGATGTAGCAGTCACTAAACTCTGACTTACCCCTTCTAGGATAAAACATCCATACCACTTGTCTCCGAGTTGGTTGCTCCTTCTCTCCAAGTTTGACCTTAAGTATGTCACGCGCAAATCAGTCAGAGGGAGAATGGTAACGGAATTTCTGGCAAACCATCCAATGGGCAGAGACAAGGCAGTAGACTATCCATTCCCAAATGAAGACATTCTGCAAGTAGAAGAGGAAACATGGACAATGTACTTTGACGGAGCATCTAATCAATATGGTTATGAGATAGGTGTATTGCTCATAGCACCCGATGATTCCCATATACCCCTGGCTTTCAAACTCCAGTTCAGAGTGTCTAATAACGAAGTAGAATATGAGGCGTGCATCGCTAGATAGGAAGCTGCCTTTGAACTAGGGGCAATAAGGTTGGACATCATTGAAGATTCGAACTTAGTTGTTTCTCAAGCCAACGGAATTGGAAGGTCAAGGAAGAGAACATGAAGGTTTATCATTAGACCCTGGATATTCTAATTCCGAGGTTTGAAAAACTGACGTTCACCCTTCTACTAAGAGAGAACAACCGGTTTGCTAATGCACTAGCAACTCTATCTTCTATGATAGACATACTGCTTGGAGTAAAGATGTGTCCGATCATCATTGAACAAAAAATATACGCCTGCTTATGAGACTATTACCACAATGGATAAGGTTCAAGACAAGAACCCTTGGTATTACGACATTTGGAATTTTCTGGAGAATGATACGTATCCACCAAGAGCAAATGCTAAGAATAAACGGGGAATACGGCGTCTGGCCATCTAGTTCATCATCTGCAGGGATAAATTGTATAAGGGAGGCCATCGGGGAATGCACAAGCTCTGTATTGAAGAAGAAGAGTCGAAAAGTCTTATGGAGGCCATCCATGGGAGGGAGTGTGGAGCACACATGAATGGTGTGATGCTGGCTAGGAAAATCCTCAAGCAAGACTATTATTGGTCAACTATGGAGGAGGATTGTATTAGTTTTGTGTGGTGATGACATAAATGTCAAATCCATGCTAATCGCATGAATATCCCACCATCAAAGCTTTACAACATGACTTCGCCGTGGCTTTTCTCAGTCTAGGAAATTGACGTCATTAGGGCAATCTTGCCAAAAGGCTCAAATGGGCATGAGTTCATTTTAGTGGCAATCGACTACTTTACTAAGTGGGTGGAAGCTCAGTCTTGCTCTGTGTTGAAGGCATCGCACGTGGCCAAATTCATTCGGAATAACATCATTTGCAGGTATGGGGTGCCAAACGAGATCATATCGAATAATGACTCACACTTCAAGAAAGAGGTGATAGATTTGCTTGAGAAATACAACGTGACTTTTCATAAGCCATGAACATATAGACCACAGAACAACGGAGCCATTGAAGCTGCCAATAGGAATGTCAAGAACATACTGTGAAAGATGGTGGAGACTTACAGGGATTGGCCGGATAAACTACCTTTTGCACTCTGGGGTTATAGAATGTCAATATCCACGGGGGTGCCCCCTACTCTCTAGTATATGCGATGGAAACTATTTTGCCAATAGAGATTGAAGTATCGTTGCTGCAAATTATGGTTGAGTGTCATAAAACAAATGCGGATCGGCAATAGAGCAGGATTAAAGAATTGATGTTGTTTGACGAGAGGGGGTTAAAGGCATTATATCATATCTAAGGGTATCAGCTCAGAATTGCCAGGGCCTTCAACAAAAAAGTCAAATCCAGAAACCTTAAAAAAAGAGATATGGAGCTGAAAGACAACCGAGCTCCCATCCATGACCCTAGGGGCAAGTTCAGACCCAATTAGATTGGTCCTTACATCATTAAATCTATCTGGTCGGGGAGAGCAATCATTCTCATGGATTTAGATGGGTTGGAATTCTCACAGCCGATTAATATGGATAAATTGAAGAAATACTATCCCTGAGAGGGTCGCTAGGCCGAAAACCTAGAAGGGTGACTTAGGCAAAAGTTAGAGCATGAAAAATTAGAAACAAAGAAAAACTAACCTCGCAAGGTCGAAAACCCGAAAGGGCGGCTTTGGCAAAACTTAGAGCGCAAAAAGAGAGTGTTAATACTCGAGTAAACCCGAACTGAACTACGTAAGGCCTGATTTCTATCTTTGGGATACGTAGGCAACTTCATCCTGAAGTTCGGCCACAACCATTTCCAACTCAACCGTCCTGTTCATTTGATTGGTCGGTCCATCTTTTTCCATCTGTTAGCTGGGTTGCGTTACCTCCATTTGGCAGAAGGGCCGATTGCAAATCAGAGTAGTGATGGTGAATGTAGTTGTGGACAGTTATGATCTTTTTTATTTGGGGTTGTACATCTTAAGGACTAATTTCATGTGTATCAGGTTGTGACCGTTTCCGAAAATTTTTTTAAAAGTTTTAATGAAGTTGATTTCCCCAAGATTTTACCTTTTACAACAGACCATTTTAGACCAAAAAGGAAAATTTTTAGTATTCACAACTTTAATTTTATTGATTTCAACACAAGTACACTCTCCAGCTCTTTGATTAAATCAAAGTTACTTTTATATCATAAAAACTTGAAAAAAAAAGCAATAAAATTAGGGTCACAGATAAGTCAGGTGTCAGTTCTATGTCTCCCACTTACGCTCGTAGAAGTCCCTGCAGCCAAGGATGGTCCAACCGGTGCCTCGTCCTCAAGCCAAGCTAAGAACTCACCAGAAAGGGCGCAATTGAAGCTAATAGAAGGGGTCAGAAGCTCCCTCGTCCTCCAAGCAATAAGATACTGGGCCAAGTGCGAAGCACGAAATGGAAATGGAAATGGAACAAGGTATTCCATCCCTTTATTTGCGCAAGTCTGGTCATGTCCAAACTGGCGTCTGAATCGAAAGGGAAAATAGAACACACAGTGCGTGAGGCCAATCAATTGTATACCCGGTTGTCGAGATATGCTGTAGCTTATCTCAGTCAAGTTAAGTCAAGGGCAACACCAAGCAATGTTGACTGCAAATTTGTTGCATATCTAGTTGCACCACAACCCTTCTGAGGGAAAGTCCACTAGCCGTAGACGAAAGAAGTAGGCTCTAGTCAAATACTCGGGGCAAGGGTTCACCACTTTCAACTTATCCATCAACCACACCTGGGAAGGGATGAAAAATAAGAGAGATTAAAGAATGGAGAGATGTACGTTGAGAGGAAAGTAAGCAAAGGGTTTGAGAGAAAATAGAGAGTGAGTTCCGAATGATGTGAGAAAACCGTAAATAAGAAAGGGTGGGAAATAATACCTAGAGAAGTAGTGGACTCCTCGCAAACTGGGTAGTCTCCCGTCGATGGAAGGCATCTAAACTCATCAAAGTCTCGGCTAATGACAAACTCGTACAACTCTTACCCTCCTTGAGGCCTTGGGCCACTTCAATCAATCTAGTACTAGCTCCATTGTAACTAGGGGCAAGAAGGTAGTGTACGAGCAAACATAAGCAAAGGGCATGTTGGTGATGACGTCGCTAGAGAAGGTCACATTTGTCTCCGATACTGGAAAACAGACGGATCAAGTCAGGTATGTCTAATTCCCCGTCATGGGCCAAAGACCGAGCCTCGAGTAAGGTGAGCCCACACATCCTTTCAAGTGCTCGTTCATGACCAAAATGGGGCTAGGGCCTAATTTTCTTGTCGCGGTCGGACTCCATTAAGGCTCGGAACTCCTCGAGAGTGAGGCACATCTCTTGCATTCCAAAGCGAAACACGTGTGTGACTAGGTTCTAGCATCGAACAATGGCATAGAGGAACGGAAAAGAAAGCGAAGTACGGCTCAAAGGAAAAAGAGCGTTTACGCCAAAACTATTCACCTTTTTCGAGCCATCCAAAGTGGCTATCCAATCTCATAGCTTATTGTTGAGAAAAATGCAATATTTTAAAAGCTCTTCGTGTTGAAGAAATCGAACGTTTGTACAACATAACTTTCATCATCGAGTGATCAACCTTAGGTGCCCAAGTCTTAAGGACAGTCAAAAATGGGATGTCAATAGAGACGTGGTTAGGTTTGTTTTGAAGCTTTTCATTCATGTTGTTAACTTGCCTATCGCATTGTCTTGTTTGATCATAGATTTTTCAAAAGTAACTGGCTTTGTGTAGTGTATAAGTCCAGTTTTTTGAACCATTTCTGCATATCATTTGCATCTTGCCCCTGGACTATGCATGTTTGATTCCTTGCAAAAGGATACGTAGGCAACCCTCGGGTTCAACCAATTGTATTCGCATTTGTTCATTTACCCAAGTCTTACAACCTCGTCAAATGGGTCGTCTTCGGGGTTTGACATTCACTCACGTCATTTCATGATGTACTTAGTTTTGTCAAAGAGGGTGAACTGTAGACACCCCATTTTTGACCGCCCGTAAGACTTGGATGTTTTATTCCGAGCACTTGATGATGAAGGTTACGTTGTGCAGGTGGTTTGAATTCTCAATAAAGGAATCCAAATTCGAGCTCTAAACAATCCCAACCTTCCATACCCGAGATGTTTTTTTCCTTAGAAACCTATTTTTGGGCATTGTGCCAACCTGCATTGAACTTAGAACAGAGAGGCAAGGGAGCCACATTGGGGCTCGGTCGTGCCTCATTTGGGGCTGGCTGTGGCCATTGGGATCCGGCTGTGCCTTTTGGGCAACAAACACTGTTTTGGGTGGGAATCTGCCAGCTGTCTATTTTTGAAGATATTTATAGCCTATTTACCTCAAATTTTATAAATACGAGCTCAGACCTTTGTTTTGAGGGTTAGAAAAATTTCAAAGAGCTAAAAAGATGTTTAAGAGCTCCTTCTTCTCTTGTAAGTTACCTTTGTTCTCTCATATCATCTTTGAACCATATGTACACACCATATACACCATTAGAGCTTGGACTTGGAGCTTTGGTTGAGAATTTGGTACCATAATTCAAGCTTGAGAGTGCTTTGGGATCAAGTTTGGTTTACAACAAGAGCATCCTCTGTACAAGAGGTATAAGCTTGCCACCTTCTTCCTTGCTTTCATTTCAATCTTTGTCTATCTTTTTCTTGTGTTTTCATACTGTTTTGGATCAATTCCAAGTGCTGAAACTTGGGATTAAAGAGCTATCGAAGGTAGAAGGGCTAATCACCCTTGCTTGAACCTTATTCCATAGCTCGTACCCTTTGTTTTTCCACTATTTTCCTTGATTCATACACTGATTTTCAGAGTTTTAAAAGGCTGAAAAATGTGATTTAGAAGTCCGAAAAGTGAAGGGGTTAGCCACCCCTCCTTAAACTTGTTTACTAGCTTTGTGTCCTCTTATTTTTGCTCTTTTTTGTACTATTTTTAAAGATGATTTTAGGTACTATTTTTTTTTTGAGTTTTCCGAGCTGTTTAAATCATTTAATTAGTTTGTGCTTTGAATATTATGTTGTAGTGTTGTAAGTCCTCATGGATTTGGTGGTTTAAGTCTTAGACACCGATTCATTTGAGTTGATAGCTTTATTTATCTAGTTTGCATGTAATAATCTCACTTTTGCAATAATCAACTTCGCATAATCATCTCTACAACCTCCCTCCATTCTTTGTTTATTTTGATAAAGAGTTGAATCAAACAAAAGATTGATGTTCAAGGCATAAGAAATAGATCTTCCACACTTAATGGTTTAATATTTTCGAAGGTTCATTACCAAGGTATTACATCTTTCTTATGCTAAGCACAATCTCTTGTTTAATACATCTCTTTATCGCTTGTTGACTTAGTGGACGTAAACATCACTTTTGGACAAAATGGAATAAAATATAAGAAATTGATAGGTAAGATGAAAAAGGGTAATAAAATTGGTTTAAAATCGATTAAAACTAACATAAAGAGCTAATAAAATAGGTTGGATTCGGTCGGACGTTATACCGAATCCATCGCTTCTAAAGTCATCACTTACTAATTCGTGATGTTTGATGATTCTTGAGGCGTGTCTACCTCCCTTCTTGAATTAACTTTATGATAGGAAGGAGGTGTTGTCTGTTTTTCATTGCGTTCATTAAGCTTTTGTCCTATCATGTCTAAAATCATCACATAATCAACTTGCAACCATTGATGGTTTGGGAACCGAACTCGCTCCTCTCATTGTGGGTCGGCTGGGCTCAAATGTTTGGTCAACAGAGCACTTTTGTTGAAACAGAGAGCAGTGGCTGAGGGTGAAACATAACAGTTTCCCAGGAGTAGGGCTGTGCAACGGATCCACCGACCCGCCAGACCCGCCAGACCCGACCCGAGCACAAACGGACGGATGCGTGGTAAGTGGCGGACGGATGCGGGCCAGATTTCTGCATTTTTTCGGGTTCGGGTCGGGTGGCGGGTCACCCGTCATTTTACCCAGCTAACCCGACCCGACCATGCCACATTATTTTATTTTATTTATTTTTTTGGTTTTACACCTCAGCAGCAGCCCCTTTTCTTTCTCAGTTGCCTCATTTTGCCCTAATTTCTTCGGTGGGTAGACTAAGAACACAACACACAGACCTCTCTCTCTCTCTCTCTACCCTACCCATCGTCCTCCAACGATCTACACCGAACGCCGATCGATCTATACTAAACGCCGATCGATCTACACTAAACGGCAATCTACACACTGAGGTATCTCTCTCTCTCTCTCTCTCTCTCTCTCTCTCTCTCTCTTCTTCTTCTTCTTCTTCTTCTTTCCTTTTCTTCTCTTTTCTTTTTCTTTTCTTCTCTTCTTCTCCCTATTTTCTGGGTTTTTGATTTTTTCTTCCCCTATTTTCTGGGTTTTTGATTTTTTCACCTTTTCCCTTCCGATTGTTCTTATGATGGTTCTTAAATTTGGGTTTTCTAAATTACAACACAGCCGATTCGGAGAGCTCACGAGAACATTGATAAGACCTTGAAAGCTGTAGAGGTTATATTTTCTCCATTTGACCTTCTTGAAAGGTCAGTTTTCTTCATGCTTCTCTATTTATGAATACTATATTGTCTCCATTTGGCTAAAAGTGAACACCCTGTTTTGTATTGACCTCCTATGCTTGTAAACAACTTGTTTTGTGGTAACATGTTTTGTGGTCAAGTGAATGTCAAATTATATTAGCAAGTATTCATAAAAAAACTATTAGGTAATCTGGTAAGAATGCCTTTCTAGTATTCATAAAAAAACTTAATCATATTAGCTTGTTTTTTGCATTGCCTACTGAAATCAATAAAAATGAATTATGTTGAAGTTGCCCCAGGTTGTTGTGAATTGCCCAGATTATTTTAATTGGCCATGTTGAACTTTGAATTGCCCAGCTTATTTTAATTGCCCAAGTTGAACTTTGAATTGCCCAGGTTGAGCTTTGAACTTTGGATGCCATGCTTATTTTTTAGGAAGTTGCCCAGGTTGTTGTGAATTGCCCAGGTTGTGAATAAATATTGTCCAATGTTATGTTTTTGAATTGCCTAAGTTGTTGTGCTGCCAACATCTATTTGATTTTACCCAATTCTGTTTGTTTGGAATGCCTATGTTCCTCTATTGGTATACAATTTGTTTTATTTGTTTTGTGTTTGTTTTTCTGCCTTACTCTTTGGCATGCAGAATGAGGTATTTTATCAAATAACTAATAATATAGTTTGGCATGTAGAATGGGGTGTTTTATCAAAGGGGAAATTACTTGTCAGTGGTAATTGCAAAAAATTATTATATGTACAGAGAAGTTTATAATTTTAATTATTAATATTGATAAAATTTACCATTAATTTATGATTATTTTTCAACTTATACACTGATTTTAGCGTTTCTTGAAAACAACTAAAGTTTGTATGGATTTGTTCTCTCTTTTCCACCTTGATTGTCAACAATTGTATGTATATCAGTGATTCATGATGCTTAAGAAAGGGAATTAGCATTATTTTGCTCTGCGATTTCAATGTACCCACATTTTTCATTCACTCTTGATTTGTATCTTTAGGCTGAAAATGAAATTTGCTTAATTAACAGACTTTTAACATTATGAAATCATCACTGGCTTCCAAAAGAAAGGCAATTAAATAATTTTACGCAAAACCAATCACCTCTTACCGAGTTGGGAGGAAGAAAAGAAAAATTGTGGTGGTCTCATTATCTGAGCTCAATAAAATACCTTACACAAAACCTATAGGAGAAGCAACAACTTTCTGCCTTTATGCTCTACTACTGCAGCATTTGATAGAGTTGTTATTTTATAGAAAAATGTTTTCAAAACACTAATGCTGAGAAGGCTTCTTTATAGTTAACAAACCTATATGTTTAACTCTGTCCATGTTTAAACTCTGTCCTAATTTATGATAACTTTAAACTCTGTCCATTTTTTTTTTTTTTTTTTTTTTGAAAATTTGTAAAATTTCAAACCGCCAAACCGATTCGTATCCATCCGCCAATCCGCCAATCCACCAAATCCGCATCCGCCGGATTGGCGGATGGATGCGGATTGATTTTCTCCAATCCGCCAATTTGGCGGACGGATGGCGGATTGGAGGTTTCGTGGCCGCAACCGATCCGCGCCCACCCCTACCCAGGAGGCAAACAGAGCAATTTCTGAGAGTTGTCTTCATCGGCGCGTATAGGATCCTTGTTCATTCTTTACATATTATCATTGTAATATTATTGTTGTAATAAATTAGATAATATTCATTTAGATTTGTAGTAAGTAGTTAATTCGAATACTTGGACATTCGGACCCTCCTGCATGAGGGCAAATATGTAATAATTTGTGTATGTGTTCCAACTCCTATTTTTTTCTCCCTTTTATTTATCTACTTACCGTGGTTGTATAGCATCATATTTTCCTTAGCATTTTCCATGACTCGCATCCTTTCGTTTTGCATGCATAAGGGTTGGGATCATCATACTAATCAATGTCAATTTCAAATCCCTTACTTGAATACGTGCTTTATCGCATGCCTTAAATTGACTCATGTACCATGCTAATAGCTGATCCTATTAATTGCATGTTGTGTGCGTTGCATTAGTCATGTTGCATTGTTTAGGATCATGCATTTTTTTTCTCTCTCTAACTATTTTCTTTCTTTTGGCTCATCTCAGATATTTGGGGTAAGCATTTTTGCTTTAGCATATTGCATGTATGTTTGTGTTGCCATATCGAGCATATTTATTATAAGGCTACATGTTTATTTGATATATTTCTTGAATGCCTATGGAAGAAGGCTAAATTGCTTAAATTGGAATGATTTCAATTAAATGTAAATATGAGCTTACTTTTTTCAAGTAGCATATTCAAAACTCTTTTCAAAGAAAACATGAAATCAAAACGTTCCAAATTGGGCGAATTAGTTTATACTTGTGTGCATCACATAGTAAAGATAGCTTAAATAATCGGAACAAGATCATATAATAATGTACATAAAAATCACATTATGACTAGTAGAGGCCGATCTTTGATCGGGTGAGTGGGGTGCTCAATTCATAACTTTCCCCTCTCATACCTAAATTAAAAAAATGATCAAACATAAAAAATAAAAAAATAAATGTAATTGGAAAAATTATTATTCAGTGTGAATTTTGAAAAATTATTACACAGAGAGATTGAAAAATTATTGCACAAAATTACTATTCAGAGTGTGGTTTAGTTTTGACACATGAAGGGAGGTTGAAAAATTATTACAGAGAAATATTTTGTATCATATGTACCTTATAACTAAACAATAAAATAGTATAATTCCATATTTTTTAAACCACAATCAAATTTAACAAAAATATCTCACAAGTCATAACTAAAATATTATTATAATTAAATAAGAAAATGACATAACTAGGGATGCAAATAGTATACCCATTTCCTAAGGTGTGTATAGTAGAATTTTCCTTGATTGATATTCCCTCACCAATCACCGTTCATTATATCCCTTCATGTTCCTCAATCACCCAATACAAATAATTAATACTCTACCTTCTCTACTAATCATACTGTTATAGAGTACTATGTAACTGCACTCCCCGACTACCGAATAATCACCCCTCAACTTGATTAAACATTTTTCTTCTAGGGAAATCTCATCATTTTGATAAACTTGGTTTTGTTTTGATAAACTTGTTTCATTAATTTCTTATAAAAAAAAAAAAAAAAGTTTCATGATAAAAATAAAAAATACTTTTCATTTTTATATTTTAAATATTTATTTTTATCGAATTAATTTATGTTTTTTCAGCAAAAATTAATTTCAGAAATTCAAACTAAACATGACAAAAGTTTTCCCTCTTTCGGACTGGTTTTTCTCCACCTCCACACCAACTGCTCTGTCTTTTCCTTTAGCTACCTGCTTTTCTCTCTCGAGCGAGCGAGTTTCGCTGAGCTTGAGCTCGGCTCGTTTACTTATCGAGCTCGTTTATTGAGCTCGAACTCGAGCTCGGCTCAATAAGAAACTGGGTTCAAGCTTGGCTTGGCTCGTTAACATTAATAAAACTCGAGCTCGGCTCGGCTCAACTCGATAAATTTTTTTTAATATTATTTATATTATTTAATATATAAATAATATATTTATTATATAATTTAAATATAGATAAACGAGCCGAGCTCGTCCGAGCTCGAGTTCGGCTGGTTTACTAAACGACCCTAATATTCGAGCTCGAGCTCGGCTCGTTTACTAAACGAGCCAAGCCGAGCCGAGCTTGTTCATGAACATCTCGGTTCATTTGCAAGCCCTATTTCTCTCTCTCTCTCTCTCTCTCCTCTTTGATTGTTACCCATCTTTCTTTATATTTTCTTTGATCCTCAAGAACCAAAAAAAAAAAAAAAAGGTAAATTATACAAGTCCCTATAGTTTGGGGCTTATGTCACTTTGGTCGCTGACTTTTCAATTGTGACACATTTAACCTTGAATTTTGAATCTTGTTCCAAATAAGGACAATTGAAGATATCATTAGATTTTTCAAGGGTAAAATAGTCAATTTTATAAAATATAAACTAATTTGACAAAAATAAATGTCAAACAAATAATTTTGAATTTTTAAAAATTATTTCTACCCATTAAAAATAAAATTATGTAAAATTAATAAATCTTTTAGACATTTATTTATTATTTTTTACCAAATTAATTTTTATTATGTGTTTGACTGATGATCATGTAAAATTAATTTTAAAAAATTAATCATGTAATTTTGATTAATTTTACATAATTTTATCATTGGTGGATAAAAATAATTTTAAAAAAATTAAAAATATTTTTTTGACATTTATTTTTGTCAAATTAATTTATATTTTATCAAATTGACGATTTTACCCTTGAAAAATATAATGATATCTTTAATTGTCCTTATTTGAAATAAGATTCAAAATTTAGGATCAAATGTGTCACAATTAAAAAGTTAGGGATCAAAGTGAAACAAACCCCAAACTATAGGACTATTAGTATAATTCACAAAAAAATAAAATAAAATAAAATAAATAAAATACTTCTGGAACTTGACTTTAACCCTCTCTCTCTCTCTCTCTTTAACCCATAGCAATTGTTTTTCAGAGATGGATGTGTTAGAGTTGTGGGTTATCTTCATTTTCCTTCTTGTGTTCTCTTCACCAGTTCAGGTTTCGAATTCCCAAAACCTGACTTGCAATTCGAACGATCTCAAGGCACTAGTGAGTTTCTTGATTGGGTTAGATTCAGGGGACTTTTAATGATTGGGGAAGCTCAAATTCAACTTCTACAGACCCTAATTGCTGTAATTGGTTAAAAATCACTTGTAATGATTGGGTTATCCTCTTCTCTTGGTTTTCTCAACGATCCTATCGATTCTTGTAGGGTTGTGAAATTGGAACTCTCAGGAAAGAGAATAATGGGCAAACTCAACCAAACTACTTTCACTGGTTTGGACGAACTCACAACTCTAAACCTATCTATCAATTTCCTCGGAGGTTCTCTTCCTCCATCTCTATTTCAATTGTCAAATCTACAAGTCATCGACCTCAGCAAAAACGATTTCTCTAGTTCAATTCTAATGAATTTTAACCTCCCTTTTCTAGAGATCTTCGACATTTCTGATAATTCATTCCAAAGCTTGGTTCCTGTGGGGATTTGTATCAATTCAACTCGAATTCGGATCATTGATTTTGTTGTGAATTACTTCTATGGTAGAATTCCATCTGGGTTTGGGAATTGCAGCTCGTTAGAACACTTCTGGCTTGGTGAAAATTTTCTCGCCGGAGATATAGCAGAGGATATTTTCTGGCTTCGGAGATTGAACCAGTTAGGTCTTCAGGATAATCGGTTTTCAGGTGAGCTTAGCAGTGGAATTGGTAATTGATAGTACAGCACGTTCCAGATGGAACGGATCAGATTGATCCACGCTTCCCAAACTAGAGCCTAAGGTACCAAGCCCACGGAGAGACCTGCATAAGAGTTCAACGGGGAACGGGGAGTCCCCCAGCGAACCCTCCGACGAGTAAGTTAGAAAGAGAGATGGAATGTAGAGATAGATTAGAGATAAAAAGCTTAACCTTCTTCTTGTCTTCGACGTCTGCTTATATCCTCTGGTAATCATTTCGTTGTCCCTTTCGACCTGTCGCCATGGTCGAAAGTCTATGCTCTAGCTTGCCTTGTTCATGGTGAGTAGGGCTGTGCAGCGGATCCACCGACCCGCCATACCCGACCCGACCCGACCACAAACGGATGGATGCGTGCCACGTGGCGGGCGGATGCGGGCCTGGTTTTTGATAATTTTCGGGTTCGGGTCGGGTGGCGGGTAATCCGCCTATTTAGCCTCCAGACCCGACCCGACCACCATTGACCCTTTTTTTTATTTATTTTCGGCTGATATGCCTAATTTCCCCCCCTTTTCCTTGCTGATTTGCACCATTTGCCCTAATTTTCGAAGACAGACAGCCCAGCCATTCTCTCACTCACTCTCTCTCTCTCTCTCTCTCTCTACCCTACCCATTCGTCGGCCGATCATCACGGCGTCGGCGATCATCACGGCGTCGGCAATCATCTACAGTCGGCGATCGATCTACACGGACGATCGATCTACACAGACGATCGATCTATACAGACTGAGGTATCTCTCTCTCTCTCTCTCTCTCTCTCTCTCTTTGTTTTCCTCTTCTTCTCTTCTTCTGATCTGAGACTGAGTGTAATCTGTTTTTTTTTTTTTTTTGTTTTTTTGTTTTTTTGTTCTAGTTCTAAAACGAAATAGATGGTTAGATTGATCGATCTACAGTATACTACACTCACTGACGACTGTAACTGAGTTACTGAGGTACCTCTCTCTCTCTCTCCTTCTTCTTCTTCTTCTTCTTCTTCTTCTTCTAAATCTTAACTGATTTTTTTTTTTTTTTGGTTCCATTTCTAATATTATTATTATTTTGTTTTGTTCCAGAGTTAAGGGTTTGGTTTGGTTTATTGTTTTGTTATTATCAGATTATTATCTGTTTTGTTATTATCAGATTATTATCTAATCTATTATTATCTGTTTTGTTCCAAACTTGATACACAGTGTTAAGGGATCTATAGAGAAAGGAATACAGAGAGAAAACCACAGAGAGGTTTGGAACAATCCCTTCTGAATCTCAATTTGGTTTATTATCTGTTTTGTTATTATCAGATTGATTGAACAATCTGTTCTAAACCAGATTGATTCCAGTTCTAAACCAGATTGATTGAACAATCTGTTTTGTTATTATTATCAGCCTTTTATTTTATTCTTACTTCTATTATCTCTTAAAATACTAACATAAATGTAACAAATTTTATTATATAAATCAATAATTATCAAGTTGAGATATAATATGGATTTGACTTAGGACTGGTAAATAATTTCTTGATCTTGACAATATTAAAAGGGAGGAATAGGTTTAAAGTGAAGTTTTTATGTCAGAAAAATATCTCTAATACTTGAGTTAACTTTAATTGAGACTGTGGAAGTATGGGCAAAACATTTTAAGGTTAAACATTCTTTCAAACATTGAGGCATAATTTACTGGTTTAAACAAGAAGAGTAATGAATTGTTTGAGATTACTTAGAAAAATTAACGAGATTTAAAAACATGTTGAAGTTTAGTGTATTTATCTTTCTAGTCAATCCCAAACATGTCCCAACTTAACTTGTTTTCAATTTTTAATAAGTGTTTAACAAGTGGAACATAAATGTAAGCTTGAGTAACTTGGTCTGTTTTACTACCCAAACAACTGGTTTACATTTTTTTGGGTGGGTAACTAGTTTACATTTTTTTAGGAACATTTGTTAGAGCCTCTGTGTCACCCAAAACATGATCAAGAAAAGAAAACAAAAGTGTCTTCAACTGAAATGTGAGAAGAGCCATTATTGACTAAACCTTTTTTTCTTTCTTCCTAATCACATCATTAGTTTAGTCATATTCTCAACCTTTCTTTGTCATATAATTTTAGTCTTACTTACCACAAATAAACATGATTATCACTTGGGCTCTACACTAATCATTTATTTGCAAGACAAAGCTTATATATCATATTTAATTAGAACTATATGTCTGCAAGTTCATGTGTGGTTTTCAACATTAAATTAAGATTTTTAAAATTAATTATATGATCAAAACTGCACATGCTCTAGAGCACCATTTGTATGATTAAAATTAGAACTATATCTCTTTGCTTTAGAGCACCATTTGTGATGAGTCCAATTATTCTATGAATTTATTGTAGCCAACATTCTATATCTGAGTAAACTGTTGTAGCCAATTAGTGAACATTTGTGAATAATCTGATAATAACAAAACAGAGTTTCTACAATGTTTGTACAATTAATTGTGTTGCTAGAAGGCATTTGATAATAAGCCAATTTGATAATAAGCCAATTTGTGTTAGAGTTTCTACAATTAGTGAACATTTAAACTAATTTAGTCAGTGAACTAATCTTACTTAGTGAACATTAGTTAGTTTAAACTTACTGATTCATCTTACTTAGTTTAAAATCTCATTAGTCAGTGAACTAATATCCTTCTTAGTTTAAACTAATCTCTTAGTTTTTCAAAAAGAGTATGGATTTGAGAAGCATATTTTGAATGATTTTTTATTGGTTGTTGGCAGTTTATTTGATAGTCTTTTGGTCATGGATCCTCCAAGTGAAGAAACTTTTTTGGTGAGTCCTAATGTTGAGCCCGAATCATCTTCTATTAACCCCTCTACCCAATCTAATGCTCCCCCTCGTAGACCACCCTTGGCCAAAACTAGTAGTAGTGGGAGAACAACATCAAAGGCTTGGGATCATTTTGAAAAGATTAAGGGCATTGATGGGAAAGATAGGGCTATGTGCAAGTATTGTAAGAAAGAATATATGGCAGGCTCTAAGAGTCATGGAACAAGTAACTTGTTAAGTCATTTGAAAAATTGTACAAAGTATCCATATAGGGATACTCATGGGCAACAATCATTGGGATTTAAACCTAGAGAAGTTGGTGAGGAGGATGTTGTTGATGTTGTGACTACGTCATTTTCTGTAGAAGTTGCTAGAAGGCATCTTGCGGAGATGATAGTAATAGATGAATTGCCCTTTAGATTTGTGGATGGGGTTGGTTTGAAGAGGTTTTGTAATGTCATGCAACCCAAGTTCAAGATTCCATCTCGATATACCGTTGCTAGGGACATCCTAGACATATACACCAATGAAAGGGAGAGGTTGAAAAAAATTGTGAAGGGGCGTAGAATTTGTTTTACCACGGACACATGGACTTCCATACAAAATTTGTGTTATATGTGTCTAACTGCACATTTCATTGATGATGATTGGAAGTTACAAAAGAGGATCATAAATTTTTGTCAAGTTGAAGACCACAAAGGAGAAACTCTTGGTAAAAAAATTGAGGCACTTTTAAAGGAGTGGGACATTGATGGCCTTTTTACCTTAACTGTGGATAATGCGAGTTCCAATAATCTAACCATTAGATTCTTGAAACGAACAACAAAATTGTGGAAGGGAACTATCTTGGGTCATGAATTTTTACACATGCGTTGTTGTGCGCATATTCTAAATCTTATTGTTAGTGATGGATTGAAAGATCTTGAGTCTTGTATAGCGAATGTGAGGCATGCAGTGAGGTATGTGAGGTCTTCTCCAAACCGTCTTGACACTTTTAAAAAGTATGTGGAAAGTTTGAAAATTGAGAGTAAGAGCCTCTTGTGCCTAGATGTGCCAACACGGTGGAATTCAACATATCTTATGTTGGAGGCAGCAGAAAAATTTGAGAGTGCTTTTCAAAGAATGGGTGAGGAGGACTACAATTACAAACACTACTTTTTGGATAATGAAGGGGGTGAGAGGAGAGAGATGCCTACAGCCGAGGATTGGGATAATTGTAGGGTGTTTTTGAAATTTCTTAGAATGTTCTACAATGCCACAAAGAGATTTTCTGGGTCTTTATTTGTTACTTCAAACACATTCTACACTGAAATTTGTCATTGAAAATATGATTGGTCAACTAATCAAAGACAATGATCCTATTTTGTCTTCAATGGCAAAGAAAATGAAAGAGAAGTTTGACAAGTATTGGGGAAATGGGGATAAAATCAATCTACTTTTGTATGTTGCGGTTGTGCTTGATCCTAGAAGAAAAAAGACCTACTTGCAATTTTGTTTTTCAACAATTTTTGGTGGAGATATGGTGAAAGTGAAAGAAATGTTAGACAAAGTCAAAAATTGTTTGGGCAAATTGTATGATCATTATGCCACACTTGAGCCAACAAATGTGCATGCCTCCAATGTAAATGAAAGAGTAGATATGGTGATAGATGAAAATGACCCACACTCTATTGTGAACTCTCAATTTAATTCATTTTTGGAGGGGCAATTTTGTAGTAGTGGGAGTATGTCGGAATTGAACAAGTACTTGGGTGATATTGAGAAAGGTGGGAATAATTCTCAATTTGATATCTTGGAGTGGTGGAAGGTTAATGCATCAAAGTATAGAGTATTATCACTTATAGCACGAGATGTGTTGGCGATGCCTATTTCCACTGTTGCTTCTGAGTCGGCTTTTAGTACAGGAGGTCGCATACTTGATCCACTTCGTAGTTCACTTGCTCCCAAGATGGTGGAGGTTCTTGTTTGTGCACAAAATTGGCTTCGAAGTAACATTCCAATATGCCTTAGACAAGCAATGAATGATATTGAAGAATTTGAACAACAATATGATTCGGGTAATACATTCAATGATTTATTTTGTTTTAAATTTCATTTATTTTGTATTATTCAAGATTCATTATTTTCACTTTACATGTTTTTCTTGTATTATGTTTTATGTGTAGTTGTTTCAGAATCAAGTTCTTATTCAAGCCCAAGTCCGGAATCTAATTTTATTGAAGTTTAATATCATGGTAAAATACCCCTCCCCTTTGCTAAATGTTGTTAACATATTTTTATTTGTTTTAAGTTTAAGACTTTTTAGTATTTTTCTTATTAAATAATTTCATTTTTTTTGTTATGCAGGTTTAGATGGTTCATTTCATGGTTTGGCTCAAGGAAATTAATGACTTTTTGCTTCTTTTTGGATGACTATATTATTGTTTGGATGACTGTATTATTTTTTTTTTTTTAAAACTTTGGATGATTTTCAACTTTGAACTTTGGATGACTGTAATGAATTATGTTTTTGCCTCGCCCACTAGAACATTGAACTTTGGATGCCCAGGAGAAGATAATGGAAATTGATAACATGTCATGTCTTATGAGGTTTGTTAAGTTGATGCTTTTGTGGAATTGAATGGCAGATTTATGAATGGCAGATTTGCAGATTTATGAATGGCAGATTTATAGTATTATGTAACGCAGATTTATAGTATTATGGCAGATTTATAAATGGCAGATTTATAGATTTATGAATGGCAGATTTATGAATGACAGATTTGCAGATTTATGAATGGCATTGGCAGATTTATGAATGGCAGATTTGCAGATTTCTGAATGGCAGATTTATAACTTGGCTGATACACAACACACCACACCACACCACAATTGAGGCCTTAATATAGTATTATGTAACCCAAGGTTCTTCTAGAATTAATGAATTAGTTTAGTATAGACATAAAAGTTTATGAATGGCAGATTTCACTTTTATGGTTTTTTTTTTTATTTTAATCCAAACTTACACTGGATTGTTGTTTTTCATATTCATTTATCTGTCCATTTTACACTTGCTTTGTCAGTTGGGATTATATCCAATCAAACTTATCTATTAAACCCCTTCTCTGCCACATCAAAAACATCATGCACAAATATAGACAAAGTTATATTATTCTAACTTAATTTTGGTTACTTTCTCACAAGAGTCTCACTCACCTTAGCTTGGGTTCAGTAATTTATAATAGTTAGCAAAAAATGAGATGAGCAGTGTGAATTTTGATATAGAAGAATATCCATCCAATTCAACAAAGTTTCAGGAGATGAGCAATTGCTTAGCATGTGGAAATGGAAATTGTTTTGCTGGTTGTCCTTAATAACCCAAGGTTTTTTTTTATTTCAGTGATATTAATTGAATTTTTTCTGGAGTTTTTTTTTTTTTTTTTGTATGTTGAAAATTTGTAAAATTTCAAACCGCCAAACCGATTCGCATCCATCCGCCAATCCGCCAAATCCGCATCCGCCGGATTGGCGGACGGATGCAGATTGATTTTCACCAATCCGCCAATTTGGCGGACGGATGGCGGATTGGAGGTTTCGTGGCCGCAACCGATCCGCGCCCACCCCTAATGGTGAGGCCGTTCTGTCTCGACGGGGAGGGCTTATCGCAATAAATGCTGTAAGGACCTTCATTAATGGCTGATGTGCAGTGCAATAACTTTGCAGGATCTTTGTCTGCTTATGTGGCTTGTCCTTCACTTGCCACGTGTCTAAGTGTCATTGGTTCTTGATGCAATGTTGAGCTCCAGCAACGCTGGGCTTTAGTATTTGAATTATGTATTGGGCCCTAAGTGGTGGGCTATAACCTTTATGGGCTTGCCCATGTCAATAGTCCCCCATTCCCAAGTGCAGCTTTAGTCCAACGAAGGGAATAATGAAGAGAACGATGGTTGCTAGGGACCAGCGAGGCGAAGGGGCCGACCATGAGGAGGGCCGACAGCGACGGGTGATCGAATGGAGAGACCGACCATAAGGAGGGCCGATCGCGAAGGGTGACCAAGTGGAGGGGCCGACCATGAGGAGGGCCGACCGCAAAGGGTGACCGAGTGGAGAGGCCGACCATGAAGAGGGCCGACCGCGAAGGGTGACCAACCCTTCGCGGAGAGGTCGACCATGAGGAGGGTCGACCGCAAAAGGTGATCGAGTGGAGAGGCCGACATGAGGAGGGCCGACCATGAAGGGTGACTGAGTGGAGAGGTCGACCATGAGAACGGGCAAGTGGTGGTGCGCGGGGCTCGAGGAGTGGTAGGGTACATGGTGATTTGAAGTGGAAAAGACAGGGTAGGGAAAGGGGGCAGTGGATCGTGGGCGTACACGTGGCGGAATCCCATGATGGGGAAGGTTAGGCATTGAGTAAGAAATGAAATGATAGGTCAATATAGGGTGTTGAAAAGACAGTTTTGGCGGATTTTTGAAAATTTTCAAACTGGCGAAATTTAATTGTGATTCTTGGAATATAGGCAAACCTTGGGCTTTTGGTATTATCTGTTTTACGTATCTCTTTGCAAACAACCAAAATATTCCAAGCTTAAACTCCTTTGTGTCGAGTGATACACCTTTGCAACATTTTGTGAACTATCTCGCACCAGCATCTGAAGCTATACGCAGGCACACCAGAGAGATGGCTCGAGAGGAAGTGCCCAATGTGAGACTAGATGCCTTGGGGGACGACGACGTAGTGGACCTGGCGGAGCAATACAGGACGGAGAAGTGAGTAGGGAGTGAAGGGGGACCGACAAGACGACCCCGTGCGTCCACGCTGATAATGGCTGTGAAGCCAATCAGTCAGGTTGAGCCAGATCACTGGCACATGAAGGCCGACAAGTCAACCTTTACCGTGGAGGAATTGGAGGGTCTGCGCGAGAAGTATCAGATTCCGGCGGATATTGAGTTAAGACTGTTGACGTCAAAGGAGAGGGCATCCGATGCTCGACCGGGGGAATTCGCCCTATACTAGGAGGCGTTAAAGGGGGGTTTGAGGTTGCCACTCCCCCGGATAGTAGTGGATGTGTTGGATCGGCTGGAGGTGGCTCCAGGCCAACTGATGCCCAATGCATGGAAGATCTTACTGGCCTGTGCGAGCGCGTGGCCGCAGACGAACGAGGGGGCTGAAATGACGGTGGACGAGTTTTTTGTATGCTACAAGGCTTCGAGCTAGCAAGAAACTTGGGTCACTTTACAAGCGGCAGCAGAGAGGGGTCTGGTAGCGGGGTTGCCGTCGTCAATTAAGGGGCGGAGGCCGTGGTGGTTCTACTTGTCCGCCAACGGGGGAGTAAAGGTGCGCACCGTGTGGAGAGTGCCAACCAAGTCGGTGGAGCCAAGGCTGGGGGCAGCGGCAGAGGAAAGGGTGAAGAAGGTGAAGGTATGGAGGGAGAAGGAGGGCGCCAAGTGGGACGACCTCATTCAGCCCTCTGCCTTGTTTTCCATATGGCTGGGCCCTCAGCCGACCGGTGGAGATTTTGCGCCGGCAGAATTAGAGGCGAGGAGGAGGGTGTAAGAGGCGGAGGATAGGGCGAGTTTTGCCAAGGCTAATAAATACAAAGAGACACAGGTAGACCGTCCACTAAGGCAATCCCGAATGAAAGAATCCGACCGCGCCCTAAACCGCTGGGGGAAAAGGACTTGGGTGATTTTGAGCTGAGACCGCCCCCAATTGACCCGTTGAAGAAAAGGGCCAACAAGGAGATGGAAGTTGTGGTGAAGAAGAAGAAAAGGGTAAGGGAGAGGGAGGAGGGGCTAGCCCTGAAGAGGGCGAAGGAGGTGTTGGCAGAGGAGACCCCCAAAGTGGGAGGAAAGGAGGTGGCGAAGGGGGTGGAGAGTGGGGCGATTGGCCCTTTAGAGGGGGCAGAGCAGCAGCCAAAGGGGGGGCCTACCCCCCAAGGAGAGGGAGAGTGGGTCAAGTTAAAGACCGCTATCTACCACGCTCTAATAGTGTCTAGGTGACTGGAGGGAGAAGAAGGCCTAGCCATGAGTGGTGCCGACTGGTTTTTGGGCGTGGTGGAGGACGCAGCAGTGCGTTCGATGGCCAGTTTTACTGAGGCCAAACTGCTAAGGGGGTTGTGCTCGGCTCAGATGGAGGCAACTGCCTTAGCAGGAGCCTTGCTGAACAAGGCAGCAGCTGCCAAAGGCGAAATGAGGCCATTAAAGGTAAAGTTGGAGGAGGCGAAGGCGAAGGCCCAACTTGAAAGTTTGAAGAAGGAGATTGTAGGATGGAGGAAGACCGCGCGAAGTGTGTGCGCTAGGGCGCTGGAAGAGGCCTAGAAAGCCAAGAAGATGGAAGTGTTGGCGATGGTGCAGGGCTATTTAGCTGACCGAGCCAATGTTGAGTTGTTCGCAACCAAGTTAGAGCTGGAGACGGAGCGTCGTAAGGTGGTGTCGCTTGAGTTCCAATTGGGGAGCGAGCAGAAGAAGCTAAAGGAGGCCCAGAAAACCTGCATCGTCGCCAATGAACGGTGGGATGAGGCCATGACCTACAACGAAGATCTTCATGCTCAGTCGATCAAAGAAAAAAAAGAAGCAGATCTGAAGATCACTGAGCTGGAGAGGACGTTGGCAGACGAGCGGGCCAAGTCAATGGAGGAGAAGGCGGGGTTGGAGAAGGCTTTGGAGGAAGAAAATACCAAGTTAGCCTCTGAGAGGGCAGCGTACCCCGACTTATGTGTCGTAGCAGTAGAACAGTTCAAGGGGTCCGCTGACTTCCAGATGGCTATCGATGCCGCGATCGCCAACAACTTGGCAAGAGAGGGGTCTGGGGGGGCTGGCCCGTCGGGAGCGGCCGCTGGGAGCAGGAGTGAAGAAGAAGTGATCCAGAGCTTCCAGTGGTCGGACTTCTACAAACATGAGATGGCTGAGTTCTGGGACAGCGGTTGGAAGATGTTTAAAAGCAAAGCAGAAGAGCTGTTCCCAGAGTTGGACTTCAACAGTGTTAGAATAGATGAAGACGATGTGGCCCATACCCCCTTAGACGAAGGTGTTAACGAAGAAGACCTTGTGTCGAGTGAGGAAGATTGATGAATGTAAAATTTTTGTACTTTGTTTGTAAACGAAAATTTTCTTGTTGTTTTTTGTTGGGCATGAAACTTCTGTAGTAAACTTATTTATAAGTTTGTGAATAAATAAAATTATGAGTTGGGTTTTTGTTTTTATGCTATTGTCTTTATTGTTTGTGGATCTGCAAAGGATGAGAATGGTGACTTACATAGGGCTTGTGTATAAATCATAGTGAAGTTTAAAATGTAAGAAAACCACAACGCAAAGTGAAGTTTAAAATATGAGAATGTTAAAAATGTGAAGTTGCGAATCACGACCCAGTAGGGGGCCAGTCTGATTTGGAAAACGATGAACTGCAAAGGTCCTAAAATGTGAAGTTTTAAATCATGTTGTAAGAGTGTTGATAAATGATAGGTTGGGTTGGGAAATGTAAGTTAAAAAATGTAAAGAGTGTGAAGAGGCGTAAAAACATGGACCTAGAATTTGACTAAGTATGGCAACTATGCCACAATCATGAAGTTGCAATAGTGGCCTTGGCCGAGCTCTTCATTCGTGCTCAGTTTGGGTTGAGCCATGATTAACGCGGTCTGGCTGAGTCTTCAAGTAACTCAGTCTGGCTGAGCTCTTCATGCTCAGTTTGGCTGAGGTCTTTCATGCTCAGTCTGGCTGAGTTCTTTCATGCTCAGTCTGGCCGAGACTTTAAGTAACTCAGTCTGGCTGAGGCTTTTCATGCTCAGTCTGGCTGAGGCTTTTCATGCTCAGTCTAGCTGAGGCTTTAAGTAACTTAGTCTGGCTGAGCTCTTCATGCTCAGTCTGGCTGAGGCTTTTCATGCTCAGACTGGCTGAGGCTTTTCATGCTCAGTCTGGCTGAGTGCTGCAATCAGGATATTATTGAAATACCACACAGATAACTGAGATATAAAATTGTTGTCATTTAAAGTGTAGCCCGTTTGATAAAAAACTTACATCATGTGAGAGAAGAACAAAAACATTCAAGTGTGTAGATTGTCAAAAAAGAAATATAGCAATTGATCAATACAAAAGATACAGCTTTTATTGAAAATAACGCTTAAAGTGCTCGGTGTTCCATGGATGAGGGAGGTCTCAGCCGTCCATGTCCTGAAGTCGGTAAGTACCCGGACGAGTTCTAGCTTTAACAACGTAAGGTCCCTCCCACTTGGCTGCCAGCTTGCCCTCAGCTGAATTTTTGGTGGCAAGAGTTGCTTCGCGCAAAATAAGATACCCCACAGCGAACTCCCTCGGTCGGACTTTGCGGTTGTAGTGTGTTCTCATTTTCTGTTGATATGAGGCCCGCCTGACAGCAGTGGTCTCTTGGAGCTCTTCAATCAGGTCTAGGTCGGCTCAACGCAGTTCTTCAATGAGTTCTGGATTTGGGTGCAGAACCCTCGGGGTAGGCAGATCGATTTCCACTGGGATGACCGCCTCAACGCCGTATGTTAAGCGAAAAAGGGTCTCCCTAGTGGGGGTTCGGGCTGTAGTACGGTACGCCCAGAGTACATTTGGTAATTACTCAGCCTAGAGTCCCTTAGCAGCTTCCAGCTTAGTTTTGATGATCTTCAGAAGAGAACGGTTGGTAACCTCAACTTGGCCATTGGCTTGGGGATGACTTGGGGACGAGAAACATGGTTGCATTTGAAGTTCGGCATAGAATTTCCTGAACTTGGCATTGTCAAATTGTTTGCCGTTGTCAGTGACGATGGCTTGAGGGATGCCAAATCGGCACACGATTGATTGCCAGATGAATCTGGTGGTGTTCCGCTCGGTAATTGTGGCAAGTGGTTCCACCTCCACCCATTTAGTGAAGTAATCAATGGCAACAATTGCGAATTTGGTTTGGCCTAGGCCAGTGGGCAATGGGCCAACTAGGTCGATCCCCCATTTGGCGAATGGGTAAGGGCTGCAAAGTGTGATCAACTCTGTAGGAGGAGCATGAGGGATGTTGGCAAAGCGTTGGCACTTATCACATTTAAGCACGAATTCAGCGGCATCTTGGTTAAGAGTAGGCCAAAAGTAACCAGTGCGGAGTGTTTTGTGGGCTAGTGACCTGGCACCCGAATGATTGCCACATACACCCTCATGGACTTCTCTCATCACGTAGGTCGCTTGAGCAGGATTGAGGCATCTCAGGTATGGGCGTGAAAAACCACGTTTGTACAAGAGACCACTAATAAGAATGTAGTTAGACGACTGGGCCCTGACTTTGGTGGCCTGGTGCTTGTCATCTGGCAGTTCCCCCGTTGTCAGAAATAAAAAGATGCCGGTCACCCATGGAATAGGTTCATTTTGGAGGAAGTGGACTTGCTGCTGGTTTGGGAAAATGGCAGGGTGGGCCAGGTACTCGAGGCGGACACCGTGGCTGAGGTTTGACTGGTCGGCAGAAGCTAATTGGGCCATCTCATCTGCCTTGGAGTTTTTCGGTCGAGGGATGTGCTTGATGTGGAAAGTGTTGAAGAGGCGAACAAGGAGGAGTGCAATATCCCTGTATGCCTGCATTGTGTCTTCCTTGGCATCGAATTCTCCCGTGATTTGTCCGACAATGAGTTGGGAATCGCTGAACACTTGGATATGGTTGACACCAATGTCTCTGGCGAGGCGGAGACCTGCGATGAGTGCCTCATATTCAGCCTCATTATTGCTTGCGTCGAACAAGAAACGGAGAGCACATTTAAAATAACCACCCTCGGGAGCGGTGAGGATGAGACCAGCCCCACTGCCTTCTTTGCGGGATGATCCGTCGACGTTGAGGGTCCAAGAGTGGGGGTCTTCTGCCTCAGTATGAGATGGCGGGGGCGGGGGCGGGGGCGGGGGAGCCGTGATTGGAGTGGGGTTAGTGAACTCCAGGATGAAGTCGGCGACGGCTTGCCCCTTGATCGCCATTCGAGGTCGATAGGAGATGTCAAATTGGTTGAGCTCGACTGACCATTGCATAAGTCGGCCAGCCAACTCTAGTTGTTGCATTATTTTCTTCAATGGTTGGTCAGTGAGAATAACAATGGGGTGGGCCTGGAAGTAAGGTCGGAGTCGTCTTAAGGCTATGACCAAAGCTAAGGCCATTTTTTCAAGCAATGGGTAGTTCTGTTCTGCTCCCTTGAGAGCCCGACTGATGTAGTAGACCGGTCGTTGGACAGAGCTGTCTTCCTTGATGAGTGCTGCACTGACTGTGGTGTTTGACACGGCTAAGTAGAGGACAAGGGGTTCACCCATGATTGCCTGAGAGAGTAAGGGGGGTTGGCCATGCACTGCTTTAACTGCTGAAAGGCCTTTTCGGATTCTGTCGTCCACTCAAAAGTTTGCCGAAGAACTTTGAAGAAGGGGAGGCACTTGTCCGTTGCGCGGGAAATGAAGTGGTTGAGGGCAGCGACTTTGCCAGTAAGCCTCTGAACCTTCTTAACCTTTCTGGGCAACTGCATCTCTATCATGGCCTTGATCTTTTCGGGGTTAGCTTCGATGCCTCGCTGACTGACCATAAAACCCAAGAATTTCCCAGATCCTACGCCGAAGGCGCATTTCTCCGGATTGAGTTTCATTTGATACTTATGGAGGGTACTGAAGGTCTCTCGCAGATCGGTCAGATGATCAGTGGAGAGCTTGCTCTTGACTAGCATGTCGTCGACGTATACTTCCATGTTCCGGCCTATCTGGTGATGAAAGACGGCGTTGACCAACCGTTGATAAGTGGCCCCGGCATTTTTCAACCCAAATGGCATGACACAATAATGGTAGGTTCCCCGGTCGGTGATGAAGGAGGTGTGCTCTCGGTCAGACGGGTGCATCAGAATTTGGTTGTATCCAGAGAAGGCGTCCATGAAGCTGAGCATTTGATGGCCGGCCGTGGCATCAACAAGCAGATCTATGCGAGGAAGGGGATAACTGTCTTTGGGGCAAGCTCGGTTAAGGTCGGAGTAGTCGACACAGAGTCGCCATTTACCGTTGTTTTTACGAACCAAGACCACATTTGACAGCTATCTGGGGTAGTCCATATTTTTGATAAACTGTGCCTTAAGGAGCTTATCTACTTCGGAGGCGATAAGAGTGTTGCGCTCTGGGTGAAAGATGCGCTGCTTCTAGTAGAAGGGTCAGAAGTGGGGCTCAATGTTGAGAGGATGGGTTATGAAGGAGGGGTCAATACCCGGCATGTCGGAGTGGGTCCAGGGAAATACGTCGTTGTGCTCAATCAGGAGGGCAGTAAGGTCGGCCTTTGCTTGGGAGGATAGTTAGCTGCCGATTTTGGTAGTTTTTGTTGGGTTGGTGGGGTCAATGGGGACCTCAACAAGCTCTTCCATTGGTTTCCCTCTGACCAGCTCGTCCTCGTCTCTGATGTCATGCCCTTCAATGATCATAGCCTCCTTTAGCTTGACCTCTTTAAGTGAGGCGACGTAACATTCCCTGGCCACGGTCTGCTCTCCTTTTACTGTGCTGACTCCCAGGTTGGTGGGGAACTTGACGGCAAGATGGAAAGTGGATGTGATAGCTTGGAAAGCATTTAGGGCGGTGCAGCCGAGGATGATGTTGTAAGCAGAGGAACAGTCGACAACGAGGAAGGTGAGTAACTTTGTGGTTTGCCGTGGGTGTTCCCCGATTGTGATGGGAAGATCGATGGAGCCAATGGAGGTCACCCGTTTTCTAGTGAAATCAACTAATGGGGTTTGGAGAGGGGACAGACTTTCTTCCCCGATCTTGAGCTAGCAGAAGGCATTTAGGAAGATGATGTTTGAAGAACTACCGTTGTCGACGAGAACCTGTCTGACCTTGTAATTGGAGATGAGGGCAGAAATGACGAGAGGGTCGTCATGGGGGTAACGGATGCCTGTGTAGTCGGCGTCCGTAAAGGTGATAGGCTCCGTCCACTGCTTGGGTTGTTTGGAAGGTCGGTCCAATGTGGCAACTTCTTTGTTTGAGCCCTGCCTTATTTTTCTGAGTTCTGCCCGCTGAGCTGAGCGGGATGGTCCTCTACAAGCAAGCCCACCGGAAATAACTCTGATTTCTCCAACAGGGGGGGCGGGGTTACCTTGTGCCTGAGGTTGCTATGGAGGGCGATCATGACCTTGGTTGGGTTGTACTGGTTGCCGGGGAGGGGTGCGCCGGCAGTTATTTCTGATGGGTTCAGTTCTTTGCCTCTGCTGAGGGCGAGTTTCCGTGAATCGACTGAGACGTCCCTGACGTATCAAGCCCTTGACCTGATCTTTGAGGTTAACACACTCCTCGGTATTATGGCCGTGGTCCTGGTGAAAACGGCAGTATTTGGATTGGTCTCGCCGATTGGAAGGAGACTGTGACGGTTGGGGCCATTTTAGAGGGTAGTCTCGTTGGATCTGATTGAGGACTTGTTCCATGGGGGAATTGAGGGGTGTGTACCATTCGAACCGGCAGGGCGGTCTGGTTGGTGCCGATCGGTCGGCTTGGGGGGGTCGGTCGGTATACTGAGGTGTTTGGTTATTGTACTGGGTGTTTCTGGTTTTTGAGTCCTTTCTCTTCTCTTTGGGGGTCGGGTTTTTGGCTGTAGGATCTTAGCGAGCGGCTAGGGAATCTTCGGCGTTCATGTATTTTTGGGCCTTGGAAAGTAGGGTTGCAATGGAGGTCGGGGGGTTTTTGGAGAGGGAGAAAAAGAAATCAGATGATCGTAGGATGGCCATGAACGCTGTGAGGATGACCTTGTCATCGTTTTCCGCCACCTGCAGGGCTTCGGTGTTGAAGCTGGTGACAAAGCTATGCAGCGACTCCCCCTCAATCTGACGGATGTTGAGAAGCTGGGTTGCCGGACGCCACTGGCGCTGGGCTCTAATGAAATGGCTGAGAAAGGAGTCACTGAGGTGCTAGAAGATGGAAACAGAGTTTGCTGGCAGTTGACTAAACCAGAGTCGAGCTGACCCCTTGAGTGTTATGGGGAAAGCCTGACACATGATTTCATCAGGGAATGCATGGAGGATCATGAGGGTTCTGTAGGTCTCCAAGTGATCGACTGGGTCCGATGTACCGTCGAAAGAGTCGATTGTGGGCATTTTAAACTTGGGGGGTAAAGGTTTGTCCCTGATTGAGGCAACAAATGGGGAGTTGGCTGTGGTAGATGGTTTATGCTGTATGTTCTGCATGACTCCTTGGAGCTGGAGCTTCATGGCTCGGAGTTCTGCATCCCAAAGAAGAATGTTGTCACCACTGGAAGGCAACGGGAGCTGGATGCTACTGGCCTCTCTTTCAGGGGTTGGTGTCGGGACGAATGGATGCGGGGCCCGGGGTGGCGGATTTATATCTGGGGGAGGGGGTCGCAACCCTTCCAAGTTGGGTGGATAGGGCTGCTGGATAGTATGGCTCGGGGCTCGTTCTTGGTTGGATGGAATATTTGGAGGTGGTGGAGGAGGCATGGGAAGGTTTCTTTGGAGTAGAGCATTAATCAAAGCTTGGTTTTGCTCGGCCAGGCGGTTAATGCTGTTGGTGAGCTCGGTAAAATGCTGCGGTGGGTTGTTAGGATTGGAAGGGTCGGCTTGGTGGTCGGCAACATTGTGGTAAGAAGCCATAGATCTAGTTGTGACCATCTACCTTCGCAGGTGGTAAGAAGGAGTTATTGGGAAAGGGTCTCCGACGATAATGAGCACAACTGCCGCGTGGAGCAAAAGGTTCCCACAGACGGCGCCAACTGATAATACAGCACGTTCCAGATGGAACAGGTCAGACTGATCCACGCTTCCCAAACTGGAGCCTGAGGTACCAAGCCCACGGAGAGACCTGCATAAGAGTTCAACGGGGAACGGGGAGTCCCCCAGCGACCCTCCGACGAGCAAGTTAGAAAGAGAGATGGAATGTAGAGATAGATTAGAGATAGAAAGCTTAACCTTCTTCTTGTCTTCAACGTCTGCTTATATCCTCTGGTAATCATTTCGTTTCCGACCTGTCGCCATGGCCGAAAGTCTATGCTCTAGCTTGCCTTGTTCATGGTGAGGCTGTTCTGTCTCGACGGGAAGGGCTTATCGCAATAAATGCTATAAGGACCTTCATTAATGGTTGATGTGTAGTGCAATAACTTTGCAGGATCTTTGTTTGCTTATGTGGCTTATCCTTCACTTGCCACGTGTCTAAGTGTCATTGGTTCTTGATGCCATGTTGAGCTCCAGCAACGTTGGGCTTTAGTATTTGAATTATGTATTGGGCCCTAAGTGGTGGGCTATAACCTTTATGGGCTTGCCCATGTCAGTAATCTCTCTGATCTTGTTGGTTTGGATATATCATTGAATTTGTTTTCAGGGCCTATCCTAGATATTTTTCATAGATTTGCAAAGTTACAAGAATTTTATGCTGAATGCAATAATTTTTCTGGTGGAATTCTCAATTCTCTGTCGAATTCTAGGACTATTACTTCACTTGTTTTGAGAAACAATTCTTTGAATGGTGTAATTGATCTGAATTGTTCTGAAATGACCCATCTGGTTTTTTCACTGAGTTTAGCCACTAATCAGTTCACTGGGCTAGTTCCTGATAATCTCCCTCTCTGTCCGAGCCTAAAAACAATTGGTCTTTTGTAAAACAACTTTACCGGGCAAATCCCAGAAAGCTTTAGGAATTTTCATGGTCTCTCTAGGCTTTCAATATCTAGTTCGGCCATTTTTAATCTCTTAGCTGCCCTTGGTATCTTGCAGCATTACCAGAACTTGACTATTTTGGCTTTTACCTTTAGTTTTCATGGCGAACAATTGCCTTCCTTTCCTAGTCTAGGGTTTAAAAAATTGAAGCTTTTCAATATTGCCAATTGCAGACTCACTGGTGTGTTCCCCCAGTGGTTGAGTAGGTAGACAAATTTGCAGTTGTTGGATTTATCGTGGAATCGATTGGATGGAACAATTCCACCATGGTTGGGTAATTTTGAGTTTCTGTTTTACATTGACTTGTTGAACAACTATTTTATCGGAGAGATACCAAAGAACTTGACTAGATTAGAGTGCCTCATCTCTAGTGATGTCTTACAAGAAGACCCTTCTCTAGGCTTGCCATTCCCATTTTTAATCGAACGAGTCACGAGCGTTGGCAAGTTGCAATTTAATCAAATTTGGACGTTTCCACCAACACTTGACCTCAGCAATAACTTTCTCACCGGACCCATCTGGCTCGAGTTTGGGAACCTAAAAAAATTGCATTATCTGGACCTAAAATGCAACAATTTATCTGGAAACATTCTTGAGGATTTGTCTGGTATGACGAGCATAAAGATTTTGGATTTGTCCCATAACGATCTATCCGGAGCTATACCTCTTTCGTTGGTAAATCTCAACTTTCTGTCCAAGTTCAATGTTGCTTACAATCAACTGTATGGGACAATCCCCACTGGAGGGCAGTTTGAAACCTTTCCAAACTCGAGCTTTGAAGGCAACCTAGGTCTATGTAGTGATGAACATTCATCCCCGTGTCCGATTAGCAATCAAGTTCCTCAAGTAGTCTCTCCTAGCAAGTCGATGTGGGGAGAGATTATTGTCAAAATGTCATTTGGGATGGGATTTGGGACTGGAATTGGGACAACTGTTGCTGTTATGTTCTTGTTTGTTCTAAACAAATTAACATTTTACAAAAATTGACCTTTGAGTTAAATATTAGAGAGATTTCATAGAGAGGTCCCATGATATATATAAAAAAAGGAACTGTATTCTGGTGAACAAACCATTGATATGATGATTGAAGTACTTGAACGATTCAAGATAATTGTGAGAATTTGTGGATTATTTTTGTTTGTCCATAGGATAGGATAGGATCATATCTTTTGCAATATTTTCCATGCACAGAAGGTGGTTTTCAAATTTGATGGCATTACTCTGTTTTTAGTTTCTATTTGTTTCAATTCTACTGAACCATTACTTGGTTTGTAATGAAATTTCTGGTGGCTTGGATTTTGCGAGAGCCTATATCCAAAGAGTAATCTCCAAAAATAGCCCATATGGGTGTGATTGGGATATCCTTAATTTTACACAGAGAGAGAGAGGGGAGTGCGAGCATATTTTTCGGCCTCTTCTGACTAAAAGCTTAAAAAGGCTTCATTTTGATTTTGATTTTATTTTGGGTCATATCATATTTATATATATATTTTTTAAAAAGTTAAAAAAAGTCAAAAAATTTAGCTTTTAACATACTTCTCAAAACAATTTTGGTATGATTTTTTAAAAAAGGTTTGGATAAGCCTATTTGAGGGGAAATTATTCAATCTTTTAAGAGCAAATTTAGGTGGTGCTCCAAAATAGTAGTTATTGGTGTAAATTACGGAACCTACCACTTTTTTGTTAGAGTTATAGGAGACAATTAATTAAGTGTCAACTTGTAAATGGAATGGAGCAATGCTTCAGGACCATTGAATAATTTCTTCTATTTGAGAGAGCATTTGGATTCAGTAGAGTCGACCTCAGTAATTTAAATCGTTCACTTTTTAAGTTTTGTTGAATAAAATATTCATGAAAGTTAATTGGATCGGATATCAATAGTTATATGTTTGAATCACATTTTTTTTAAAAAAAAATAACAAATATAATTTCAATAATAGCGATTTCTTTTTTGTAATATAAATGTGATTGTTATAACTATCGATATCCGATTATACGAATTTTTTTTTCCGAATATTCTAATCAACAAATTTTGAAAAGTGAATAGTTTATATTACCAAGATCAGTCCCAAAATAGGCCTGCCAAACCTAAACATTTTCTCAAGTTGAGATGGCCAACTTGAAAAAATCCAAACCCTTTTTGAAAATTGTTTTGAATGAGTTTTCATTTGTATTTAGTGATTTTTTTTTTCATATTTTAGTTAAATTCTTTTTCTTTTTAGATACTTTAGATGTATTTTTTTTTATAAAAAAAATGAATAAAATATAAAAATAGTTCACTAAAACAAACGAAAATTTGAATATAAATCTGTGCATTTATGATGTATCTAAAATTAAAATAAAGTATGGAAAAAATTTAAGAAAATTTATTAAAAAATTTTCTTTCAAATATTTGTATACTAATTAGTTCATAAGATATTCTTGTATTCTAATAAGTTCTATAATTTTGGACATTTGATCTACAAAATTCTAATTCTTATATTTAAGGTATTCAATGGATAATTTTATACTTACAAATATTTTTTTTTTTACTAACAATTTAGTGATGTATATATTCACATCATGGAATATTCATACTGTTAATGTGAATATTAATGCTCGCTTCACATTATTATTATTTTGAGTATTTTGATAATTATATTACTCATAAAACTTATTAGAATATAAGTAAGTGATAAGAAATTTATAATTATATGACCGCAAAATTTATAATGTATTTTGTCTATTATTATATAGTTAATCTAGTAAAAAAAAAAAAATATAATAATAAGATATAATTTTTATAAATTAGAAAATTAAAATTGAGTAAAAATAAAATTTTCTTATGAATAATTTTATTCAGTAGAGAATAATTTCATTTTATTTATTTTGGGATAAAATTTTTATTTTTTTCACAGACTTTAGTTTAACACATTAACGTGACACAGACCGAATAGGAACCGAAAATAATACGATATGATAACATAAAATAATAAATAAATTAAGTTAATATTAAAAAAATTTAATACGAATCCGAAATAACAAGAGCCAATATAATACAATGCCGACCCTCTGAAAGCTATGTATTGGTTTATTTGGGCCCTAAGAAGGCCCATACAAATGGTTTTTTTTTTTTTTTTTTTTTTCATTTCTTTGTTTTTTTCTTCAACATAACAGTTGTGGAGTCCCAAAACACAATTAATTGGACACATTCAACCATTTTGGGATTATTCTATAATACAAGAGGAGTAGTATTGTACAAATCAAAAATTTATATATAAAATTAATATAAAATGAGAAATTAATTTTTTATTTTATTACTTTAAAACAAAAAGCATATGAATATGATTTATATTTTTAACAATGTTACTGTGATATTATTCTTATCATAAATTATGTATAAAAATTCTCTAAACTTATTATTTTCAATACCAAAAAAGAAAAAAGGAGTAATTTTTGGGTTATACTTAAAAAAAAAAACTATTCTCAACTGTTCAATTTAGATAAAAGAAAATTTTAATTGATTGATAATGAGTCAAAGTAAATATACAAAAGATGTCGAGCCAAAAAATTTGGTGACAAGTTAATCATTACAACGGAGTTAAAGGCCTCGAAAAGAGAGGCGCGAATTTGTCTTGAAAAGTTGTTGTTGTTGGTTTTTTTTTTTTTTTGGTTAGGTTTGGTTTTTTTTTTGGAAGGTTTTTATATGTACCCTAAAACCTAATATAAAAAAAAAAAAAAAAAAACAACAATAACAACAACAATAACAATTTAGCTTTATGTGGTTTTATAAGATTAGTGAGTTGGGTTAAACTGATTGAGTGATAAAATTGACTGATCAGTTAGATTACTGGTTAAAATTTGTTAATTCCATATAGTTTTGTACGAGTTTTTACTATATTTTTATTTCAAATCAGAAAGACTCAGAAGAAATAAAAACCTAAACCTTAAATCCGAAACTCTAAACCCACCCCTACACATAACCATCCTTAAAAAATAAATAAAAAATAAAAAATTTACAATAGCCCTACAAATAAATAAATAAATAAATAAATAAATAGATAAGCAACCAAACAAACACAATGCAGCAAATAAATAAAAAATAATAATAATAAAAACAACCAAACCAACAAAGTTTCCAAAAAAAAAAAAAGAAAAAAAAAAAAAAAGCCAATTCGAGCCACATTGAAGGCCTCAATCTTTTTCCTAATCATTATTGCCAGTAAAAGAAATTTTGGTGACATTACATAACGAAAAATGAGATATTTGTAAATTGTAAGATCATCATTAAATTTAATTTCATCTAATTACTTTTAAATTTGAATGCATAACTACTCAAACTATTTCACTAAAATTTTAAGGTAAATTACACTTTGTCTCTTTAAAGTTTCACATATTTCTTCCTTTGACCCTTTAAGTTTGGTTTTTTCTACTTTAGCTCTTTATGTTTGCAATCATTCCCATTTTAACCATTTGTGTTTGCAATCCTTTCACTTTATTCCTAGACTAACTTCCATAAAAATAAAAATAAAAAATTTAATAAAATCTGTCACATCACCAACATATCAGCTCCATATGCAATAGAACAATTTACTAAAGATACGAAAAATAAAAAATAAAAAACAACAAAAAAATGGAATTCTTTTTTTTTTTTTAGTTTTTCGTTTTTTTTTTCAAATTTATTCATAAACATTATTACATTATAGATGCATCTAAATTAGATGCACCTACAAAAATAAAAACAAATTTAACTAAAAAAGAATTTTTTTTTTTTTTACTAAAGACGAAAAAAATGATAATAAACTTTTCATTTCAGAATTGACAATATAGGTATTTGAGTCAGTATATTTCCATATTTTTTTTTGTCTTTAGTAAAATTTTTTCTTTTTTTAGTTAAATTTGTTTTTATTTTCTTAGGTGCATCTAATCTAGATACATCTATAATATAATAATGTTTATGAATAAATTTGAAAAAAAAGTTCACTAAAGACTAAAAAAAAAATTTCAATTTTTTTGTTTTCTATTTTTCATTTTTTACATCTTTAGTGAATTTTTTACATCACACATGGAGCTGATGTGTTGGTGATGTAGCATATTCTGTTATTTTTTGAATGAAAGTTAGTCTGGGAGTAAAGCGGAAATGATTGCTAATATGAAGGATCAAAGTAGGATGGATTGCAAACATTTGAAAGGTCAAAATGGGACGAATTGCAAACATGAAGGGTCAAAGTAAAAAAAATTAAACTTAAAAGAGCAAAGTAGAAATGATTGCAAATACAAATGACCAAAGTGGAAAAAATCAAAGTGAAAAATAGATAAAATTTTAAGGGGGCAAAGTGTAATTTACCCAAAATTTTATCAAAATCATTTTAAATTTTTTTCTCTTATCCCAAATTTATCTTTTCATCAAATTTGTTTTTAATAATAAAAAAAAAACTCAAATGTTTTATCTTTTTTAATTGTCATCAAACTCTAATTGGCGAAGAATTTTGTTTTTATAACTTGATATCCGAATTAACTTACGCACATATTGACTAATTTAATGAATGATTTGATAAATTTTTAATTTGATAAAAAAATTGTCTCTTCCTTAGATTTGTTGAACATTTAATCAATAGATTAGAAATGATTTTTATTTTTTTTTATTAAATTTAAATTTGAAAAAAAATAATAATAAAAAATTTGACTTAAAAGCAGTCATTATAAACACTCCTTGGTCTTTACGTTACTATAAAATTTTAAATACTCCTTGGTCTTTACGTTACTATAAAAGCAGTCATTTTAAATACTCCTTAGACTGAGTAATTTTAAATACTCAGTCAAACAGTCCTTTTAAATAGGGTTTGGCTTTGATCTAGTTCAAAATCAGATTAAATCGTATTGTTGGGTTTGTAAGGACTTATCATGGGTTTCGTTTTGATAATTCAAACAGTGTAATGTATAGAACTCGCTGAGTACCATATGCCTGTAAAAAATCACGTTGATCGGATATTGATAGCTATGTGATCCCAACATTTTTTTTGTCAACCGTAATTTGTTCACCGTTCATTTTTTTTTTATACAAAATGGATTTAATTACATAGTTATCAATATCCGATCAACTTGATTTTTTATTGACATATAGCACTCGATGATTTTTATATATTGAACGGTTCGGATTATCAAAACAGAATCCGTGATAGACCTCCACGTGCCTAACAACATGGTCCATTCCGATCTTGGACTGGACCAAAGCCAAACCCTTTAAATAGACTAATGTTATATGTATTAATCAATATATTAATTAGTATACTAATTAGAGGGGTGTTATATGTACTAATTAATATACCAACACTAGTTATAACATTATTACTGACCCCACTCATTATATAAATTATAAATACTAAAAACATTTTAAATTATGTCACACCATCAATTAGTACACTAGTTAATGCACTTATTGATGCATATAGCATTAGTCTACTAATTAATGATGTGACATAATTGAAGAAAAAATACTTAGGGTTGGTTTGGGAAGTGGGTTGACTTTTTGGCTTTTTTCACTATTTTAGCCTAGGCTAAAAAGCTTGGTTTGGGAAGTGCTTTTTGGCTTTTTTGACTTTTTTGTGAGAGAAGAGTGTAATGATTATGGGTTGAATATGATGTTTTGTTTGTTGTGACTAAAATAGCCTATTTTGTCTTTTGTGGCTATTTTAGCCACAAACCATCTTGCCAAACGAACCCTAAGGATACTAACAATCTTACTAATATACTCACAAGTTGATGTGAGTCCCATACCAAGTGATGATTAATCTTATCAAAACTTGTGAGTGTGTTACCAACCCTAAGATTATTAGTAAATGTATAAATATCCTTAGCATTATTATAATTTAAGAGATTTTTAATATTTATAATTCGGTGGTGCTACATGTACCAATTAGTCTACAATTAGTGTACTAACATTAGTTATGACATTATTATTGGCCCTACTCATTAATCACATTACAAATAACAAAAACTTCTTAAATTATGCCACATCATTAATTTGTATACTAGTTAGTACATTAATTGGTACATATAACATTATTATTTGTAATTTGTATAATGAGTAGAGTTAATAATAATATTATAACTAATGTTGATATATTAATTAATATATTAATTGATACATATAACACCACCACCGTTTTAAATACTCCTAGGTCTTTACGTTACTACTCTTTTCCCATAATAATTTGCATTTTATTTGCTATTTTCTTATTTTGAGTCTCTAAAGTTTTTTTTTTTTTTTTAGGCATTCATGTTTTTAGTTTTTTTTTTAAAAATTTATTCTATAAGTTAACTTATGTTTAAAATTATATAAAAAATAACACATCAACAAAAACATGACATAAATATTTTATTATATATAATTTATATAATAATATATTTTTTATATTATGTAGTAATTAATTTGTCATTTTCAATTTAATTTTAAACATAAATTAATTTTACTAGTTAATTAGAAAAAAAAACTTAACACATGAGCGATTAAAGTAAAAAATAAAAATAAAATTTAAGAACCAAATTAAAAAAATAACACAAAAGAACAAAATGTTACTGCGTGGATTTTGAAAAATTATTACATAGAGAGAGGTCAAAAAATTATTAAACAAAATTACTTATGCAAGGTGTGGTTTAGTTTTGATACACAAAGGGAGGCTGAAAAAAAAAAAACCTATCGTTTTTATATTTTCAATATTTATTTTTATCAAATTAATTTTTATTTTTTCAACAAAAATTAATTTCAGAAATTCAAACTAAACATGAAAAAAGTTTTCCCTCTTCGGGGCTGGTTTTTCTCCTCCTCCAGACCTCCTCGACACCCACTGCTCTGTCTTTTCCTTTAGCTACCTTCTTCTCTCTCTCCTCTTTGATTGTTACCCATCTTTCTTTATCTTTTCTTTAATCCTAAAGAACCAAAAAAAATGCTGAAACTTGACTTTAACCTCTCTCTCTCTCTCTCATAGCAATTGTTTTTCAGAGATGGATGTGTTAGAGTTGTGGCTTATCTTCATTTTCCTTCTTGTGTTCTCTTCACGAGTTCAGGTTTCGAATTCCCAAAGCCTGACTTGCAATTCGAACGATCTCAAGGCACTAGAGAGTTTCTTGATTGGGTTAGATACAGGGACTTTTAATGATTGGGGAAGCTCAAATCCATCTTCTACAAACCCCAATTGCTGTACCTGGTTGGGAATCACCTGCAATTCATCTTCTTCTCTTGGTTTTCTCAACGATCCTATCGATTCTGGTAGGGTTGTGAAATTGGAACTCTCAGGAAAGAGATTGATGGGCAAACTCAACCAAACTACTTTCACTGGTTTAGACCAACTCACAACCCTAAACCTCTCGATCAATTTCCTCGGAGGCTCTCTTCCTCCATCTCTGTTTCAATTGCCGAATCTACAAGTCATTGACCTCAGCAAAAACGATTTCTCTGGTTCAATTCCGATTAGTATCAACCTCCCTTTTCTCGAGTTCTTCGACATTTCTGATAATTCATTCGAAAACTCGGTTCCTGTGGGGATTTGTATCAATTCAACTCGAATTCGGATCATTGATTTTGCTGTGAATCACTTCTTTGGTAGAATTCCATCTGGGTTTGGGAATTGCAGCTCGTTAGAACACCTCTGGCTTGGTGAAAATTTTCTTGCCGGAGATATACCGAAGGATCTTTTCCGGCTACCGAGATTGAACCAGTTGGGTCTTCGGGATAATCGGTTTTCGGGTCAGCTCAGCAGTGGAATTGGTAATCTCTCTGATCTTGTTAGTTTGGATATATCATTGAATTCGTTTTCAGGGCCTATCCCAGATGTTTTTCATAGATTTGCAAAGTTACAAGAATTTTATGCTGAATCCAATAATTTTTCCGGTGGATTTCCCAATTCTCTGGCGAATTCTAAGACTATCACTTCACTTGTTTTGAGAAACAATTCTTTGAATGGTGTAATTGATTTGAATTGTTCTGAAATAATCCATCTTGTTTCGCTCAGTTTAGCTACTAATCAGTTCATAGGGCCAGTTCCCAATAATCTCCCACTCTGTCCACGCCTGAAAACAATCAATCTCGCGGGAAACAACTTTACCGGGCAAATCCCAGAAAGCTTTAGGAATTTTCATGGCCTATCTTCGCTTTCGGTATCAAATTCGAGCATTTTTAACCTCTCAGCCGCCCTTGATATCTTGCAGCATTGCCAGAACTTGACTACTTTGGTTCTTACCTTCAATTTTCATGATGAACAATTGCCTTCCTATCCTAGTCTAGAGTTTAAAAATTTGAAGGCTCTCATTATTGCCTATTGCGGACTTAGTGGTGTGTTGCCCCAGTGGTTGAGTGGGTTAACAAATTTGCAGTTGTTGGATTTGTCATGGAATCGATTGGATGGAATAATTCCGCCATGGTTGGGTAATTTTGAGTTTCTGTTTTACATTGACTTATCGAACAACTCTTTTACTGGAGAGATACCAAAGAACTTGACTGGATTAGACTGCCTTACCTCCAGGGATCTCTCACTGGCAGACCCATCTCTAGGTTTCCCATTCCCATTTTTTGTGAAACGAAACATTAGCCTTGCAGGGTTGCAGTATAATCAAATTTGGAGGTTTCCACCGACACTTGACCTCAGCAATAACTTTCTCACCGGACCCATCTGGCCTGAGTTTGGGAACCTTAAAAAATTGCATTGTTTGGACCTAAAATGTAACAATTTATCTGGAAACATTCCTGAGAATTTGTCTGGTATGACAAGCATAGAGACTTTGGATTTGTCCCACAATGATCTATCTGGAGCTATACCTCTTTCGTTAGTAAATCTCAGCTTTTTGTCCAAGTTCAGTGTTGCTTACAATCAACTGTATGGGGCAATCCCTACTGGAGGGCAGTTTGAAACCTTTCCAAACTCGAGCTTTGAAGGGAACCTAGGTTTATGTGGTGAACATTCTTCCCCGTGTTCGATTAGCAATCAAGTTCCTCAAGTAGTCTCTCCTAGCAAGTCGATGTGGGGAGAGATTATTGTCGAAATGTCGTTTGGGATTGGATTTGGGAGTGGATTTGGGACTACTTTTGCTGTTATGTTCTTGTTTGTTCTAAACAATGAAGTTATACAAAAATTGACCTACAGAGAGGTCCCATGATATATATATACACATATGCATACTCTCTCTCTCTCTCTCTCTCTCTCTCTCTCTAGATACTGGGTCGCGATGGCGAAGATGGAGCCAAGGTTGTGCGCGATGGGGCAGTGGTGCCATTCACGGTGGAACGACGAGGGGCAGAGCTGGGTTGTGACGGCAGAGATGGGGGACGTGGTTGCGATAGCGATGGGGAGCTGCAGAAAAGGTGATCGTAGTAGCGGTGAGGCTGCGGAGGTGGTTGCCCGTGCTGATTTCGGCGGCAGTGAGAGCTTTCAGGGTAGCGGTAGCCGCGATGAGGACTTGCATTGTGGTGGTCGGCGGCAGCAGTTGCAGACTGCGACAGTGGCTGCATCACTTGAAGGTGAATAAAAAATTGTAAGAATTATAAGGAGAAAGTGAGTGGAAGGGATGAGTGTATGAATGGCATTTTAAAAATTGTAAAATTTAATTTTTGAATTGTGTAAGAATTATCCTTTGTTAGTATAATTTTTTAACTTCGCTTTTGAATTATTAGTATTATTTTTTATTTTGGTCTTTTATATTTTAATTTTTGTTTTAATTTACTCATAAATTTAATTTTTATCCAAAATTAAACTAAAAATATCATGTTAATTGGCACATGGCAGAAAAAAATCTATTATGATATTGCAATTTAGATTTTTGTTAAAGGTGTAACTTATATATAACAAAATAATTTATGTCATGCAACTGTTAATGTGTCATTTTGTGTATAATTTTAAATATAAGTTAACTTCTATAATAAATTGGAAAAAAATTTAAAACATAAAGGGTCAAAGTGCAAAAAAAAAAAAAAAAAAAAAAAAAAAAACTTTAAAGACTAAAATGAGAAAATAATCAAATATCAAGAGGGAAAAATGCAATTTATTTGGATTCGAGAGTAGAATGTAAGAAAAATTAAAAAAATTGTTTAAATCGATTAAATCGGATTGAACCATCCATATTTGTTTTGTTTTTTAATAAGAATTGGTTTGTGTTATTTTTTAATTTGACTTTTTTCGTTCGGTTTGGCATCAGTTCAAGTACCTTGTATATTGAATTAAATCGACACCGATTGCTTAAACATATATTATATATATAATCTAATAATATAATGATATTAATAAGTATAATAAATTATTAATCTCAATTAATTAGTCTGATCATTCCTATAACCTAAGTTAATAAATTCTTATTATCTATAATCTTAACTGTAACTCATTATTCTCGAATTTTTCGTATTTATTTATTTATTGTTTGTTTGTATTTTTGTTAATTTAGGAATTGAAAAATATTTATTAAATAGATAAATTGGATATGTTTGAAATGGTGGACAAATGACAAATTTAATATTTTTACATAAATTAGTGATTTAATAAAAGGGTGCCATGCCATTTTTTTTTAATGAATTTGGCTTCTCTCAAGTTATCATATCAACTTGAGAGAACATTTGGATTTGGTGAGGCCATTTTAATATCAATTTTGATGATCTGAATTGTTCATTTTTTTTATAACTTGTAGTAGAAAATATTCATACAAAAATCACACTAATTGGATATCGGTAGCTATATATTTCACTCATATTTGTTTTAAAAAAATGGACGGCAAATATAATTTTAAGAATAGCCATTCATTTTTTGTAATACAAATTTGATTCAAACATATAACTACCGATATCTTATCATCTTAATTTTTTGTATGGATAGTCTACTTCACGAGTCCTAAAAAGTGAACGGTTCGGATCACTTAAATTGGTCTCAAAATTGGCATACTAAGCTCAAATGCTCTCTCAAATTGAGATATCCAACTTAAAAAAATTCAAACCCTATTTTAATACCTTAGACCATCTCTAACGGTTTATCAAATTGATCATCAAATTTAAATTTGATAAAAAAGGACAACTTTTATCTCTCCAACGGTTTTATCAAAATGATATCAAAATGAGAACAGAGCAAAACTTTCACCAAATTGAGGAGTTGGGTCAGATTTCACCATTTCACTATGCGTTTACATTGGAGGTGGGTCCCACCAGACAACCGGCCGGTTGTCCCACTAGTCGTCCGATTTAAAGAGAAAATGCACTGCTACCTGCAAACTGCTTCAAAAGTTGGTTGCTTTTGTGGCACTAACAATAAATTCAAGGTTGCTATAGCTTTAAATTTCTACCAAAATGCAACATGGAAAAGTTGTATGGTATATAGATTTAAATTTCTGAAAAAATTAGCCATTCAGCAGCTGCAACTCTAATAAGTTACCGTTGGTGTTGCAGAGTATTTGACAAAGTTATCGTTGCTGTGATCTATAAAATAAACAAATCTTTTAATTTCACTATATCATTAGAATTTCTATCTTCAGTTTGGCAATATCATTACAATTTCTATTTTCTTTGTGAGCTTCAGTATATATTCTCTTTTTCTCAGCTTCAGTGTATATCATTACAATATATTTCACTGTCTGAGTTAGATGTTGTATCCTACTGAATTTTCTTTAAACTGTAGAAGATTTTGAAATGTTTGAGGAATTACAAACTTTAGAGCACAACATTGATATTAATTTTATTTCAGAAACTTCTCGTGTTTCTCGTGGTAAAGCATGCACAATTATAGATGATGAAACTTTATGTTGATCTTGGTTGGCAGTCTCTCAAGATCTCATTACTGGTAATAGTCAGACCATGACAATATTTTGGGAACGAGTACTCATTTATTTTAATTCCCCCAATTGAACGGTGAATCAAATCGAAACCGTATTTCTTTGTCTCACCGTTGGTCTGTCATGCAAAAGGCAATTAATAAATTATGTGGTTTTCTTGAACAAATTCAATTGCAGCAACAAAGTGGAACAATTGAGGTAGACATGGTAATTTTTATTTCTGTTATTAAATTTCAATTTTCTTAGTGCTCAGTGTACTTCTCATCGAATTGTTTTTAATTTTCATTTTTTAGGTCGCTGAAGCAAAGCGGATGTATCATGCAATACAGAAAAAACACTTCACTTTTTATACAAGTTGGGATATTTTGTGCCAAAGTTGTAAATGTGATGAATTTAGAACACAACCAAAAAAACCCACGCAACATGCATATCCATGTTCAGATCCACTAAATGAAGGTGAGGCTTTTCAACCCAACAACAATATTTCGGGGACCAACAACCGACTAATACATCAACACGACCAATTGGTACTAAGGCTGCGAAAGAGAAGTTGAAAAAACAAACAACTCACAATGTTACATTTGATAAAATGGCTGCCAACCAATCTAAAATTGTTGAAGCATTATCAACTATCTCCGCTAGAACTATTGAGCGATATGGACAAAAGGCGATAGACCATGAACAGAATACTGCAAAGCGTCGAAGAAGGGCCAATGATAGGGAGGAACAACTAAAAATCTTATCTATGATAAATGAAAGAGAACAACGACATGAGGATCATAAAATAATGTCAACGGACATGATAAATTTAAATCCTATGCAAATGGCGTGCTATGAAGCTTCAACGACAAATCATATTTGATCAACAAATAGATTTCCTTGACTGTTTCATGAAGACCTTAATTTGTATTCAATTTTTTGCAGTTTATTTTTGTATTGCGTTTCTTATTTCGATCAACAAAATCTTGCATTTCTTGATTTATATTGGTTTTATTATTTAAAAAAAATAACAGTTTATGTTGATGGTGGGTTGTATTGGTTGTATTGGAATTATTTGTATTCGTTTTATTATTTAAAAACAAAAATAGTAATACAAATACACTTGCTCCAAATCAATTTTGAAAATAAAAATGACAGCAACACAGAAAACATGGTCACAACAAATTTTTTTTGTACAGAGGTAGTTTTTTTTTTCAGAGGTAGTTTTTAAAAATGTCATTCACAATTCAAATATCTATCAATTTTGTCTACATATTTTTGTTTTTTTTCAAACTTGCTCACAAATATTTTTAAACCATGGTCAGAAATATTTTAAACATGCTCACAGATATCTATCATTCACATGGTCATTTGTCATTTGTTCTGTGTTTGGTAACAAAGTCTGCAAATTACTCAGGTTTACATGACCACCAGCAAATAAAATTGTCCAATATGTTCTAAAAGTCACAACCACTACATTGATAAACCAAAACGTCCCAACAAAATATAAAAAGTTGTTAAAAAAAAAACAAAACAATGAAAATAGTATAGCCCATAAGCATTAAAATATGGGACCGCATCAAAATGTCCTCTTTTCGGAGTGACATTTTCTACTATAAACCGATGGAGAATTTGAAGTTGGGGTTTCAAATGTTTTTCTTGTAAATTACTCCCGGTAAATCTCCTCTCACAAATAGTGGTATATACTTCACTGAGATTGCCAACAATATTAAGTAGCTCAGACTCACTCTGAAAAATAGATATGCATATCCCCTTCCTCAACTCCAAGAATTCGTGATAAGGTGGGGATATCAAACTCAATACTCTTACCTTTTACGTAAGATATAAGACTAAATTTTCCATCCTCTTCATTAGTATTTGAGATTCTCAAGTGAACATAAAATAAAGATACAAGACGTGGATATACTTTTTGTGGTAAATTAATTAAATTTACCCACCCCATTGCTTCAAGTTTGCTAACTAATAGTGGATCATATTGAGATGGAAGATTAACCCTTCTCCCAGTTACAATAGGTTGGTTGGAGAAGTTTTGAAAGGCTTGTTCATGATTGTAACTGAGAAAATCATTTGTAGGATACGCTAAACTTTGATGTTGTTGTTGTTGTTGTTGCCGTGGTAGAGGGTTGGAGTTTTCACCATGTTCTGGTCTTACTCTTTTGGTTCTAGGTATGATGTGAATATCTGTTCAATTTGATTGGAAATGTGTTAAATATGAATGGTGGATTAGAGAGGAGCTCAAATTCAGTGTGAGGTGACTAGATGGTGTGAAGTGTGCTGTGCAAAAGTGCAACAGATAAGGAAGTGCACACAGAAAAAAAAATATATATAAATATACAAGGCCGGATGACCCATCGGTCGACCCATCGGTTGACTGACCGGTTAACCGGTTGTGGTCGATTTGTACTGAACTTGGTGTTGTTGCTTCTGTTGCTTTGCCTTGCTGATTCTTTCAATGCACACAACAAAATATATTGAGTGGATATAGAGTGAATATAGAGTGTTTTGGGAGCAAAATTTGGCTTGCTACTCTGGCTTGCTGCTGCTTCGGCTTGCGGTTTGTGGAGCAGAAATTGTATTTGGATGCTATCCAATATTGAGTGTATATAGAGTGTCAATAAATGAGGTAGGTGGTGGGTAAATTGCTTAAATGAAGTAGTTGGATGGTGGTGTGTGTTTCATGAGGCATTTACCAAACCTACAAATCATATGTACATTATGATATAAGGTATTGAATTGTCAAAGTTAGATTGTACCGAGGTATTGAATTGTCAAATTTATGAATTGTCAAGTACTTGGATTGTACAGAGGTATTGAATTTTCATGAGGTATTTAACTATCAATAAATGAATTATCAAATTTATGAGGTACAGAGTTGTTTCATGAGGTATTGAATTATCAGTTGTTATTTGTAATTGATTTGTAATATATATTTTAATACTACATTTATTTTTTTTAATTCATTTGTTTAGTGTGCTACATTCATTTGTAATTTAATATATGTGGATATATATAACAATCAGTAGCCCAAAGTCATATCAGAAAGCAAAATGTTAGTAAACTATGACATCAGTATATTTGTAACAAATGCACACTATTTTGGATAATGACAAAGTTAATGAACCGCAAATACTACCAAAAACAGATGTGTACATCGTGAAGAGCACTAACAACAAACAAACACTGACAGCTTTCCTTGCGCAATCACCTCCCATTTAAAAAAATAACCAAAAGTTTATGTTCGCGTCCACATGGTGAATTTAGTTTTCACCGTGAAGATGCCACATATGTTCTATTAAATCATTGCGGAGGGCATGATATGCATTTTTATCTCTAATACCTAAATGACAAAACAAAAATGATTGGAAGTCATTGTTAGTACTAGACGAAAGTACTACTGGTGAGATGGTTGATGAAATCTCATAATCGAAACCAAGATGCTCCTCTCTCTCATTTTCAACAATCATATTATGTAACATAACGCAACTCTTCATTATGTTTCCAAGCATTTTTGAATCCCAAAAACGTACGGCACCACCTATAATTGCAAATCGGGATTGGAGCACTCCGAATGCCCGCTCTATATCCTTCCTTACTAACTCTAGCATCATTGCAAAATGTTGCTTCTTTGCTCCTTGGGGAGAAGAGATTGTTTGGACCAGTGTTGCCTATTGAGGGTATACCCTCACTAGTTAATTGGGGAAGTTTGTTTGTTTGTTTGTTTGTTTATTTGTTTGTTTGTTTTTTTTTTGGAATGAGTGACAGGTATGGTGTGATACTCCAATGTGGCAAATATTAATGTGATACTCCAACGATGGGACAACATGGCAAGTATAATGTGACACTCTAAAATTTTTACTCATCCTTAGTGTACTTTTTTCAAATGTGACAACGTGGTAAGTATGATGTGACACTCCAAAAAAAATAAAAACTCTTTGGTATACTTTTTTCAAATGTGACAATGTGGCGGATATGTTGTGACACTCTAAAAAAATTAAAAACTTTTTAGTGTACCCTTCCTAAACGTGACATGTGACACTCCAACGTGGCGGACCTAATTTGATTGAATTACTGCGTGTCTTCACGTCATGCACCAAAAAACAATTAGTAAGGAATTCACGTCATGGCGGGTATGTTGTGACACTCTAAAAAAATTAAAAACTCCTTAGTGTACTTTTTATAAACGTGACATATGACAATCCAACGTGGCAAACCCAATTTGATTGAATTACTGCGTGTTTTTACGTCATGTGCCAAAAAACAATTAGTAAAGAATTCACGTCCCACACTGTATGTGTTAAAAACAACCAAACTTTTAAAAAGCTACTAGTGCGCTTTCCGAACAACGTGACACACAAATACCCCACCACCTCCCCACACATAAAAATTCCTTAGTGTACTTTTTCTAAATGTGACATGTGACACTCTATCGTGGCAGACCTAATTTGATTGAATTATTGTGTGTCTTCACATCACGCGCCAAAAAACAATTAGTAAGGAATTCACATCCCACGTTACGCGTGTTAAAAACATCCAAACTTTAAAAATCTACTAGTGCACTTTTCGAACTACGTGACACACAAACACCACACCACATTCCCCATACGTAACCACACCACCTATCCCCCAACTATACTAACAATGGAAAAACAGTCAACAAATAATTTACAGAACCACTCAGTCACCGAAAAAACATTTAGGACCTTATGGATTACAAGTCTACAAAATAGGATTTACTGGTCAATTCCCCTAAAAATTATTGGAATATAAATAGGTGATGAGAAATTTATAAATATAGAGCCCCAAAATTTACTAAAAATAAACAAAATTCACTTAGAAATAATTTTAAAAAAATCAAACCAAACCGATCCAATTCGCTTCCCCTACTTTTCATACTTGCAAGTTGAAACAAAAAATTAGCTATGAATTAATGGGGAACTAACGTTTGAATGCATGTTTGTCAAAAAAATCATATTAGTGATAAACTTTATAAATTTTAATAATTAAAATTGTAAATATTTTAATATTTTTAATCATATTAGCCCCAAACACACATTAATATGTAATAATTGGACGTTGTTTTTAATAATTATTTTTGAAAGATAACAGTGATATGTAATTTTTCTAAATAAACCATCTCTTAAGATTGTGTTCGTTCGTGAATTTGGGGAGGGTTTTGAAAAGGGAAATGAGAAATATATGTGAAATATAATTATATTTCTTTCATATTTCACTTATACTTTTCCTTTCTGTTTCCAAATTCCTCCAAATTCATGAATTGGACGAAACAAAGCCTAATTAAAATAAAAAAATCACCTATTGTCTTCTCTGTTCCCTTCTCGAGTAATGATGATACGAGGCCGTCGTCGACACCAAATCGAAGCCATGTATCGGCTTATTTGGGCCTTAGAAGGCCCGTACAATGGTTGGGCACACATTCAGCCCTTTTGGGATTATTCTATGGTACAGCCAGACTGGATTTGTATAAATAAATAAAAAATTATACATAAATTCAAGACCTCCTTCAAAATTTGAAAAAAATATAGTTAGTCTTACACTTTTAATATAATTATACTGACTTAATTTTTAGTTAAGCTAAATTGATTAAAACTAATGTAACGCCCCCAAAATAATGCAATAAAGATAACTCATATGCGGAATAAATATGAGAAACAACATACTTTCATACATTAGAGTTTAGTGTTTAACAAATAATTAAATGCCATATAGGCTTACATCTTTCCAAGTCATTGCTTGGTTACACAAATTGAATGTCGCTCATTACATCTTAAGCCCTTGGCTTTGTAAATACCAACAAACACACAACAATACATAATTAAGAAGCTCTTGCGTCCCGAAAGTCCATCCATGCTATTGCCTTGGAGGAAACACTTCATCCGTACCTGAAAAATGATATTCCCTTATAGGGTGAGCCAACAGCCCAGTAGAAATAATCTAACACAATTTATGAAGTTTAGCAAATGTATAAATACCATATATATAAACAATACCGATATGGAAGTGTCCACAAGGCCTACATATATACATCCAAATGCCACTAAGACCAATCTTATTCCATGTTCCATCAATTTATTTCTAGTTCACATACACTACTCAATTCATGAGTTAAATCCATTATCTTTCAATCAACCAAAATGAGATTACAACTCAATGGTTCTCTAATTATGCAAAATACACATAAACACTTCAAACCTTGCCATTTTACGGATATTTCGTCTACGGGAACCGGCACCCATGTATAATAGATTTCGGGTCTTTTACCCAGGACACTCAGGCCAGCTTACTTTAAATGGAGTCCATCCCCTTTCTCCTCCCAAACAAATATACATATGCAATGTATTAATAAGCATAAGGAAAATGTTTGGTAGCTCAAAATTTTGTGGCTCAAATGGCTCAAATCTGTCAAAACGACGTCATTTTACACTCAAAACGACGTAAAACGACGTCGTTTTGAGTGATTTGAGCCATTTGAGTCACAAAATTTTGAGCTACCTAGCATTGTTGTAAACATAATCATATATGGAGTACATCCCCTATCTCCTCCCAATAAACATACATATACAATGTATTTATGGAGTACATCTCCTATCTCCTCCCAAACAAATATACATATACAATGTATTTATGGAGTACATCCCCTATCTCCTCCCAAACAAATATACATATACAATATATTTCCAACATGGTCATATTCAATAACACTAACAAT